>CAWVRF010001097.1:0-656000 GCA_963932465.1 Maratus speciosus
TAAAGGTGATGTCTATCGGGGCTATTTTCAATGTGCTGGAAATTGTTTCACAATCTATGCTCCAAGCGTGATTTTTTTTTCAATTTGTTTACAGATTTATACTATTTCGCATTATTTAAAGGTGATGTCTATCGAGACTATTCTCAATGTGCTGGAAATTGTTTCACAATCTATGCTTCAAGCGTGATTTTATTTTTTTCAATTTGTTTACAGATTTATACTATTTTGCGTTATTTAAAGACGATGTCTATCGAGGCTATTCTCAATGTGCTGGAAATTGTTTCATAATCTGTGCTCCACGCCTGATTTTTTAAAATTTGTTTACAGATTTATACTATTTCGCGTTATTTAAAGGCGATGTCTATCGAGACTTTTTTCAATGCGCTGGAAATTGTTTCAAAATCTATGCTCCAAGGATGATTTTTTTTTCAAGTTGTTTAAAAGTTTATACTATTTCGCGTTATTTAAAGTTGATGTCTATCGAGGCTATTCTCGATGTGCTGGAAATTGTTTCACAATCTGTGCTCCACGCGTGATTTTTAAAAATTTATTTACAGATTTATACTATTTTGCGTTATTTAAAGACGATGTCTATCGAGGCTATTCTCAATGTGCTGGAAATTGTTTCATAATCTGTGCTCCACGCGTGATTTTTTTCAATTTGTTTAAAGATTTATACTATTTTGCGTTATTTAAAGGTGATTTCTATCGAGGCTATTCTCAATGTGCGGGAAATTGCTTCATAATCTATGCTCCACGCGTGACTTTTTTGTGATTTTTCTTAAAATTTCTTTACCGTTTTATACTATTTCGTGTTATTTAAAGGTGATGTCTATCGAGGTTATTCTCAAAGTGCTGGAAATTGCTTCATAATCTATGCTCAACGCGTGACTTTTTTGTGATTATTTTTCAATTTGTTTACAGTTTTATACTATTTCGCGTTATTTAAATGTGATGTCTATCGAGGCTATTTTCAATGTGCTGGAAATTTTTTCATAATCTGTGCTCCACGCGTGATTTTTTTCAATTTGTTTAAAGATTTATACTATTTAGCGTTATTTAAAGGTGATGTCTATCGAGGCTATTCTCAGTGTGCGGGAAATTGCTTCATAATCTATGCTCCACGCGTGAAATTTTTGTGATTTTTTTAAAAATTTCTTTACAGTTTTATACTATTTCGTGTTATTTAAAGGTGACGTCTTTCGAGGCTATTCTCAAAGTGAAGAAATTGCTTCATAATCTATGCTCCACGCGTGAGTTTTTTGTGATTATTTTTCAATTTGTTTACAGTTTTATACTATTTCGCGTTATTTAAATGTGATGTCTATCGAGGCTATTTTCAATGTGCTGGAAATTTTTTCATAATCTGTGCTCCACGCGTGATTTTTTTCAATTTGTTTAAAGTTTTATACTATTTAGCGTTATTTAAAGGCGATGTCTATCGAGGCTATTCTCAGTGTGCGGGAAATTGCTTCATAATCTATGCTCCACGCGTGAAATTTTTGTGATTTTTTAAAAAATTTCTTTACAGATTTATACTATTTTGCGTTATTTAAAGGTGATATCTATCGAGGCAATTCTCAATGTGCTGGAAATTGTTTCATAATGTATGGTTGACGCATGATTTTTATTTCAAATTGTTTACAGATTTATACTATTTCGCGTTATTTAAAGGTGATGTCTATCGGGGCAATTCTCAATGTGCTGGAAATTGTTTCACAATCTATGCTCCAAGCGTGATTTTTTTTTTTTCAAATTGTTTACAGATTTATACTATTTCGCGTTATTTAAAGGTGATGTCTATCGAGGCTATATTCAATTATTGGAAATTGTTTCATAATCTGAGCTCCACGCGTGATTTTTTTAAATTTGTTTACGGATTTATACCATTTCGCGTTATTTAAAGGGGATGTCTATCGAGACTATTTTCAATGTGCTGGAAATGGTTTCACAATCTATGCTCCAAGCGTGATTTTTTTTCAATTTGTTTACAGATTTATATTATTTGGCGTTATTTAAAGGCGATGGCTATCGAGACTGTTCTCAATCTGCTGGAAATTGTTTCATAATCTGTGCTCCACGCGTGATTTTTTTGCATTTATTTACGGATTTATACTATTTCGCGTTATTTAAAGGCCATGTCTATCGAGACTATTTTCAATGTGCTGGAAATTGTTTCACAATTTATGCTCCAAACTTGATTTTTTTTGTTCAATTAGTTTACAGATTTATACGATTTCGCATTATTTAAAGGTGATGTCTATTGAGGCTAAACTCAATGCGCTGGAAATTGTTTCATAATCTGTGCTCCACGCGTGATTTTTTAAAATTTGATTACGGATTTATACTATTTCGCGTTATTTAAAGGCGGTGTCTATGGAGACTATTCTCAATGTGCTGGATATTGTTTCATAATCTGTGCTCCACGTGTGATATTTTTGTATTTGTTTACGGATTTATACTATTTCGCGTTATTTAAAGGCGATGTCTATCGAGGCTATTCTCAATGTGCTGGAAATTGTTTCATAATCTGTGCTCCACGCGTGCTTTTTTAAAAATTTATTTACAGATTTATACTATTTTGCGTTATTTAAAGACGATGTCTATCGAGGCTATTCTCAATGTGCTGGAAATTGTTTCGTAATCTGTGCTCCACGGGTGATTTTTTGAATTTGTTTGCGGATTTATAATGCTATTTCGTGTTATTTAAAAGCGATGTCTATCGAGAGTATTCTCAATGTTCTGGAAATTGTTTCATAGTCTGTGCTCCACACGTGATTTCTTTGAATTTGTTTACGGATTTATACTATTTCGCGTTATTTAAAGGCGATGTCTATCGAGAATAATTTCAATGTGCTGGAAATTGTTTCACAATCTATGCTCCAAGCGTGATTTTTTTTATTTCAATTTGTTTACGGATTTACACTATTTCGCGTTATTTAAAGGCGATGTCTATCGAGACTATTCTCAATGTGCTGGAAATTGTTTCATAATCTGTGCTCCACGCGTGATTTTTTTGAATTTGTTTGTGGATTTATACTATTTCGCGTTATTTAAAGACGATGTCTATCGAGACTATTTTCAATGTGCTGGAAATTGTTACACAATTTATGCTCCAAGCGTGATTTTTTTTCAATTTGTTTACAGTTTTATACTATTTCGCGTTATTTAAAGGTTATGTCTATCGAGGCTATTCTCAATGTGCGGGAAATTGTTTCATAATCTATGCTCCACGCGTGACTTTTTTGCGATTTTTTTTCAGTTTGTTTACAGATTTATACTATTTCGCGTTATTTAAAGGTGATGTCTATCGGGGCAATTCTCAATGTGCTGGAAATTATTTCACAATCTATGCTCCAAGCGTGTTTTTTTTTTTTTCAAATTGTTTACAGATTTATACTATTTCGCGTTATTTAAAGGTGATGTCTATCGAGGCTATTTTCAATCTGCTGGAAATTGCTTCATAATCTGTGCTCCACGCGTGATTTTTTGCATTTATTTACGGATTTATACTTTTTCGCGTTATTTAAAGGCCATGTCTATCGAGACTATTTTCAATGTGCTGGAAATTGTTTCACAATTTATGCTCCAAACTTGATTTTTTTGTTCAATTTGTTTACGGATTTATACTATTTCGCGTTATTTAAAGGCGATGTCTATCGAGACTATTCTCAATGTGCTGGAAATTGTTTCATAATCTGTGCTCCACGCGTGATTTTTTTAAAATTTATTTACAGATTTATACTATTTTGCGTTATTTAAAGACGATGTCTATCGAGGCTATACTCAATGTGCTGGAAATTGTTTCGTAATCTGTGCTCCACGCGTGATTTTTTGAATTTGTTTGCGGATTTATAATGTTATTTCGTGTTATTTAAAGGCGATGTCTATCGAGAGTATTCTCAATGTTCTGGTAATTGTTTCATAGTCTGTGCTCCACGAGTGATTTTTCTGAATTTGTTTACGGATTTATACTATTTCGCGTTATTTAAAGGCGATGTCTATCGAGACTATTCTCAATGTGCTGGAAATTGTTTCATAATCTATGCTGCACGCGTGATTTTTTTGCGATTTTTATTTCAAATTGTTTACAGATTTATACTATTTCGCGTTATTTAAAGGTGATGTCTATCAAGGCAATTCTCAATGTGCTGGAAATTGTTTCACAATCTATGCTCCAAGCGTGATTTTTTTTTTTCAATTTGTTTAAAGTTTTATACTATTTCGCGTTATTTAAAGATGTTGTCTATCGATGCTATTCTCAAAGTGCTGGAAATTGCTTCATAATCTATGCTCCACGCGTGACTTTTTTGTGATTTTTTTTCAATTTGTTTACAGTTTTATACTATTTCGCGTTATTTGAAGGTGATGTCTATCAAGGCTATTCTCAATGTGCGGGAAATTGCTTCATAATCTATGCTCCACGCCTGATTTTTTTTTTTAATTTGTTTACTGATTTATACTATTTCGTGTTATTTAAAAGCGATGTCTATTGAGACTGTTCTCAAACTGCTGGAAATTGTTTCATAATCTGTGCTCCACGCGTGATTTTTTTGCATTTATTTACGGATTTATACTATTTCGTGTTATTTAAAGTCTATGTCTATCGAGACTATTTTCAATGTGCTGGAAATATTTTCACAATTTATACTCCAAACTTGATTTTTTTGTTCAATTTGTTTACGAATTTATACTATTTCGCGTTATTTAAAGGCGATGTCTATCGAGACTATTCTCAATGTGCTGGAAATCGTTTCATAATCGGTGCTCCACGCGTGATATTTTTGAATTTGTTTACGGATTTATACTATTTCGCGTTATTTAAAGGCGATGTCTATCGAGGCTATTCTCAATGTGCTGGAAATTGTTTCATAATCTGTGCTCCACGCGTGATTTTTTAAAAATTTATTTACAGATTTATACTATTTTGCGTTATTTATAGACGATGTCCATCGAGGCTATTCTCAATGTGCTGGAAATTGTTTCGTAATCTGTGCTCCACGCGTGATTTTTTGAATTTGTTTGCGGATTTATAATGCTATTTCGTGTTATTTAAAGGCGATGTCTATCGAGAGTATTCTCAATGTTCTGGTAATTGTTTCATATTCTGTGCTCCACGCGTGATTTTTTTGAATTTGTTTACGGATTTATACTATTTCGCGTTATTTAAAGGCGATGTCTATTGAGAATAATTTCAATGTGCTGGAAATTGTTTCACAATCTATGCTCCAAGCGTGATTTTTTTTATTTCAATTTGTTTACGGATTTATACTATTCCGCGTTATTTAAAGGTGATGTCTATCGAGACTATTCTCAATGTGCTGGAAATTGTTTCATAATCTATGCTCCACGCGTGATTTTTTTTGCGATTTTTATTTCAAATTGTTTACAGATTTATACTATTTCGTGTTATTTAAAGGTGATGTCTATCGGGGCAATTCTCAATGTGCTGGAAATTGTTTCACAATCTATGCTCCAAGCGGGATTTTTTTTTTTCAAATTGTTTACAGATTTATACTATTTCGCGTTATTTAAAGGTGATGTCTATCGAGGCTATTTTCAATGTGCTGGAAACTGTTCCACAATTTATGCTCCAAGCGTGATTTTTTTTTCAATTTGTTTAAAGATACTATTTCGCGTTATTTAAAGGTGTTGTCTATCGAGGCTATTCTCAAAGTGCTGGAAATTGCTTCATAATCTATGCTCCACGCGTGACTTTTTTGCGATTTTTTTTCAGTTTGTTTACAGATTTATACTATTTTGCGTTATTTAAAGGTGATATCTATCGAGCCTATTCTCAAAGTGCTGTAAATTGTTTCATAATGTATGGTTGACGCATGATTTTTATTTCAAATTGTTCACAGATTTATACTATTTCGCGTTATTTAAAGGTGATATCTATCGAAGCAATTCTCAATGTGCTGGAAATATTTTCATAATGAGTGGTAAACGCATGATTTTTATTTCAAATTGTTTACAGATTTATACTCTTTCGCGTTATTTAAAGGTGATATCTATCGAGGTTATTCTCAATGTGCTGGAAATTGTTTCATAATGTATGATTGACGCATGATTTTTTTTTCAATTTGTTTACAGATTTATACTATTTCGCGTTATTTAAAGGTGATGTCTATCGAGGCAATTCCGAATGTGCTGGAAATTGTTTCATAATCTGTGCTCCACGCGTGATTTTTTTGAATTTGTTTACAGATTTATATAATTTCGCGTTATTTAAAGGTGATGTCTATTGAGACTATTCTCAATGTGCTGGAAATTGTTTCATAATCTGTGCTCCACGCGTGATTATTTTTTAATTTGTTTACTGATTTATACTATTTCGCGTTATTTAAAAGCGATGTCTATTGAGACTGTTCTCAATCTGCTGGAAATTGTTTCATAATCTGTGCTCCACGCGTGATTTTTTTTGCATTTATTTACAGATTTATACTATTTTGCGTTATTTAAAGACGATGTCTATCGAGGCTATTCTCAATGTGCTGGAAATTGTTTCATAATCTGTGCTCCACGCGTGATTTTTTTCAATTTGTTTAAAGATTTATACTATTTTGCGTTATTTAAAGGTGATTTCTATCGAGGCTATTCTCAATGTGCGGGAAATTGCTTCATAATCTATGCTCCACGCGTGACTTTTTTGTGATTTTTCTTAAAATTTCTTTACCGTTTTATACTATTTCGTGTTATTTAAAGGTGATGTCTATCGAGGCTATTCTCAAAGTGCTGGAAATTGCTTCATAATCTATGCTCAACGCGTGACTTTTTTGTGATTATTTTTCAATTTGTTTACAGTTTTATACTATTTCGCGTTATTTAAATGTGATGTCTATCGAGGCTATTTTCAATGTGCTGGAAATTTTTTCATAATCTGTGCTCCACGCGTGATTTTTTTCAATTTGTTTAAAGATTTATACTATTTAGCGTTATTTAAAGGTGATGTCTATCGAGGCTATTCTCAGTGTGCGGGAAATTGCTTCATAATCTATGCTCCACGCGTGAAATTTTTGTGATTTTTTTAAAAATTTCTTTACAGTTTTATACTATTTCGTGTTATTTAAAGGTGACGTCTTTCGAGGCTATTCTCAAAGTGAAGAAATTGCTTCATAATCTATGCTCCACGCGTGAGTTTTTTGTGATTATTTTTCAATTTGTTTACAGTTTTATACTATTTCGCGTTATTTAAATGTGATGTCTATCGAGGCTATTTTCAATGTGCTGGAAATTTTTTCATAATCTGTGCTCCACGCGTGATTTTTTTCAATTTGTTTAAAGTTTTATACTATTTAGCGTTATTTAAAGGCGATGTCTATCGAGGCTATTCTCAGTGTGCGGGAAATTGCTTCATAATCTATGCTCCACGCGTGAAATTTTTGTGATTTTTTAAAAAATTTCTTTACAGATTTATACTATTTTGCGTTATTTAAAGGTGATATCTATCGAGGCAATTCTCAATGTGCTGGAAATTGTTTCATAATGTATGGTTGACGCATGATTTTTATTTCAAATTGTTTACAGATTTATACTATTTCGCGTTATTTAAAGGTGATGTCTATCGGGGCAATTCTCAATGTGCTGGAAATTGTTTCACAATCTATGCTCCAAGCGTGATTTTTTTTTTTTCAAATTGTTTACAGATTTATACTATTTCGCGTTATTTAAAGGTGATGTCTATCGAGGCTATATTCAATTATTGGAAATTGTTTCATAATCTGAGCTCCACGCGTGATTTTTTTAAATTTGTTTACGGATTTATACCATTTCGCGTTATTTAAAGGGGATGTCTATCGAGACTATTTTCAATGTGCTGGAAATGGTTTCACAATCTATGCTCCAAGCGTGATTTTTTTTCAATTTGTTTACAGATTTATATTATTTGGCGTTATTTAAAGGCGATGGCTATCGAGACTGTTCTCAATCTGCTGGAAATTGTTTCATAATCTGTGCTCCACGCGTGATTTTTTTGCATTTATTTACGGATTTATACTATTTCGCGTTATTTAAAGGCCATGTCTATCGAGACTATTTTCAATGTGCTGGAAATTGTTTCACAATTTATGCTCCAAACTTGATTTTTTTTGTTCAATTAGTTTACAGATTTATACGATTTCGCATTATTTAAAGGTGATGTCTATTGAGGCTAAACTCAATGCGCTGGAAATTGTTTCATAATCTGTGCTCCACGCGTGATTTTTTAAAATTTGATTACGGATTTATACTATTTCGCGTTATTTAAAGGCGGTGTCTATGGAGACTATTCTCAATGTGCTGGATATTGTTTCATAATCTGTGCTCCACGTGTGATATTTTTGTATTTGTTTACGGATTTATACTATTTCGCGTTATTTAAAGGCGATGTCTATCGAGGCTATTCTCAATGTGCTGGAAATTGTTTCATAATCTGTGCTCCACGCGTGCTTTTTTAAAAATTTATTTACAGATTTATACTATTTTGCGTTATTTAAAGACGATGTCTATCGAGGCTATTCTCAATGTGCTGGAAATTGTTTCGTAATCTGTGCTCCACGGGTGATTTTTTGAATTTGTTTGCGGATTTATAATGCTATTTCGTGTTATTTAAAAGCGATGTCTATCGAGAGTATTCTCAATGTTCTGGAAATTGTTTCATAGTCTGTGCTCCACACGTGATTTCTTTGAATTTGTTTACGGATTTATACTATTTCGCGTTATTTAAAGGCGATGTCTATCGAGAATAATTTCAATGTGCTGGAAATTGTTTCACAATCTATGCTCCAAGCGTGATTTTTTTTATTTCAATTTGTTTACGGATTTACACTATTTCGCGTTATTTAAAGGCGATGTCTATCGAGACTATTCTCAATGTGCTGGAAATTGTTTCATAATCTGTGCTCCACGCGTGATTTTTTTGAATTTGTTTGTGGATTTATACTATTTCGCGTTATTTAAAGACGATGTCTATCGAGACTATTTTCAATGTGCTGGAAATTGTTACACAATTTATGCTCCAAGCGTGATTTTTTTTCAATTTGTTTACAGTTTTATACTATTTCGCGTTATTTAAAGGTTATGTCTATCGAGGCTATTCTCAATGTGCGGGAAATTGTTTCATAATCTATGCTCCACGCGTGACTTTTTTGCGATTTTTTTTCAGTTTGTTTACAGATTTATACTATTTCGCGTTATTTAAAGGTGATGTCTATCGGGGCAATTCTCAATGTGCTGGAAATTATTTCACAATCTATGCTCCAAGCGTGTTTTTTTTTTTTTCAAATTGTTTACAGATTTATACTATTTCGCGTTATTTAAAGGTGATGTCTATCGAGGCTATTTTCAATCTGCTGGAAATTGCTTCATAATCTGTGCTCCACGCGTGATTTTTTGCATTTATTTACGGATTTATACTTTTTCGCGTTATTTAAAGGCCATGCCTATCGAGACTATTTTCAATGTGCTGGAAATTGTTTCACAATTTATGCTCCAAACTTGATTTTTTTGTTCAATTTGTTTACGGATTTATACTATTTCGCGTTATTTAAAGGCGATGTCTATCGAGACTATTCTCAATGTGCTGGAAATTGTTTCATAATCTGTGCTCCACGCGTGATTTTTTTAAAATTTATTTACAGATTTATACTATTTTGCGTTATTTAAAGACGATGTCTATCGAGGCTATACTCAATGTGCTGGAAATTGTTTCGTAATCTGTGCTCCACGCGTGATTTTTTGAATTTGTTTGCGGATTTATAATGTTATTTCGTGTTATTTAAAGGCGATGTCTATCGAGAGTATTCTCAATGTTCTGGTAATTGTTTCATAGTCTGTGCTCCACGAGTGATTTTTCTGAATTTGTTTACGGATTTATACTATTTCGCGTTATTTAAAGGCGATGTCTATCGAGACTATTCTCAATGTGCTGGAAATTGTTTCATAATCTATGCTGCACGCGTGATTTTTTTGCGATTTTTATTTCAAATTGTTTACAGATTTATACTATTTCGCGTTATTTAAAGGTGATGTCTATCAAGGCAATTCTCAATGTGCTGGAAATTGTTTCACAATCTATGCTCCAAGCGTGATTTTTTTTTTTCAATTTGTTTAAAGTTTTATACTATTTCGCGTTATTTAAAGATGTTGTCTATCGATGCTATTCTCAAAGTGCTGGAAATTGCTTCATAATCTATGCTCCACGCGTGACTTTTTTGTGATTTTTTTTCAATTTGTTTACAGTTTTATACTATTTCGCGTTATTTGAAGGTGATGTCTATCAAGGCTATTCTCAATGTGCGGGAAATTGCTTCATAATCTATGCTCCACGCCTGATTTTTTTTTTTAATTTGTTTACTGATTTATACTATTTCGTGTTATTTAAAAGCGATGTCTATTGAGACTGTTCTCAAACTGCTGGAAATTGTTTCATAATCTGTGCTCCACGCGTGATTTTTTTGCATTTATTTACGGATTTATACTATTTCGTGTTATTTAAAGTCTATGTCTATCGAGACTATTTTCAATGTGCTGGAAATATTTTCACAATTTATACTCCAAACTTGATTTTTTTGTTCAATTTGTTTACGAATTTATACTATTTCGCGTTATTTAAAGGCGATGTCTATCGAGACTATTCTCAATGTGCTGGAAATCGTTTCATAATCGGTGCTCCACGCGTGATATTTTTGAATTTGTTTACGGATTTATACTATTTCGCGTTATTTAAAGGCGATGTCTATCGAGGCTATTCTCAATGTGCTGGAAATTGTTTCATAATCTGTGCTCCACGCGTGATTTTTTAAAAATTTATTTACAGATTTATACTATTTTGCGTTATTTATAGACGATGTCCATCGAGGCTATTCTCAATGTGCTGGAAATTGTTTCGTAATCTGTGCTCCACGCGTGATTTTTTGAATTTGTTTGCGGATTTATAATGCTATTTCGTGTTATTTAAAGGCGATGTCTATCGAGAGTATTCTCAATGTTCTGGTAATTGTTTCATATTCTGTGCTCCACGCGTGATTTTTTTGAATTTGTTTACGGATTTATACTATTTCGCGTTATTTAAAGGCGATGTCTATTGAGAATAATTTCAATGTGCTGGAAATTGTTTCACAATCTATGCTCCAAGCGTGATTTTTTTTATTTCAATTTGTTTACGGATTTATACTATTCCGCGTTATTTAAAGGTGATGTCTATCGAGACTATTCTCAATGTGCTGGAAATTGTTTCATAATCTATGCTCCACGCGTGATTTTTTTTGCGATTTTTATTTCAAATTGTTTACAGATTTATACTATTTCGTGTTATTTAAAGGTGATGTCTATCGGGGCAATTCTCAATGTGCTGGAAATTGTTTCACAATCTATGCTCCAAGCGGGATTTTTTTTTTTCAAATTGTTTACAGATTTATACTATTTCGCGTTATTTAAAGGTGATGTCTATCGAGGCTATTTTCAATGTGCTGGAAACTGTTCCACAATTTATGCTCCAAGCGTGATTTTTTTTTCAATTTGTTTAAAGATACTATTTCGCGTTATTTAAAGGTGTTGTCTATCGAGGCTATTCTCAAAGTGCTGGAAATTGCTTCATAATCTATGCTCCACGCGTGACTTTTTTGCGATTTTTTTTCAGTTTGTTTACAGATTTATACTATTTTGCGTTATTTAAAGGTGATATCTATCGAGCCTATTCTCAAAGTGCTGTAAATTGTTTCATAATGTATGGTTGACGCATGATTTTTATTTCAAATTGTTCACAGATTTATACTATTTCGCGTTATTTAAAGGTGATATCTATCGAAGCAATTCTCAATGTGCTGGAAATATTTTCATAATGAGTGGTAAACGCATGATTTTTATTTCAAATTGTTTACAGATTTATACTCTTTCGCGTTATTTAAAGGTGATATCTATCGAGGTTATTCTCAATGTGCTGGAAATTGTTTCATAATGTATGATTGACGCATGATTTTTTTTTCAATTTGTTTACAGATTTATACTATTTCGCGTTATTTAAAGGTGATGTCTATCGAGGCAATTCCGAATGTGCTGGAAATTGTTTCATAATCTGTGCTCCACGCGTGATTTTTTTGAATTTGTTTACAGATTTATATAATTTCGCGTTATTTAAAGGTGATGTCTATTGAGACTATTCTCAATGTGCTGGAAATTGTTTCATAATCTGTGCTCCACGCGTGATTATTTTTTAATTTGTTTACTGATTTATACTATTTCGCGTTATTTAAAAGCGATGTCTATTGAGACTGTTCTCAATCTGCTGGAAATTGTTTCATAATCTGTGCTCCACGCGTGATTTTTTTTGCATTTATTTACGGATTTATACTATTTCGTGTTATTTAAAGGCTATGTCTATCGAGACTATTTTCAATGTGCTGGAAATTTTTTCACAATTTATGCTCCAAACTTGATTTTTTTGTTCAATTTGTTTACGGATTTATATTATTTCGCGTTATTTAAAGGCGATGTCTATCGAGACTATTCTCAATGTGCTGGAAATCGTTTCATAATCTGTTCTCCACGCGTGATATTTTTGAATTTTTTTACGGATTTATACTATTTCGCGTTATTTAAAGGCGATGTCTATCGAGGATATTCTCAATGTGCTGGAAATTGTTTCATAATCTGTGCTCCACGCGTGATTTTTTTAAAATTTATTTACAGATTTATACTATTTTGCGTTATTTAAAGACGATGTCTATCGGGGCAATTCTCAATGTGCTGGAAATTATTTCACAATCTATGCTCCAAGCGTGTTTTTTTCTTTTTCAAATTGTTTACAGATTTATACTATTTCGCGTTATTTAAAGGTGATGTCTATCGAGGCTATTTTCAATCTGCTAGAAATTGCTTCATAATCTGTGCTCCACGCGTGATTTTTTGCATTTATTTACGGGTTTATACTTTTTCGCGTTATTTAAAGGCCATGTCTATCGAGACTATTTTCAAAGTGCTGGAAATTGTTTCACAATTTATGCTCCAAACTTGATTTTTTTGTTCAATTTGTTTACGGATTTATACTATTTCGCGTTATTTAAAGGCGATGTCTATCGAGACTATTCTCAATGTGCTGGAAATTGTTTCATAATCTGTGCTCCACGCGTGATTTTTTAAAAATTTATTTACAGATTTATACAATTTTGCGTTATTTAAAGACGATGTCTATCGAGGCTATTCTCAATGTGCTGGAAATTGTTTCGTAATCTGTGCTCCACGCGTGATTTTTTGAATTTGTTTGCGGATTTATAATGTTATTTCGTGTTATTTAAAGGCGATGTCTATCGAGAGTATTCTCAATGTTCTGGTAATTGTTTCATAGTCTGTGCTCCACGCGTGATTTTTCTGAATTTGTTTACGGATTTATACTATTTCGCGTTATTTAAAGGCGATGTCTATCGAGACTATTCTCAATGTGCTGGAAATTGTTTCATAATCTATGCTGCACGCGTGATTTTTTTGCGATTTTTATTTCAAATTGTTTACAGATTTATACTATTTCGCGTTATTTAAAGGTGATGTCTATCAAGGCAATTCTCAATGTGCTGGAAATTGTTTCACAATCTATGCTCCAAACGTGATTTTTTTTTTTCAATTTGTTTAAAGTTTTATACTATTTCGCGTTATTTAAAGATGTTGTCTATCGATGCTATTCTCAAAGTGCTGGAAATTGCTTCATAATCTGTGCTCCACGCGTGACTTTTTTGTGATTTTTTTTCAATTTGTTTACAGTTTTATACTATTTCGCGTTATTTGAAGGTGATGTCTATCAAGGCTATTCTCAATGTGCGGGAAATTGCTTCATAATCTATGCTCCACGCCTGATTTTTTTTTAATTTGTTTACTGATTTATACTATTTCGTGTTATTTAAAAGCGATGTCTATTGAGACTGTTCTCAAACTGCTGGAAATTGTTTCATAATCTGTGCTCCACGCGTGATTTTTTTGCATTTATTTACGGATTTATACTATTTCGTGTTATTTAAAGTCTATGTCTATCGAGACTATTTTCAATGTGCTGGAAATATTTTCACAATTTATGCTCCAAACTTGATTTTTTTGTTCAATTTGTTTACGGATTTATACTATTTCGCGTTATTTAAAGGCGATGTCTATCGAGACTATTCTCAATGTGCTGGAAATCGTTTCATAATCGGTGCTCCACGCGTGATATTTTTGAATTTGTTTACGGATTTATACTATTTCGCGTTATTTAAAGGCGATGTCTATCGAGGCTATTCTCAATGTGCTGGAAATTGTTTCATAATCTGTGCTCCACGCGTGATTTTTTAAAAATTTATTTACAGATTTATACTATTTTGCGTTATTTATAGACGATGTCCATCGAGGCTATTCTCAATGTGCTGGAAATTGTTTCGTAATCTGTGCTCCACGCGTGATTTTTTGAATTTGTTTGCGGATTTATAATGCTATTTCGTGTTATTTAAAGGCGATGTCTATCGAGAGTATTCTCAATGTTCTGGTAATTGTTTCATATTCTGTGCTCCACGCGTGATTTTTTTGAATTTGTTTACGGATTTATACTATTTCGCGTTATTTAAAGGCGATGTCTATTGAGAATAATTTCAATGTGCTGGAAATTGTTTCACAATCTATGCTCCAAGCGTGATTTTTTTTATTTCAATTTGTTTACGGATTTATACTATTCCGCGTTATTTAAAGGTGATGTCTATCGAGACTATTCTCAATGTGCTGGAAATTGTTTCATAATCTATGCTCCACGCGTGATTTTTTTTGCGATTTTTATTTCAAATTGTTTACAGATTTATACTATTTCGTGTTATTTAAAGGTGATGTCTATCGGGGCAATTCTCAATGTGCTGGAAATTGTTTCACAATCTATGCTCCAAGCGGGATTTTTTTTTTTCAAATTGTTTACAGATTTATACTATTTCGCGTTATTTAAAGGTGATGTCTATCGAGGCTATTTTCAATGTGCTGGAAACTGTTCCACAATTTATGCTCCAAGCGTGATTTTTTTTTTCAATTTGTTTAAAGATACTATTTCGCGTTATTTAAAGGTGTTGTCTATCGAGGCTATTCTCAAAGTGCTGGAAATTGCTTCATAATCTATGCTCCACGCGTGACATTTTTGCGATTTTTTTTCAGTTTGTTTACAGATTTATACTATTTTGCGTTATTTAAAGGTGATATCTATCGAGCCTATTCTCAAAGTGCTGTAAATTGTTTCATAATGTATGGTTGACGCATGATTTTTATTTCAAATTGTTCACAGATTTATACTATTTCGCGTTATTTAAAGGTGATATCTATCGAAGCAATTCTCAATGTGCTGGAAATATTTTCATAATGAGTGGTAAACGCATGATTTTTATTTCAAATTGTTTACAGATTTATACTCTTTCGCGTTATTTAAAGGTGATATCTATCGAGGTTATTCTCAATGTGCTGGAAATTGTTTCATAATGTATGATTGACGCATGATTTTTTTTTCAATTTGTTTACAGATTTATACTATTTCGCGTTATTTAAAGGTGATGTCTATCGAGGCAATTCCGAATGTGCTGGAAATTGTTTCATAATCTGTGCTCCACGCGTGATTTTTTTGAATTTGTTTACGGATTTATACTATTTCGGGTTATTTAAAGGCCATGTCTATCGAGACTATTTTCAATGTGCTGGAAATAGTTTCACAATTTATGCTCCAAACTTGATTTTTTTTTTTCAATTTGTTTACAGATTTATACAATTTCGCGTTATTTAAAGGTGATGTCTATTGAGACTATTCTCAATGTGCTGGAAATTGTTTCATAATCTGTGCTCCACGCGTGATTATTTTTTAATTTGTTTACTGATTTATACTATTTCGCGTTATTTAAAAGCGATGTCTATTGAGACTGTTCTCAATCTGCTGGAAATTGTTTCATAATCTGTGCTCCACGCGTGATTTTTTTTTGCATTTATTTACGGATTTATACTATTTCGTGTTATTTAAAGGCTATGTCTATCGAGACTATTTTCAATGTGCTGGAAATTTTTTCACAATTTATGCTCCAAACTTGATTTTTTTGTTCAATTTGTTTACGGATTTATATTATTTCGCGTTATTTAAAGGCGATGTCTATCGAGACTATTCTCAATGTGCTGGAAATCGTTTCATAATCTGTGCTCCACGCGTGATATTTTTGAATTTGTTTGCGGATTTATACTATTTCGCGTTATTTAAAGGCGATGTCTATCGAGGATATTCTCAATGTGCTGGAATTTGTTTCATAATCTGTGCTCCACGCGTGATTTTTTTAAAATTTATTTACAGATTTATACTATTTTGCGTTATTTAAAGACGATGTCTATCGAGGCTATTCTCAATGTGCTGGAAATTGTTTCGTAATCTGTGGTCCACGCGTGATTTTTTGAATTTGTTTGCGGATTTATAATGGTATTTCGTGTTATTTAAAGGCGATGTCTATGGAGAGTATTCTCAATGTTCTGGTAATTGTTCCATAGTCTGTGCTCCACGCGTGATTTTTTTGAATTTGTTTACGGATTTATACTATTTCGCGTTATTTAAAGGCGATGTCTATTGAGAATAATTTCAATGTGCTGGAAATTGTTTGACAATCTATGCTCCAAGCGTGATTTTTTTTATTTCAATTTGTTTACGGATTTATAATATTCCGCGTTATTTAAAGGTGATGTCTATCGAGACTATTCTCAATGTGCTGGAAATTGTTTCATAATCTATGCTCCTCGCGTGATTTTTTTGCGATTTTTATTTCAAATTGTTTACAGATTTATACTATTTCGCGTTATATAAAGCTGATGTCTATCGGGGCAATTCTCAATGTGCTGGAAATTGTTTCACAATCTATGCTCCAAGCGTGATTTTTTTTTCAAATTGTTTACAGATTTAAACTATTTCGCGTTATTTAAATGTGATGTCTATCGAGGCTATTTTCAATGTGCTGGAAACTGTTCCACAATTTATGCTCCAAGCGTGATTTTTTTTTTTCAATTTGTTTAAAGATTTATACTATTTCGCGTTATTTAAAGGTGTTGTCTATCGAGGCTATTCTCAAAGTGCTGGAAATTGCTTCATAATCTATGCTCCACGCGTGACTTTTTTGCGATTTCTTTTCAGTTTGTTTACAGATTTATACTATTTTTCGTTATATAAAGGTGATATCTATCGAGCCTATTTTCAAAGTGCTGGAAATTGTTTCATAATGTATGGTTGACGCATGATTTTTGTTTCAAATTGTTCACAGATTTATACTATTTCGCGTTATTTAAAGGTGATATCTATCGAGGCAATTCTCAATGTGCTGGAAATTGTTTCATAATGAGTGGTAAACGCATGATTTTTATTTCAAATTGTTTACAGATTTATACTCTTTCGCGTTATTTAAAGGTGATATCTATCGAGGTTATTCTCAAAGTGCTGGAAATTGTTTCATAATGTATGATTGACGCATGATTTTTATTTCAATTTGTTTACAGATTTATACTATTTCGCGTTATTTAAAGGTGATGTCTATCGAGGCAATTCTGAATGTGCTGGAAATTGTTTCATAATCTGTGATCCACGCGTGATTTTTTTGAATTTGTTTACGGATATATACTATTTTGGGTTATTTAAAGACGATGCCTATCGAGACTACTTTCAATGTGCTGGAAATTGTTTCACAATCTATGCTCCAAGCGTGATTTTTTTTTTTTCAAATTGTTTACAGATTTATACTATTTCGCGTTATTTAAAGGTGATATCTATCGAGACTATTCTCAATGTGCTGGAAATTGTTTCATAATCTGTTCTCCACGACTGATTTTTTTAAATTTATTTACAGATTTATACTATTTCGCGTTATTTAAAGGTGATGTCTATCGGGGCTATTTTCAATGTGCTGGAAATTGTTTCATAATCTGTGCTCCACGCGTGATTTTTTTTAATTTGTTTACGGATTTATACCATTTCGCGTTATTTAAAGGCGATGTTTATCGATACTATTTTCAATGTGCTGGAAATTGTTTCACAATCTATGCTCCAAGCGTGATTTTTTTTTCAATTTGTTTACAGATTTATACTATTTCGCGTTATTTAAAGGTGATGTCTATCGAGACTATTCTCAATGTGCTGGAAATTGTTTCACAATCTATGCTTCAAGCGTGATTTTATTTTTTTCAATTTGTTTACAGATTTATACTATTTTGCGTTATTTAAACGTGATATCTATCGAGACTATTCAAATGTGCTGGAAATTGTTTCATAATCTGTGCTCAACTTGTGATTTTTTTTGAATTTATTTACAGATTTATACTATTTTGCGTTATTTAAAGACGATGTCTATCGAGGCTATTCTCAATGTGCTGGAAATTGTTTCATAATCTGTGCTCCACGCGTGATTTTTTTCAATTTGTTTAAAGATTTATACTATTTTGCGTTATTTAAAGGTGATTTCTATCGAGGCTATTCTCAATGTGCGGGAAATTGCTTCATAATCTATGCTCCACGCGTGACTTTTTTGTGATTTTTTTCAATTTGTTTACAGTTTTATACTATTTCGCGTTATTTAAAGGTGATGTCTATCGAGGCTATTCTCAATGTGCTGGAAATTGCTTCATAATCTATGCTCCACGCCTGATTTTTTGCGATTTTTTTTCAGTTTGTTTACAGATTTATACTATTTTGCGTTATTTAAAGGTGATATCTATCGAGCCTATTCTCAAAGTGCTGGAAATTTTTTTATAATATATGGTTGACGCATGATTTTTATTTCAAATTGTCCACAGATTTATACTATTTCGCGTTATTTAAAGGTGATATCTATCGAGGCAATTCTCAATGTGCTGGAAATTGTTTCATAATGAGTGGTAAACGCATGATTTTTATTTCAAATTGTTTACAGATTTATACTATTTCGCGTTATTTAAAGGTGATATCTATCGAGGGTATTCGCAAAGTGCTGGAAATTGTTTCATAATGTATGGTTGACGCATGATTTTTATTTCAAATTGTTTACAGATTTATACTATTTCGCGTTATTTAAAGGTGATGTCTATCGAGGATATTCTCAATGTGCTGGAAATTGTTTCATAATCTGTGCTCCACGCGTGATTTTTTTAAAATTTGTTTACAGATTTATACTATTTCGCGTTATTTAAAGGTGATGTCTATCGAGACTATTCTAAATGTGCGAGATATTGTTTCATAATCTGTGCTCCACGCGTGATTTTTTTGAATTTATTTACAGATTTATACTATTTCGCGTTATTTAAAGGTGATATCTATCGAGACTATTCTCAATGTGCTGGAAATTGTTTCATAATCTGTTCTCCACGCCTGATTTTTTTAAATTTATTTACAGATTTATACTATTTCGCGTTATTTAAAGGTGATGTCTATCGAGACTATTCTCAATGTGCTGGAAATTGTTTCACAATCTATGCTTCAAGCGTGATTTTATTTTTTTCAATTTGTTTACAGATTTATACTATTTTGCGTTATTTAAACGTGATATATATCGAGACTATTCAAATGTGCTGGAAATTGTTTCATAATCTGTGCTCAACTCGTGATTTTTTTTGAATTTATTTACAGATTTATACTATTTTGCGTTATTTAAAGACGATGTCTATCGAGGCTATTCTCAATGTGCTGGAAATTGTTTCATAATCTGTGCTCCACGCCTGATTTTTTAAAATTTGTTTACAGATTTATACTATTTCGCGTTATTTAAAGGCGATGTCGATCGAGACTTTTTTCAATGCTCTGGAAATTGTTTCAAAATCTATGCTCCAAGGATGATTTTTTTTTCAAGTTGTTTAAAAGTTTATACTATTTCGCGTTATTTAAAGTTGATGTCTATCGAGGCTATTCTCGATGTGCTGGAAATTGTTTCATAATCTGTGCTCCACGCCTGATTTTTTAAAATTTGTTTACAGATTTATACTATTTCGCGTTATTTAAAGGCGATGTCTATCGAGACTTTTTTCAATGCGCTGGAAATTGTTTCAAAATCTATGCTCCAAGGATGATTTTTTTTTCAAGTTGTTTAAAAGTTTATACTATTTTGCGTTATTTAAAGACGATGTCTATCGAGGCTATTCTCAATGTGCTGGAAATTGTTTCATAATCTGTGCTCCACGCGTGATTTTTTTCAATTTGTTTAAAGATTTATACTATTTTGCGTTATTTAAAGGTGATTTCTATCGAGGCTATTCTCAATGTGCGGGAAATTGCTTCATAATCTATGCTCCACGCGTGACTTTTTTGTGATTTTTCTTAAAATTTCTTTACCGTTTTATACTATTTCGTGTTATTTAAAGGTGATGTCTATCGAGGCTATTCTCAAAGTGCTGGAAATTGCTTCATAATCTATGCTCAACGCGTGACTTTTATGTGATTATTTTTCAATTTGTTTACAGTTTTATACTATTTCGCGTTATTTAAATGTGATGTCTATCGAGGCTATTTTCAATGTGCTGGAAATTTTTTCATAATCTGTGCTCCACGCGTGATTTTTTTCAATTTGTTTAAAGATTTATACTATTTAGCGTTATTTAAAGGTGATGTCTATCGAGGCTATTCTCAGTGTGCGGGAAATTGCTTCATAATCTATGCTCCACGCGTGAAATTTTTGTGATTTTTTTAAAAATTTCTTTACAGTTTTATACTATTTCGTGTTATTTAAAGGTGACGTCTTTCGAGGCTATTCTCAAAGAGAAGAAATTGCTTCATAATCTATGCTCCACGCGTGAGTTTTTTGTGATTATTTTTCAATTTGTTTACAGTTTTATACTATTTCGCGTTATTTAAATGTGATGTCTATCGAGGCTATTTTCAATGTGCTGGAAATTTTTTCATAATCTGTGCTCCACGCGTGATTTTTTTCAATTTGTTTAAAGTTTTATACTATTTAGCATTATTTAAAGGCGATGTCTATCGAGGCTATTCTCAGTGTGCGGGAAATTGCTTCATAATCTATGCTCCACGCGTGAAATTTTTGTGATTTTTTTAAAAATTTCTTTACAGATTTATACTATTTTGCGTTATTTAAAGGTGATATCTATCGAGGCAATTCTCAATGTGCTGGAAATTGTTTCATAATGTATGGTTGACGCATGATTTTTATTTCAAATTGTTTACAGATTTATACTATTTCGCGTTATTTAAAGGTGATGTCTATCGGGGCAATTCTCAATGTGCTGGAAATTGTTTCACAATCTATGCTCCAAGCGTGATTTTTTTTTTTCAAATTGTTTACAGATTTATACTATTTCGCGTTATTTAAAGGTGATGTCTATCGAGGCTATATTCAATTATTGGAAATTGTTTCATAATCTGAGCTCCACGCGTGATTTTTTTAAATTTGTTTACGGATTTATACCATTTCGCGTTATTTAAAGGGGATGTCTATCGAGACTATTTTCAATGTGCTGGAAATGGTTTCACAATCTATGCTCCAAGCGTGATTTTTTTTCAATTTGTTTACAGATTTATATTATTTGGCGTTATTTAAAGGCGATGGCTATCGAGACTGTTCTCAATCTGCTGGAAATTGTTTCATAATCTGTGCTCCACGCGTGATTTTTTTGCATTTATTTACGGATTTATACTATTTCGCGTTATTTAAAGGCCATGTCTATCGAGACTATTTTCAATGTGCTGGAAATTGTTTCACAATTTATGCTCCAAACTTGATTTTTTTTGTTCAATTAGTTTACAGATTTATACGATTTCGCATTATTTAAAGGTGATGTCTATTGAGGCTAAACTCAATGCGCTGGAAATTGTTTCATAATCTGTGCTCCACGCGTGATTTTTTAAAATTTGATTACGGATTTATACTATTTCGCGTTATTTAAAGGCGGTGTCTATGGAGACTATTCTCAATGTGCTGGATATTGTTTCATAATCTGTGCTCCACGTGTGATATTTTTGTATTTGTTTACGGATTTATACTATTTCGCGTTATTTAAAGGCGATGTCTATCGAGGCTATTCTCAATGTGCTGGAAATTGTTTCATAATCTGTGCTCCACGCGTGCTTTTTTAAAAATTTATTTACAGATTTATACTATTTTGCGTTATTTAAAGACGATGTCTATCGAGGCTATTCTCAATGTGCTGGAAATTGTTTCGTAATCTGTGCTCCACGGGTGATTTTTTGAATTTGTTTGCGGATTTATAATGCTATTTCGTGTTATTTAAAAGCGATGTCTATCGAGAGTATTCTCAATGTTCTGGAAATTGTTTCATAGTCTGTGCTCCACGCGTGATTTCTTTGAATTTGTTTACGGATTTATACTATTTCGCGTTATTTAAAGGCGATGTCTATCGAGAATAATTTCAATGTGCTGGAAATTGTTTCACAATCTATGCTCCAAGCGTGATTTTTTTTATTTCAATTTGTTTACGGATTTACACTATTTCGCGTTATTTAAAGGCGATGTCTATCGAGACTATTCTCAATGTGCTGGAAATTGTTTCATAATCTGTGCTCCACGCGTGATTTTTTTGAATTTGTTTGTGGATTTATACTATTTCGCGTTATTTAAAGACGATGTCTATCGAGACTATTTTCAATGTGCTGGAAATTGTTACACAATTTATGCTCCAAGCGTGATTTTTTTTTCAATTTGTTTACAGTTTTATACTATTTCGCGTTATTTAAAGGTTATGTCTATCGAGGCTATTCTCAATGTGCGGGAAATTGTTTCATAATCTATGCTCCACGCGTGACTTTTTTGCGATTTTTTTTCAGTTTGTTTACAGATTTATACTATTTCGCGTTATTTAAAGGTGATGTCTATCGGGGCAATTCTCAATGTGCTGGAAATTATTTCACAATCTATGCTCCAAGCGTGTTTTTTTTTTTTTTTTCAAATTGTTTACAGATTTATACTATTTCGCGTTATTTAAAGGTGATGTCTATCGAGGCTATTTTCAATCTGCTGGAAATTGCTTCATAATCTGTGCTCCACGCGTGATTTTTTGCATTTATTTACGGATTTATACTTTTTGCGTTATTTAAAGGCCATGTCTATCGAGACTATTTTCAATGTGCTGGAAATTGTTTCACAATTTATGCTCCAAACTTGATTTTTTTGTTCAATTTGTTTACGGATTTATACTATTTCGCGTTATTTAAAGGCGATGTCTATCGAGACTATTCTCAATGTGCTGGAAATTGTTTCATAATCTGTGCTCCACGCGTGATTTTTTTAAAATTTATTTACAGATTTATACTATTTTGCGTTATTTAAAGACGATGTCTATCGAGGCTATACTCAATGTGCTGGAAATTGTTTCGTAATCTGTGCTCCACGCGTGATTTTTTGAATTTGTTTGCGGATTTATAATGTTATTTCGTGTTATTTAAAGGCGATGTCTATCGAGAGTATTCTCAATGTTCTGGTAATTGTTTCATAGTCTGTGCTCCACGCGTGATTTTTCTGAATTTGTTTACGGATTTATACTATTCTGCGTTATTTAAAGGTGATGTCTATCGAGACTATTCTCAATGTGCTGGAAATTGTTTCATAATCTATGCTGCACGCGTGATTTTTTTGCGATTTTTATTTCAAATTGTTTACAGATTTATACTATTTCGCGTTATTTAAAGGTGATGTCTATCGAGGCTATTTTCAATGTGCTGGAAACTGTTCCACAATTTATGCTCCAAGCGAGATTTTTTTTTTCAATTTGTTTAAAGATTTATACTATTTCGCGTTATTTAAAGATGTTGTCTATCGAGGCTATTCTCAAAGTGCTGGAAATTGCTTCATAATCTATGCTCCACGCGTGACTTTTTTGTGATTTTTTTTCAATATGTTTACAGTTTTATACTATTTCGCGTTATTTAAAGGTGATGTCTATCAAGGCTATTCTCAATGTGCGGGAAATTGCTTCATAATCTATGCTCCACGCCTGATTTTTTGCGATTTTTTTTTCAGTTTGTTTACAGATTTATACTATTTTGCGTTATTTAAAGGTGATATCTATCGAGGGTATTCTCAAAGTGCTGGAAATTGTTTCATAATGTATGGTTGACGCATGATTTTTATTTCAAATTGTTTACAGATTTATACTCTTTCGCGTTATTTAAGGGTGATGTCTATCGAGGCAATTCTGAATGTGCTGGAAATTGTTTCATAATCTGTGCTCCACGCGTGATTTTTTTGAATTTGTTTACGGATGTATACCAGTTCGCGTTATTTAAAGGCGATGTCTATCGAGACTATTCTCAATCTGCTGGAAATTGTTTCATAATCTGTGCTCCAAGCGTGATTTTTTTGCATTTATTTACGGATTTATACTATTTCGCGTTATTTAAAGGCCATGTCTATCGAGACTATTTTCAATGTGCTGGAAATTGTTTCACAATTTATGCTCCAAGCGTGATTTTTTTTTTCAATTTGTTTAAAGATTTATACTATTTCGCGTTGTCTAAAGGTGATGTCTATCGAGTGTATTCTCAATGTGCGGGAAATTGTTTCATAATCTGTGCTCCATGCCTGATTTTTTTAAATTTATTTACAGATTTATACTATTTCGCGTTATTTAAAGGCGATGTCTATCGAGACTATTTTCAATGTGATGGAAATTGTTTCAAAATCTATGCTCCAAGCGTGATTTTTTTTTCAATTTGTTTAAAGATTTATACTATTTCGCGTTGTCTAAAGGTGATGTCTATCGAGTCTATTCTCAATGTGCGGGAAATTGCTTCATAATCTATGATCCACGCGTGACTTTTTTGTGATTTATTTTTTAATATCTTTACAGTTTTATACTATTTCGTGTTATTTAAAGGTGATGTCTATCGAGGCTATTCTCAAAGTGCTGGAAATTGCTTCATAATCTATGCTCCACGCGTGATTTTTTTGCATTAATTTACGGATTTATACTATTTCGCTTTATTTAAATGCTATGTCTAACGAGACTATTTTCAATGTGCTGGAAATTGTTTCACAATTTATGCTCCAAACTTGATTTTTTTTGTTCAATTGATTTACAGATTTATACTATTTCGCGTTATTTAAAGGCGATGTCTATCGAGACTATTTTCAATGTGCTGGAAATTGTTTCAAAATCTATGCTCCAAGCGTGATTTTTTTTTTCAATTTGTTTAAAGATTTATACTATTTCGCGTTATTTAAAGGTGATGTCTATCGAGGCTATATTCAATTATTGGAAATTGTTTCATAATCTGAGCTCCACGCGTGATTTTTTAAAATTTGTTTACGGATTTATACCAGTTCGCGTTATTTAAAGGCGATGTCTATCGAGACTATTTTCAATGTGCTGGAAATTGTTTCACAATTTATGCTCCAAACTTGATTTTTTTTGTTCAATTAGTTTACAGATTTACACTATTTCGCATTATTTAAAGGTGATGTCTATTGAGGCTAAACTCAATGCGTTGGAAATTGTTTCATAATCTGTGCTCCACGCGTGATTTTTTAAAATTTGTTTACGGATTTATACTATTTCGCGTTATTTAAAGGCGGTGTCTATGGAGACTATTCTCAATGTGCTGGAAATTGTTTCATAATCTATGCTCCACGTGTGATATTTTTTTATTTGTTTACGGATTTATACTATTTCGCGTTATTTAAAGGCGATGTCTATCGAGGCTATTCTCAATGTCCTGGAAATTGTTTCATAATCTGTGCTCCAAGCGTGATTTTTTTAAATTTCAATTTGTTTACGGATTTACACTATTTCGCGTTATTTAAAGGCGATGTCTATCGAGACTATTCTCAATGTGCTGGAAATTGTTTCATAATCTGTGCTCCACGCGTGATTTTTTTGAATTTGTTTGCGGATTTATACTATTTCGCGTTATTTAAAGACCATGTCTATCGAGACGATTTTCAATGTGCTGGAAATTGTTTCACAATTTATGCTCCAAGCGTGATTTTTTTTTTTCAATTTGTTTACAGTTTTATACTATTTCGCGTTATTTAAATGTTATGTCTATCGAGGCTATTCTCAATGTGCGGGAAATTGTTTCATAATCTATGCTCCACGCGTGACTTTTTTGCGATTTTTTTTCAGTTTGTTTACAGATTTTCACTATTTCGCGTTATTTAAAGGTGATGTCTATCGGGGCAATTCTCAATGTGCTGGAAATTATTTCACAATCTATGCTCCAAGCGTGTTTTTTTTTTTTTCAAATTGTTTACAGATTTATACTATTTCGCGTTATTTAAAGGTGATGTCTATCGAGGCTATTTTCAATCTGCTGGAAATTGCTTCATAATCTGTGCTCCACGCGTGATTTTTTGCATTTATTTACGGATTTATACTTTTTCGCGTTATTTAAAGGCCATGTCTATCGAGACTATTTTCAATGTGCTGGAAATTGTTTCACAATTTATGCTCCAAACTTGATTTTTTTGTTCAATTTGTTTACGGATTTATACTATTTCGCGTTATTTAAAGGCGATGTCTATCGAGACTATTCTCAATGTGCTGGAAATTGTTTCATAATCTGTGCTCCACGCGTGATTTTTTAAAAATTTATTTACAGATTTATACAATTTTGCGTTATTTAAAGACGATGTCTATCGAGGCTATTCTCAATGTGCTGGAAATTGTTTCGTAATCTGTGCTCCACGCGTGATTTTTTGAATTTGTTTGCGGATTTATAATGTTATTTCGTGTTATTTAAAGGCGATGTCTATCGAGAGTATTCTCAATGTTCTGGTAATTGTTTCATAGTCTGTGCTCCACGCGTGATTTTTCTGAATTTGTTTACGGATTTATACTATTTCGCGTTATTTAAAGGCGATGTCTATCGAGACTATTCTCAATGTGCTGGAAATTGTTTCATAATCTATGCTGCACGCGTGATTTTTTTGCGATTTTTATTTCAAATTGTTTACAGATTTATACTATTTCGCGTTATTTAAAGGTGATGTCTATCAAGGCAATTTTCAATGTGCTGGAAATATTTTCACAATTTATGCTCCAAACTTGATTTTTTTGTTCAATTTGTTTACGGATTTATACTATTTCGCGTTATTTAAAGGCGATGTCTATCGAGACTATTCTCAATGTGCTGGAAATCGTTTCATAATCGGTGCTCCACGCGTGATATTTTTGAATTTGTTTACGGATTTATACTATTTCGCGTTATTTAAAGGCGATGTCTATCGAGGCTATTCTCAATGTTCTGGTAATTGTTTCATAGTCTGTGCTCCACGCGTGATTTTTCTGAATTTGTTTACGGATTTATACTATTTCGCGTTATTTAAAGGCGATGTCTATCGAGACTATTCTCAATGTGCTGGAAATTGTTTCATAATCTATGCTGCACGCGTGATTTTTTTGCGATTTTTATTTCAAATTGTTTACAGATTTATACTATTTCGCGTTATTTAAAGGTGATGTCTATCAAGGCAATTTTCAATGTGCTGGAAATATTTTCACAATTTATGCTCCAAACTTGATTTTTTTGTTCAATTTGTTTACGGATTTATACTATTTCGCGTTATTTAAAGGTGATATCTATCGAGGCAATTCTCAATGTGCTGGAAATTGTTTCATAATGAGTGGTAAACGCATGATTTTTTTTTCAGTTTGTTTACAGATTTATACTATTTTGCGTTATTTAAAGGTGATATCTATCGAGGGTATTCTCAAAGTGCTGGAAATTGTTTCATAATGTATGGTTGACGCATGATTTTTATTTCAAATTGTTTACAGATTTATACTCTTTCGCGTTATTTAAGGGTGATGTCTATCGAGGCAATTCTGAATGTGCTGGAAATTGTTTCATAATCTGTGCTCCACGCGTGATTTTTTTGAATTTGTTTACGGATGTATACCAGTTCGCGTTATTTAAAGGCGATGTCTATCGAGACTATTCTCAATCTGCTGGAAATTGTTTCATAATCTGTGCTCCAAGCGTGATTTTTTTGCATTTATTTACGGATTTATACTATTTCGCGTTATTTAAAGGCCATGTCTATCGAGACTATTTTCAATGTGCTGGAAATTGTTTCACAATTTATGCTCCAAGCGTGATTTTTTTTTTCAATTTGTTTAAAGATTTATACTATTTCGCGTTGTCTAAAGGTGATGTCTATCGAGTGTATTCTCAATGTGCGGGAAATTGTTTCATAATCTGTGCTCCATGCCTGATTTTTTTAAATTTATTTACAGATTTATACTATTTCGCGTTATTTAAAGGCGATGTCTATCGAGACTATTTTCAATGTGATGGAAATTGTTTCAAAATCTATGCTCCAAGCGTGATTTTTTTTTCAATTTGTTTAAAGATTTATACTATTTCGCGTTGTCTAAAGGTGATGTCTATCGAGTCTATTCTCAATGTGCGGGAAATTGCTTCATAATCTATGATCCACGCGTGACTTTTTTGTGATTTATTTTTTAATATCTTTACAGTTTTATACTATTTCGTGTTATTTAAAGGTGATGTCTATCGAGGCTATTCTCAAAGTGCTGGAAATTGCTTCATAATCTATGCTCCACGCGTGATTTTTTTGCATTAATTTACGGATTTATACTATTTCGCTTTATTTAAATGCTATGTCTAACGAGACTATTTTCAATGTGCTGGAAATTGTTTCACAATTTATGCTCCAAACTTGATTTTTTTTGTTCAATTGATTTACAGATTTATACTATTTCGCGTTATTTAAAGGCGATGTCTATCGAGACTATTTTCAATGTGCTGGAAATTGTTTCAAAATCTATGCTCCAAGCGTGATTTTTTTTTTCAATTTGTTTAAAGATTTATACTATTTCGCGTTATTTAAAGGTGATGTCTATCGAGGCTATATTCAATTATTGGAAATTGTTTCATAATCTGAGCTCCACGCGTGATTTTTTAAAATTTGTTTACGGATTTATACCAGTTCGCGTTATTTAAAGGCGATGTCTATCGAGACTATTTTCAATGTGCTGGAAATTGTTTCACAATTTATGCTCCAAACTTGATTTTTTTTGTTCAATTAGTTTACAGATTTACACTATTTCGCATTATTTAAAGGTGATGTCTATTGAGGCTAAACTCAATGCGTTGGAAATTGTTTCATAATCTGTGCTCCACGCGTGATTTTTTAAAATTTGTTTACGGATTTATACTATTTCGCGTTATTTAAAGGCGGTGTCTATGGAGACAATTCTCAATGTGCTGGAAATTGTTTCATAATCTATGCTCCACGTGTGATATTTTTTTATTTGTTTACGGATTTATACTATTTCGCGTTATTTAAAGGCGATGTCTATCGAGGCTATTCTCAATGTCCTGGAAATTGTTTCATAATCTGTGCTCCAAGCGTGATTTTTTTAAATTTCAATTTGTTTACGGATTTACACTATTTCGCGTTATTTAAAGGCGATGTCTATCGAGACTATTCTCAATGTGCTGGAAATTGTTTCATAATCTGTGCTCCACGCGTGATTTTTTTGAATTTGTTTGCGGATTTATACTATTTCGCGTTATTTAAAGACCATGTCTATCGAGACTATTTTCAATGTGCTGGAAATTGTTTCACAATTTATGCTCCAAGCGTGATTTTTTTTTTTCAATTTGTTTACAGTTTTATACTATTTCGCGTTATTTAAATGTTATGTCTATCGAGGCTATTCTCAATGTGCGGGAAATTGTTTCATAATCTATGCTCCACGCGTGACTTTTTTGCGATTTTTTTTCAGTTTGTTTACAGATTTTCACTATTTCGCGTTATTTAAAGGTGATGTCTATCGGGGCAATTCTCAATGTGCTGGAAATTATTTCACAATCTATGCTCCAAGCGTGTTTTTTTTTTTTTCAAATTGTTTACAGATTTATACTATTTCGCGTTATTTAAAGGTGATGTCTATCGAGGCTATTTTCAATCTGCTGGAAATTGCTTCATAATCTGTGCTCCACGCGTGATTTTTTGCATTTATTTACGGATTTATACTTTTTCGCGTTATTTAAAGGCCATGTCTATCGAGACTATTTTCAATGTGCTGGAAATTGTTTCACAATTTATGCTCCAAACTTGATTTTTTTGTTCAATTTGTTTACGGATTTATACTATTTCGCGTTATTTAAAGGCGATGTCTATCGAGACTATTCTCAATGTGCTGGAAATTGTTTCATAATCTGTGCTCCACGCGTGATTTTTTAAAAATTTATTTACAGATTTATACAATTTTGCGTTATTTAAAGACGATGTCTATCGAGGCTATTCTCAATGTGCTGGAAATTGTTTCGTAATCTGTGCTCCACGCGTGATTTTTTGAATTTGTTTGCGGATTTATAATGTTATTTCGTGTTATTTAAAGGCGATGTCTATCGAGAGTATTCTCAATGTTCTGGTAATTGTTTCATAGTCTGTGCTCCACGCGTGATTTTTCTGAATTTGTTTACGGATTTATACTATTTCGCGTTATTTAAAGGCGATGTCTATCGAGACTATTCTCAATGTGCTGGAAATTGTTTCATAATCTATGCTGCACGCGTGATTTTTTTGCGATTTTTATTTCAAATTGTTTACAGATTTATACTATTTCGCGTTATTTAAAGGTGATGTCTATCAAGGCAATTTTCAATGTGCTGGAAATATTTTCACAATTTATGCTCCAAACTTGATTTTTTTGTTCAATTTGTTTACGGATTTATACTATTTCGCGTTATTTAAAGGCGATGTCTATCGAGACTATTCTCAATGTGCTGGAAATCGTTTCATAATCGGTGCTCCACGCGTGATATTTTTGAATTTGTTTACGGATTTATACTATTTCGCGTTATTTAAAGGCGATGTCTATCGAGGCTATTCTCAATGTGCTGGAAATTGTTTCATAATCTGTGTTCCACGCGTGATTTTTTAAAAATTTATTTACAGATTTATACTATTTTGCGTTATTTATAGACGATGTCTATCGAGACTATTCTCAATGTGCTGGAAATTGTTTCATATTCTGTGCTCCACGCGTGATTTTTTTGAATTTGTTTACGGAATTATACTATTTCGCGTTATTTAAAGGCGATGTCTATCGAGACTATTCTCAATGTGCTGGAAATTGTTTCATAATCTGTGCTCCACGCGTGATTTTTTAAAAATTTATTTACAGATTTATACTATTTTGCGTTATTTAAATACGATGTCTATGGAGGCTATTCTCCATGTGCTGGAAATTGTTTCGTAATCTGTGATCCACGCGTGATTTTTTGAATTTGTTTACGAATTTATACTATTTCGCGTTATTTAAAGGTGATGTCTATCGGGGCATTTCTCAATGTGCTGGAAATTGTTTCACAATCTATGCTCCAAGCGTGATTTTTTTTTTTCAAATTGTTTTCAGATTTATACTATTTCGCGTTATTTAAAGGTGATGTCTATCAAGGCTATTTTCAATGGGCTGGAAACTGTTCAACAATTTATGCTCCAAGCGTGATTTTTTTTTCAATTTGTTTAAAGATTTATACTATTTCGCGTTATTTAAAGGTGTTGTCTATCGAGGCTATTCTCAAAGTGCCGGAAATATCTTCATAATCTATGCTCCACGCGTGACTTTTTTGCGATTGTTTTTCAGTTTGTTTACAGATTTATACTATTTTGCGTTATTTAAAGGTGATATCTATCGAGCCTATTCTCAAAGTGCTGTAAATTGTTTCATAATGTATGGTTGACGCATGATTTTTATTCCAAATTGTTCACAGATTTATACTATTTCGCGTTATTTAAAGGTGATATCTATCGAAGCAAATCTCAATGTGCTGGAAATTGTTTCATAATGAGTGGTAAACGCATGATTTTTATTTCAAATTGTTTACAGATTTATACTCTTTCGCGTTATTTAAAGGTGATATCTATCGATTTTATTCTCAATGTGCTGGAAATTGTTTCATAATGTATGATTGACACATGATTTTTATTTCAATTTGTTTACAGATTTATACTATTTCGCGTTATTTTAAGGTGATGTCTATCGAGGCAATTCTGAATGTGCTGGAAATTGTTTCATAATCATTGCTCCACGCGTGATTTTTTTGAATTTGTTTACAGATTTATACTATTTCGGGTTATTTAAAGACGATGCCTATCGAGACTATTTTCAATGTGCTGGAAATTGTTTCATAATCTATGCTCCACGCGTGATTTTTTTGCGATTTTTATTTCAAATTGTTTACAGATTTATACTATTTCGCGTTATTTAACGGTGATGTCTATCGAGACTATTCTCAATGTGCTGGAAATTGTTTCATAATCTATGCTCCACGCGTGATTTTTTTGCGATTTTTATTTCAAATTGTTTACAGATTTATACTATTTCGCGTTATTTAACGGTGATGTCTATCGGGGCAATTCTCAATGTGCTGGAAATTGTTTCACAATCTATGCTCCAAGCGTGATTTTTTTTTTTCAAATTGTTTACAGATTTATACTATTTTGCGTTATTTAAAGGTGATATCTATCCAGCCTATTCTCAAAGTGCTGTAAATTGTTTCATAATGTATGGTTGACGCATGATTTTTATTTCAAATTGTTCAAAGATTTATACTATTTCGCGTTATTTAAAGGTGATATCTATCGAAGCAATTCTCAATGTGCTGGAAATTGTTTCATAATGTGTGGTAAACGCATGATTTTTATTTCAAATTGTTTACAGATTTATACTATTTCGCGTTATTTAAAGGCGATGTCTATCGAGGCTATTCTCAATGTGCTGGAAATTGTTTCATAATCTGTGTTCCACGCGTGATTTTTTAAAAATTTATTTACAGATTTATACTATTTTGCGTTATTTATAGACGATGTCCATCGAGGCTATTCTCAATGTGCTGGAAATTGTTTCGTAATCTGTGCTCCACGCGTGATTTTTTGAATTTGTTTGCGGATTTATAATGCTATTTCGTGTTATTTAAAGGCGATGTCTATCGAGAGTATTCTCAATGTTCTGGTAATTGTTTCATATTCTGTGCTCCACGCGTGATTTTTTTTAATTTGTTTACGGATTTATACTATTTCGCGTTATTTAAAGGCGATGTCTATCGAGGCTATTCTCAATGTGCTGGAAATTGTTTCATAATCTGTGCTCCACGCGTGATTTTTTAAAAATTTATTTACAGATTTATACTATTTTGCGTTATTTATAGACGATGTCCATCGAGGCTATTCTCAATGTGCTGGAAATTGTTTCGTAATCTGTGCTCCACGCGTGATTTTTTGAATTTGTTTGCGGATTTATAATGCTATTTCGTGTTATTTAAAGGCGATGTCTATCGAGAGTATTCTCAATGTTCTGGTAATTGTTTCATATTCTGTGCTCCACGCGTGATTTTTTTGAATTTGTTTACGGATTTATACTATTTCGCGTTATTTAAAGGCGATGTCTATTGAGAATAATTTCAATGTGCTGGAAATTGTTTCACAATCTATGCTCCAAGCGTGATTTTTTTTATTTCAATTTGTTTACGGATTTATACTATTCCGCGTTATTTAAAGGTGATGTCTATCGAGACTATTCTCAATGTGCTGGAAATTGTTTCATAATCTATGCTCCACGCGTGATTTTTTTTGCGATTTTTATTTCAAATTGTTTACAGATTTATACTATTTCGTGTTATTTAAAGGTGATGTCTATCGGGGCAATTCTCAATGTGCTGGAAATTGTTTCACAATCTATGCTCCAAGCGGGATTTTTTTTTTTCAAATTGTTTACAGATTTATACTATTTCGCGTTATTTAAAGGTGATGTCTATCGAGGCTATTTTCAATGTGCTGGAAACTGTTCCACAATTTATGCTCCAAGCGTGATTTTTTTTTTCAATTTGTTTAAAGATACTATTTCGCGTTATTTAAAGGTGTTGTCTATCGAGGCTATTCTCAAAGTGCTGGAAATTGCTTCATAATCTATGCTCCACGCGTGACTTTTTTGCGATTTTTTTTCAGTTTGTTTACAGATTTATACTATTTTGCGTTATTTAAAGGTGATATCTATCGAGCCTATTCTCAAAGTGCTGTAAATTGTTTCATAATGTATGGTTGACGCATGATTTTTATTTCAAATTGTTCACAGATTTATACTATTTCGCGTTATTTAAAGGTGATATCTATCGAAGCAATTCTCAATGTGCTGGAAATATTTTCATAATGAGTGGTAAACGCATGATTTTTATTTCAAATTGTTTACAGATTTATACTCTTTCGCGTTATTTAAAGGTGATATCTATCGAGGTTATTCTCAATGTGCTGGAAATTGTTTCATAATGTATGATTGACGCATGATTTTTTTTTCAATTTGTTTACAGATTTATACTATTTCGCGTTATTTAAAGGTGATGTCTATCGAGGCAATTCCGAATGTGCTGGAAATTGTTTCATAATCTGTGCTCCACGCGTGATTTTTTTGAATTTGTTTACGGATTTATACTATTTCGGGTTATTTAAAGGCCACGTCTATCGAGACTATTTTCAATGTGCTGGAAATTGTTTCACAATTTATGCTCCAAACTTGATTTTTTTTTTTTCAATTTGTTTACAGTCTTATACAATTTCGCGTTATTTAAAGGTGATGTCTATTGAGACTATTCTCAATGTGCTGGAAATTGTTTCACAATTTATGCTCCAAACTTGATTTTTTTGTTCAATTTGTTTACGGATTTATATTATTTCGCGTTATTTAAAGGCGATGTCTATCGAGACTATTCTCAATGTGCTGGAAATCGTTTCATAATCTGTGCTCCACGCGTGATATTTTTGAATTTGTTTACGGATTTATACTATTTCGCGTTATTTAAAGGCGATGTCTATCGAGGATATTCTCAATGTGCTGGAAATTGTTTCATAATCTGTGCTCCACGCGTGATTTTTTTAAAATTTATTTACAGATTTATACTATTTTGCGTTATTTAAAGACGATGTCTATCGAGGCTATTCTCAATGTGCTGGAAATTGTTTCGTAATCTGTGGTCCACGCGTGATTTTTTGAATTTGTTTGCGGATTTATAATGGTATTTCGTGTTATTTAAAGGCGATGTCTATGGAGAGTATTCTCAATGTTCTGGTAATTGTTCCATAGTCTGTGCTCCACGCGTGATTTTTTTGAATTTGTTTACGGATTTATACTATTTCGCGTTATTTAAAGGCGATGTCTATTGAGAATAATTTCAATGTGCTGGAAATTGTTTCACAATCTATGCTCCAAGCGTGATTTTTTTTATTTCAATTTGTTTACGGATTTATAATATTCCGCGTTATTTAAAGGTGATGTCTATCGAGACTATTCTCAATGTGCTGGAAATTGTTTCATAATCTATGCTCCTCGCGTGATTTTTTTGCGATTTTTATTTCAAATTGTTTACAGATTTATACTATTTCGCGTTATATAAAGCTGATGTCTATCGGGGCAATTCTCAATGTGCTGGAAATTGTTTCACAATCTATGCTCCAAGCGTGATTTTTTTTTTTCAAATTGTTTACAGATTTAAACTATTTCGCGTTATTTAAATGTGATGTCTATCGAGGCTATTTTCAATGTGCTGGAAACTGTTCCACAATTTATGCTCCAAGCGTGATTTTTTTTTTTCAATTTCTTTAAAGATTTACACTATTTCGCGTTATTTAAAGGTGTTGTCTATCGAGGCTATTCTCAAAGTGCTGGAAATTGCTTCATAATCTATGCTCCACGCGTGACTTTTTTGCGATTTCTTTTCAGTTTGTTTACAGATTTATACTATTTTTCGTTATATAAAGGTGATATCTATCGAGCCTATTCTCAAAGTGCTGGAAATTGTTTCATAATGTATGGTTGACGCATGATTTTTGTTTCAAATTGTTCACAGATTTATACTATTTCGCGTTATTTAAAGGTGATATCTATCGAGGCAATTCTCAATGTGCTGGAAATTGTTTCATAATGAGTGGTAAACGCATGATTTTTATTTCAAATTGTTTACAGATTTATTCTCTTTCGCGTTATTTAAAGGTGATATCTATCGAGGTTATTCTCAAAGTGCTGGAAATTGTTTCATAATGTATGATTGACGCATGATTTTTATTTCAATTTGTTTACTGATTTATACTATTTCGCGTTATTTAAAGGTGATGTCTATCGAGGCAATTCTGAATGTGCTGGAAATTGTTTCATAATCTGTGATCCACGCGTGATTTTTTTGAATTTGTTTACGGATTTATACTATTTCGCGTTATTTAAAGGTTATGTCTATCGAGACTATTTTCAATGTGCTGGAAATTGTTTCAAAATCTATGCTCCAAGCGTGATTTTTTTTTTCAATTTGTTTAAAGATTTATACTATTTCGCGTTATTTAAATGTGATGTCTATCGAGCCTATTCTCAAAGTGCTGGAAATTGCTTCGTAATCTATGCTCCACGCGTGATTTTTTTTGTATTTATTTACAGATTTATACTATTTCGCGTTATTTAAAGGTGATGTCTATCGAGACTATTCTCAATGAGCTGGAAATTGTTTTATAATCTGTGCTCCTCGCGTGATTTTTTTGAATTTGTTTACGGATTTATACTATTTCGCGTTATTTAAAGGCGATGTCTATCGAGACTATTCTCAATGTGCTGGAAATTGTTTCATATTCTGTGCTCCACGCGTGATTTTTTTGAATTTGTTTACGGATTTATACTATTTCGCGTTATTTAAAGGCGATGTCTATCGAGACTATTCTCAATGTGCTGGAAATTGTTTCATAATCTGTGCTCCACGCGTGATTTTTTAAAAATTTATTTACAGATTTATACTATTTTGCGTTATTTAAATACGATGTCTATCGAGGCTATTCTCCAGGTGCTGGAAATTGTTTCGTAATCTGTGATCCACGCGTGATTTTTTGAATTTGTTTACGAATTTATACTATTTCGCGTTATTTAAAGGTGATGTCTATCGGGGCATTTCTCAATGTGCTGGAAATTGTTTCACAATCTATGCTCCAAGCGTGATTTTTTTTTTCAAATTGTTTTCAGATTTATACTATTTCGCGTTATTTAAAGGTGATGTCTATCGAGGCTATTTTCAATGGGCTGGAAACTGTTCAACAATTTATGCTCCAAGCGTGATTTTTTTTTTCAATTTGTTTAAAGATTTATACTATTTCGCGTTATTTAAAGGTGTTGTCTATCGAGGCTATTCTCAAAGTGCCGGAAATATCTTCATAATCTATGCTCCACGCGTGACTTTTTTGCGATTGTTTTTCAGTTTGTTTACAGATTTATACTATTTTGCGTTATTTAAAGGTGATATCTATCGATTTTATTCTCAATGTGCTGGAAATTGTTTCATAATGTATGATTGACACATGATTTTTATTTCAATTTGTTTACAGATTTATACTATTTCGCGTTATTTTAAGGTGATGTCTATCGAGGCAATTCTGAATGTGCTGGAAATTGTTTCATAATCATTGCTCCACGCGTGATTTTTTTGAATTTGTTTACAGATTTATACTATTTCGGGTTATTTAAAGACGATGCCTATCGAGACTATTTTCAATGTGCTGGAAATTGTTTCATAATCTATGCTCCACGCGTGATTTTTTTGCGATTTTTATTTCAAATTGTTTACAGATTTATACTATTTCGCGTTATTTAACGGTGATGTCTATCGAGACTATTCTCAATGTGCTGGAAATTGTTTCATAATCTATGCTCCACGCGTGATTTTTTTGCGATTTTTATTTCAAATTGTTTACAGATTTATACTATTTCGCGTTATTTAACGGTGATGTCTATCGGGGCAATTCTCAATGTGCTGGAAATTGTTTCACAATCTATGCTCCAAGCGTGATTTTTTTTTTTCAAATTGTTTACAGATTTATACTATTTTGCGTTATTTAAAGGTGATATCTATCCAGCCTATTCTCAAAGTGCTGTAAATTGTTTCATAATGTATGGTTGACGCATGATTTTTATTTCAAATTGTTCACAGATTTATACTATTTCGCGTTATTTAAAGGTGATATCTATCGAAGCAATTCTCAATGTGCTGGAAATTGTTTCATAATGTGTGGTAAACGCATGATTTTTATTTCAAATTGTTTACAGATTTATACTCTTTCGCGTTTTTTAAAGGTGATATCTATCGAGGTTATTCTCAATGTGCTGGAAATTGTTTCAAAATCTATGCTCCAAGCGTGATTTTTTTTCAATTTGTTTAAAGATTTATACTATTTCGCGTTATTTAAATGTGATGTCTATCGAGTCTATTCTCAATGTGCGGGAAATTGCTTCATAATCTATGATCCACGCGTGACTTTTTTATGATTTATTTTTTAATATCTTTACAGTTTTATACTATTTCGTGTTATTTAAATGTGATGTCTATCGAGGCTATTCTCAAAGTGCTGGAAATTGCTTCTTAGTCTATGCTCCACGCGTGATTTTTTTAAATTTGTTTATGGATTTATACTATTTCGCATTATTTAAAGGTGATGTCTATCGGGGCAATTCTCAATGTGCTGGAAATTGTTTCACAATCTATGCTCCAAGCGTGATTTTTTTTTTCAAATTGTTTACAGATTTATACTATTTCGCGTTATTTAAAGGTGATGTCTATCGAGGCTATTTTCAATGTGCTGGAAATTGTTTCACAATCTATGCTCCAAGCGTGATTTTTTTTTTCAAATTGTTTACAGATTTATACTATTTCGTGTTATTTAAAGGTGTTGTCTATCGAGGCTATTCTAAAATTGCTGGAAATTGCTTCATAATCTATGCTCCACCCGTGACTATTTTGTGATTTTTTTCAATTTGTTTACAGTTTTATACTATTTCGCGTTATTGAAAGGTGATGTCTATCGAGGCTATTCTCAATATGCTGGAAATTGCTTCATAATCTATGCTCCACGCCTGATTTTTTGCGATTTTTTTTCAGTTTGTTTACAGATTTATACTATTTTGCGTTATTTAAAGGTGATATCTATCGAGCCTATTCTCAAAGTGCTGGAAATTGTTTCATAATGTATGGTTGACGAATGATTTTTATTTCAAATTGTTCACAGATTTATACTATTTCGCGTTATTTAAAGGTGATGTCTATCGAGGCAATTCTCAATGTGCTGGAAATTGTTTCATAATGAGTGGTAAACGCATGATTTTTATTTCAAATTGTTTTCAGATTTATACTATTTCGCGTTATTTTAAGGTGATATCTATCGAGACTATTCTCAATGTGCTGGAAATTATTTCATAATCTGTGCTCCACGCCTGATTTTTTAAAATTTATTTACAGATTTATACTAATTCGCGTTATTTAAAGGCGATGTCTATCGAGACTATTTTCAATGTGCTGGAAATTGTTTCATAATGAGTGGTAAACGCATGATTTTTATTTCAAATTGTTTACAGATTTATACTATTTCGCGTTATTTTAAGGTGATATCTATCGAGACTATTCTCAATGTGCTGGAAATTATTTCATAATCTGTGCTCCACGCCTGATTTTTTAAAATTTATTTACAGATTTATACTAATTCGCGTTATTTAAAGGCGATGTCTATCGAGACTATTTTCAATGTGCTGGGAATTGTTTCAAAATCTATGATCCAAGCGTGATTTTTTTTTCAATTTGTTTAAAAATTTATACTATTTCGCGTTATCTAAATGTGATGTCTATCGAGTCTATTCTCAATGTGCGGGAAATTGCTTCATAATCAATGATCCACGCGTGACTTTTTTGTGATTTATTTTTTAATATCTTTACAGTTTTATACTATTTCGTGTTATTTAAATGTGATGTCTATCGAGGCTATTCTCAAAGTGCTGGAAATTGCTTCATAGTCTATGCTCCACGCGTGATTTTTTTTGCATTTATTTACGGATTTATACTATTTCGCGTTATTTAAAGGCTATGTCTATCGAGACTTTTTTCAATGTGCTGGAAATTGTTTCACAATTTATGCTCCAAACTTGATTTTTTTTTGTTCAATTGATTTACAGATTTATACTATTTCGCATTATTTAAAGGTGATGTCTATTGAGGCTAAACTCAATGCGCTGGAAATTGTTTCATAATCTGTGCTCCACGCGTGATTTTTTAAAATTTGTTTACGGATTTATACTATTTCGCGTTATTTAAAGGCGATGTCTATCGAGATTATTCTCAATGTGCTGGAAATTGTTTCATAATCTGTGCTCCACGCGTGATATTTTTGAATTTGTTTACGGATTTATACTATTTCGCGTTATTTAAATGCAATGTCTATCGAGACTATTCTCAATGTGCTGGAAATTGTTTCATAATCTGTGCTCCACGCGTGATTTTTTAAAAATTTATTTACAGATTTATACTATTTTGCGTTATTTAAATACGATGTCTATCGAGGCTATTCTCCATGTGCTGGAAATTGTTTCGTAATCTGTGATCCACGCGTGATTTTTTGAATTTGTTTACGAATTTATACTATTTCGCGTTATTTAAAGGTGATGTCTATCGGGGCAATTCTCAATGTGCTGGAAATTGTTTCACAATCTATGCTCCAAGCGTGATTTTTTTTTTTCAAATTGTTTTCAGATTTATACTATTTCGCGTTATTTAAAGGTGATGTCTATCGAGGCTATTTTCAATGTGCTGGAAACTGTTCCACAATTTATGCTCCAAGCGTGATTTTTTTTTTCAATTTGTTTAAAGATTTATACTATTTCGCGTTATTTAAAGGTGTTGTCTATCGAGGCTATTCTCAAACTGCCGGAAATTGCTTCATAATCTATGCTCCACGCGTGACTTTTTTTGCGATTGTTTTTCAGTTTGTTTACAGATTTATACTATTTTGCATTATTTAAAGGTGATATCTATCGAGCCTATTCTCAAAGTGCTGTATATTGTTTCATAATGTATGGTTGACGCATGATTTTTATTCCAAATTGTTCACAGATTTATACTATTTCGCGTTATTTAAAGGTGATATCTATCGAAGCAAATCTCAATGTGCTGGAAATTGTTTCATAATGAGTGGTAAACGCATGATTTTTATTTCAAATTGTTTACAGATTTATACTCTTTCGCGTTATTTAAAGGTGATATCTATCGAGGTTATTCTCAATGTGCTGGAAATTGTTTCATAATGTATGATTGACACATGATTTTTATTTCAATTTGTTTACAGATTTATACTATTTCGCGTTATTTAAAGGTGATGTCTATCGAGGCAATTCTGAATGTGCTGGAAATTGTTTCATAATCATTGCTCCACGCGTGATTTTTTTGAATTTGTTTACGGATGTATACTATTTCGGGTTATTTAAAGGTGATATCTATCGAGACTATTCTCAATCTGCTGGAAATTGTTTCACAATCTATGCTCCAAGCGTGATTTTTTTTTTCAATTTGTTTACAGATTTATATTATTTTGCGTTATTTAAAGGTGATATCTATCGAGACTATTCTCAATCTGCTGGAAATTGTTTCATAATTTGTGCTCCACGCGTGATTTTTTTGCATTTATTTACGGATTTATACTATTTCGTGTTATTTAAAGGCTATGTCTATCGAGACTATTTTCAATGTGCTGAAAATTTTTTCACAATTTATGCTCCAAACTTGATTTATTTGTTCAATTTGTTTACAGATTTATACTATTTCGCGTTATTTAAAGGCGATGTCTATCGAGACTATTCTCAATGTGCTGGAAATTGTTTCATAATCTGTGCTCCACGCGTGATATTTTTGAATTTGTTTACGGATTAATACTATTTCGCGTTATTTAAAGGCGATGTCTATCGAGGCTATTCTCAATGTGCTGGAAATTGTTTCATAATCTGTGCTCCACGCGTGATTTTTTTTAAATTTATTTACAGATGTATACTATTTTGCGTTATTTAAAGACGATGTCTATCGAGGCTATTCTCAATGTGCTGGAAATTGTTTCATAATCTGTGCTCCACGCGTGATATTTTTGAATTTGTTTACGGATTAATACTATTTCGCGTTATTTAAAGGCGATGTCTATCGAGGCTATTCTCAATGTGCTGGAAATTGTTTCATAATCTGTGCTCCACGCGTGATTTTTTTAAAATTTATTTACAGATTTATACTATTTTGCGTTATTTAAAGACGATGTCTATCGAGGCTATTCTCAATGCGCTGAAAATTGTTTCATAATCTGTGCTCCACGCGTGAATTTTTAAATTTGTTTATTGATTTATACTATTTCGCGTTAATTAAAGGCGATGTCTATCGAGACTATTCTCAATGTGCTGGAAATTGTTTCATAATCTGTGCTCCACGCGTGATATCTTTGAATTTGTTTACGGATTTATACTATTTCGCGTTATTTAAATGCGATGTCTATCGAGACTATTCTCAATGTGCTGGAAATTGTTTCATAATCTGTGCTCCACGCGTGATTTTTTTAAAATTTATTTACAGATTTATACTATTTTGCGTTATTTAAATACGATGTCTATCGAGGCTATTCTCAATGTGCTGGAAATTGTTTCATAATCTGTGCTCCACGCGTGATATCTTTGAATTTGTTTACGGATTTATACTATTTCGCGTTATTTAAATACGATGTCTATCGAGGCTATTCTCAATGTTCTGGAAATTGTTTCATAGTCTGTGCTCCACGCGTGATTTTTTTGAATTTGTTTACGGATTTATACTATTTCGCGTTATTTAAAGGCGATGTCTATCGAGAATAATTTCAATGTGCTGGAAATTGTTTCACAATCTATGCTCCAAGCGTTGTTATTTTTATTTCAATTTGTTTACGCATTTATACTATTTCGCGTTATTTAAAGGCGATGTCTATCGAGACTATTCTTAATGTGCTGGAAATAGTTTCATAATCTATGCTCCACGCGTGATTTTTTTGCGATTTTTATTTCAAATTATTTACAGATTTATACTATTTCGCGTTATTTAAAGGTGATGTCTATCGGGGCAATTCTCAATGTGCTGGAAATTGTTTCACAATCTATGCTCCAAGCGTGATTTTTTTTTTTTTCAAATTGTTTACAGATTTATACTATTTCGCGTTATTTAAATGTGATGTCTATCGAGGCTATTTTCAATGTGCTTGAAACTGTTCCACAATTTATGCTCCAAGCGTGATTTTTTTTTTTCAATTTTTTTAAAGATTTATACTATTTCGTGTTATTTAAAGGTGTTGTCTATCGAGGCTATTCTAAAAGTGCTGGAAATCGCTTCATAATCTATGCTCCACCCGTGACTTTTTTGTGATTTTTTTCAATTTGTTTACAGTTTTATACTATTTCGCGCTACTGAAAGGTGATGTCTATCGAGGCTATTCTCAAAGTGCTGGAAATTGTTTCATAATGTATGGTTGACGCATGATTTTTATTTCAAATTGTTCACAGATTTATACTATTTCGCGTTATTTAAAGGTGATATTTATCGAGGCAATTCTCAATGTGCTGGAAATTGTTTCATAATGAGTGGTAAACGCATGTTTTTTATTTCAAATTGTTTACAGATTTATACTATTTCGCGTTATTTAAAGTTGATATCTATCGAGGGTATTCTCAAAGTGCTGGAAATTGTTTCATAATGTATGGTTGACGCATGATTTTTATTTCAAATTGTTTACAGATTTATACTATTTCGCGTTATTTAAAGGTGATGTCTATCGAGACTATTCTCAATGTGCTGGAAATTGTTTCATAATCTGTGCTCCATGCCTGATTTTTTTCAATTTGTTTAAAGATTTATACTATTTCGCGTTATTTAAATGTGATGTCTATCGAGTCTATTCTCAATGTGAGGGAAATTGCTTCATAATCTATGATCCACGCGTGACTTTTTTGTGATTTATTTTTTAATATCTTTTCAGTTTTATACTATTTCGTGTTATTTAAATGTGATGTCTATCGAGGCTATTCTCAAAGTGCTGGAAATTGCTTCATAATCTATGCTCCACGCGTGATTTTTTTTGCATTTATTTACGGATTTATACTATTTCGCGTTATTTAAAGGCTATGTCTATCGAGACTTTTTTCAATGTGCTGGAAATTGTTTCACAATTTATGCTCCAAACTTGATTTTTTTTTGTTCAATTGATTTACAGATTTATACTATTTCGCATTATTTAAAGGTGATGTCTATTGAGGCTAAACTCAATGCGCTGGAAATTGTTTCATAATCTGTGCTCCACGCGTGATTTTTTTTATTTCAATTTGTTTACGGATTTATACTATTTCGCGTTATTTAAATGCGATGTCTATCGAGTCTATTCTCAATGTGCGGGAAATTGCTTCATAATCTATGATCCATGCGTGACTTTTTTGTGATTTATTTTTTAATATTTTTACAGTTTTATACTATTTCGTGTTATTTAAATGTGATGTCTATCGAGGCTATTCTCAAAGTGCTGGAAATTGCTTCATAGTCTATGCTCCACGCGTGATTTTTTTAAATTTGTTTATGGATTTATACTATTTCGCGTTATTTAAAGGTGATGTCTATCGAGACTATTCTCAATGTGCTGGAAATAGTTTGATATTCTGTGCTCCACGCGTGATTTTTTAAAATTTGTTTACGGATATATACGATTCCGCGTTATTTAAAGGTGATGTCTATCGAGACTATTCTCAATGTACTTGAAATTGTTTCATAATCTGTGCTCCACGCGTGATTTTTTTTTCAATTTGTTTACAGATTTATACTATTTCGCGTTATTTAAAGGTGATGTCTATCGAGGCTAATCTCAATGTGCTGGAAATTGTTTCATAATCTATGCTCCACGCGTGATTTTTTTGCGATTTTTATTTCAAATTGTTTACAGATTTATACTATTTCGCGTTATTTAAAGGTGATGTCTATCTAGGCTATTCTCAATGTTCTGGAAATTGTTTCACAATCTATGCTCTAAGCGTGATTTTTTTTTCAAATTGTTTACAGATTTATACTATTTCGCGTTATTTAAAAGTGATGTCTATCGAGGCTATTTTCAATGTGCTGGAAACTGTTCCACAATCTATGCTCCAAGCGTGATTTTTTTTATTTCAATTTGTTTACGGATTTATACTAATTCGCGTTATTTAAAGGCGATGTCTATCGAGTCTATTCTCAATGTGCGTGAAATTGCTTCATAATCTATGATCCACGCGTGACTTTTTTGTGATTTTATTTTTTAATATCTTTACAGTTTTATACTATTTCGTATTATTTAAAGGTGATGTCTATCGAGACTATTCTCAATGTGCTTGAAATTGTTACATAATCTGTGCTCCACGCGTGAATTTTTTTTTCAACTTGTTTACAGATTTATACTATTTCGCGTTATTTAAAGGTGATGTCTATTGAGGCTATTCTCAATGTGCTGGAAATTGTTTCATAATCTATGCTCCACGCGTGATTTTTTGCGATTTTTATTTCAAATTGTTTACAGATTTATACTATTTTGTGTTATTTAAAGGTGATATCTATCGAGACTATTCTCAATCTGCTGGAAATTGTTTCATAATTTGTGCTCCACGCGTGATTTTTTTGCATTTATTTACGGATTTATACTATTTCGTGTTATTTAAATGCTATGTCTATCGAGACTATTTTCAATGTGCTGAAAATTTTTTCACAATTTATGCTCCAAACTTGATTTATTTGTTCAATTTGTTTACAGATTTATACTATTTCGCGTTATTTAAAGGCGATGTCTATCGAGACTATTCTCAATGTGCTGGAAATTGTTTCATAATCTGTGCTCCACGCGTGATATTTTTGAATTTGTTTACGGATTAATACTATTTCGCGTTATTTAAAGGCGATGTCTATCGAGGCTATTCTCAATGTGCTGGAAATTGTTTCATAATCTGTGCTCCACGCGTGATTTTTTTAAAATTTATTTACAGATTTATACTATTTTGCGTTATTTAAAGACGATGTCTATCGAGGCTATTCTCAATGCGCTGAAAATTGTTTCATAATCTGTGCTCCACGCGTGAATTTTTAAATTTGTTTATTGATTTATACTATTTCGCGTTAATTAAAGGCGATGTCTATCGAGACTATTCTCAATGTGCTGGAAATTGTTTCATAATCTGTGCTCCACGCGTGATATCTTTGAATTTGTTTACGGATTTATACTATTTCGCGTTATTTAAATGCGATGTCTATCGAGACTATTCTCAATGTGCTGGAAATTGTTTCATAATCTGTGCTCCACGCGTGATTTTTTTAAAATTTATTTACAGATTTATACTATTTTGCGTTATTTAAATACGATGTCTATCGAGGCTATTCTCAATGTGCTGGAAATTGTTTCATAATCTGTGCTCCACGCGTGATATCTTTGAATTTGTTTACGGATTTATACTATTTCGCGTTATTTAAATACGATGTCTATCGAGGCTATTCTCAATGTTCTGGAAATTGTTTCATAGTCTGTGCTCCACGCGTGATTTTTTTGAATTTGTTTACGGATTTATACTATTTCGCGTTATTTAAAGGCGATGTCTATCGAGAATAATTTCAATGTGCTGGAAATTGTTTCACAATCTATGCTCCAAGCGTGATTATTTTTATTTCAATTTGTTTACGCATTTATACTATTTCGCGTTATTTAAAGGCGATGTCTATCGAGACTATTCTTAATGTGCTGGAAATAGTTTCATAATCTATGCTCCACGCGTGATTTTTTTGCGATTTTTATTTCAAATTATTTACAGATTTATACTATTTCGCGTTATTTAAAGGTGATGTCTATCGGGGCAATTCTCAATGTGCTGGAAATTGTTTCACAATCTATGCTCCAAGCGTGATTTTTTTTTTTTTCAAATTGTTTACAGATTTATACTATTTCGCGTTATTTAAATGTGATGTCTATCGAGGCTATTTTCAATGTGCTTGAAACTGTTCCACAATTTATGCTCCAAGCGTGATTTTTTTTTTTCAATTTTTTTTAAAGATTTATACTATTTCGTGTTATTTAAAGGTGTTGTCTATCGAGGCTATTCTAAAAGTGCTGGAAATCGCTTCATAATCTATGCTCCACCCGTGACTTTTTTGTGATTTTTTTCAATTTGTTTACAGTTTTATACTATTTCGCGCTACTGAAAGTTGATGTCTATCGAGGCTATTCTCAAAGTGCTGGAAATTGTTTCATAATGTATGGTTGACGCATGATTTTTATTTCAAATTGTTCACAGATTTATACTATTTCGCGTTATTTAAAGGTGATATTTATCGAGGCAATTCTCAATGTGCTGGAAATTGTTTCATAATGAGTGGTAAACGCATGTTTTTTATTTCAAATTGTTTACAGATTTATACTATTTCGCGTTATTTAAAGTTGATATCTATCGAGGGTATTCTCAAAGTGCTGGAAATTGTTTCATAATGTATGGTTGACGCATGATTTTTATTTCAAATTGTTTACAGATTTATACTATTTCGCGTTATTTAAAGGTGATGTCTATCGAGACTATTCTCAATGTGCTGGAAATTGTTTCATAATCTGTGCTCCATGCCTGATTTTTTTCAATTTGTTTAAAGATTTATACTATTTCGCGTTATTTAAATGTGATGTCTATCGAGTCTATTCTCAATGTGAGGGAAATTGCTTCATAATCTATGATCCACGCGTGACTTTTTTGTGATTTATTTTTTAATATCTTTTCAGTTTTATACTATTTCGTGTTATTTAAATGTGATGTCTATCGAGGCTATTCTCAAAGTGCTGGAAATTGCTTCATAATCTATGCTCCACGCGTGATTTTTTTTGCATTTATTTACGGATTTATACTATTTCGCGTTATTTAAAGGCTATGTCTATCGAGACTTTTTTCAATGTGCTGGAAATTGTTTCACAATTTATGCTCCAAACTTGATTTTTTTTTGTTCAATTGATTTACAGATTTATACTATTTCGCATTATTTAAAGGTGATGTCTATTGAGGCTAAACTCAATGCGCTGGAAATTGTTTCATAATCTGTGCTCCACGCGTGATTTTTTTTATTTCAATTTGTTTACGGATTTATACTATTTCGCGTTATTTAAAAGCGATGTCTATCGAGTCTATTCTCAATGTGCGGGAAATTGCTTCATAATCTATGATCCACGCGTGACTTTTTTGTGATTTATTTTTTAATATTTTTACAGTTTTATACTATTTCGTGTTATTTAAATGTGATGTCTATCGAGGCTATTCTCAAAGTGCTGGAAATTGCTTCATAGTCTATGCTCCACGCGTGATTTTTTTAAATTTGTTTATGGATTTATACTATTTCGCGTTATTTAAAGGTGATGTCTATCGAGACTATTCTCAATGTGCTGGAAATAGTTTGATATTCTGTGCTCCACGCGTGATTTTTTAAAATTTGTTTACGGATATATACGATTCCGCGTTATTTAAAGGTGATGTCTATCGAGACTATTCTCAATGTGCTTGAAATTGTTTCATAATCTATGCTCCACCCGTGAATTTTTTGTGATTTTTTTCAATTTGTTTACAGTTTTATACTATTTCGCGCTACTGAAAGGTGATGTCTATCGAGGCTATTCTCAAAGTGCTGGAAATTGTTTCATAATGTATGGTTGACGCATAATTTTTATTTCAAATTGTTCACAGATTTATACTATTTCGCGTTATTTAAAGGTGATATTTATCGAGGCAATTCTCAATGTGCTGGAAATTGTTTCATAATGAGTGGTAAACGCATGTTTTTTATTTCAAATTGTTTACAGATTTATACTATTTCGCGTTATTTAAAGTTGATATCTATCGAGGGTATTCTCTAAGTGCTGGAAATTGTTTCATAATGTATGGTTGACGCATGATTTTTATTTCAAATTGTTTACAGATTTATACTATTTCGCGTTATTTAAAGGTGATGTCTATCGAGACTATTCTCAATGTGCTGGAAATTGTTTCATAATCTGTGCTCCATGCCTGAATTTTTTCAATTTGTTTAAAGATTTATACTATTTCGCGTTATTTAAATGTGATGTCTATCGAGTCTATTCCCAATGTGAGGGAAATTGCTTCATAATCTATGATCCACGCGTGACTTTTTTGTGATTTATTTTTTAATATCTTTTCAGTTTTATACTATTTCGTGTTATTTAAATGTGATGTCTATCGAGGCTATTCTCAAAGTGCTGGAAATTGCTTCATAGTCTATGCTCCACGCGTGATTTTTAAATTTGTTTATGGATTTATACTATTTCGCGTTATTTAAAGGTGATGTCTATCGAGACTATTCTCAATGTGCTGGAAATAGTTTGATATTCTGTGCTCCACGCGTGATTTTTTAAAATTTGTTTACGGATATATACGATTCCGCGTTATTTAAAGGTGATGTCTATCGAGACTATTCTCAATGTGCTTGAAATTGTTTCATAATCTGTGCTCCACGCGTGATTTTTTTTTCAATTTGTTTACAGATTTATACTATTTCGCGTTATTTAAAGGTGATGTCTATCGAGGCTAATCTCAATGTGCTGGAAATTGTTTCATAATCTATGCTCCACGCGTGATTTTTTTGCGATTTTTATTTCAAATTGTTTACAGATTTATACTATTTCGCGTTATTTAAAGGTGATGTCTATCTAGGCTATTCTCAATGTTCTGGAAATTGTTTCACAATCTATGCTCTAAGCGTGATTTTTTTTTTCAAATTGTTTACAGATTTATACTATTTCGCGTTATTTAAAAGTGATGTCTATCGAGGCTATTTTCAATGTGCTGGAAACTGTTCCACAATCTATGCTCCAAGCGTGATTTTTTTTATTTCAATTTGTTTACGGATTTATACTAATTCGCGTTATTTAAAGGCGATGTCTATCGAGTCTATTCACAATGTGCGGGAAATTGCTTCATAATCTATGATCCACGCGTGACTTTTTTGTGATTTTATTTTTTAATATCTTTACAGTTTTATACTATTTCGTATTATTTAAAGGTGATGTCTATCGAGACTATTCTCAATGTGCTTGAAATTGTTACATAATCTGTGCTCCACGCGTGAATTTTTTTTTCAACTTGTTTACAGATTTATACTATTTCGCGTTATTTAAATGTGATGTCTATTGAGGCTATTCTCAATGTGCTGGAAATTGTTTCATAATCTATGCTCCACGCGTGATTTTTTGCGATTTTTATTTCAAATTGTTTACAGATTTATATTATTTCGCGTTATTTAAAGGTGATGTCTATCGGGGCAATTCTCAATGTGCTGGAAATTGTTTCATAATCTGTGCTCCACGCGTGGTATTTTTGCATTTATTTACGGATTTATACTATTTCGCGTTATTTAAACGCTATGTCTATCGAGACTATTTTCAATATGCGGGAAATTGTTTCACAAATTATGCTCCAAACTTGATTTTTTTGTTCAATTTGTTTACGGATTTATACTATTTCGCGTTATATGAAGGCGATGTCTATCGAGACTATTCTCAATGTGCTGGAAATTGTTTCATAATCTGTGCTCCATGCGTGATATTTTTGAATTTGTTTACGGATTTATACCATTTCGCGTTATTTAAAGGCGATGTCTATCGAGGCTATTCTCAATGTGCTGGAAATTGTTTCATAATCTGTGCTCCACGCGTGATTTTTAAAAAATTTATTTACAGATTTATACTATTTTGCGTTATTTAAAGACGATGTCTATCGAGGCTATTCTCAATGTGTTGGAAATTGTTTCGTAATCTGTGCTCCACGCGTGATTTTTTGAATTTGTTTGCGGATTTATAATGCTATTTCGTGTTATTTAAAGGCGATGTCTATCGAGAGTATTCTCAATGTTCTGGTAATTGTTTCATAGTCTGTGCTCCACGCGTGATTTTTTGGAATTTGTTTACGGATTTATACTATTTCGCGTTATTTAAAGGCGATGTCTATTGAGAATAATTTCAATGTGCTGGAAATTGTTTCACAATCTATGCTCCAAGCGTGATTTTTTTTATTTCAATTTGTCTACGGATTTATACTATTCCGCGTTATTTAAAGGTGATGTCTATCGAGACTATTCTCAATGTGCTGGAAATTGTTTCATAATCTATGCTCCACGCGTGATTTTTTTGCGATTTTTATTTCAAATTGTTTACAGATTTATACTATTTCGCGTTATTTAAAGGTGATGTCTATCGGGGCAATTCTCAATGTGCTGAAAATTGTTTCACAATCTATGCCCCAAGCGTGATTTTTTTTTTTCAAATTGTTTTCAGATTTATACTATTTCGCGTTATTTAAAGGTGATGTCTATCGAGGCTATTTTCAATGTGCTGGAAACTGTTCCACAATTTATGCTCCAAGCGTGATTTTTTTTTTCAATTTGTTTAAAGATTTATACTATTTCGCGTTATTTAAAGGTATTGTCTATCGAGGCTATTCTCAAAGTGCCGGAAATTGCTTCATAATCTATGCTCCACGCGTGACTTTTTTGCGATTGTTTTTCAGTTTGTTTACAGATTTATACTATTTTGCGTTATTTAAAGGTGATATCTATCGAGCCTATTCTCAAAGTGCTGTATATTGTTTCATAATGTATGGTTGACGCATGATTTTTATTCCAAATTGTTCACAGATTTATACTATTTCGCGTTATTTAAAGGTGATATCTATCGAAGCAAATCTCAATGTGCTGGAAATTGTTTCATAATGAGTGGTAAACGCATGATTTTTATTTCAAATTGTTTACAGATTTATACACTTTCGCGTTATTTAAAGGTGATATCTATCGAGGTTATTCTAAATGTGCTGGAAATTGTTTCATAATGTATGATTGACACATGATTTTTATTTCAATTTGTTTACAGATTTATACTATTTCGCGTTATTTAAAGGTGATGTCTATCGAGGCAATTCTGAATGTGCTGGAAATTGTTTCATAATCATTGCTCCACGCGTGATTTTTTTGAAATTGTTTACGGATTTATACTAATTCGCGTTATTTAAAGGCGATGTCTATCGAGGCTATTCTCAATGTGCTGGAAATTGTTTCATAATCTGTGCTCCACGCGTGATTTTTTTAAAATTTATTTACAGATTTATACTATTTTGCGTTATTTAAAGACGATGTCTATCGAGGCTATTCTCAATGTGCTGGAAATTGTTTCATAATCTGTGCTCCACGCGTGATATTTTTGAATTTGTTTACGGATTAATACTATTTCGCGTTATTTAAAGGCGATGTCTATCGAGGCTATTCTCAATGTGCTGGAAATTGTTTCATAATCTGTGCTCCACGCGTGATATCTTTGAATTTGTTTACGGATTTATACTATTTCGCGTTAATTAAAGGCGATGTCTATCGAGACTATTCTCAATGTGCTGGAAATTGTTTCATAATCTGTGCTCCACGCGTGATATCTTTGAATTTGTTTACGGATTTATACTATTTCGCGTTATTTAAATGCGATGTCTATCGAGGCTATTCTCAATGTGCTGGAAATTGTTTCATAATCTGTGCTCCACGCGTGATATTTTTGAATTTGTTTATTGATTTATACTATTTCGCGTTAATTAAAGGCGATGTCTATCGAGACTATTCTCAATGTGCTGGAAATTGTTTCATAATCTGTGCTCCACGCGTGATATCTTTGAATTTGTTTACGGATTTATACTATTTCGCGTTAATTAAAGGCGATGTCTATCGAGGCTATTCTCAATGTGCTGGAAATTGTTTCATAATCTGTGCTCCACGCGTGATATTTTTGAATTTGTTTACGGATTAATACTATTTCGCGTTATTTAAAGGCGATGTCTATCGAGGCTATTCTCAATGTGCTGGAAATTGTTTCATAATCTGTGCTCCACGCGTGATATTTTTGAATTTGTTTATTGATTTATACTATTTCGCGTTAATTAAAGGAGATGTCTATCGAGACTATTCTCAATGTGCTGGAAATTGTTTCATAATCTGTGCTCCACGCGTGATATCTTTGAATTTGTTTACGGATTTATACTATTTCGCGTTATTTAAATGCGATGTCTATCGAGACTATTCTCAATGTGCTGGAAATTGTTTCATAATCTGTGCTCCACGCGTGATTTTTTTAAAATTTATTTACAGATTTATACTATTTTGCGTTATTTAAATACGATGTCTATCGAGGCTATTCTCAATGTGCTGGAAATTGTTTCATAATCTGTGCTCCACGCGTGATATCTTTGAATTTGTTTACGGATTTATACTATTTCGCGTTATTTAAAAATCTCTATCGAGGCTATTCTCAATGTTCTGGAAATTGTTTCATAGTCTGTGCTCCACGCGTGATTTTTTTGAATTTGTTTACGGATTTATACTATTTCGCGTTATTTAAAGGCGATGTCTATCGAGAATAATTTCAATGTGCTGGAAATTGTTTCACAATCTATGCTCCAAGCGTGATTATTTTTATTTCAATTTGTTTACGCATTTATACTATTTCGCGTTATTTAAAGGCGATGTCTATCGAGACTATTCTTAATGTGCTGGAAATAGTTTCATAATCTATGCTCCACGCGTGATTTTTTTGCGATTTTTATTTCAAATTATTTACAGATTTATACTATTTCGCGTTATTTAAAGGTGATGTCTATCGGGGCAATTCTCAATGTGCTGGAAATTGTTTCACAATCTATGCTCCAAGCGTGATTTTTTTTTTTTCAAATTGTTTACAGATTTATACTATTTCGCGTTATTTAAATGTGATGTCTATCGAGGCTATTTTCAATGTGCTTGAAACTGTTCCACAATTTATGCTCCAAGCGTGATTTTTTTTTTCAATTTTTTTAAAGATTTATACTATTTCGTGTTATTTAAAGGTGTTGTCTATCGAGGCTATTCTAAAAGTGCTGGAAATCGCTTCATAATCTATGCTCCACCCGTGACTTTTTTGTGATTTTTTTCAATTTGTTTACAGTTTTATACTATTTCGCGCTACTGAAAGGTGATGTCTATCGAGGCTATTCTCAAAGTGCTGGAAATTGTTTCATAATGTATGGTTGACGCATGATTTTTATTTCAAATTGTTCACAGATTTATACTATTTCGCGTTATTTTAAGGTGATATTTATCGAGGCAATTCTCAATGTGCTGGAAATTGTTTCATAATGAGTGGTAAACGCATGTTTTTTATTTCAAATTGTTTACAGATTTATACTATTTCGCGTTATTTAATGTTGATATCTATCGAGGGTATTCTCAAAGTGCTGGAAATTGTTTCATAATGTATGGTTGACGCATGATTTTTATTTCAAATTGTTTACAGATTTATACTATTTCGCGTTATTTAAAGGTGATGTCTATCGAGACTATTCTCAATGTGCTGGAAATTGTTTCATAATGTGTGCTCCATGCCTGATTTTTTTCAATTTGTTTAAAGATTTATACTATTTCGCGTTATTTAAATGTGATGTCTATCGAGTCTATTCTCAATGTGAGGGAAATTGCTTCATAATCTATGATCCACGCGTGACTTTTTTGTGATTTATTTTTTAATATCTTTTCAGTTTTATACTATTTCGTGTTATTTAAATGTGATGTCTATCGAGGCTATTCTCAAAGTGCTGGAAATTGCTTCATAATCTATGCTCCACGCGTGATTTTTTTTGCATTTATTTACGGATTTATACTATTTCGCGTTATTTAAAGGCTATGTCTATCGAGACTTTTTTCAATGTGCTGGAAATTGTTTCACAATTTATGCTCCAAACTTGATTTTTTTTTGTTCAATTGATTTACAGATTTATACTATTTCGCATTATTTAAAGGTGATGTCTATTGAGGCTAAACTCAATGCGCTGGAAATTGTTTCATAATCTGTGCCCCACGCGTGATTTTTTAAAATTTGTTTACGGATTTATACTATTTCGCGTTATTTAAAGGCGATGTCTATCGAGGCTATTCTCAATGTGCTGGAAATTGTTTCGTAATCTGTGCTCCACGCGTGATTTTTTTGAATTTGTTTACGGATTTATACTATTTCGCGTTATTTAAAGGCGATGTCTATCGAGAATAATTTCAATGTGCTGGAAATTGTTTCACAATCTATGCTCCACGCGTGAATTTTTTTTTCAACTTGTTTACAGATTTATACTATTTCGCGTTATTTAAAGGTGATGTCTATTGAGGCTATTCTCAATGTGCTGGAAATTGTTTCATAATCTATGCTCCACGCGTGATTTTTTGCGATTTTTATTTCAAATTGTTTACAGATTTATACTATTTCGCGTTATTTAAAAGTGATGTCTATCGGGGCAATTCTCAATGTGTTGGAAATTGTTTCATAATCTGTGCTCCACGCGTGGTATTTTTGCATTTATTTACGGATTTATACTATTTCGCGTTATTTAAACGCTATGTCTATCGAGATTATTTTCAATATGCGGGAAATTGTTTCACAAATTATGCTCCAAACTTGATTTTTTTGTTCAATTTGTTTACGGATTTATACCATTTCGCGTTATTTAAAGGCGATGTCTATCGAGGCTATTCTCAATGTGCTGGAAATTGTTTCATAATCTGTGCTCCACGCGTGATTTTTTTAAAATTTATTTACAGATTTATACTATTTTGCGTTATTTAAAGACGATGTCTATCGAGGCTATTCTCAATGTGCTGGAAATTGTTTCGTAATCTGTGCTCCACGCGTGATTTTTTGAATTTGTTTGCGGATTTATAATGCTATTTCGTGTTATTTAAAGGCGATGTCTATCGAGAGTATTCTCAATGTTCTGGTAATTGTTTCATAGTCTGTGCTCCACGCGTGATTTTTTGGAATTTGTTTACGGATTTATACTATTTCGCGTTATTTAAAGGCGATGTCTATTGAGAATAATTTCAATGTGCTGGAAATTGTTTCACAATCTATGCTCCAAGCGTGATTTTTTTTATTTCAATTTGTCTACGGATTTATACTATTCCGCGTTATTTAAAGGTGATGTCTATCGAGACTATTCTCAATGTGCTGGAAATTGTTTCATAATCTATGCTCCACGCGTGATTTTTTTGCGATTTTTATTTCAAATTGTTTACAGATTTATACTATTTCGCGTTATTTAAAGGTGATGTCTATCGGGGCAATTCTCAATGTGCTGGAAATTGTTTCACAATCTATGCTCCAAGCGTGATTTTTTTTTTCAAATTGTTTACAGATTTATACTATTTTGCGTTATTTAAAGGTGATATCTATCCAGCCTATTCTCAAAGTGCTGTAAATTGTTTCATAATGTATGGTTGACGCACGATTTTTATTTCAAATTGTTCACAGATTTATACTATTTCGCGTTATTTAAAGGTGATATCTATCGAAGCAATTCTCAATGTGCTGGAAATTGTTTCATAATGTGTGGTAAACGCATGATTTTTATTTCAAATTGTTTACAGATTTATACTCTTTCGCGTTATTTAAAGGTGATATCTATCGAGGTTATTCTCAATGTGCTGGAAATTGTTTCAAAATCTATGCTCCAAGCATGATTTTTTTTCACTTTGTTTAAAGATTTATACTATTTCGCGTTATTTAAATGTGATGTCTATTGAGTCTATTCTCAATGTGCGGGAAATTGCTTCATAATCTATGATCCACGCGTGACTTTTTTGTGATTCATTTTTTAATATCTTTACAGTTTTATACTATTTCGTGTTAGTTAAATGTGATGTCTATCGAGGCTATTCTCAAAGTGCTGGAAATTGCTTCTTAGTCTATGCTCCACGCGTGATTTTTTTTAATTTGTTTATGGATTTATACTATTTCGCGTTATTTAAAGGTGATGTCTATCGGGGCAATTCTCAATGTGCTGGAAATTGTTTCACAATCTATGCTCCAAGCGTGATTTTTTTTATTTCAATTTGTCTACGGATTTATACTATTCCGCGTTATTTAAAGGTGATGTCTATCGAGACTATTCTCAATGTGCTGGAAATTGTTTCATAATCTATGCTCCACCCGTGACTATTTTGTGATTTTTTTCAATTTGTTTACAGTTTTATACTATTTCGCGTTATTGAAAGGTGATGTCTATCGAGGCTATTCTCAATGTGCTGGAAATTGCTTCATAATCTATGCTCCACGCCTGATTTTTTGCAATTTTTTTTCAGTTTGTTCACAGATTTATACTATTTCGCGTTATTTAAAGGTGATGTCTATCGAGGCAATTCTCAATGTGCTGGAAATTGTTTCATAATGAGTGGTAAACGCATAATTTTTATTTCAAATTGTTTACAGATTTATACTATTTCGCGTTATTTAGAGTTGATACCTATCGAGGGTATTCTCAAAGTGGTGGATATTGTTTCACAATGTATGGTTGACGCATGATTTTTATTTCAAATTGTTTACAGATTTATACTATTTCGCGTTATTTTAAGGTGATATCTATCGAGACTATTCTCAATGTGCTGGAAATTATTTCATAATCTGTGCTCCACGCCTGATTTTTTAAAATTTATTTACAGATTTATACTAATTCGCGTTATTTAAAGGCGATGTCTATCGAGACTATTTTCAATGTGCTGGAAATTGTTTCAAAATCTATGCTCCAAGCGTGATTTTTTTTTCAATTTGTTTAAAGATTTATACTATTTCGCGTTATCTAAATGTGATGTCTATCGAGTCTATTCTCAATGTGCGGGAAATTGCTTCATAATCTATGATCCACGCGTGACTTTTTTGTGATTTATTTTTTAATATCTTTACAGTTTTACACTATTTCGTGTTATTTAAATGTGATGTCTATCGAGGCTATTCTCAAAGTGCTGTAAATTGCTTCATAGTCTATGCTCCACGCGTGATTTTTTTTGCATTTATTTACGGATTTATACTACTTCGCGTTATTTAAAGGCTATGTCTATCGAGACTTTTTTCAATGTGCTGGAAATTGTTTCACAATTTATGCTCCAAACTTGATTTTTTTTTGTTCAATTGATTTACAGATTTATACTATTTCGCATTATTTAAAGGTGATGTCTATTGAGGCTAAACTCAATGCGCTGGAAATTGTTTCATAATCTGTGCTCCACGCGTGATTTTTTAAAATTTGTTTACGGATTTATACTATTTCGCGTTATTTAAAGGCGATGTCTATCGAGATTATTCTCAATGTGCTGGAAATTGTTTCATAATCTGTGCTCCACGCGTGATATTTTTGAATTTGTTTACGGATTTATACTATTTCGCGTTATTTAAATGCAATGTCTATCGAGACTATTCTCAATGTGCTGGAAATTGTTTCATAATCTGTGCTCCACGCGTGATTTTTTTAAAATTTATTTACAGATTTATACTATTTTGCGTTATTTAAATACGATGTCTATCGAGGCTATTCTCAATGTGCTGGAAATTGTTTCGTAATCTGTGATCCACGCGTGATTTTTTGAATTTCTTTGCGGATTTATAATGCTATTTCGTGTTATTTAAAGGCAATGTCTATCGAGAGTATTCTCAATGTTCTGGAAATTGTTTCATAGTCTGTGCTCCACGCGTGATTTTTTTGAATTTGTTTACGGATTTATACTATTTCGCGTTATTTAAAGGTGATGTCTATCGGGGCATTTCTCAATGTGCTGGAAATTGTTTCACAATCTATGCTCCAAGCGTGATTTTTTTTTGTTCAATTGATTTACAGATTTATACTATTTCGCATTATTTAAAGGTGATGTCTATTGAGGCTAAACTCAATGCGCTGGAAATTGTTTCATAATCTGTGCTCCACGCGTGATTTTTTAAAATTTGTTTACGGATTTATACTATTTCGCGTTATTTAAAGGCGATGTCTATCGAGGCTATTCTCAATGTGCTGGAAATTGTTTCGTAATCTGTGCTCCACGCGTGATTTTTTTGAATTTGTTTACGGATTTATACTATTTCGCGTTATTTAAAGGTGATGTCTATCGAGAATAATTTCAATGTGCTGGAAATTGTTTCACAATCTATGCTCCAAGCGTGATTTTTTTTATTTCAATTTGTTTACGGATTTATACTATTTCGCGTTATTTAAAAGCGATGTCTATCGAGTCTATTCTCAATGTGCGGGAAATTGCTTCATAATCTATGATCCACGCGTGACTTTTTTGTGATTAATTTTTTAATATCTTTACAGTTTTATACTATTTCGTGTTATTTAAATGTGATGTCTATCGAGGCTATTCTCAAAGTGCTGGAAATTGCTTCATAGTCTATGCTCCACGCGTGATTTTTTTAAATTTGTTTATGGATTTATACTATTTCGCGTTATTTAAAGGTGATGTCTATCGAGACTATTCTCAATGTGCTGGAAATAGTTTGATATTCTGTGCTCCACGCGTGATTTTTTAAAATTTGTTTACGGATATATACGATTCCGCGTTATTTAAAGGTGATGTCTATCGAGACTATTCTCAATGTGCTTGAAATTGTTTCATAATCTGTGCTCCACGCGTGATTTTTTTTTCAATTTGTTTACAGATTTATACTATTTCGCGTTATTTAAAGGTGATGTCTATCGAGGCTAATCTCAATGTGCTGGAAATTGTTTCATAATCTATGCTCCACGCGTGATTTTTTTGCGATTTTTATTTCAAATTGTTTACAGATTTATACTATTTCGCGTTATTTAAAGGTGATGTCTATCTAGGCTATTCTCAATGTTCTGGAAATTGTTTCACAATCTATGCTCTAAGCGTGATTTTTTTTTTCAAATTGTTTACAGATTTATACTATTTCGCGTTATTTAAAAGTGATGTCTATCGAGGCTATTTTCAATGTGCTGGAAACTGTTCCACAATCTATGCTCCAAGCGTGATTTTTTTTATTTCAATTTGTTTACGGATTTATACTAATTCGCGTTATTTAAAGGCGATGTCTATCGAGTCTATTCTCAATGTGCGGGAAATTGCTTCATAATCTATGATCCACGCGTGACTTTTTTGTGATTTTATTTTTTAATATCTTTACAGTTTTATACTATTTCGTATTATTTAAAGGTGATGTCTATCGAGACTATTCTCAATGTGCTTGAAATTGTTACATAATCTGTGCTCCACGCGTGAATTTTTTTTTCAACTTGTTTACAGATTTATACTATTTCGCGTTATTTAAAGGTGATGTCTATTGAGGCTATTCTCAATGTGCTGGAAATTGTTTCATAATCTATGCTCCACGCGTGATTTTTTGCGATTTTTATTTCAAATTGTTTACAGATTTATACTATTTCGCGTTATTTAAAGGTGATGTCTATCGGGGCAATTCTCAATGTGTTGGAAATTGTTTCATAATATGTGCTCCACGCGTGGTATTTTTGCATTTATTTACGGATTTATACTATTTCGCGTTATTTAAACGCTATGTCTATCGAGACTATTTTCAATATGCGGGAAATTGTTTCACAAATTATGCTCCAAACTTGATTTTTTTGTTCAATTTGTTTACGGATTTATACTATCTCGCGTTATATGAAGGCGATGTCTATCGAGACTATTCTCAATGTGCTGGAAATTGTTTCATAATCTGTGCTCCATGCGTGATATTTTTGAATTTGTTTACGGATTTATACCATTTCGCGTTATTTAAAGGCGATGTCTATCGAGGCTATTCTCAATGTGCTGGAAATTGTTTCATAATCTGTGCTCCACGCGTGATTTTTTTAAAATTTATTTACAGATTTATACTATTTTGCGTTATTTAAAGACGATGTCTATCGAGGCTATTCTCAATGTGCTGGAAATTGTTTCGTAATCTGTGCTCCACGCGCGATTTTTTGAATTTGTTTGCGGATTTATAATGCTATTTCGTGTTATTTAAAGGCGATGTCTATCGAGAGTATTCTCAATGTTCTGGTAATTGTTTCATAGTCTGTGCTCCACGCGTGATTTTTTGGAATTTGTTTACGGATTTATACTATTTCGCGTTATTTAAAGGCGATGTCTATTGAGAATAATTTCAATGTGCTGGAAATTGTTTCACAATCTATGCTCCAAGCGTGATTTTTTTTATTTCAATTTGTCTACGGATTTATACTATTCCGCGTTATTTAAAGGTGATGTCTATCGAGACTATTCTCAATGTGCTGGAAATTGTTTCATAATCTATGCTCCACGCGTGATTTTTTTGCGATTTTTATTTCAAATTGTTTACAGATTTATACTATTTCGCGTTATTTAAAGGTGATGTCTATCGGGGCAATTCTCAATGTGCTGGAAATTGTTTCACAATCTATGCTCCAAGCGTGATTTTTTTTTTTCAAATTGTTTACAGATTTATACTATTTTGCGTTATTTAAAGGTGATATCTATCCAGCCTATTCTCAAAGTGCTGTAAATTGTTTCATAATGTATGGTTGACGCACGATTTTTATTTCAAATTGTTCACAGATTTATACTATTTCGCGTTATTTAAAGGTGATATCTATCGAAGCAATTCTCAATGTGCTGGAAATTGTTTCATAATGTGTGGTAAACGCATGATTTTTATTTCAAATTGTTTACAGATTTATACTCTTTCGCGTTATTTAAAGGAGATATCTATCGAGGTTATTCTCAATGTGCTGGAAATTGTTTCAAAATCTATGCTCCAAGCATGATTTTTTTTCACTTTGTTTAAAGATTTATACTATTTCGCGTTATTTAAATGTGATGTCTATCGAGTCTATTCTCAATGTGCGGGAAATTGCTTCATAATCTATGAGCCACGCGTGACTTTTTTGTGATTCATTTTTTAATATCTTTACAGTTTTATACTATTTCGTGTTAGTTAAATGTGATGTCTATCGAGGCTATTCTCAAAGTGCTGGAAATTGCTTCTTAGTCTATGCTCCACGCGTGATTTTTTTAAATTTGTTTATGGATTTATACTATTTCGCGTTATTTAAAGGTGATGTCTATCGGGGCAATTCTCAATGTGCTGGAAATTGTTTCACAATCTATGCTCCAAGCGTGATTTTTTTTTTTCAAATTGTTTACAGATTTATACTATTTCGCGTTATTTAAAGGTGATGTCTATCGAGGCTATTTTCAATGTGCTGGAAATTGTTTCACAATCTATGCTCCAAGCGTGATTTTTTTTTCAAATTGTTTACAGATTTATACTATTTCGTGTTATTTAAAGGTGTTGTCTATCGAGGCTATTCTAAAATTGCTGGAAATTGCTTCATAATCTATGCTGCACCCGTGACTATTTTGTGATTTTTTTCAATTTGTTTACAGTTTTATACTATTTCGCGTTATTGAAAGGTGATGTCTATCGAGGCTATTCTCAATGTGCTGGAAATTGCTTCATAATCTATGCTCCACGCCTGATTTTTTGCAATTTTTTTTCAGTTTGTTTACAGATTGATACTATTTTGCGTTATTTAAAGGTGATATCTATCGAGCCTATTCTCAAAGTGCTGGAAATTGTTTCATAATGTATGGTTGACGAATGATTTTTATTTCAAATTGTTCACAGATTTATACTATTTCGCGTTATTTAAAGGTGATGTCTATCGAGGCAATTCTCAATGTGCTGGAAATTGTTTCATAATGAGTGGTAAACGCATAATTTTTATTTCAAATTGTTTACAGATTTATACTATTTCGCGTTATTTAAAGTTGATACCTATCGAGGGTATTCTCAAAGTGGTGGAAATTGTTTCACAATGTATGGTTGACGCATGATTTTTATTTCAAATTGTTTACAGATTTATACTATTTCGCGTTATTTTAAGGTGATATCTATCGAGACTATTCTCAATGTGCTGGAAATTATTTCATAATCTGTGCTCCACGCCTGATTTTTTAAAATTTATTTACAGATTTATACTAATTCGCGTTATTTAAAGGCGATGTCTATCGAGACTATTTTCAATGTGCTGGAAATTGTTTCAAAATCTATGCTCCAAGCGTGATTTTTTTTTCAATTTGTTTAAAGATTTATACTATTTCGCGTTATCTAAATGTGATGTCTATCGAGTCTATTCTCAATGTGCGGGAAATCGCTTCATAATCTATGATCCACGCGTGACTTTTTTGTGATTTATTTTTTAATATCTTTACAGTTTTACACTATTTCGTGTTATTTAAATGTGATGTCTATCGAGGCTATTCTCAAAGTGCTGTAAATTGCTTCATAGTCTATGCTCCACGCGTGATTTTTTTTGCATTTATTTACGGATTTATACTACTTCGCGTTATTTAAAGGCTATGTCTATCGAGACTTTTTTCAATGTGCTGGAAATTGTTTCACAATTTATGCTCCAAACTTGATTTTTTTTTGTTCAATTGATTTACAGATTTATACTATTTCGCATTATTTAAAGGTGATGTCTATTGAGGCTAAACTCAATGCGCTGGAAATTGTTTCATAATCTGTGCTCCACGCGTGATTTTTTAAAATTTGTTTACGGATTTATACTATTTCGCGTTATTTAAAGGCGATGTCTATCGAGATTATTCTCAATGTGCTGGAAATTGTTTCATAATCTGTGCTCCACGCGTGATATTTTTGAATTTGTTTACGGATTTATACTATTTCGCGTTATTTAAATGCAATGTCTATCGAGACTATTCTCAATGTGCTGGAAATTGTTTCATAATCTGTGCTCCACGCGTGATTTTTTTAAAATTTATTTACAGATTTATACTATTTTGCGTTATTTAAATACGATGTCTATCGAGGCTATTCTCAATGTGCTGGAAATTGTTTCGTAATCTGTGATCCACGCGTGATTTTTTGAATTTCTTTGCGGATTTATAATGCTATTTCGTGTTATTTAAAGGCAATGTCTATCGAGAGTATTCTCAATGTTCTGGAAATTGTTTCATAGTCTGTGCTCCACGCGTGATTTTTTTGAATTTGTTTACGGATTTATACTATTTCGCGTTATTTAAAGGTGATGTCTATCGGGGCATTTCTCAATGTGCTGGAAATTGTTTCACAATCTATGCTCCAAGCGTGATTTTTTTTTGTTCAATTGATTTACAGATTTATACTATTTCGCATTATTTAAAGGTGATGTCTATTGAGGCTAAACTCAATGCGCTGGAAATTGTTTCATAATCTGTGCTCCACGCGTGATTTTTTAAAATTTGTTTACGGATTTATACTATTTCGCGTTATTTAAAGGCGATGTCTATCGAGAATAATTTCAATGTGCTGGAAATTTTTCACAATCTATGCTCCAAGCGTGATTTTTTTTATTTCAATTTGTTTACGGATTTATACTATTTCGCGTTATTTAAAAGCGATGTCTATCGAGTCTATTCTCAATGTGCGGGAAATTGCTTCATAATCTATGATACACGCGTGACTTTTTTGTGATTTATTTTTTAATATCTTTACAGTTTTATACTATTTCGTGTTATTTAAATGTGATGTCTATCGAGGCTATTCTCAAAGTGCTGGAAATTGCTTCATAGTCTATGCTCCACGCGTGATTTTTTTAAATTTGTTTATGGATTTATACTATTTCGCGTTATTTAAAGGTGATGTCTATCGAGACTATTCTCAATGTGCTGGAAATAGTTTGATATTCTGTGCTCCACGCGTGATTTTTTAAAATTTGTTTACGGATATATACGATTCCGCGTTATTTAAAGGTGATGTCTATCGAGACTATTCTCAATGTGCTTGAAATTGTTTCATAATCTGTGCTCCACGCGTGATTTTTTTTTCAATTTGTTTACAGATTTATACTATTTCGCGTTATTTAAAGGTGATGTCTATCGAGGCTAATCTCAATGTGCTGGAAATTGTTTCATAATCTATGCTCCACGCGTGATTTTTTTGCGATTTTTATTTCAAATTGTTTACAGATTTATACTATTTCGCGTTATTTAAAGGTGATGTCTATCTAGGCTATTCTCAATGTTCTGGAAATTGTTTCACAATCTATGCTCTAAGCGTGATTTTTTTTTTCAAATTGTTTACAGATTTATACTATTTCGCGTTATTTAAAAGTGATGTCCATCGAGGCTATTTTCAATGTGCTGGAAACTGTTCCACAATCTATGCTCCAAGCGTGATTTTTTTTATTTCAATTTGTTTACGGATTTATACTAATTCGCGTTATTTAAAGGCGATGTCTATCGAGTCTATTCTCAATGTGCGGGAAATTGCTTCATAATCTATGATCCACGCGTGACTTTTTTGTGATTTTATTTTTTAATATCTTTACAGTTTTATACTATTTCGTATTATTTAAAGGTGATGTCTATCGAGACTATTCTCAATGTGCTTGAAATTGTTACATAATCTGTGCTCCACGCGTGAATTTTTTTTTCAATTTGTTTACAGATTTATACTATTTCGCGTTATTTAAAGGTGATGTCTATTGAGGCTATTCTCAATGTGCTGGAAATTGTTTCATAATCTATGCTCCACGCGTGATTTTTTGCGATTTTTATTTCAAATTGTTTACAGATTTATACTATTTCGCGTTATTTAAAGGTGATGTCTATCGGGGCAATTCTCAAAGTGCTGGAAATTGTTTCATAATCTGTGCTCCACGCGTGGTTTTTTTGCATTTATTTACGGATTTATACTATTTCGCGTTATTTAAACGCTATGTCTATCGAGACTATTTTCAATATGCGGGAAATTGTTTCACAAATTATGCTCCAAACTTGATTTTTTTGTTCAATTTGTTTACGGATTTATACTATTTCGCATTATTTAAAGGTGATGTCTATTGAGGCTAAACTCAATGCGCTGGAAATTGTTTCATAATCTGTGCTCCACGCGTGATTTTTTAAAATTTGTTTACGGATTTATACTATTTCGCGTTATTTAAAGGCGATGTCTATCGAGATTATTCTCAATGTGCTGGAAATTGTTTCATAATCTGTGCTCCACGCGCGATATTTTTGAATTTGTTTACGGATTTATACTATTTCGCGTTATTTAAATGCAATGTCTATCGAGACTATTCCCAATGTGCTGGAAATTGTTTCATAATCTGTGCTCCACGCGTGATTTTTTTAAAATTTATTTACAGATTTATACTATTTTGCGTTATTTAAATACGATGTCTATCGAGGCTATTCTCAATGTGCTGGAAATTGTTTCGTAATCTGTGATCCACGCGTGATTTTTTGAATTTCTTTGCGGATTTATAATGCTATTTCGTGTTATTTAAAGGCAATGTCTATCGAGAGTATTCTCAATGTTCTGGAAATTGTTTCATAGTCTGTGCTCCACGCGTGATTTTTTTGAATTTGTTTACGGATTTATACTATTTCGCGTTATTTAAAGGTGATGTCTATCGGGGCATTTCTCAATGTGCTGGAAATTGTTTCACAATCTATGCTCCAAGCGTGATTTTTTTTTTCAAATTGTTTTCAGATTTATACTATTTCGCGTTATTTAAAGGTGATGTCTATCGAGGCTATTTTCAATGTGCTGGAAACTGTTCCACAATTTATGCTCCAAGCGTGATTTTTTTTTTCAATTTGTTTAAAGGTTTATACTATTTCGCGTTATTTAAAGGTGTTGTCTATCGAGGCTATTCTCAAAGTGCCGGAAATTGCTTCATAATCTATGCTCCACGCGTGAATTTTTTGCGATTTTTTTTCAGTTTGTTTACAGATTTATACTATTTTGCGTTATTTAAAGGTGATATCTATCGAGCCTATTCTCAAAGTGCTGTAAATTGTTTCATAATGTATGGTTGACGCATGATTTTTATTCCTAATTGTTCACAGATTTATACTATTTCTCGTTATTTAAAGGTGATATCTATCGAAGCAATTCTCAATGTGCTTGAAATTGTTTCATAATAAGTGGTAAACGCATGATTTTTATTTCAAATTGTTTACAGATTTATACTCTTTCGCGTTATTTAAAGGTGATATCTATCGAGGTTATTCTCAATGTGCTGGAAATTGTTTCATAATGTATGATTGACACATGATTTTTATTTCAATTTGTTTACAGATTTATACTATTTCGCGTTATTTAAAGGTGATGTCTATCGAGGCAATTCTGAATGTGCTGGAAATTGTTTCATAATCATTGCTCCACGCGTGATTTTTTTGAATTTGTTTACGGATTTATACTATTTCGGGTTATTTAAAGACGATGCCTATCGAGACTATTTTCAATGTGCTGGAAATTGTTTCACAATCTATGCTCCAAGCGTGATTTTTTTTTTCAATTTGTTTACAGATTTATATTATTTTGCGTTAATTAAAGGTGATATCTATCGAGACTATTCTCAATCTGCTGGAAATTGTTTCATAATTTGTTCTCCACGCGTGATTTTTTTGCATTTATTTACGGATTTATACTATTTCGCGTTATTTAAAGGCTATGTCTATCGAGGCTATTCTCAATGTGCTGGAAATTGTTTCGTAATCTGTGCTCCACGCGTGATTTTTTGAATTTGTTTGCGGATTTATAATGCTATTTCGTGTTATTTAAAGGCGATGTCTATCGAGAGTATTCTCAATGTTCTGGTAATTGTTTCATAGTCTGTGCTCCACGCGTGATTTTTTGGAATTTGTTTACGGATTTATACTATTTCGCGTTATTTAAAGGCGATGTCTATTGAGAATAATTTCAATGTGCTGGAAATTGTTTCACAATCTATGCTCCAAGCGTGATTTTTTTTATTTCAATTTGTCTACGGATTTATACTATTCCGCGTTATTTAAAGGTGATGTCTATCGAGACTATTCTCAATGTGCTGGAAATTGTTTCATAATCTATGCTCCACGCGTGATTTTTTTGCGATTTTTATTTCAAATTGTTTACAGATTTATACTATTTCGCGTTATTTAAAGGTGATGTCTATCGGGGCAATTCTCAATGTGCTGGAAATTGTTTCACAATCTATGCTCCAAGCGTGATTTTTTTTTTTCAAATTGTTTACAGATTTATACTATTTTGCGTTATTTAAAGGTGATATCTATCCAGCCTATTCTCAAAGTGCTGTAAATTGTTTCATAATGTATGGTTGACGCACGATTTTTATTTCAAATTGTTCACAGATTTATACTATTTCGCGTTATTTAAAGGTGATATCTATCGAAGCAATTCTCAATGTGCTGGAAATTGTTTCATAATGTGTGGTAAACGCATGATTTTTATTTCAAATTGTTTACAGATTTATACTCTTTCGCGTTATTTAAAGGTGATATCTATCGAGGTTATTCTCAATGTGCTGGAAATTGTTTCAAAATCTATGCTCCAAGCATGATTTTTTTTCACTTTGTTTAAAGATTTATACTATTTCGCGTTATTTAAATGTGATGTCTATCGAGTCTATTCTCAATGTGCGGGAAATTGCTTCATAATCTATGATCCACGCGTGACTTTTTTGTGATTCATTTTTTAATATCTTTACAGTTTTATACTATTTCGTGTTAGTTAAATGTGATGTCTATCGAGGCTATTCTCAAAGTGCTGGAAATTGCTTCTTAGTCTATGCTCCACGCGTGATTTTTTTAAATTTGTTTATGGATTTATACTATTTCGCGTTATTTAAAGGTGATGTCTATCGGGGCAATTCTCAATGTGCTGGAAATTGTTTCACAATCTATGCTCCAAGCGTGATTTTTTTTTTCAAATTGTTTACAGATTTATACTATTTCGCGTTATTTAAAGGTGATGTCTATCGAGGCTATTTTCAATGTGCTGGAAATTGTTTCACAATCTATGCTCCAAGCGTGATTTTTTTTTCAAATTGTTTACAGATTTATACTATTTCGTTTTATTTAAAGGTGTTGTCTATCGAGGCTATTCTAAAATTGCTGGAAATTGCTTCATAATCTATGCTCCACCCGTGACTATTTTGTGATTTTTTTCAATTTGTTTACAGTTTTATACTATTTCGCGTTATTGAAAGGTGATGTCTATCGAGGCTATTCTCAATGTGCTGGAAATTGCTTCATAATCTAGGCTCCACGCCTGATTTTTTGCAATTTTTTTTCAGTTTGTTTACAGATTGATACTATTTTGCGTTATTTAAAGGTGATATCTATCGAGCCTATTCTCAAAGTGCTGGAAATTGTTTCATAATGTATGGTTGACGAATGATTTTTATTTCAAATTGTTCACAGATTTATACTATTTCGCGTTATTTAAAGGTGATGTCTATCGAGGCAATTCTCAATGTGCTGGAAATTGTTTCATAATGAGTGGTAAACGCATAATTTTTATTTCAAATTGTTTACAGATTTATACTATTTCGCGTTATTTAAAGTTGATACCTATCGAGGGTATTCTCAAAGTGGTGGAAATTGTTTCACAATGTATGGTTGACGCATGATTTTTATTTCAAATTGTTTACAGATTTATACTATTTCGCGTTATTTTAAGGTGATATCTATCGAGACTATTCTCAATGTGCTGGAAATTGTTTCAAAATCTATGCTCCAAGCGTGATTTTTTTTTCAATTTGTTTAAAGATTTATACTATTTCGCGTTATCTAAATGTGATGTCTATCGAGTCTATTCTCAATGTGCGGGAAATTGCTTCAGAATCTATGATCCACGCGTGACTTTTTTGTGATTTATTTTTTAATATCTTTACAGTTTTACACTATTTCGTGTTATTTAAATGTGATGTCTATCGAGGCTATTCTCAAAGTGCTGTAAATTGCTTCATAGTCTATGCTCCACGCGTGATTTTTTTTGCATTTATTTACGGATTTATACTACTTCGCGTTATTTAAAGGCTATGTCTATCGAGACTTTTTTCAATGTGCTGGAAATTGTTTCACAATTTATGCTCCAAACTTGATTTTTTTTTGTTCAATTGATTTACAGATTTATACTATTTCGCATTATTTAAAGGTGATGTCTATTGAGGCTAAACTCAATGCGCTGGAAATTGTTTCATAATCTGTGCTCCACGCGTGATTTTTTAAAATTTGTTTACGGATTTATACTATTTCGCGTTATTTAAAGGCGATGTCTATCGAGATTATTCTCAATGTGCTGGAAATTGTTTCATAATCTGTGCTCCACGCGTGATATTTTTGAATTTGTTTACGGATTTATACTATTTCGCGTTATTTAAAGGCGATGTCTATCGAGATTATTCTCAATGTGCTGGAAATTGTTTCATAATCTGTGCTCCACGCGTGATATTTTTGAATTTGTTTACGGATTTATACTATTTCGCGTTATTTAAATGCAATGTCTATCGAGACTATTCTCAATGTGCTGGAAATTGTTTCGTAATCTGTGATCCACGCGTGATTTTTTGAATTTCTTTGCGGATTTATAATGCTATTTCGTGTTATTTAAAGGCAATGTCTATCGAGAGTATTCTCAATGTTCTGGAAATTGTTTCATAGTCTGTGCTCCACGCGTGATTTTTTTGAATTTGTTTACGGATTTATACTATTTCGCGTTATTTAAAGGTGATGTCTATCGGGGCATTTCTCAATGTGCTGGAAATTGTTTCACAATCTATGCTCCAAGCGTGATTTTTTTTTGTTCAATTGATTTACAGATTTATACTATTTCGCATTATTTAAAGGTGATGTCTATTGAGGCTAAACTCAATGCGCTGGAAATTGTTTCATAATCTGTGCTCCACGCGTGATTTTTTAAAATTTGTTTACGGATTTATACTATTTCGCGTTATTTAAAGGCGATGTCTATCGAGGCTATTCTCAATGTGCTGGAAATTGTTTCGTAATCTGTGCTCCACGCGTGATTTTTTTGAATTTGTTTACGGATTTATACTATTTCGCGTTATTTAAAGGCGATGTCTATCGAGAATAATTTCAATGTGCTGGAAATTGTTTCACAATCTATGCTCCAAGCGTGATTTTTTTTATTTCAATTTGTTTACGGATTTATACTATTTCGCGTTATTTAAAAGCGATGTCTATCGAGTCTATTCTCAATGTGCGGGAAATTGCTTCATAATCTATGATCCACGCGTGATTTTTTTAAATTTGTTTATGGATTTATACTATTTCGCGTTATTTAAAGGTGATGTCTATCGAGACTATTCTCAATGTGCTGGAAATAGTTTGATATTCTGTGCTCCACGCGTGATTTTTTAAAATTTGTTTACGGATATATACGATTCCGCGTTATTTAAAGGTGATGTCTATCGAGACTATTCTCAATGTGCTTGAAATTGTTTCATAATCTGTGCTCCACGCGTGATTTTTTTTTCAATTTGTTTACAGATTTATACTATTTCGCGTTATTTAAAGGTGATGTCTATCGAGGCTAATCTCAATGTGCTGGAAATTGTTTCATAATCTATGCTCCACGCGTGATTTTTTTGCGATTTTTATTTCAAATTGTTTACAGATTTATACTATTTCGCGTTATTTAAAGGTGATGTCTATCTAGGCTATTCTCAATGTTCTGGAAATTGTTTCACAATCTATGCTCTAAGCGTGATTTTTTTTTTCAAATTGTTTACAGATTTATACTATTTCGCGTTATTTAAAAGTGATGTCTATCGAGGCTATTTTCAATGTGCTGGAAACTGTTCCACAATCTATGCTCCAAGCGTGATTTTTTTTATTTCAATTTGTTTACGGATTTATACTAATTCGCGTTATTTAAAGGCGATGTCTATCGAGTCTATTCTCAATGTGCGGGAAATTGCTTCATAATCTATGATCCACGCGTGACTTTTTTGTGATTTTATTTTTTAATATCTTTACAGTTTTATACTATTTCGTATTATTTAAAGGTGATGTCTATCGAGACTATTCTCAATGTGCTTGAAATTGTTACATAATCTGTGCTCCACGCGTGAATTTTTTTTTCAACTTGTTTACAGATTTATACTATTTCGCGTTATTTAAAGGTGATGTCTATTGAGGCTATTCTCAATGTGCTGGAAATTGTTTCATAATCTATGCTCCACGCGTGATTTTTTGCGATTTTTATTTCAAATTGTTTACAGATTTATACTATTTCGCGTTATTTAAAGGTGATGTCTATCGGGGCAATTCTCAATGTGTTGGAAATTGTTTCATAATCTGTGCTCCACGCGTGGTATTTTTGCATTTATTTACGGATTTATACTATTTCGCGTTATTTAAACGCTATGTCTATCGAGACTATTTTCAATATGCGGGAAATTGTTTCACAAATTATGCTCCAAACTTGATTTTTTTGTTCAATTTGTTTACGGATTTATACTATCTCGCGTTATATGAAGGCGATGTCTATCGAGACTATTCTCAATGTGCTGGAAATTGTTTCATAATCTGTGCTCCATGCGTGATATTTTTGAATTTGTTTACGGATTTATACCATTTCGCGTTATTTAAAGGCGATGTCTATCGAGGCTATTCTCAATGTGCTGGAAATTGTTTCATAATCTGTGCTCCACGCGTGATTTTTTTAAAATTTATTTACAGATTTATACTATTTTGCGTTATATAAAGACGATGTCTATCGAGGCTATTCTCAATGTGCTGGAAATTGTTTCGTAATCTGTGCTCCACGCGTGATTTTTTGAATTTGTTTGCGGATTTATAATGCTATTTCGTGTTATTTAAAGGCGATGTCTATCGAGAGTATTCTCAATGTTCTGGTAATTGTTTCATAGTCTGTGCTCCACGCGTGATTTTTTGGAATTTGTTTACGGATTTATACTATTTCGCGTTATTTAAAGGCGATGTCTATTGAGAATAATTTCAATGTGCTGGAAATTGTTTCACAATCTATGCTCCAAGCGTGATTTTTTTTATTTCAATTTGTCTACGGATTTATACTATTCCGCGTTATTTAAAGGTGATGTCTATCGAGACTATTCTCAATGTGCTGGAAATTGTTTCATAATCTATGCTCCACGCGTGATTTTTTTGCGATTTTTATTTCAAATTGTTTACAGATTTATACTATTTCGCGTTATTTAAAGGTGATGTCTATCGGGGCAATTCTCAATGTGCTGGAAATTGTTTCACAATCTATGCTCCAAGCGTGATTTTTTTTTTTCAAATTGTTTACAGATTTATACTATTTTGCGTTATTTAAAGGTGATATCTATCCAGCCTATTCTCAAAGTGCTGTAAATTGTTTCATAATGTATGGTTGACGCACGATTTTTATTTCAAATTGTTCACAGATTTATACTATTTCGCGTTATTTAAAGGTGATATCTATCGAAGCAATTCTCAATGTGCTGGAAATTGTTTCATAATGTGTGGTAAACGCATGATTTTTATTTCAAATTGTTTACAGATTTATACTCTTTCGCGTTATTTAAAGGTGATATCTATCGAGGTTATTCTCAATGTGCTGGAATTTGTTTCAAAATCTATGCTCCAAGCATGATTTTTTTTCACTTTGTTTAAAGATTTATACTATTTCGCGTTATTTAAATGTGATGTCTATCGAGTCTATTCTCAATGTGCGGGAAATTGCTTCATAATCTATGATCCACGCGTGACTTTTTTGTGATTCATTTTTTAATATCTTTACAGTTTTATACTATTTCGTGTTAGTTAAATGTGATGTCTATCGAGGCTATTCTCAAAGTGCTGGAAATTGCTTCTTAGTCTATGCTCCACGCGTGATTTTTTTAAATTTGTTTATGGATTTATACTATTTCGCGTTATTTAAAGGTGATGTCTATCGGGGCAATTCTCAATGTGCTGGAAATTGTTTCACAATCTATGCTCCAAGCGTGATTTTTTTTTTTCAAATTGTTTACAGATTTATACTATTTCGCGTTATTTAAAGGTGATGTCTATCGAGGCTATTTTCAATGTGCTGGAAATTGTTTCACAATCTATGCTCCAAGCGTGATTTTTTTTTCAAATTGTTTACAGATTTATACTATTTCGTGTTATTTAAAGGTGTTGTCTATCGAGGCTATTCTAAAATTGCTGGAAATTGCTTCATAATCTATGCTCCACCCGTGACTATTTTGTGATTTTTTTCAATTTGTTTACAGTTTTATACTATTTCGCGTTATTGAAAGGTGATGTCTATCGAGGCTATTCTCAATGTGCTGGAAATTGCTTCATAATCTATGCTCCACGCCTGATTTTTTGCAATTTTTTTTCAGTTTGTTTACAGATTGATACTATTTTGCGTTATTTAAAGGTGATATCTATCGCTATTCTCAAAGTGCTGGAAATTGTTTCATAATGTATGGTTGACGAATGATTTTTATTTCAAATTGTTCACAGATTTATACTATTTCGCGTTATTTAAAGGTGATGTCTATCGAGGCAATTCTCAATGTGCTGGAAATTGTTTCATAATGAGTGGTAAACGCATAATTTTTATTTCAAATTGTTTACAGATTTATACTATTTCGCGTTATTTAAAGTTGATACCTATCGAGGGTATTCTCAAAGTGGTGGAAATTGTTTCACAATGTATGGTTGACGCATGATTTTTATTTCAAATTGTTTACAGATTTATACTATTTCGCGTTATTTTAAGGTGATATCTATCGAGACTATTCTGAATGTGCTGGAAATTATTTCATAATCTGTGCTCCACGCCTGATTTTTTAAAATTTATTTACAGATTTATACTAATTCGCGTTATTTAAAGGCGATGTCTATCGAGACTATTTTCAATGTGCTGGAAATTGTTTCAAAATCTATGCTCCAAGCGTGATTTTTTTTTCAATTTGTTTAAAGATTTATACTATTTCGCGTTATCTAAATGTGATGTCTATCGAGTCTATTCTCAATGTGCGGGAAATTGCTTCATAATCTATGATCCACGCGTGACTTTTTTGTGATTTATTTTTTAATATCTTTACAGTTTTACACTATTTCGTGTTATTTAAATGTGATGTCTATCGAGGCTATTCTCAAAGTGCTGTAAATTGCTTCATAGTCTATGCTCCACGCGTGATTTTTTTTGCATTTATTTACGGATTTATACTACTTCGCGTTATTTAAAGGCTATGTCTATCGAGACTTTTTTCAATGTGCTGGAAATTGTTTCACAATTTATGCTCCAAACTTGATTTTTTTTTGTTCAATTGATTTACAGATTTATACTATTTCGCATTATTTAAAGGTGATGTCTATTGAGGCTAAACTCAATGCGCTGGAAATTGTTTCATAATCTGTGCTCCACGCGTGATTTTTTAAAATTTGTTTACGGATTTATACTATTTCGCGTTATTTAAAGGCGATGTCTATCCAGATTATTCTCAATGTGCTGGAAATTGTTTCATAATCTGTGCTCCACGCGTGATATTTTTGAATTTGTTTACGGATTTATACTATTTCGCGTTATTTAAATGCAATGTCTATCGAGACTATTCTCAATGTGCTGGAAATTGTTTCATAATCTGTGCTCCACGCGTGATTTTTTAAAAATTTATTTACAGATTTATACTATTTTGCGTTATTTAAATACGATGTCTATCGAGGCTATTCTCAATGTGCTGGAAATTGTTTCGTAATCTGTGATCCACGCGTGATTTTTTGAATTTCTTTGCGGATTTATAATGCTATTTCGTGTTATTTAAAGGCAATGTCTATCGAGAGTATTCTCAATGTTCTGGAAATTGTTTCATAGTCTGTGCTCCACGCGTGATTTTTTTGAATTTGTTTACGGATTTATACTATTTCGCGTTATTTAAAGGTGATGTCTATCGGGGCATTTCTCAATGTGCTGGAAATTGTTTCACAATCTATGCTCCAAGCGTGATTTTTTTTTGTTCAATTGATTTACAGATTTATACTATTTCGCATTATTTAAAGGTGATGTCTATTGAGGCTAAACTCAATGCGCTGGAAATTGTTTCATAATCTGTGCTCCACGCGTGATTTTTTAAAATTTGTTTACGGATTTATACTATTTCGCGTTATTTAAAGGCGATGTCTATCGAGAATAATTTCAATGTGCTGGAAATTGTTTCACAATCTATGCTCCAAGCGTGATTTTTTCTATTTCAATTTGTTTACTGATTTATACTATTTCGCGTTATTTAAAAGCGATGTCTATCGAGTCTATTCTCAATGTGCGGGAAATTGCTTCATAATCTATGATCCACGCGTGACTTTTTTGTGATTTATTTTTTAATATCTTTACAGTTTTATACTATTTCGTGTTATTTAAATGTGATGTCTATCGAGGCTATTCTCAAAGTGCTGGAAATTGCTTCATAGTCTATGCTCCACGCGTGATTTTTTTAAATTTGTTTATGGATTTATACTATTTCGCGTTATTTAAAGGTGATGTCTATCGAGACTATTCTCAATGTGCTGGAAATAGTTTGATATTCTGTGCTCCACGCGTGATTTTTTAAAATTTGTTTACGGATATATACGATTCCGCGTTATTTAAAGGTGATGTCTATCGAGACTATTCTCAATGTGCTTGAAATTGTTTCATAATCTGTGCTCCACGCGTGATTTTTTTTTCAATTTGTTTACAGATTTATACTATTTCGCGTTATTTAAAGGTGATGTCTATCGAGGCTAATCTCAATGTGCTGGAAATTGTTTCATAATCTATGCTCCACGCGTGATTTTTTTGCGATTTTTATTTCAAATTGTTTACAGATTTATACTATTTCGCGTTATTTAAAGGTGATGTCTATCTAGGCTATTCTCAATGTTCTGGAAATTGTTTCACAATCTATGCTCTAAGCGTGATTTTTTTTTTCAAATTGTTTACAGATTTATACTATTTCGCGTTATTTAAAAGTGATGTCTATCGAGGCTATTTTCAATGTGCTGGAAACTGTTCCACAATCTATGCTCCAAGCGTGATTTTTTTTATTTCAATTTGTTTACGGATTTATACTAATTCGCGTTATTTAAAGGCGATGTCTATCGAGTCTATTCTCAATGTGCGGGAAATTGCTTCATAATCTATGATCCACGCGTGACTTTTTTGTGATTTTATTTTTTAATATCTTTACAGTTTTATACTATTTCGTATTATTTAAAGGTGATGTCTATCGAGACTATTCTCAATGTGCTTGAAATTGTTACATAATCTGTGCTCCACGCGTGAATTTTTTTTTCAATTTGTTTACAGATTTATACTATTTCGCGTTATTTAAAGGTGATGTCTATTGAGGCTATTCTCAATGTGCTGGAAATTGTTTCATAATCTATGCTCCACGCGTGATTTTTTGCGATTTTTATTTCAAATTGTTTACAGATTTATACTATTTCGCGTTATTTAAAGGTGATGTCTACCGGGGCAATTCTCAATGTGCTGGAAATTGTTTCATAATCTGTGCTCCACGCGTGGTTTTTTTGCATTTATTTACGGATTTATACTATTTCGCGTTATTTAAACGCTATGTCTATCGAGACTATTTTCAATATGCGGGAAATTGTTTCACAAATTATGCTCCAAACTTGATTTTTTTGTTCAATTTGTTTACGGATTTATACTATTTCGCATTATTTAAAAGTGATGTCTATTGAGGCTAAACTCAATGCGCTGGAAATTGTTTCATAATCTGTGCTCCACGCGTGATTTTTTAAAATTTGTTTACGGATTTATACTATTTCGCGTTATTTAAAGGCGATGTCTATCGAGATTATTCTCAATGTGCTGGAAATTGTTTCATAATCTGTGCTCCACGCGCGATATTTATGAATTTGTTTACGGATTTATACTATTTCGCGTTATTTAAATGCAATGTCTATCGAGACTATTCCCAATGTGCTGGAAATTGTTTCATAATCTGTGCTCCACGCGTGATTTTTTTTAAATTTATTTACAGATTTATACTATTTTACGTTATTTAAATACGATGTCTATCGAGGCTATTCTCAATGTGCTGGAAATTGTTTCGTAATCTGTGATCCACGCGTGATTTTTTGAATTTCTTTGCGGATTTATAATGCTATTTCGTGTTATTTAAAGGCAATGTCTATCGAGAGTATTCTCAATGTTCTGGAAATTGTTTCATAGTCTGTGCTCCACGCGTGATTTTTTTGAATTTGTTTACGGATTTATACTATTTCGCGTTATTTAAAGGTGATGTCTATCGGGGCATTTCTCAATGTGCTGGAAATTGTTTCACAATCTATGCTCCAAGCGTGATTTTTTTTTTCAAATTGTTTTCAGATTTATACTATTTCGCGTTATTTAAAGGTGATGTCTATCGAGGCTATTTTCAATGTGCTGGAAACTGTTCCACAATTTATGCTCCAAGCGTGATTTTTTTTTTCAATTTGTTTAAAGGTTTATACTATTTCGCGTTATTTAAAGGTGTTGTCTATCGAGGCTATTCTCAAAGTGCCGGAAATTGCTTCATAATCTATGCTCCACGCGTGACTTTTTTGCGATTTTTTTTCAGTTTGTTTACAGATTTATACTATTTTGCGTTATTTAAAGGTGATATCTACCGAGCCTATTCTCAAAGTGCTGTAAATTGTTTCATAATGTATGGTTGACGCATGATTTTTATTCCTAATTGTTCACAGATTTATACTATTTCTCGTTATTTAAAGGTGATATCTATCGAAGCAATTCTCAATGTGCTTGAAATTGTTTCATAATAAGTGGTAAACGCATGATTTTTATTTCAAATTGTTTACAGATTTATACTCTTTCGCGTTATTTAAAGGTGATATCTATCGAGGTTATTCTCAATGTGCTGGAAATTGTTTCATAATGTATGATTGACACATGATTTTTATTTCAATTTGTTTACAGATTTATACTATTTCGCGTTATTTAAAGGTGATGTCTATCGAGACTATTTTCAATGTGCTGGAAATTGTTTCACAATCTATGCTCCAAGCGTGATTTTTTTGCATTTCTTTACGGATTTATACTATTTCGTGTTATTTAAAGGCTATGTCTATCGAGACTATTTTCAATGTGCTGGAAATTTTTTCACAATTTATGCTCCAAACTTGATTTATTTGTTCAATTTGTTTACAGATTTATACTATTTCGCGTTATTTAAAGGCGATGTCTATCGAGACTATTCTCAATGTGCTGGAAATTGTTTCATAATCTATGCTCCACGCGTGATATTTTTGAATTTGTTTACGGATTAATACTATTTCGCGTTATTTAAAGGCGATGTCTATCGAGGCTATTCTCAATGTGCTGGAAATTGTTTCATAATCTGTGCTCCACGCGTGATTTCTTTAAAATTTATTTACAGATTTATACTATTTTGCGTTATTTAAAGACGATGTCTATCGAGGCTATTCTCAATGCGCTGGAAATTGTTTCATAATCTGTGCTCCACGCGTGAATTTTTAAATTTGTTTATTGATTTATACTATTTCGCGTTAATTAAAGGCGATGTCTATCGAGACTATTCTCAATGTGCTGGAAATTGTTTCATAATCTGTGCTCCACGCGTGATACCTTTGAATTTGTTTACGGATTTATACTATTTCGCGTTATTTAAATGAGATGTCTATCGAGACTATTCTCAATGTGCTGGAAATTGTTTCATAATCTGTGCTCCACGCGTGATTTTTTTAAAATTTATTTACAGATTTATACTATTTTGCGTTATTTAAATACGACGTCTATCGAGGCTATTCTCAATGTGCTGGAAATTGTTTCATAATCTGTGCTCCACGCGTGATATCTTTGAATTTGTTTACGGATTTATACTATTTCGCGTTACTTAAATGCGATGTCTATCGAGGCTATTCTCAATGTTCTGGAAATTGTTTCATAGTCTGTGCTCCACGCGTGATTTTTTTTTTTCAAATTGTTTACAGATTTATACTATTTCGCGTTATTTAAAGGTGATGTCTATCGGGGCAATTCTCAATGTGCTGGAAATTGTTTCACAATCTATGCTCCAAGCGTGATTTTTTTTTTTCAAATTGTTTACAGATTTATACTATTTGGCGTTATTTAAATGTGATGTCTATCGAGGCTATTTTCAATGTGCTGGAAACTGTTCCACAATTTATGCTCCAAGCGTGATTTTTTTTTTTCAAATTGTTTACAGATTTATACTATTTCGTGTTATTTAAAGGTGTTGTCTATCGAGGCTATTCTAAAAGTGCTGGAAATCGCTTCATAATCTATGCTCCACCCGTGACTTTTTTGTGATTTTTTTCAATTTGTTTACAGTTTTATACTATTTCGCGCTACTGAAAGGTGATGTCTATCGAGGCTATTCTCAAAGTGCTGGAAATTGTTTCATAATGTATGGTTGACGCATGATTTTTATTTCAAATTGTTCACAGATTTATACTATTTCGCGTTATTTAAAGGTGATATTTATCGAGGCAATTCTCAATGTGCTGGAAATTGTTTCATAATGAGGGGCTTCATAATAATTGTTTTCGCATGTTTTTTATTTCAAATTGTTTACAGATTTATACTATTTCGCGTTATTTAAAGTTGATATCTATCGAGGGTATTCTCAAAGTGTTGGAAATTGTTTCATAATGCATGGTTGACGCATGATTTTTATTTCAAATTGTTTACAGATTTATACTATTTCGCGTTATTTAAAGGTGATGTCTATCGAGGCCATTCTGAATGTGCTGGAAATTGTTTCACGATCTATGCTCCAAGCGTGATTTTTTTTTTTCAATTTGTTTACAGATTTATATTATTTTGCATTATTTTAAGGTGATATCTATCGAGACTATTCTCAATGTGCTGGAAATTGTTTCATAATCTGTGCTCCATGCCTGATTTTTTTCAATTTGTTTAAAGATTTATACTATTTCGCGTTATTTAAATGTGATGTCTATCGAGTCTATTCTCAAAGTGCTGGAAATTGCTTCATAATCTATGCTCCACGCGTGATTTTTTTTGCATTTATTTACGGATTTATACTATTTCGCGTTATTTAAAGGCTATATCTATCGAGACTTTTTTCAATGTGCTAAAATTGTTTCACAATTTATGCTCCAAACTTGATTTTTTTTTGTTCAATTGATTTACAGATTTATACTATTTCGCATTATTTAAAGGTGATGTCTATTGAGGCTAAACTCAATGCGCTGGAAATTGTTTCATAATCTGTGCTCCACGCGTGATTTTTTAAAATTTGTTTACGGATTTATACTATTTCGCGTTATTTAAAGGCGATGTCTATCGAGGCTATTCTCAATGTGCTGGAAATTGTTTCGTAATCTGTGCTCCACGCGTGATTTTTTTGAATTTGTTTACGGATTTATACTATTTCGCGTTATTTAAAGGCGATGTCTATCGAGAATAATTTCAATGTGCTGGAAATTGTTTCACAATCTATGCTCCAAGCGTGATTTTTTTTATTTCAATTTGTTTACGGATTTATACTATTTCGCGTTATTTAAAAGCGATGTCTATCGAGTCTATTCTCAATGTGCGGGAAATTGCTTCATAATCTATGATCCACGCGTGACTTTTTTGTGATTTATTTTTTAATATCTTTACAGTTTTATACTATTTCGTGTTATTTAAAGGTGATGTCTATTGAGACTTTTCTCAATGTGCTGGAAATTGTTTCATAATCTGTGCTCCACGCGTGATTTTTTTTAATTTGTTTACTGATTTATACTATTTCGCGTTATTTAAAGGCGATGTCTATTGAGACTGTTCTCAATCTGATGGAAATTGTTTCATAATCTGTGCTCCACGCGTGATTTTTTTGCATTTATTTACGAATTTATACTATTTCGCGTTATTTAAAGGCTATGTCTATCGAGACTATTTTCAATGTGCTGGAAATTGTTTCACAATTTATGCTCCAAACTTGATTTTTTTGTTCAATTTGTTTACTGATTTATATTATTTCGCGTTATTTAAAGGCGATGTCTATCGAGACTATTCTCAATGTGCTGGAAATTGTTTCATAATCTGTGCTCCACGCGTGATATTTTTGAATTTGTTTACGGATTTATACTATTTCGCGTTATTTAAAGGCGATGTCTATCGAGGCTATTCTCAATAATGCTGGAAATTGTTTCATAATCTGTGCCTTACGCGTGATTTTTTTAAAATTTATTTACAGATTTATACTATTTTGCGTTATTTAAAGACGATGTCTATCGAAGCTATTCTCAATGCGCTGGAAATGTTTTCGTAATCTGTGCTCCACGCGTGATTTTTTGAATTTGTTTGCGGATTTATAATGCTATTTCACGTTATTTAAAGGCGATGTCTATCGAGAGTATTCTCAATGTTTTGGTAATTGTTTCATAGTCTGTGCTCCACGCGTGATTCTTTTTAATTTGTTTACGGATTTATACTATTTCGCGTTATTTAAAGGCGATGTCTATTGAGAATAATTTCAATCTGCTGGAAATTGTTTCACAATCTATGCTCCAAGCGTGATTTTTTTTATTTCAATTTGTTTACGGATTTATACTATTCCGCGTTATTTAAAGGTGATGTCTATCGAGACTATTCTCAATGTGCTGGAAATTGTTTCATATTCTATGCTCCACGCGTGATTTTTTTGCGATTTTTATTTCAAATTGTTTACAGATTTATACTATTTCGCGTTATTTAAAGGTGATGTCTATCGGGGCAATTCTCAATGTGCTGGAAATAGTTTCACAATCTATGCTCCAAGCGTGATTTTTTTTTTTCAAATTGTTTACAGATTTATACTATTTCGCGTTATTTAAAGGTGTTGTCTATCGAGGCTATTCTCAAAGTGCTGGAAATTGCTTCATAATCTATGCTCCACGCGTGACATTTTGCGATTTTTATTTCAAATTGTTTACAGATTTATACTATTTCGCGTTATTTAAAGGTGATGTCTATCGAGACTATTCTCAATGTGCTTGAAATTGTTTCATAATCTGTGCTCCACGCGTGATTTTTTTTTCAATTTGTTTACAGATTTATACTATTTCCGGTTATTTAAAGGTGATGTCTATCGAGGCTAATCTCAATGTGCTGGAAATTGTTTCATAATCTATGCTCCACGCGTGATTTTTTTGCGATTTTTATTTCAAATTGTTTACAGATTTATACTATTTCGCGTTATTTAAAGGTGATGTCTATCTAGGCTATTCTCAATGTTCTGGAAATTGTTTCACAATCTATGCTCTAAGCGTGATTTTTTTTTTCAAATTGTTTACAGATTTATACTATTTCGCGTTATTTAAAAGTGATGTCTATCGAGGCTATTTTCAATGTGCTGGAAACTGTTCCACAATCTATGCTCCAAGCGTGATTTTTTTTATTTCAATTTGTTTACGGATTTATACTAATTCGCGTTATTTAAAGGCGATGTCTATCGAGTCTATTCTCAATGTGCGGGAAATTGCTTCATAATCTATGATCCACGCGTGACTTTTTTGTGATTTTATTTTTTAATATCTTTACAGTTTTATACTATTTCGTATTATTTAAAGGTGATGTCTATCGAGACTATTCTCAATGTGCTTGAAATTGTTACATAATCTGTGCTCCACGCGTGAATTTTTTTTTCAATTTGTTTACAGATTTATACTATTTCGCGTTATTTAAAGGTGATGTCTATTGAGGCTATTCTCAATGTGCTGGAAATTGTTTCATAATCTATGCTCCACGCGTGATTTTTTGCGATTTTTATTTCAAATTGTTTACAGATTTATACTATTTCGCGTTATTTAAAGGTGATGTCTATCGGGGCAATTCTCAATGTGCTGGAAATTGTTTCATAATCTGTGCTCCACGCGTGGTTTTTTTGCATTTATTTACGGATTTATACTATTTCGCGTTATTTAAACGCTATGTCTATCGAGACTATTTTCAATATGCGGGAAATTGTTTCACAAATTATGCTCCAAACTTGATTTTTTTGTTCAATTTGTTTACGGATTTATACTATTTCGCATTATTTAAAGGTGATGTCTATTGAGGCTAAACTCAATGCGCTGGAAATTGTTTCATAATCTGTGCTCCACGCGTGATTTTTTAAAATTTGTTTACGGATTTATACTATTTCGCGTTATTTAAAGGCGATGTCTATCGAGATTATTCTCAATGTGCTGGAAATTGTTTCATAATCTGTGCTCCACGCGCGATATTTTTGAATTTGTTTACGGATTTATACTATTTCGCGTTATTTAAATGCAATGTCTATCGAGACTATTCCCAATGTGCTGGAAATTGTTTCATAATCTGTGCTCCACGCGTGATTTTTTTAAAATTTATTTACAGATTTATACTATTTTACGTTATTTAAATACGATGTCTATCGAGGCTATTCTCAATGTGCTGGAAATTGTTTCGTAATCTGTGATCCACGCGTGATTTTTTGAATTTCTTTGCGGATTTATAATGCTATTTCGTGTTATTTAAAGGCAATGTCTATCGAGAGTATTCTCAATGTTCTGGAAATTGTTTCATAGTCTGTGCTCCACGCGTGATTTTTTTGAATTTGTTTACGGATTTATACTATTTCGCGTTATTTAAAGGTGATGTCTATCGGGGCATTTCTCAATGTGCTGGAAATTGTTTCACAATCTATGCTCCAAGCGTGATTTTTTTTTTCAAATTGTTTTCAGATTTATACTATTTCGAGTTATTTAAAGGTGATGTCTATCGAGGCTATTTTCAATGTGCTGGAAACTGTTCCACAATTTATGCTCCAAGCGTGATTTTTTTTTTCAATTTGTTTAAAGGTTTATACTATTTCGCGTTATTTAAAGGTGTTGTCTATCGAGGCTATTCTCAAAGTGCCGGAAATTGCTTCATAATCTATGCTCCACGCGTGACTTTTTTGCGATTTTTTTTCAGTTTGTTTACAGATTTATACTATTTTGCGTTATTTAAAGGTGATATCTATCGAGCCTATTCTCAAAGTGCTGTAAATTGTTTCATAATGTATGGTTGACGCATGATTTTTATTCCTAATTGTTCACAGATTTATACTATTTCTCGTTATTTAAAGGTGATATCTATCGAAGCAATTCTCAATGTGCTTGAAATTGTTTCATAATAAGTGGTAAACGCATGATTTTTATTTCAAATTGTTTACAGATTTATACTCTTTCGCGTTATTTAAAGGTGATATCTATCGAGGTTATTCTCAATGTGCTGGAAATTGTTTCATAATGAGTGGTAAACGCATAATTTTTATTTCAAATTGTTTACAGATTTATACTATTTCGCGTTATTTAAAGGTGATGTCTATCGAGACTATTTTCAATGTGCTGGAAATTGTTTCACAATCTATGCTCCAAGCGTGATTTTTTTTTTCAATTTGTTTACAGATTTATATTATTTTGCGTTATTTAAAGGTGATATCTATCGAGACTATTCTCAATCTGCTGGAAATTGTTTCATAATTTGTGCTCCACGCGTGATTTTTTTGCATTTATTTACGGATTTATACTATTTCGTGTTATTTAAAGGCTATGTCTATCGAGACTATTTTCAATGTGCTGGAAATTTTTTCACAATTTATGCTCCAAACTTGATTTATTTGTTCAATTTGTTTACAGATTTATACTATTTCGCGTTATTTAAAGGCGATGTCTATCGAGACTATTCTCAATGTGCTGGAAATTGTTTCATAATCTGTGCTCCACGCGTGATATTTTTGAATTTGTTTACGGATTAATACTATTTCGCGTTATTTAAAGGCGATGTCTATCGAGGCTATTCTCAATGTGCTGGAAATTGTTTCATAATCTGTGCTCCACGCGTGATTTCTTTAAAATTTATTTACAGATTTATACTATTTTGCGTTATTTAAAGACGATGTCTATCGAGGCTATTCTCAATGCGCTGGAAATTGTTTCATAATCTGTGCTCCACGCGTGAATTTTTAAATTTGTTTATTGATTTATACTATTTCGCGTTAATTAAAGGCGATGTCTATCGAGACTATTCTCAATGTGCTGGAAATTGTTTCATAATCTGTGCTCCACGCGTGATACCTTTGAATTTGTTTACGGATTTATACTATTTCGCGTTATTTAAATGAGATGTCTATCGAGACTATTCTCAATGTGCTGGAAATTGTTTCATAATCTGTGCTCCACGCGTGATTTTTTTAAAATTTATTTACAGATTTATACTATTTTGCGTTATTTAAATACGACGTCTATCGAGGCTATTCTCAATGTGCTGGAAATTGTTTCATAATCTGTGCTCCACGCGTGATATCTTTGAATTTGTTTACGGATTTATACTATTTCGCGTTACTTAAATACGATGTCTATCGAGGCTATTCTCAATGTTCTGGAAATTGTTTCATAGTCTGTGCTCCACGCGTGATTTTTTTTTTTCAAATTGTTTACAGATTTATACTATTTCGCGTTATTTAAAGGTGATGTCTATCGGGGCAATTCTCAATGTGCTGGAAATTGTTTCACAATCTATGCTCCAAGCGTGATTTTTTTTTTTTTCAAATTGTTTACAGATTTATACTATTTCGCGTTATTTAAATGTGATGTCTATCGAGGCTATTTTCAACGTGCTGGAAACTGTTCCACAATTTATGCTCCAAGCGTGATTTTTTTTTTCAATTTTTTTAAAGATTTATACTATTTCGTGTTATTTAAAGGTGTTGTCTATCGAGGCTATTCTAAAAGTGCTGGAAATCGCTTCATAATCTATAATCCACCCGTGACTTTTTTGTGATTTTTTTCAATTTGTTTACAGTTTTATACTATTTCGCGCTACTGAAAGGTGATGTCTATCGAGGCTATTCTCAAAGTGCTGGAAATTGTTTCATAATGTATGGTTGACGCATGATTTTTATTTCAAATTGTTCACAGATTTATACTATTTCGCGTTATTTAAAGGTGATATTTATCGAGGCAATTCTCAATGTGCTGGAAATTGTTTCATAATGAGGGGCTTCATAATAATTGTTTTCGCATGTTTTTTATTTCAAATTGTTTACAGATTTATACTATTTCGCGTTATTTAAAGTTGATATCTATCGAGGGTATTCTCAATGTGCTGGAAATTGTTTCATAATCTGTGCTCCATGCCTGATTTTTTTCAATTTGTTTAAAGATTTATACTATTTCGCGTTATTTAAATGTGATGTCTATCGAGTCTATTCTCAAAGTGCTGGAAATTGCTTCATAATCTATGCTCCACGCGTGATTTTTTTTGCATTTATTTACGGATTTATACTATTTCGCGTTATTTAAAGGCTATATCTATCGAGACTTTTTTCAATGTGCTAAAATTGTTTCACAATTTATGCTCCAAACTTGATTTTTTTTTGTTCAATTGATTTACAGATTTATACTATTTCGCATTATTTAAAGGTGATGTCTATTGAGACTAAACTCAATGCGCTGGAAATTGTTTCATAATCTGTGCTCCACGCGTGATTTTTTTAAAATTTGTTTACGGATTTATACTATTTCGCGTTATTTAAAGGCGATGTCTATCGAGGCTATTCTCAATGTGCTGGAAATTGTTTCGTAATCTGTGCTCCACGCGTGATTTTTTTGAATTTGTTTACGGATTTATACTATTTCGCGTTATTTAAAGGCGATGTCTATCGAGAATAATTTCAATGTGCTGGAAATTGTTTCACAATCTATGCTCCAAGCGTGATTTTTTTTATTTCAATTTGTTTACGGATTTATACTATTTCGCGTTATTTAAAAGCGATGTCTATCGAGTCTATTCTCAATGTGCGGGAAATTGCTTCATAATCTATGATCCACGCGTGACTTTTTTGTGATTTATTTTTTAATATCTTTACAGTTTTATACTATTTCGTGTTATTTAAAGGTGATGTCTATTGAGACTTTTCTCAATGTGCTGGAAATTGTTTCATAATCTGTGCTCCACGCGTGATTTTTTTTAATTTGTTTACTGATTTATACTATTTCGCGTTATTTAAAGGCGATGTCTATTGAGACTGTTCTCAATCTGATGGAAATTGTTTCATAATCTGTGCTCCACGCGTGATTTTTTTGCATTTATTTACGAATTTATACTATTTCGCGTTATTTAAAGGCTATGTCTATCGAGACTATTTTCAATGTGCTGGAAATTGTTTCACAATTTATGCTCCAAACTTGATTTTTTTGTTCAATTTGTTTACTGATTTATATTATTTCGCGTTATTTAAAGGCGATGTCTATCGAGACTATTCTCAATGTGCTGGAAATTGTTTCATAATCTGTGCTCCAGGCGTGATATTTTTGAATTTGTTTACGGATTTATACTATTTCGCGTTATTTAAAGGCGATGTCTATCGAGGCTATTCTCAATAATGCTGGAAATTGTTTCATAATCTGTGCCTTACGCGTGATTTTTTTAAAATTTATTTACAGATTTATACTATTTTGCGTTATTTAAAGACGATGTCTATCGAAGCTATTCTCAATGCGCTGGAAATGTTTTCGTAATCTGTGCTCCACGCGTGATTTTTTGAATTTGTTTGCGGATTTATAATGCTATTTCGTGTTATTTAAAGGCGATGTCTATCGAGAGTATTCTCAATGTTTTGGTAATTGTTTCATAGTCTGTGCTCCACGCGTGATTCTTTTTAATTTGTTTACGGATTTATACTATTTCGCGTTATTTAAAGGCGATGTCTATTGAGAATAATTTCAATCTGCTGGAAATTGTTTCACAATCTATGCTCCAAGCGTGATTTTTTTTATTTCAATTTGTTTACGGATTTATACTATTCCGCGTTATTTAAAGGTGATGTCTATCGAGACTATTCTCAATGTGCTGGAAATTGTTTCATATTCTATGCTCCACGCGTGATTTTTTTGCGATTTTTATTTCAAATTGTTTACAGATTTATACTATTTCGCGTTATTTAAAGGTGATGTCTATCGGGGCAATTCTCAATGTGCTGGAAATTGTTTCACAATCTATGCTCCAAGCGTGATTTTTTTTTTTCAAATTGTTTACAGATTTATACTATTTCGCGTTATTTAAAGGTGTTGTCTATCGAGGCTATTCTCAAAGTGCTGGAAATTGCTTCATAATCTATGCTCCACGCGTGACATTTTGCGATTTTTTTTTCAGTTCGTTTACAGATTTATACTATTTTGCGTTATTTAAAGGTGATATCTATCGAGTCTATTCTCAAAGTGCTGGAAATTGTTTCATAATGTATGGTTGACGCACGATTATTATTTCAAATTGTTCCCAGATTTATACTATTTCGCGTTATTTAAAGGTGATATCTATCGAGGCAATTCTCAATGTGCTGGAAATTGTTTCATAATGAGTGGTAAACGCATGATTTTTATTTCAAATTGTTTACAGATTTATACTCTTTCGTGTTATTTAAAGGTGATATCTATCGAGGTTATTCTCAAAGTGCTGGAAATTGTTTCATAATGTATGATTGACGCATGATTTTTATTTCAATTTGTTTACAGATTTATACTATTTCGCGTTATTTAAAGGTTATATCTATCGAGGCAATTCTGAATGTGCTGGAAATTGTTTCATAATCTGTGCTCCACGCGTGATTTTTTTGAATTTGTTTACGGATTTATACTATTTCGGGTTATTTAAAGACGATGCCTATCGAGACTATTTTCAGTGTGCTGGAAATTGTTTCACAATCTATGCTCCAAGCGTGATTTTTTTTTTTTCAATTTGTTTACAGATTTATATTATTTTCCGTTATTTAAAGGTGATATCTATCGAGACTATTCTCAATGTGCTGGAAATTGTTTCATAATCTGTGCTCCATGCCTTATTTTTAAAAATTTCTTTACAGATTTATACTATTTCGCGTTATTTAAAGGCGATGTCTATCGAGGCTATTTTCAATGTGCTGGAAACTGTTCCACAATTTATGCTCCAAGCGTGATTTTTTTTTCCAATTTTTTTAAAGATTTATACTATTTCGCGTTATTAATAGTTGCTTCATAATCTATGATCCACGCGTGACTTTTTTGTGATTTATTTTTTAATATCTTTCCAGTTTTATACTATTTCGTGTTATTTAAAGGTGATGTCTATCGAGGCTATTCTCAAAGTGCTGGAAATTGCTTCATAATCTGTGCTCCACGCGTGATTTTTTTTGCTTTTATTTACGGATTTATACTATTTCGCGTTATTTAAAGGCTATGACTATCGAGACTTCTTTCAATGTGCTGGAAATTGTTTCACAATTTATGCTCCAAACTTGATTTTTTTTTGTTCAATTGATTTACAGATTTATACTATTTCGCATTATTTAAAGGTGATGACTATTGAGGCTAAACTCAATGCGCTGGAAATTGTTTCATAATCTGTGCTCCACGCGTGATTTTTTAAAATTTGTTTATGGATTTATACTATTTCGCGTTATTTAAAGGCGATGTCTATCGAGACTATTCTCAATGTGCTGGAAATTGTTTCATAATCTGTGCTCCACGCGTGATTTTTTTAAAATTTATTTACAGATTTATACTATTCTGCGTTATTTAAATACGATGTCTATCGAGGCTATTCTCAATGTGCTGGAAATTGTTTCGTAATCTGTGCTCCACGCGTGATTTTTTTAATTTGTTTGCGGATTTATAATGCTATTTCGTGTTATTTAAAGGCGATGTCTATCGAGAGTATTCTCAATGTTCTGGAAATTGTTTCATAGCCTGTGCTCCACGCGTGATTTTTTTGAATTTGTTTAGGGATTTATACTATTTCGCGTTATTTAAAGGCGATGTCTATCGAGAGCAATTTCAATGTGCTGGAAATTGTTTCACAATCTATGCTCCAAGCATGATTTTTTTTATTTCAATTTGTTTACGGATTTATACTATTTCGCGTTATTTAAAGGCGATGTCTATCGAGACTATTCTCAATGTGCTGGAAATAGTTTCATAATCTGTGCTCCACGCGTGATTTTTTTAAATTTGTTTACGGATTTATACTATTCCGCGTTATTTAAAGATGATGTCTATCGAGACTATTCTCAATGTGTTGGAAATTGTTTCATAATCTGTGCTCCACGCGTGATTTTTTTTTTCAATTTGTTTTCAGATTTATACTATTTCGCGTTATTTAAAGGTGATGTCTATCGAGACTATTCTTAAAGTGCTGGAAATAGTTTCATAATCTATGCTCCACGCGTGATTTTTTTGCGATTTTTATTTCAAATTGTTTACAGATTTATACAATTTCGCGTTATTTAAAGGTGATGTCTATCGAGGCTATTTTCAATGTGCTGGAAATTGTTTCACAATCTATGCTCCAAGCGTGATTTTTTTTTCAAATTGTTTACAGATTTATACTATTTCGTGTTATTTAAAGGTGTTGTCTATCGAGGCTATTCTAAAATATCTGGAAATTGCTTCATAATCTATGCTCCACCCGTGACTATTTTGTGATTTTTTTCAATTTGTTTACAGTTTTATACTATTTCGCGTTATTGAAAGGTGATGTCTATCGAGGCTATTCTCAATGTGCTGGAAATTGCTTCATAATCTATGCTCCACGCCTGATTTTTTGCGATTTTTTTTCAGTTTGTTTACAGATTGATACTATTTTGCGTTATTTAAAGGTGATATCTATCGAGCCTATTCTCAAAGTCCTGGAAATTGTTTCATAATGTATGGTTGACGAATGATTTTTATTTCAAATTGTTCACAGATTTATACTATTTCGCGTTATTTAAAGGTGATGTCTATCGAGGCAATTCTCAATGTGCTGGAAATTGTTTCATAATGAGTGGTAAACGCATAATTTTTATTTCAAATTGTTTACAGATTTATACTATTTCGCGTTATTTAAAGTTGATAGCTATCGAGGGTATTCTCAAAGTGGTGGAAATTGTTTCATAATGTATGGTTGACGCATGATTTTTATTTCAAATTGTTTACAGATTTATACTATTTCGCGTTATTTTAAGGTGATATCTATCGAGACTATTCTCAATGTGCTGGAAATTATTTCATAATCTGTGCTCCACGCCTGATTTTTTAAAATTTATTTACAGATTTATACTAATTCGCGTTATTTAAAGGCGATGTCTATCGAGACTATTTTCAATGTGCTGGAAATTGTTTCAAAATCTATGCTCCAAGCGTGATTTTTTTTTCAATTTGTTTAAAGATTTATACTATTTCGCGTTATCTAAATGTGATGTCTATCGAGTCTATTCTCAATGTGCGGGAAATTGCTTCATAATCTATGATCCACGCGTGACTTTTTTGTGATTTATTTTTTAATATCTTTACAGTTTTACACTATTTCGTGTTATTTAAATGTGATGTCTATCGAGGCTATTCTCAAAGTGCTGTAAATTGCTTCATAGTCTATGCTCCACGCGTGATTTTTTTTGCATTTATTTACGGATTTATACTACTTCGCGTTATTTAAAGGCTATGTCTATCGAGACTTTTTTCAATGTGCTGGAAATTGTTTCACAATTTATGCTCCAAACTTGATTTTTTTTTGTTCAATTGATTTACAGATTTATACTATTTCGCATTATTTAAAGGTGATGTCTATTGAGGCTAAACTCAATGCGCTGGAAATTGTTTCATAATCTGTGCTCCACGCGTGATTTTTTAAAATTTGTTTACGGATTTATACTATTTCGCGTTATTTAAAGGCGATGTCTATCGAGATTATTCTCAATGTGCTGGAAATTGCTTCATAGTCTATGCTCCACGCGTGATTTTTTTTCCATTTATTTACGGATTTATACTACTTCGCGTTATTTAAACGCTATGTCTATCGAGACTTTTTTCAATGTGCTGGAAATTGTTTCACAATTTATGCTCCAAACTTGATTTTTTTTGTTCAATTGATTTACAGATTTATACTATTTCGCATTATTTAAAGGTGATATCTATTGAGGCTAAACTCAATGCGCTGGAAATTGTTTCATAATCTGTGCTCCACGCGTGATTTTTTAAAATTTGTTTACGGATTTATACTATTTCGCGTTATTTAAATGCAATGTCTATCGAGACTATTCCCAATGTGCTGGAAATTGTTTCATAATCTGTGCTCCACGCGTGATTTTTTTTAAATTTATTTACAGATTTATACTATTTTGCGTTATTTAAATACGATGTCTATCGAGGCTATTCTCAATGTGCTGGAAATTGTTTCGTAATCTGTGATCCACGCGTGATTTTTTGAATTTCTTTGCGGATTTATAATGCTATTTCGTGTTATTTAAAGGCAATGTCTATCGAGAGTATTCTCAATGTTCTGGAAATTGTTTCATAGTCTGTGCTCCACGCGTGATTTTTTTGAATTTGTTTACGGATTTATACTATTTCGCGTTATTTAAAGGTGATGTCTATCGGGGCATTTCTCAATGTGCTGGAAATTGTTTCACAATCTATGCTTCAAGCGTGATTTTTTTTTTTCAAATTGTTTTCAGATTTATACTATTTCGCGTTATTTAAAGGTGATGTCTATCGAGGCTATTTTCAATGTGCTGGAAACTGTTCCACAATTTATGCTCCAAGCGTGATTTTTTTTTTCAATTTGTTTAAAGGTTTATACTATTTCGCGTTATTTAAAGGTGTTGTCTATCGAGGCTATTCTCAAAGTGCCGGAAATTGCTTCATAATCTATGCTCCACGCGTGACTTTTTTGCGATTTTTTTTCAGTTTGTTTACAGATTTATACTATTTTGCGTTATTTAAAGGTGATATCTATCGAGCCTATTCTCAAAGTGCTGTAAATTGTTTCATAATGTATGGTTGACGCATGATTTTTATTCCAAATTGTTCACAGATTTATACTATTTCTCGTTATTTAAAGGTGATATCTATCGAAGCAATTCTCAATGTGCTGGAAATTGTTTCATAATAAGTGGTAAACGCATGATTTTTATTTCAAATTGTTTACAGATTTATACTCTTTCGCGTTATTTAAAGGTGATATCTATCGAGGTTATTCTCAATGTGCTGGAAATTGTTTCATAATGTATGATTGACACATGATTTTTATTTTAATTTGTTTACAGATTTATACTATTTCGCGTTATTTAAAGGTGATGTCTATCGAGACTATTTTCAATGTGCTGGAAATTGTTTCACAATCTATGCTCCAAGCGTGATTTTTTTTTTCAATTTGTTTACAGATTTATATTATTTTGCGTTATTTAAAGGTGATATCTATCGAGACTATTCTCAATCTGCTGGAAATTGTTTCATAATTTGTGCTCCACGCGTGATTTTTTTGCATTTATTTACGGATTTATACTATTTCGTGTTATTTAAAGGCTATGTCTATCGAGACTATTTTCAATGTGCTGGAAATTTTTTCACAATTTATGCTCCAAACTTGATTTATTTGTTCAATTTGTTTACAGATTTATACTATTTCGCGTTATTTAAAGGCGATGTCTATCGAGACTATTCTCAATGTGCTGGAAATTGTTTCATAATCTGTGCTCCACGCGTGATATTTTTGAATTTGTTTACGGATTAATACTATTTCGCGTTATTTAAAGGCGATGTCTATCGAGGCTATTCTCAATGTGCTGGAAATTGTTTCATAATCTGTGCTCCACGCGTGATTTCTTTAAAATTTATTTACAGATTTATACTATTTTGCGTTATTTAAAGACGATGTCTATCGAGGCTATTCTCAATGCGCTGGAAATTGTTTCATAATCTGTGCTCCACGCGTGAATTTTTAAATTTGTTTATTGATTTATACTATTTCGCGTTAATTAAAGGCGATGTCTATCGAAACTATTCTCAATGTGCTGGAAATTGTTTCATAATCTGTGCTCCACGCGTGATACCTTTGAATTTGTTTACGGATTTATACTATTTCGCGTTATTTAAATGCGATGTCTATCGAGACTATTCTCAATGTGCTGGAAATTGTTTCATAATCTGTGCTCCACGCGTGATTTTTTTTAAATTTATTTACAGATTTATACTATTTTGCGTTATTTAAATACGACGTCTATCGAGGCTATTCTCAATGTGCTGGAAATTGTTTCATAATCTGTGCTCCACGCGTGATATCTTTGAATTTGTTTACGGATTTATACTATTTCGCGTTACTTAAATACGATGTCTATCGAGGCTATTCTCAATGTTCTGGAAATTGTTTCATAGTCTGTGCTCCACGCGTGATTTTTTTTTTCAAATTGTTTACAGATTTATACTATTTCGCGTTATTTAAAGGTGATGTCTATCGGGGCAATTCTCAATGTGCTGGAAATTGTTTCACAATCTATGCTCCAAGCGTGATTTTTTTTTTTTCAAATTGTTTACAGATTTATACTATTTCGCGTTATTTAAATGTGATGTCTATCGAGGCTATTTTCAATGTGCTGGAAACTGTTCCACAATTTATGCTCCAAGCGTGATTTTTTTTTCAATTTTTTTAAAGATTTATACTATTTCGTGTTATTTAAAGGTGTTGTTTATCGAGGCTATTCTAAAAGTGCTGGAAATCGCTTCATAATCTATGCTCCACCCGTGACTTTTTTGTTTTTTATTTCAAATTGTTTACAGATTTATACTATTTCGCGTTATTTAAAGTTGATATCTATCGAGGGTATTCTCAAAGTGTTGGAAATTGTTTCATAATGCATGGTTGACGCATGATTTTTATTTCAAATTGTTTACAGATTTATACTATTTCGCGTTATTTAAAGGTGATGTCTATCGAGGCCATTCTGAATGTGCTGGAAATTGTTTCACAATCTATGCTCCAAGCGTGATTTTTTTTTTCAATTTGTTTACAGATTTATATTATTTTGCATTATTTTAAGGTGATATCTATCGAGACTATTCTCAATGTGCTGGAAATTGTTTCATAATCTGTGCTCCATGCCTGATTTTTTTCAATTTGTTTAAAGATTTATACTATTTCGCGTTATTTAAATGTGATGTCTATCGAGTCTATTCTCAAAGTGCTGGAAATTGCTTCATAATCTATGCTCCACGCGTGATTTTTTTTGCATTTATTTACGGATTTATACTATTTCGCGTTATTTAAAGGCTATGTCTATCGAGACTTTTTTCAATGTGCTAAAATTGTTTCACAATTTATGCTCCAAACTTGATTTTTTTTTGTTCAATTGATTTACAGATTTATACTATTTCGCATTATTTAAAGGTGATGTCTATTGAGACTAAACTCAATGCGCTGGAAATTGTTTCATAATCTGTGCTCCACGCGTGATTTTTTAAAATTTGTTTACGGATTTATACTATTTCGCGTTATTTAAAGGCGATGTCTATCGAGGCTATTCTCAATGTGCTGGAAATTGTTTCGTAATCTGTGCTCCACGCGTGATTTTTTTGAATTTGTTTACGGATTTATACTATTTCGCGTTATTTAAAGGCGATGTCTATCGAGAATAATTTCAATGTGCTGGAAATTGTTTCACAATCTATGCTCCAAGCGTGATTTTTTTTATTTCAATTTGTTTACGGATTTATACTATTTCGCGTTATTTAAAAGCGATGTCTATCGAGTCTATTCTCAATGTGCGGGAAATTGCTTCATAATCTATGATCCACGCGTGACTTTTTTGTGATTTATTTTTTAATATCTTTACAGTTTTATACTATTTCGTGTTATTTAAAGGTGATGTCTATTGAGACTTTTCTCAATGTGCTGTAAATTGTTTCATAATCTGTGCTCCACGCGTGATTTTTTTTAATTTGTTTACTGATTTATACTATTTCGCGTTATTTAAAGGCGATGTCTATTGAGACTGTTCTCAATCTGATCCAAATTGTTTCATAATCTGTGCTCCACGCGTGATTTTTTTGCATTTATTTACGAATTTATACTATTTCGCGTTATTTAAAGGCTATGTCTATCGAGACTATTTTCAATGTGCTGGAAATTGTTTCACAATTTATGCTCCAAACTTGATTTTTTTGTTCAATTTGTTTACGGATTTATATTATTTCGCGTTATTTAAAGGCGATGTCTATCGAGACTATTCTCAATGTGCTGGAAATTGTTTCATAATCTGTGCTCCACGCGTGATATTTTTGAATTTGTTTACGGATTTATACTATTTCGCGTTATTTAAAGGCGATGTCTATCGAGGCTATTCTCAATAATGCTGGAAATTGTTTCATAATCTGTGCCTTACGCGTGATTTTTTTAAAATTTATTTACAGATTTATACTATTTTGCGTTATTTAAAGACGATGTCTATCGAAGCTATTCTCAATGCGCTGGAAATGTTTTCGTAATCTGTGCTCCACGCGTGATTTTTTGAATTTGTTTGCGGATTTATAATGCTATTTCGTGTTATTTAAAGGCGATGTCTATCGAGAGTATTCTCAATGTGCTGGAAATTGTTTCACAATCTATGCTCCACGCGTGATTTTTTTTATTTCAATTTGTTTACGGATTTATACTATTCCGCGTTATTTAAAGGTGATGTCTATCGAGACTATTCTCAATGTGCTGCAAATTGTTTCATATTCTATGCTCCACGCGTGATTTTTTTGCGATTTTTATTTCAAATTGTTTACAGATTTATACTATTTCGCGTTATTTAAAGGTGATGTCTATCGGGGCAATTCTCAATGTGCTGGAAATTGTTTCACAATCTATGCTCCAAGCGTGATTTTTTTTTTTCAAATTGTTTACAGATTTATACTATTTCGCGTTATTTAAAGGTGTTGTCTATCGAGGCTATTCTCAAAGTGCTGGAAATTGCTTCATAATCTATGCTCCACGCGTGACATTTTGCGATTTTTTTTCAGTTCGTTTACAGATTTATACTATTTTGCGTTATTTAAAGGTGATATCTATCGAGTCTATTCTCAAAGTGCTGGAAATTGTTTCATAATGTATTGTTGACGCACGATTATTATTTCAAATTGTTCCGAGATTTATACTATTTCGCGTTATTTAAAGGTGATATCTATCGAGGCAATTCTCAATGTGCTGGAAATTGTTTCATAATGAGTGGTAAACGCATGATTTTTATTTCAAATTGTTTACAGATTTATACTCTTTCGTGTTATTTAAAGGTGATATCTATCGAGGTTATTCTCAAAGTGCTGGAAATTGTTTCATAATGTATGATTGACGCATGATTTTTATTTCAATTTGTTTACAGATTTATACTATTTCGCGTTATTTAAAGGTTATATCTATCGAGGCAATTCTGAATGTGCTGGAAATTGTTTCATAATCTGTGCTCCACGCGTGATTTTTTTGAATTTGTTTACGGATTTATACTATTTCGGGTTACTTAAAGACGATGCCTATCGAGACTATTTTCAGTGTGCTGGAAATTGTTTCACAATCTATGCTCCAAGCGTGATTTTTTTTTTTCAATTTGTTTACAGATTTATATTATTTTCCGTTATTTAAAGGTGATATCTATCGAGACTATTCTCAATGTGCTGGAAATTGTTTCATAATCTGTGCTCCATGCCTTATTTTTAAAAATTTCTTTACAGATTTATACTATTTCGCGTTATTTAAAGGCGATGTCTATCGAGACTATTTTCAATGTGCTGGAAATTGTTTCACAATCTATGCTCCAAGCGTGATTTTTTTTTTCAAATTGTTTACAAATTTATACCATTTCGCGTTATTTAAAGGTGATGTCTATCGAGGCTATTTTCAATGTGCTGGAAACTGTTCCACAATTTATGCTCCAAGCGTGATTTTTTTTTTCAATTTTTTTAAAGATTTATACTATTTCGCGTTATTAATAGTTGCTTCATAATCTATGATCCACGCGTGACTTTTTTGTGATTTATTTTTTAATATCTTTCCAGTTTTATACTATTTCGTGTTATTTAAAGGTGATTTCTATCGAGGCTATTCTCAAAGTGCTGGAAATTGCTTCATAATCTGTGCTCCACGCGTGATTTTTTTTTGCTTTTATTTACGGATTTATACTATTTCGCGTTATTTAAAGGCTATGACTATCGAGACTTCTTTCAATGTGCTGGAAATTGTTTCACAATTTATGCTCCAAACTTGATTTTTTTTTGTTCAATTGATTTACAGATTTATACTATTTCGCATTATTTAAAGGTGATGACTATTGAGGCTAAACTCAATGCGCTGGAAATTGTTTCATAATCTGTGCTCCACGCGTGATTTTTTTAAATTTGTTTATGGATTTATACTATTTCGCGTTATTTAAAGGCGATGTCTATCGAGACTATTCTCAATGTGCTGGAAATTGTTTCATAATCTGTGCTCCACGCGTGATTTTTTTAAAATTTATTTACAGATTTATACTATTCTGCGTTATTTAAATACGATGTCTATCGAGGCTAATCTCAATGTGCTGGAAATTGTTTCGTAATCTGTGCTCCACGCGTGAATTTTTTAATTTGTTTGCGGATTTATAATGCTATTTCGTGTTATTTAAAGGCGATGTCTATCGAGAGTATTCTCAATGTTCTGGAAATTGTTTCATAGCCTGTGCTCCACGCGTGATTTTTTTGAATTTGTTTACGGATTTATACTATTTCGCGTTATTTAAAGGCGATGTCTATCGAGACTATTCTCAATGTGCTGGAAATAGTTTCATAATCTGTGCTCCACGGCTGATTTTTTGCGATTTTTTTTTCAGTTTATTTACAGATTTATACTATTTTGCGTTATTTAAAGGTGAAGATCGAGCCTATTCTCAAAGTGCTGGAAATTGTTTCATAATGTGTGGTTGACGAATGATTTTTATTTCAAATTGTTCACAGATTTATACTATTTCGCGTTATTTAATGGTGATATATATCGAGGCAATTCTCAATGTGCTGGAAATTGTTTCATAATGAGTGGTAAACGCATGATTTTTATTTCGATTTGTTTACAGATTTATACTATTTCGCGTTATTTAAAGTTGATATCTATCGAGGGTATTCTCAAAGTGCTGGAAATTGTTTCATAAGGTATGGTTGACGCATGATTTTTATTTCAAATTGTTTACAGGTTTATACTATTTCGCGTTATTTAAAGGTGATGTCTATCGAGGCAATTCTGAATGTGCTGGAAATTGTTTCATAATCTATGCTCCACGCGTGATTTTTTTGCGATTTTTATTTCAAACTGTTTACAGATTTATACTATTTCGCGTTATTTAAAGGTGATGTCTATCGGGGCAATTCTCAATGTGCTGGAAATTGTTTCACAATCTATGCTCCAAGCGTGATTTTTTTTTTTCAAATTGTTTACAAATTTATACAATTTCGCGTTATTTAAAGGTGATGTCTATCGAGGCTATTTTCAATGTGCTGGAAACTGTTCCACAATTTATGCTCCAAGCGTGATTTTTTTTTTCAATTTGTTTAAAGATTTATACTATTTCGCGTTATTAATAGTTGCTTCATAATCTATGATCCACGCGTGACTATTTTGTGATTTATTTTTTAATATCTTTACAGTTTTATACTATTTCGTGTTATTTAAAGGTGATGTCTATCGAGGCTATTCCCAAAGTGCTGGAAATTGCTTCATAATCTGTTCTCCACGCGTGATTTTTTTTGCTTTTATTTACGGATTTATACTATTTCGCGTTATTTAAAGGCTATGACTATCGAGACTTTTTTCAATGTGCTGGAAATTGTTTCACAATCTATGCTCCAAGCATGATTTTTTTTATTTCAATTTGTTTACGGATTTATACTATTTCGCGTTATTTAAAGGCGATGTCTATCGAGACTATTCTCAATGTGCTGGAAATAGTTTCATAATCTGTGCTCCACGCGTGATTTTTTTAAATTTGTTTACGGATTTATACTATTCCGCGTTATTTAAAGGTGATGTCTATCGAGACTATTCTCAATGTGTTGGAAATTGTTTCATAATCTGTGCTCCACGCGTGATTTTTTTTTTCAATTTGTTTTCAGATTTATACTATTTCGCGTTCTTTAAATGTGATGTCTATCGAGACTATTCTTAAAGTGCTGGAAATAGTTTCATAATCTATGCTCCACGCGTGATTTTTTTGCGATTTTTATTTCAAATTGTTTACAGATTTATACAATTTCGCGTTATTTAAAGGTGATGTCTATCGGGGCAATTCTCAATGTGCTGGAAATATTTTCACAATCTATGCTCCAAGCGTGATTTTTTTTTTTCAAATTGTTTACAGATTTATAGTATTTCGCGTTATTTAAAGGTGATGTCTATCGAGGCTATTTTCAATGTGCTGGAAACTGTTCCACAATTTATGCTCCAAGCGTGATTTTTTTTTTCAATTTTTTTAAAGTTTTAAACTATTTTGTGTTATTTAAAGGTGTTGTCTATCGAGGCTATTCTAAAAGTGCTGGAAATTGCTTCATAATCTATGCTCCACCCTTGACATTTTTGTGATTTTTTTCAATTTGTTTACAGTTTTATACTATTTCGCGTTATTGAAAGGTGATGTCTATCGATGCTATTCTCAATGTGCTGGAAATTGCTTCATAATCTATGCTCCACGGCTGATTTTTTGCGATTTTTTTTTCAGTTTATTTACAGATTTATACTATTTTGCGTTATTTAAAGGTGATATCTATCGAGCCTATTCTCAAAGTGCTGGAAATTGTTTCATAATGTATGGTTGACGAATGATTTTTATTTCAAATTGTTCACAGATTTATACTATTTCGCGTTATTTAAAGGTGATATATATCGAGGCAATTCTCAATGTGCTGGAAATTGTTTCATAATGAGTGGTAAACGCATGATTTTTATTTCGATTTGTTTACAGATTTATACTATTTCGCGTTATTTAAAGTTGATATCTATCGAGGGTATTCTCAAAGTGCTGGAAATTGTTTCATAATGTATGGTTGACGCATGATTTTTATTTCAAATTGTTTACAGATTTATACTATTTCGCGTTATTTAAAGGTGATGTCTATCGAGGCAATTCTGAATGTGCTGGAAATTGTTTCATAATCTATGCTCCACGCGTGATTTTTTTGCGATTTTTATTTCAAACTGTTTACAGATTTATACTATTTCGCGTTATTTAAAGGTGATGTCTATCGGGGCAATTCTCAATGTGCTGGAAATTGTTTCACAATCTATGCTCCAAGCGTGATTTTTTTTTTTCAAATTGTTTACAAATTTATACCATTTCGCGTTATTTAAAGGTGATGTCTATCGAGGCTATTTTCAATGTGCTGGAAACTGTTCCACAATTTATGCTCCAAGCGTGATTTTTTTTTTCAATTTGTTTAAAGATTTATACTATTTCGCGTTATTAATAGTTGCTTCATAATCTATGATCCACGCGTGACTATTTTGTGATTTATTTTTTAATATCTTTACAGTTTTATACTATTTCGTGTTATTTAAAGGTGATGTCTATCGAGGCTATTCTCAAAGTGCTGGAAATTGCTTCATAATCTGTTCTCCACGCGTGATTTTTTTTGCTTTTATTTACGGATTTATACTATTTCGCGTTATTTAAAGGCTATGACTATCGAGACTTTTTTCAATGTGCTGGAAATTGTTTCACAATTTATGCTCCAAACTTGATTTTTTTTTGTTCAATTGATTTACAGATTTATACTATTTCGCATTATTTAAAGGTGATGTCTATTGAGGCTAAACTCAATGCGCTGGAAATTGTTTCATAATCTGTGCTCCACGCGTGATTTTTTTAAAATTTGTTTATGGATTTATACTATTTCGCGTTATTTAAAGGCGATGTCTATCGAGACTATTCTCAATATGCTGGAAATTGTTTCGTAATCTGTGCTCCACGCGTGATTTTTTTAATTTGTTTGCGGATTTATAATGCTATTTCGTGTTATTTAAAGGCGATGTCTATCGAGAGTATTCTCAATGTTCTGGAAATTGTTTCATAGTCTGTGCTCCACGCGTGATTTTTTTAAATTTGTTTAGGGATTTATACTATTTCGCGTTATTTAAAGGCGATGTCTATCGAGAATAATTTCAATGTGCTGGAAATTGTTTCACAATCTATGCTCCAAGCATGATTTTTTTTATTTCAATTTGTTTACGGATTTATACTATTTCGCGTTATTTAAAGGCGATGTCTATCGAGACTATTCTCAATGTGCTGGAAATAGTTTCATAATCTGTGCTCCACGCGTGATTTTTTTAAATTTGTTTACGGATTTATACTATTGCGCGTTATTTAAAGGTGATGTCTATCGAGACTATTCTCAATGTGTTGGAAATTGTTTCATAATCTGTGCTCCACGCGTGATTTTTTTTTCAATTTGTTTTCAGATTTATACTATTTCGCGTTATTTAAAGGTGATGTCTATCGAGACTATTCTTAATGTGCTGGAAATAGTTTCATAATCTATGCTCCACGCGTGATTTTTTTGCGATTATTATTTCAAATTGTTTACAGATTTATACAATTTCGCGTTATTTAAAGGAGATGTCTATCGGGGCTATTTTCAATGTGCTGGAAACTGTTCCACAATTTATGCTCCAAGCGTGATTTTTTTTTTCAATTTTTTTAAAGGTTTATACTATTTCGTGTTATTTAAAGGTGTTGTCTATCGAGGCTATTCTAAAAGTGCTGGAAATTGCTTCATAATCTATGCTCCACCCTTGACTTTTTTGTGATTTTTTTCAATTTGTTTACAGTTTGATACTATTTCGCGTTATTGAAAGGTGATGTCTATCGAGGCTATTCTCAAAGTGCTGGAAATCTTCATAATCTATGCTCCACGCGTGATTTTTTTGCATTTATTTACGGATTTATACTATTTCGCGTTATTTAAAGGCTATGTCTATCGAGACTTTTTTCAATGTGCTGGAAATTGTTTCACAATTTATGCTCCAAGCGTGATTTTTTTTATTTCAATTTGTTTACGGATTTATACTATTTCGCGTTATTTAAAGGCGATGTCTATCGAGGCTATTCTCAATGTGCTGGAAATCGCTTCATAAACTATGCTCCACGGCTGATTTTTTGCGATTTTTTTTTCAGTTTATTTACAGATTTATACTATTTTGCGTTATTTAAAGGTGATATCTATCGAGCCTATTCTCAAAGTGCTGAAAATTGTTTCATAATGTATGGTTGACGCATGATTTTTATTTAAAATTTTTCACTTATTTATACTATTTCGCGTTATTTAAAGGTGATATCTATCGAGGCAATTCTCAATGTGCTGGAAATTGTTTCATAATGAGTGGTAAACGCACGATTTTTATTTCGATTTGTTTACAGATTTATACTATTTCGCGTTATTTAAAGTTGATATCTATCGAGGGTATTCTCAAAGTGCTGGAAATTGTTTCATAATGTATGGTTTACGCATGATTTTTATTTCAAATTGTTTACAGATTTATACTACTTCGCGTTATTTAAAGGGCGAGGCAATTCAATTTCTATCGAGGCAATTCTGAATGTGCTGGAAATTGTTTCTTAATGAGTGGTAAACGCATGATTTTTATTTCAATTTGTTTACAGATTTATATTATTTTGCGTTATTTTAAGGTGATATCTATCGAGACTATTCTCAATGTGCTGGAAATTGTTTCATAATCTGTGCTCCATGCCTTATTTTTTAAAATTTATTTACAGATTTATACTATTTCGCGTTATTTAAAGGCGATGTCTATCGAGATATTTTTAATGTGCTGGAAATTGTTTCAAAATCTATGCTCCAAGCGTGATTTTTTTTCAATTTGTTTAAACATTTATACTATTTCGCGTTATTTAAATGTGATGCATATCGAGGCTATTCTCAAAGTGCTGGAAATTGTTTCATAATCTGTGCTCCACGAGTGATTTTTTCGAATTTGTTTACAGATTTATAATATTTCGCGTTATTTAAAGATGATGTCTATCGAGACTATTCTCAATGTGCGAGAAATTGTTTCATAATCTGTGCTCCACGCGTGATTTATTTGAATTTATTTACAGATTTATATTATTTTGCGTTATTTAAAGGTGATGTCTATAGAGGCTATTTTCAGTGTCCTGGAAATTGTTTCATAATCTGTGCTGCACGCGTGATTTTTTTTAATTTGTTTACGGATATATACTATTTCGCGTTTTTTAAAGGCGACGTCTATCGAGACTATTTTCAATGTGCTGGAAATTGTTTCACAATTTATGCTCCAAGCATGCTTTTTTTTTCAATTTGTCTACGGATTTATAAATTTCGCGTTATTTAAAGGCAATGTCTATCGAGGCTATTCTCAATGCGCTGGAAATTGTTTCATAATCTGTGCTCCACGCGTGATTTTTTTAAAAATTTGTTTACGGATTTATACTATTTCGCGTTATTTAAAGACGATGTCTATCGAGGCTATTCTCAATGTGCTGGAAATTTTTTCATAATCTATGCTCCACGCGTGATTTTTTTAAATTTGTTTACGGATTTATACTATTCCGCGTTATTTAAAGGTGATGTCTATCCAGACTATTCTCAATGTGCTGGAAATTGTTTATAAATCTGTGATCCACGCGTGATTTTTTAAAAATTTGTTTACAGATTTATACTATTTCGCGTTATTTAAAGGTGATGTCTATCGAGACTATTCTAAGTGTGCGAGAAAATGTTTCATAATCTGTGCTCCACCCGTGATTTTTTAGAATTTATTTACAGATTTATACTATTTCGCGTTATTTAAAGGTGATGTCTATCGAGACTATTCTCAATGTGCTGAAATTGTTTCATAATCTGTGCTCCACGCGTGATATTTTTGAATTTATTTACAGATTTATACTATTTCGCGTTATTTAAAGGTGATGTCTATTGAGGCTAAACTCAATGCGCTGGAAATTGTTTCATAATCTGTGCTCCACGCGTGATTTTTTTAAAATTTGTTTATGGATTTATACTATTTCGCGTTATTTAAAGGCGATGTCTATCGAGACTATTCTCAATATGCTGGAAATTGTTTCGTAATCTGTGCTCCACGCGTGATTTTTTTAATTTGTTTGCGGATTTATAATGCTATTTCGTGTTATTTAAAGGCGATGTCTATCGAGAGTATTCTCAATGTTCTGGAAATTGTTTCATAGTCTGTGCTCCACGCGTGATTTTTTTAAATTTGTTTAGGGATTTATACTATTTCGCGTTATTTAAAGGCGATGTCTATCGAGAATAATTTCAATGTGCTGGAAATTGTTTCACAATCTATGCTCCAAGCATGATTTTTTTTATTTCAATTTGTTTACGGATTTATACTATTTCGCGTTATTTAAAGGCGATGTCTATCGAGACTATTCTCAATGTGCTGGAAATAGTTTCATAATCTGTGCTCCACGCGTGATTTTTTTAAATTTGTTTACGGATTTATACTATTGCGCGTTATTTAAAGGTGATGTCTATCGAGACTATTCTCAATGTGTTGGAAATTGTTTCATAATCTGTGCTCCACGCGTGATTTTTTTTTCAATTTGTTTTCAGATTTATACTATTTCGCGTTATTTAAAGGTGATGTCTATCGAGACTATTCTTAATGTGCTGGAAATAGTTTCATAATCTATGCTCCACGCGTGATTTTTTTGCGATTATTATTTCAAATTGTTTACAGATTTATACAATTTCGCGTTATTTAAAGGAGATGTCTATCGGGGCTATTTTCAATGTGCTGGAAACTGTTCCACAATTTATGCTCCAAGCGTGATTTTTTTTTTCAATTTTTTTAAAGGTTTATACTATTTCGTGTTATTTAAAGGTGTTGTCTATCGAGGCTATTCTAAAAGTGCTGGAAATTGCTTCATAATCTATGCTCCACCCTTGACTTTTTTGTGATTTTTTTCAATTTGTTTACAGTTTGATACTATTTCGCGTTATTGAAAGGTGATGTCTATCGAGGCTATTCTCAAAGTGCTGGAAATCTTCATAATCTATGCTCCACGCGTGATTTTTTTGCATTTATTTACGGATTTATACTATTTCGCGTTATTTAAAGGCTATGTCTATCGAGACTTTTTTCAATGTGCTGGAAATTGTTTCACAATTTATGCTCCAAGCGTGATTTTTTTTATTTCAATTTGTTTACGGATTTATACTATTTCGCGTTATTTAAAGGCGATGTCTATCGAGGCTATTCTCAATGTGCTGGAAATCGCTTCATAAACTATGCTCCACGGCTGATTTTTTGCGATTTTTTTTTCAGTTTATTTACAGATTTATACTATTTTGCGTTATTTAAAGGTGATATCTATCGAGCCTATTCTCAAAGTGCTGAAAATTGTTTCATAATGTATGGTTGACGCATGATTTTTATTTAAAATTTTTCACTTATTTATACTATTTCGCGTTATTTAAAGGTGATATCTATCGAGGCAATTCTCAATGTGCTGGAAATTGTTTCATAATGAGTGGTAAACGCACGATTTTTATTTCGATTTGTTTACAGATTTATACTATTTCGCGTTATTTAAAGTTGATATCTATCGAGGGTATTCTCAAAGTGCTGGAAATTGTTTCATAATGTATGGTTTACGCATGATTTTTATTTCAAATTGTTTACAGATTTATACTACTTCGCGTTATTTAAAGGGCGAGGCAATTCAATTTCTATCGAGGCAATTCTGAATGTGCTGGAAATTGTTTCTTAATGAGTGGTAAACGCATGATTTTTATTTCAATTTGTTTACAGATTTATATTATTTTGCGTTATTTTAAGGTGATATCTATCGAGACTATTCTCAATGTGCTGGAAATTGTTTCATAATCTGTGCTCCATGCCTTATTTTTTAAAATTTATTTACAGATTTATACTATTTCGCGTTATTTAAAGGCGATGTCTATCGAGATATTTTTAATGTGCTGGAAATTGTTTCAAAATCTATGCTCCAAGCGTGATTTTTTTTCAATTTGTTTAAACATTTATACTATTTCGCGTTATTTAAATGTGATGCATATCGAGGCTATTCTCAAAGTGCTGGAAATTGTTTCATAATCTGTGCTCCACGAGTGATTTTTTCGAATTTGTTTACAGATTTATAATATTTCGCGTTATTTAAAGATGATGTCTATCGAGACTATTCTCAATGTGCGAGAAATTGTTTCATAATCTGTGCTCCACGCGTGATTTATTTGAATTTATTTACAGATTTATATTATTTTGCGTTATTTAAAGGTGATGTCTATAGAGGCTATTTTCAGTGTCCTGGAAATTGTTTCATAATCTGTGCTGCACGCGTGATTTTTTTTAATTTGTTTACGGATATATACTATTTCGCGTTTTTTAAAGGCGACGTCTATCGAGACTATTTTCAATGTGCTGGAAATTGTTTCACAATTTATGCTCCAAGCATGCTTTTTTTTTCAATTTGTCTACGGATTTATAAATTTCGCGTTATTTAAAGGCAATGTCTATCGAGGCTATTCTCAATGCGCTGGAAATTGTTTCATAATCTGTGCTCCACGCGTGATTTTTTTAAAAATTTGTTTACGGATTTATACTATTTCGCGTTATTTAAAGACGATGTCTATCGAGGCTATTCTCAATGTGCTGGAAATTTTTTCATAATCTATGCTCCACGCGTGATTTTTTTAAATTTGTTTACGGATTTATACTATTCCGCGTTATTTAAAGGTGATGTCTATCCAGACTATTCTCAATGTGCTGGAAATTGTTTATAAATCTGTGATCCACGCGTGATTTTTTAAAAATTTGTTTACAGATTTATACTATTTCGCGTTATTTAAAGGTGATGTCTATCGAGACTATTCTAAGTGTGCGAGAAAATGTTTCATAATCTGTGCTCCACCCGTGATTTTTTAGAATTTATTTACAGATTTATACTATTTCGCGTTATTTAAAGGTGATGTCTATCGAGACTATTCTCAATGTGCTGAAATTGTTTCATAATCTGTGCTCCACGCGTGATATTTTTGAATTTATTTACAGATTTATACTATTTCGCGTTATTTAAAGGCGATGTCTATAGAGGCTATTCTCAATGTCCTGGAAATTGTTTCATAATCTGTGCTCCACGCGTGATTTATTTGAATTTATTTACAGATTTATACTATTTTGCCTTATTTAAAGGTGATGTCTATCGAGGCTATTCTCAATGGGCTGGAAATTGTTTCATAATTTGTGCTCCACGCGTGATTTTTTTGAATTTGTTTACGGATTTATACCATTTCGCGTTATTTAAAGGTGATGTCTATAGAGGCTATTCTCAGTGTCCTGGAAATTGTTTCATAATCTGTGCTGCACGCGTGATTTTTTTTAATTTGTTTACGGATATATACTATTTCGCCTTTTTTAAAGGCGACGTCTATCGAGACTATTTTCAATGTGCTGGAAATTGTTTCACAATTTATGCTCCAAGCATGCTTTTTTTTTTCAATTTGTTTACGGATTTATAAATTTCGCGTTATTTAAAGGCAATGTCTATCGAGGCTATTCTCAATGCGCTGGAAATTGTTTCATAATCTGTGCTCCACGCGTGATTTTTTTTAAATTTGTTTACGGATTTATACTATTTCGCGTTATTTAAAGACGATGTCTATCGAGGCTATTCTCAATGTTCTGGAAATTTTTTCATAATCTATGCTCCACGCGTGATTTTTTTAAATGTGTTTACGGATTTATACTATTCCGCGTTATTTAAAGGTGATGTCTATCCAGACTATTCTCAATGTGCTGGAAATTGTTTATAAATCTGTGCTCCACGCGTGATTTTTTAAAAATTTGTTTACAGATTTATACTATTTCGCGTTATTTAAAGGTGATGTCTATCGAGACTATTCTAAGTGTGCGAGAAAATGTTTCATAATCTGTGCTCCTCGCGTGATTTTTTAGAATTTATTTACAGATTTATACTATATCGCGTTATTTAAAGGCGATGTCTATCGAGACTATTTTCAATGTGCTGGAAATTATTTCACTATCTATGCTCCAAGCGTGTTTTTTTTCAATTAGTTTATAGTAATTATTACATTTTATACTATTTCGCGTTTTTTAAAGGTGATGTCTATCAAGGCTATACTCAATGTGCTGGAAATTGTTTCATAATCTGTGGTCAACGCGTGATTTTTTTCAATTTGTTTACGTCTTTATACTATTTCGCGTTTTTTAAAGGCGATGTCTATCGAGACTATTTTCAATGTGCTGGAAATTGTTTCACAATTTATGCTCCAAGCGTGATTTTTTTTTCAATTTGTTTACGGATTTATAAAATTTAGCGTTATTTAAAGGCGATGTCTTTCGAGACTATGTGCTGGAAATTGTTTCATAATCTGTGCTCCACGGCTGATTTTTTTGAATTTGTTTTCAGATTTACACTATTTCGCGTTATTTAAAGGTGATGTCTATCGAGACTATTCTCAATGTGCTGGAAATTGTTTCATAATCTGTGCTCCACGCGTGATATTTTTAAAATTATTTACAGATTTATACTATTTCGCGTTATTTAAAGGCGATGTCTATCGAGAATATCTTCAATGTGCTGGAAATTATATCACAATCCATGCTCCAAGCGTGATATTTTTTCAATTTGTTTACGGATTTATACCATTCCGCGTTATTTAAAGGCGATGTCTATCGAGACTATTTTCAATGTGCTGGATATTGTTTCGCAATCTATGCTCCAAGCGTGATTTTTTTTTCAATTTGTTTATACTAATTATTACATTTTAAACTATTTCGCATTATTTAAAGGTGATGTCTATCAAGGCTATACTCAATGTGCTGGAAATTGTTTCATAATCTGTGCTCAACGCGTGATTTTTTTCAATTTGTTGACGTCTTTATAATATTTCGCGTTATTCAAAGGCGATGTCTATCGAGGCTATTCTCATTGTGCGGGAAATTGTTTCATAATCTGTGCTCCACGCGTTATTTTTTTGAATTTGTTTACGGATATATACTATTTCGCGATTTTTAAAGCCGACGTCTATCGAGACTATTTTCAATGTGCTGGAAATTGTTTCATAATCTGTGCTTCACGCGTGATTTTTTTTAAAATTTGTTTACGGATTTATACTATTTCGCGTTATTTAAAGACGATGTCTATCGAGGCTATTCTCAGTGTGCTAGAAATTTTTTCATAATCTATGCTCCAAGCGTGATTTTTTTTTCAATTAGTTTATACTAATTATTACATTTTATACAATTTCGCGTTATTTAAAGGTGATGTCTATAGAGGCTATTCTCAGTGTCCTGGAAATTGTTTCATAATCTGTGGTGCACGCGTGATTTTTTTAAATTTGTTTACGGATTTATACTATTTCGCGTTATTTGTAGACGATGTCTATCGACACTATTCTCAATGTGCTGAAATTGTTTCATAATCTGTGCTCCACGCGTGATTTTTTTTAAATTTGTTTACAGATTTATACTATTTCGCGTTATTTAAAGGTGATGTCTATCGAGACTATTCTAAATGTGCGAGATATTGTTTCATAATCTGTGCTCCACGCGTGATTTTTTTGAATTTATTTACAGATTTATACTATTTCGCGTTATTTAATGGCGATGTGTATCGAGACTATTCTCAATCTGCTGGAAATTGTTTCATAATCTGTGCTCCACGCGTGATATTTTTTAAATTATTTACAGATTTATACTATTTCGCGTTATTTAAAGGCGATGTCTATCGAGGGTATTCTCATTGTGCGGGAAATTGTTTCATAATCTGTACTCCACGCGTGATTTTTGTTAATTTGTTTACGGATTTATACTATTTCGCGTTATTTAAAGACGATGTCTATCGATGCTATACTCAGTGTGCTGGAAATTGTTTCATAATCTATGCTCCAAGCGTGATTTTTTTTTTCAATTTGTTTATACTAATTATTACATTTTATACTATTTCGCGTTATTTAAAGGAGATGTCTATCGAGACTATTCTCGATGTGCTGGAAATTGTTTCATAATCTGTACTCCACGCGTGATTTTTGTTAATTTGTTTACGGATTTATACTATTTCGCGTTATTTAAAGACGATGTCTATCGAGGCTATACTCAGTGTGAGGGAAATTGTTTCATAATCTGTGCTCCACGCGTGATTTTTGTTAATTTGTTTACGGATTTATACTATTTCACGTTATTTAAAGACGATGTCTATCGAGGCTATACTCAGTGTGCTGGAAATTGTTTCATAATCTATGCGCCAAGCGTGATTTTTTTTTTCAATTTGTTTATACTAATCCGCGTTATTTAAAGGTGATGTCTATCGAGACTATTCTCAATGTGCTGGAAATTGTTTCATAATCTGTGCTCCACGCGTGATTTTTTTGAATTTGTTTACGGATTTATACTAATCCGCGTTATTTAAAGGTGATGTCTATCCAGACTATTCTCAATGTGCTGGAAATTGTGTCATAATCTGTGCTCCACGCGTGATTTTTTTTGAATTTGTTTACAGATTTATACTATTTCGCGTTATTTAAAGGTGATGTCTATCGAGACTATTCTCAATGTGCTGGAAATTGTTTCATAATCTGTGCTCCACGCGTGATATTTTTAAAATTATTTACAGATTTATACTATTTCGCGTTATTTAAAGGCGATATCTATCGAGAATATTTTCAATGTGCTGGAAATTGTATCACAATCCATGCTCCAAGCGTGATATTTTTTCAATTTTTTTACAGATTTATACCATTCCGCGTTATTTAAAGGCGATGTCTATCGAGACTATTTTCAATGTGCTGGATATTTTTTCACAATCTATGCTCCAAGCGTGATTTTGTTTTTCAATTTGTTTATACTAATTATTATATTTTATACTATTTCGCGTTATTTAAAAGTGATGTCTATCAAGGCTATACTCATTGTGCGGAAAATTGTTTCATAATCTGTGCTCCACGCGGGATTTTTTAAAATTTGTTTACGGATTTATACCATTTCCCGTTATTTAAAGGCGATGTCTATCGAGACTATTTTCAATGAGCTGGAAATTGTTTCACAAACTATTCTCCAAGCGTGATTTTTTCTTATTTCAATTTGTTTACGGATTTATACTATTTGCGTTATTTAAAGACGATGTCTATCGAGGCTATTCTCAATGTGCTGGAAATTTTTTCATAATCTATGCTCCACGCGTGATTTTTTTAAATTTGTTTACGGATTTATACTATTCCGCGTTATTTAAAGGTGATGTCTATCCAGACTATTCTCAATGTGCTGGAAATTGTTTATAAATCTGTGCTCCACGCGTGATTTTTTAAAAATTTGTTTACAGATTTATACTATTTCGCGTTATTTAAAGGTGATGTCTATCGAGACTATTCTAAGTGTGCGAGAAAATGTTTCATAATCTGTGCTCCTCGCGTGATTTTTTAGAATTTATTTACAGATTTATACTATATCGCGTTATTTAAAGGCGATGTCTATCGAGACTATTTTCAATGTGCTGGAAATTATTTCACTATCTATGCTCCAAGCGTGTTTTTTTTCAATTAGTTTATAGTAATTATTACATTTTATACCATTTCGCGTTTTTTAAAGGTGATGTCTATCAAGGCTATACTCAATGTGCTGGAAATTGTTTCATAATCTGTGGTCAACGCGTGATTTTTTTCAATTTGTTTACGTCTTTATACTATTTTCGTTTTTTAAAGGCGATGTCTATCGAGACTATTTTCAATGTGCTGGAAATTGTTTCACAATTTATGCTCCAAGCGTGATTTTTTTTTCAATTTGTTTACGGATTTATAAAATTTAGCGTTATTTAAAGGCGATGTCTTTCGAGACTATGTGCTGGAAATTGTTTCATAATCTGTGCTCCACGGCTGATTTTTTTGAATTTGTTTTCAGATTTACACTATTTCGCGTTATTTAAAGGTGATGTCTATCGAGACTATTCTCAATGTGCTGGAAATTGTTTCATAATCTGTGCTCCACGCGTGATATTTTTAAAATTATTTACAGATTTATACTATTTCGCGTTATTTAAAGGCGATGTCTATCGAGAATATCTTCAATGTGCTGGAAATTATATCACAATCCATGCTCCAAGCGTGATATTTTTTCAATTTGTTTACGGATTTATACCATTCCGCGTTATTTAAAGGCGATGTCTATCGAGACTATTTTCAATGTGCTGGATATTGTTTCGCAATCTATGCTCCAAGCGTGATTTTTTTTTCAATTTGTTTATACTAATTATTACATTTTAAACTATTTCGCATTATTTAAAGGTGATGTCTATCAAGGCTATACTCAATGTGCTGGAAATTGTTTCATAATCTGTGCTCAACGCGTGATTTTTTTCAATTTGTTGACGTCTTTATAATATTTCGCGTTATTCAAAGGCGATGTCTATCGAGGCTATTCTCATTGTGCGGGAAATTGTTTCATAATCTGTGCTCCACGCGTTATTTTTTTGAATTTGTTTACGGATATATACTATTTCGCGATTTTTAAAGCCGACGTCTATCGAGACTATTTTCAATGTGCTGGAAATTGTTTCATAATCTGTGCTTCACGCGTGATTTTTTTTAAAATTTGTTTACGGATTTATACTATTTCGCGTTATTTAAAGACGATGTCTATCGAGGCTATTCTCAGTGTGCTAGAAATTTTTTCATAATCTATGCTCCAAGCGTGATTTTTTTTTCAATTAGTTTATACTAATTATTACATTTTATACAATTTCGCGTTATTTAAAGGTGATGTCTATAGAGGCTATTCTCAGTGTCCTGGAAATTGTTTCATAATCTGTGGTGCACGCGTGATTTTTTTAAATTTGTTTACGGATTTATACTATTTCGCGTTATTTGTAGACGATGTCTATCGACACTATTCTCAATGTGCTGAAATTGTTTCATAATCTGTGCTCCACGCGTGATTTTTTTTGAATTTGTTTACAGATTTATACTATTTCGCGTTATTTAAAGGTGATGTCTATCGAGACTATTCTAAATGTGCGAGATATTGTTTCCTAATCTGTGCTCCACGCGTGATTTTTTTGAATTTATTTACAGATTTATACTATTTCGCGTTATTTAATGGCGATGTCTATCGAGACTATTCTCAATCTGCTGGAAATTGTTTCATAATCTGTGCTCCACGCGTGATATTTTTTAAATTATTTACAGATTTATACTATTTCGCGTTATTTAAAGGCGATGTCTATCGAGGGTATTCTCATTGTGCGGGAAATTGTTTCATAATCTGTACTCCACGCGTGATTTTTGTTAATTTGTTTACGGATTTATACTATTTCGCGTTATTTAAAGACGATGTCTATCGAGGCTATACTCAGTGTGCTGGAAATTGTTTCATAATCTATGCTCCAAGCGTGATTTTTTTTTTCAATTTGTTTATACTAATTATTACATTTTATACTATTTCGCGTTATTTAAAGGAGATGTCTATCGAGACTATTCTCGATGTGCTGGAAATTGTTTCATAATCTGTACTCCACGCGTGATTTTTGTTAATTTGTTTACGGATTTATACTATTTCGCGTTATTTAAAGACGATGTCTATCGAGGCTATACTCAGTGTGCTGGAAATTGTTTCATAATCTATGCTATACGCGTGATTTTTTTCAATTTTTTTACAGATTTATACTATTTCGCGTTTTTTAAAGGTGATGTCTATCGAGACTATTCTCAATGTGCTGGAAATTGTTTCATAATCTGTGCTCCACGCGTGATATTTTTGAATTTGTTTACGGATTTATACTAATCCGCGTTATTTAAAGGTGATGTCTATCCAGACTATTCTCAATGTGCTGGAAATTGTGTCATAATCTGAGCTCCACGCGTGATTTTTTTTGAATTTGTTTACAGATTTATACTATTTCGCGTTATTTAAAGGTGATGTCTATCGAGACTATTCTCAATGTGCTGGAAATTGTTTCATAATCTGTGCTCCACGCGTGATATTTTTAAAATTATTTACAGATTTATACTATTTCGCGTTATTTAAAGGCGATATCTATCGAGAATATTTTCAATGTGCTGGAAATTGTATCACAATCCATGCTCCAAGCGTGATATTTTTTCAATTTTTTTACAGATTTATACCATTCCGCGTTATTTAAAGGCGATGTCTATCGAGACTATTTTCAATGTGCTGGATATTTTTTCACAATCTATGCTCCAAGCGTGATTTTTTTTTTCAATTTGTTTATACTAATTATTATATTTTATACTATTTCGCGTTATTTAAAAGTGATGTCTATCAAGGCTATACTCATTGTGCGGAAAATTGTTTCATAATCTGTGCTCCACGCGGGATTTTTTAAAATTTGTTTACGGATTTATACCATTTCCCGTTATTTAAAGGCGATGTCTATCGAGACTATTTTCAATGAGCTGGAAATTGTTTCACAAACTATTCTCCAAGCGTGATTTTTTCTTATTTCAATTTGTTTACGGATTTATACTATTTGCGTTATTTAAAGACGATGTCTATCGAGGCTATTCTCAATGTGCTGGAAATTTTTTCATAATCTATGCTCCACGCGTGATTTTTTTAAATTTGTTTACGGATTTATACTATTCCGCGTTATTTAAAGGTGATGTCTATCCAGACTATTCTCAATGTGCTGGAAATTATTTATAAATCTGTGCTCCACGCGTGATTTTTTAAAAATTTGTTTACAGATTTATACTATTTCGCGTTATTTAAAGGTGATGTCTATCGAGACTATTCTAAGTGTGCGAGAAAATGTTTCATAATCTGTGCTCCTCGCGTGATTTTTTAGAATTTATTTACAGATTTATACTATATCGCGTTATTTAAAGGCGATGTCTATCGAGACTATTTTCAATGTGCTGGAAATTATTTCACTATCTATGCTCCAAGCGTGTTTTTTTTTCAATTAGTTTATAGTAATTATTACATTTTATACTATTTCGCGTTTTTTAAAGGTGATGTCTATCAAGGCTATACTCAATGTGCTGGAAATTGTTTCATAATCTGTGGTCAACGCGTGATTTTTTTCAATTTGTTTACGTCTTTATACTATTTCGCGTTTTTTAAAGGCGATGTCTATCGAGACTATTTTCAATGTGCTGGAAATTGTTTCACAATTTATGCTCCAAGCGTGATTTTTTTTTCAATTTGTTTACGGATTTATAAAATTTAGCGTTATTTAAAGGCGATGTCTTTCGAGACTATGTGCTGGAAATTGTTTCATAATCTGTGCTCCACGGCTGATTTTTTTGAATTTGTTTTCAGATTTACACTATTTCGCGTTATTTAAAGGTGATGTCTATCGAGACTATTCTCAATGTGCTGGAAATTGTTTCATAATCTGTGCTCCACGCGTGATATTTTTAAAATTATTTACAGATTTATACTATTTCGCGTTATTTAAAGGCGATGTCTATCGAGAATATCTTCAATGTGCTGGAAATTATATCACAATCCATGCTCCAAGCGTGATATTTTTTCAATTTGTTTACGGATTTATACCATTCCGCGTTATTTAAAGGCGATGTCTATCGAGACTATTTTCAATGTGCTGGATATTGTTTCGCAATCTATGCTCCAAGCGTGATTTTTTTTTCAATTTGTTTATACTAATTATTACATTTTAAACTATTTCGCATTATTTAAAGGTGATGTCTATCAAGGCTATACTCAATGTGCTGGAAATTGTTTCATAATCTGTGCTCAACGCGTGATTTTTTTCAATTTGTTGACGTCTTTATAATATTTCGCGTTATTCAAAGGCGATGTCTATCGAGGCTATTCTCATTGTGCGGGAAATTGTTTCATAATCTGTGCTCCACGCGTTATTTTTTTGAATTTGTTTACGGATATATACTATTTCGCGATTTTTAAAGCCGACGTCTATCGAGACTATTTTCAATGTGCTGGAAATTGTTTCATAATCTGTGCTTCACGCGTGATTTTTTTTAAAATTTGTTTACGGATTTATACTATTTCGCGTTATTTAAAGACGATGTCTATCGAGGCTATTCTCAGTGTGCTAGAAATTTTTTCATAATCTATGCTCAAGCGTGATTTTTTTTTCAATTAGTTTATACTAATTATTACATTTTATACAATTTCGCGTTATTTAAAGGTGATGTCTATAGAGGCTATTCTCAGTGTCCTGGAAATTGTTTCATAATCTGTGGTGCACGCGTGATTTTTTTAAATTTGTTTACGGATTTATACTATTTCGCGTTATTTAAAGGTGATGTCTATCGAGACTATTCTAAATGTGCGAGATATTGTTTCATAATCTGTGCTCCACGCGTGATTTTTTTGAATTTATTTACAGATTTATACTATTTCGCGTTATTTAATGGCGATGTCTATCGAGACTATTCTAAATGTGCGAGATATTGTTTCATAATCTGTGCTCCACGCGTGATTTTTTTGAATTTATTTACAGATTTATACTATTTCGCGTTATTTAATGGCGATGTCTATCGAGACTATTCTCAATCTGCTGGAAATTGTTTCATAATCTGTGCTCCACGCGTGATATTTTTTAAATTATTTACAGATTTATACTATTTCGCGTTTTTTAAAGGCGATGTCTATCGAGGGTATTCTCATTGTGCGGGAAATTGTTTCATAATCTGTACTCCACGCGTGATTTTTGTTAATTTGTTTACGGATTTATACTATTTCGCGTTATTTAAAGACGATGTCTATCGAGGCTATACTCAGTGTGCTGGAAATTGTTTCATAATCTATGCTCCAAGCGTGATTTTTTTTTTCAATTTGTTTATACTAATTATTACATTTTATACTATTTCGCGTTATTTAAAGACGATGTCTATCGAGGCTATACTCAGTGTGCTGGAAATTGTTTCATAATCTATGCTATACGCGTGATTTTTTTCAATTTTTTTACAGATTTATACTATTTCGCGTTTTTTAAAGGTGATGTCTATCGAGACTATTCTCAATGTGCTGGAAATTGTTTCATAATCTGTGCTCCACGCGTGATATTTTTGAATTTGTTTACGGATTTATACTAATCCGCGTTATTTAAAGGTGATGTCTATCCAGACTATTCTCAATGTGCTGGAAATTGTGTCATAATCTGTGCTCCACGCGTGATTTTTTTTGAATTTGTTTACAGATTTATACTATTTCGCGTTATTTAAAGGTGATGTCTATCGAGACTATTCTCAATGTGCTGGAAATTGTTTCATAATCTGTGCTCCACGCGTGATATTTTTAAAATTATTTACAGATTTATACTATTTCGCGTTATTTAAAGGCGATATCTATCGAGAATATTTTCAATGTGCTGGAAATTGTATCACAATCCATGCTCCAAGAGTGATATTTTTTCAATTTTTTTACAGATTTATACCATTCCGCGTTATTTAAAGGCGATGTCTATCGAGACTATTTTCAATGTGCTGGATATTTTTTCACAATCTATGCTCCAAGCGTGATTTTTTTTTTCAATTTGTTTATACTAATTATTATATTTTATACTATTTCGCGTTATTTAAAAGTGATGTCTATCAAGGCTATACTCATTGTGCGGAAAATTGTTTCATAATCTATGCTCCACGCGTGATTTTTTTTAATTTGTTTACGGATTTATACTATTCCGCGTTATTTAAAGGTAATGTCTATCCAGACTATTCTCAATGTACTGGAAATTGTTTATAAATCTGTGCTCCACGCGTGATTTTTTAAAAATTTGTTTACAGATTTATACTATTTCGCGTTATTTAAAGGTGATGTCTATCGAGACTATTCTAAGTGTGCGAGAAAATGTTTCATAATCTGTGCTCCTCGCGTGATTTTTTAGAATTTATTTACAGATTTATACTATATCGCGTTATTTAAAGGCGATGTCTATCGAGACTATTTTCAATGTGCTGGAAATTATTTCACTATCTATGCTCCAAGCGTGTTTTTTTTCAATTAGTTTATAGTAATTATTACATTTTATACTATTTCGCGTTTTTTAAAGGTGATGTCTATCAAGGCTATACTCAATGTGCTGGAAATTGTTTCATAATCTGTGGTCAACGCGTGATTTTTTTCAATTTGTTTACGTCTTTATACTATTTCGCGTTTTTTAAAGGCGATGTCTATCGAGACTATTTTCAATGTGCTGGAAATTGTTTCACAATTTATGCTCCAAGCGTGATTTTTTTTTCAATTTGTTTACGGATTTATAAAATTTAGCGTTATTTAAAGGCGATGTCTTTCGAGACTATGTGCTGGAAATTGTTTCATAATCTGTGCTCCACGGCTGATTTTTTTGAATTTGTTTTCAGATTTACACTATTTCGCGTTATTTAAAGGTGATGTCTATCGAGACTATTCTCAATGTGCTGGAAATTGTTTCATAATCTGTGCTCCACGCGTGATATTTTTAAAATTATTTACAGATTTATACTATTTCGCGTTATTTAAAGGCGATGTCTATCGAGAATATCTTCAATGTGCTGGAAATTATATCACAATCCATGCTCCAAGCGTGATATTTTTTCAATTTGTTTACGGATTTATACCATTCCGCGTTATTTAAAGGCGATGTCTATCGAGACTATTTTCAATGTGCTGGATACTGTTTCGCAATCTATGCTCCAAGCGTGATTTTTTTTTCAATTTGTTTATACTAATTATTACATTTTAAACTATTTCGCATTATTTAAAGGTGATGTCTATCAAGGCTATACTCAATGTGCTGGAAATTGTTTCATAATCTGTGCTCAACGCGTGATTTTTTTCAATTTGTTGACGTCTTTATAATATTTCGCGTTATTCAAAGGCGATGTCTATCGAGGCTATTCTCATTGTGCGGGAAATTGTTTCATAATCTGTGCTCCACGCGTTATTTTTTCGAATTTGTTTACGGATATATACTATTTCGCGATTTTTAAAGCCGACGTCTATCGAGACTATTTTCAATGTGCTGGAAATTGTTTCATAATCTGTGCTTCACGCGTGATTTTTTTTAAAATTTGTTTACGGATTTATACTATTTCGCGTTATTTAAAGACGATGTCTATCGAGGCTATTCTCAGTGTGCTAGAAATTTTTTCATAATCTATGCTCCAAGCGTGATTTTTTTTTCAATTAGTTTATACTAATTATTACATTTTATACAATTTCGCGTTATTTAAAGGTGATGTCTATAGAGGCTATTCTCAGTGTCCTGGAAATTGTTTCATAATCTGTGGTGCACGCGTGATTTTTTTAAATTTGTTTACGGATTTATACTATTTCGCGTTATTTGTAGACGATGTCTATCGACACTATTCTCAATGTGCTGAAATTGTTTCATAATCTGTGCTCCACGCGTGATTTTTTTTGAATTTGTTTACAGATTTATACTATTTCGCGTTATTTAAAGGTGATGTCTATCGAGACTATTCTAAATGTGCGAGATATTGTTTCATAATCTGTGCTCCACGCGTGATTTTTTTGAATTTATTTACAGATTTATACTATTTCGCGTTATTTAATGGCGATGTCTATCGAGACTATTCTCAATCTGCTGGAAATTGTTTCATAATCTGTGCTCCACGCGTGATATTTTTTAAATTATTTACAGATTTATACTATTTCGCGTTATTTAAAGGCGATGTCTATCGAGGGTATTCTCATTGTGCGGGAAATTGTTTCATAATCTGTACTCCACGCGTGATTTTTGTTAATTTGTTTACGGATTTATACTATTTCGCGTTATTTAAAGACGATGTCTATCGAGGCTATACTCAGTGTGCTGGAAATTGTTTCATAATCTATGCTCCAAGCGTGATTTTTTTTTTCAATTTGTTTATACTAATTATTACATTTTATTCTATTTCGCGTTATTTAAAGGAGATGTCTATCGAGACTATTCTCGATGTGCTGGAAATTGTTTCATAATCTGTACTCCACGCGTGATTTTTGTTAATTTGTTTACGGATTTATACTATTTCGCGTTATTTAAAGACGATGTCTATCGAGGCTATACTCAGTGTGCTGGAAATTGTTTCATAATCTATGCTATACGCGTGATTTTTTTCAATTTTTTTACAGATTTATACTATTTCGCGTTTTTTAAAGGTGATGTCTATCGAGACTATTCTCAATGTGCTGGAAATTGTTTCATAATCTGTGCTCCACGCGTGATATTTTTGAATTTCTTTACGGATTTATACTAATCCGCGTTATATAAATGTGATGTCTATCCAGACTATCCTCAATGTGCTGGAAATTGTGTCATAATCTGTGCTCCACGCGTGATTTTTTTTGAATTTGTTTACAGATTTATACTATTTCGCGTTATTTAAAGGTGATGTCTATCGAGACTATTCTCAATGTGCTGGAAATTGTTTCATAATCTGTGCTCCACGCGTGATATTTTTAAAATTATTTACAGATTTATACTATTTCGCGTTATTTAAAGGCGATATCTATCGAGAATATTTTCAATGTGCTGGAAATTGTATCACAATCCATGCTCCAAGCGTGAAATTTTTTCAATTTTTTTACAGATTTATACCATTCCGCGTTATTTAAAGGCGATGTCTATCGAGACTATTTTCAATGTGCTGGATATTTTTTCACAATCTATGCTCCAAGCGTGATTTTTTTTTTCAATTTGTTTATACTAATTATTATATTTTATACTATTTCGCGTTATTTAAAAGTGATGTCTATCAAGGCTATACTCATTGTGCGGAAAATTGTTTCATAATCTGTGCTCCACGCGGGATTTTTTAAAATTTGTTTACGGATTTATACCATTTCCCGTTATTTAAAGGCGATGTCTATCGAGACTATTTTCAATGAGCTGGAAATTGTTTCACAAACTATTCTCCAAGTGTGATTTTTTCTTATTTCAATTTGTTTACGGATTTATACTATTTGCGTTATTTAAAGGCCATGTCTTTCGAGACTATTCTCAATGAGCTGGAAATTGTTTTATAATGTGTGCTCCACGCGTGATTTTTTTGAATTTGTTTACGGATGTATACTATTTCGCATTTTTTAAAGGTGATGTCTATCGAGGCTATTCTCAATGTGCTGGAAATTGTTTCATAATTTGTGCTCCACGCGTGATTTTTTTGAATTTGTTTACGGATTTATACCATTCGCGTTATTTAAAGGTGACATCTATAGAGGCTATTCTAAATGTGCGAGAAATTGTTTCATAATTTGTGCTCCACGCGTGATTTTTTTAAATTTTTTACAGATTTATACTATTTCGCGTTATTTAAAGACGATGTCTAATGAGACTATTCTAAATGTGGGAGAAATTGTTTCATAATCTGTGCTCCACGCGTGATTTATTTGAATTTATTTACAGATTTATACTATTTTGCGTTATTTAAAGGTGATGTCTATAAAGGCTATTCTCAGTGTCCTGGAAATTGTTTCATAATCTGTGCTGCACGCGTGATTTTTTTTAATTTGTTTACAGATTTATACTATTTCGCGTTATTTAAAGGTGATGTCTATCGAGAATATTCTCAATGTGCTGAAATTGTTTCATAATCTGTGCTCCACGCGTGATTTTTTTGAATTTATTTACAGATTTATACTATTTCGCGTTATTTAATGGTGATGTCTATCGAGAATATGTTCAATGTGCTGGAAATTGTTTCAAATTCCATGCTCCAAGCCTGATTTTTTTTTCAATTTGTTTACAGATTTATACTATTTCGCGTTATTTAAAGGTGATGTCTATCGAGACTATTCTCAATGTGCTGGAAATTGTTTCATAATCTGTGCTCCACGCGTGATATTTTTAAAATTATTTACAGATTTATACTATTTCGCGTTATTTAAAGGCGATATCTATCGAGAATATTTTCAATGTGCTGGAAATTGTATCACAATCCATGCTCCAAGCGTGATATTTTTTCAATTTTTTTACAGATTTATACCATTCCGCGTTATTTAAAGGCGATGTCTATCGAGACTATTTTCAATGTGCTGGATATTTTTTCACAATCTATGCTCCAAGCGTGATTTTTTTTTTCAATTTGTTTATACTAATTATTATATTTTATACTATTTCGCGTTATTTAAAAGTGATGTCTATCAAGGCTATACTCATTGTGCGGAAAATTGTTTCATAATCTGTGCTCCACGCGGGATTTTTTAAAATTTGTTTACGGATTTATACCATTTCCCGTTATTTAAAGGCGATGTCTATCGAGACTATTTTCAATGAGCTGGAAATTGTTTCACAAACTATTCTCCAAGCGTGATTTTTTCTTATTTCAATTTGTTTACGGATTTATACTATTTGCGTTATTTAAAGGCCATGTCTTTCGAGACTATTCTCAATGAGCTGGAAATTGTTTTATAATGTGTGCTCCACGCGTGATTTTTTTGAATTTGTTTACGGATGTATACTATTTCGCATTTTTTAAAGGTGATGTCTATCGAGGCTATTCTCAATGTGCTGGAAATTGTTTCATAATTTGTGCTCCACGCGTGATTTTTTTGAATTTGTTTACGGATTTATACCATTCGCGTTATTTAAAGGTGACATCTATAGAGGCTATTCTAAATGTGCGAGAAATTGTTTCATAATTTGTGCTCCACGCGTGATTTTTTTAAATTTTTTACAGATTTATACTATTTCGCGTTATTTAAAGACGATGTCTAATGAGACTATTCTAAATGTGGGAGAAATTGTTTCATAATCTGTGCTCCACGCGTGATTTATTTGAATTTATTTACAGATTTATACTATTTTGCGTTATTTAAAGGTGATGTCTATAGAGGCTATTCTCAGTGTCCTGGAAATTGTTTCATAATCTGTGCTGCACGCGTGATTTTTTTAAATTTGTTTACAGATTTATACTATTTCGCGTTATTTAAAGGTGATGTCTATCGAGAATATTCTCAATGTGCTGAAATTGTTTCATAATCTGTGCTCCACGCGTGATTTTTTTGAATTTATTTACAGATTTATACTATTTCGCGTTATTTAATGGTGATGTCTATCGAGAATATGTTCAATGTGCTGGAAATTGTTTCAAATTCCATGCTCCAAGCCTGATTTTTTTTTCAATTTTTTTACAGATTTATACTATTTCGCGTTTTTTAAAGGTGATTTCTATCGAGGCTATTCTGAATGTGCTGGAAATTGTTTCATAATTTGTGCTCCAAGCGTGATTCTTTTAAATTTATTTACAGGTTTATACTATTTCGCGTTATTTAAAGGTGATGTCTATCGAGACTATTCTCAATGTGCTGAAATTGTTTCATAATCTGTGCTCCACGCGTGAATTTTTTGAATTTATTTACAGATTTATACTATTTCGCGTTATTTAAAGGTGATGTCTATCGAGACTATTCTCAATGTGCTGGAAATTGTTTCATAATCTGTGCTCCAGACGTGATTTTTTTAAAAATTTATTTAAAAATTTATACTATTTTGCGTTATTTAAATGCGATGTCTATCGAGAATATGTTCAATGTGCTGGAAATTGTTTCACAATCCATGCTCCAAGCGTGATTTTTTTTTCAATTTTTTTACAGATTTATACTATTTCGCGTTATTTAAAGGCGATGTCTATAGAGGCTATTCTCATTGTCCTGGAAATTGTTTCATAATCTGTGCTCCACGCGTGATTCTTTTAAATTTATTTACAGATTTATAATATTTCGCGTTTTTTAAAGGTGATGTCTATCGAGGCTATTCTGAATGTGCTGGAAATTGTTTCATAATTTGTGCTCCACGCGTGATTTTTTTGAATTTGTTTACGGATTTATACCATTTCGCGTTATTTAAAGGTGACATCTATAGAGGCTATTCTCAATGTGCGAGAAATTGTTTCATAATTTGTGCTCCACGCGTTATTTTTTAAAATTTTTTACAGATTTATACTATTTCGCGTTATTTAAAGGCTATATCTATAGAGAGTATTTTCAATGTGCTGGAAAACGTTTCACAATCCATGTTCCAAGCGTGATTTTTTTTCAATTTTTTTACAGATTTATACTATTTTTCGTTATCTAAAGGTGATGTCTATCGAGGCTATTCTCAATGTGCTGGAAATTGTTTCATAATCTGTGCTCCACGCATGATTTTTTTAAATTTGTTTACGGATTTATACTATTTCGCGTTATTTAAAGGTGATGTCTATCGAGACTATTCTAAATGTCCGAGAAATTGTTTCATAATCTGTGCTCCACGCGTGATTTATTTGAATTTATTTACAGATTTATACTATTTTGCGTTATTTAAAGGTGATGTCTATCGAGGCTATTCTCAATGGGCTGGAAATTGTTTCATAATTTGTGCTCTACGCGAGATTTTTTTTGAATTTGTTGACGTCTTTATAATATTTCGCGTTATTTAAAGGCGATGTCTATCGAGGCTATTCTCATTGTGCGGGAAATTGTTTCATAATCTGTGCTCCACGCGTTATTTTTTTGAATTTGTTTACGGATATATACTATTTCGCGATTCTTAAAGCCGACGTCTATCGAGACTATTTTCAATGTGCTGGAAATTGTTTCATAATCTGTGGTTCACGCGTGATTTTTTTTAAAATTTGTTTACGGATTTATACTATTTCGCGTTATTTAAAGACGATGTCTATCGAGGCTATTCTCAGTGTGCTGGAAATTTTTTCATAATCTATGCTCCAAGCGTGATTTTTTTTCAATTAGTTTATACTAATTATTACATTTTATACCATTTCGCGTTATTTAAAGGTGATGTCTATAGAGGCTATTCTCAGTGTCCTGGAAATTGTTTCATAATCTGTGGTGCACGCGTGATTTTTTTTAATTTGTTTACGGATTTATACTATTTCGCGTTATTTGTAGACGATGTCTATCGACACTATTCTCAATGTGCTGAAATTGTTTCATAATCTGTGCTCCACGCGTGAATTTTTTTAAATTTGTTTACAGATTTATACTATTTCGCGTTATTTAAACTTGATGTCTATCGAGACTTTTCTAAATGTGCGAGATATTGTTTCATAATCTGTGCTCCACGCGTGATTTTTTTGAATTTATTTACAGATTTATACTATTTCGCGTTATTTAATGGCGATGTCTATCGAGACTATTCTCAATGTACTGGAAATTGTTTATAAATCTGTGCTCCACGCGTGATTTTTTAAAAATTTGTTTACAGATTTATACTATTTCGCGTTATTTAAAGGTGATGTCTATCGAGACTATTCTAAGTGTGCGAGAAAATGTTTCATAATCTGTGCTCCTCGCGTGATTTTTTAGAATTTATTTACAGATTTATACTATATCGCGTTATTTAAAGGCGATGTCTATCGAGACTATTTTCAATGTGCTGGAAATTATTTCACTATCTATGCTCCAAGCGTGTTTTTTTTCAATTAGTTTATAGTAATTATTACATTTTATACTATTTCGCGTTTTTTAAAGGTGATGTCTATCAAGGCTATACTCAATGTGCTGGAAATTGTTTCATAATCTGTGGTCAACGCGTGATTTTTTTCAATTTGTTTACGTCTTTATACTATTTCGCGTTTTTTAAAGGCGATGTCTATCGAGACTATTTTCAATGTGCTGGAAATTGTTTCACAATTTATGCTCCAAGCGTGATTTTTTTTCAATTTGTTTACGGATTTATAAAATTTAGCGTTATTTAAAGGCGATGTCTTTCGAGACTATGTGCTGGAAATTGTTTCATAATCTGTGCTCCACGCGTGATATTTTTAAAATTATTTACAGATTTATACTATTTCGCGTTATTTAAAGGCGATGTCTATCGAGAATATCTTCAATGTGCTGGAAATTATATCACAATCCATGCTCCAAGCGTGATATTTTTTCAATTTGTTTACGGATTTATACCATTCCGCGTTATTTAAAGGCGATGTCTATCGAGACTATTTTCAATGTGCTGGATATTGTTTCGCAATCTATGCTCCAAGCGTGATTTTTTTTTTCAATTTGTTTATACTAATTATTACATTTTAAACTATTTCGCATTATTTAAAGGTGATGTCTATCAAGGCTATACTCAATGTGCTGGAAATTGTTTCATAATCTGTGCTCAACGCGTGATTTTTTTCAATTTGTTGACGTCTTTATAATATTTCGCGTTATTCAAAGGCGATGTCTATCGAGGCTATTCTCATTGTGCGGGAAATTGTTTCATAATCTGTGCTCCACGCGTTATTTTTTTGAATTTGTTTACGGATATATACTATTTCGCGATATTTAAAGCCGACGTCTATCGAGACTATTTTCAATGTGCTGGAAATTGTTTCATAATCTGTGCTTCACGCGTGATTTTTTTTAAAATTTGTTTACGGATTTATACTATTTCGCGTTATTTAAAGACGATGTCTATCGAGGCTATTCTCAGTGTGCTAGAAATTTTTTCATAATCTATGCTCCAAGCGTGATTTTTTTTTCAATTAGTTTATACTAATTATTACATTTTATACAATTTCGCGTTATTTAAAGGTGATGTCTATAGAGGCTATTCTCAGTGTCCTGGAAATTGTTTCATAATCTGTGGTGCACGCGTGATTTTTTTAAATTTGTTTACGGATTTATACTATTTCGCGTTATTTGTAGACGATGTCTATCGACACTATTCTCAATGTGCTGAAATTGTTTCATAATCTGTGCTACACGCGTGATTTTTTTTGAATTTGTTTACAGATTTATACTATTTCGCGTTATTTAAAGGTGATGTCTATCGAGACTATTCTAAATGTGCGAGATATTGTTTCATAATCTGTGCTCCACGCGTGATTTTTTTGAATTTATTTACAGATTTATACTATTTCGCGTTATTTAATGGCGATGTCTATCGAGACTATTCTCAATCTGCTGGAAATTGTTTCATAATCTGTGCTCCACGCGTGATATTTTTTAAATTATTTACAGATTTATACTATTTCGCGTTATTTAAAGGCGATGTCTATCGAGGGTATTCTCATTGTGCGGGAAATTGTTTCATAATCTGTACTCCACGCGTGATTTTTGTTAATTTGTTTACGGATTTATACTATTTCGCGTTATTTAAAGACGATGTCTATCGAGGCTATACTCAGTGTGCTGGAAATTGTTTCATAATCTATGCTCCAAGCGTGATTTTTTTTTTTCAATTTGTTTATACTAATTATTATATTTTATTCTATTTCGCGTTATTTAAAGGAGATGTCTATCGAGACTATTCTCGATGTGCTGGAAATTGTTTCATAATCTGTACTCCACGCGTGATTTTTGTTAATTTGTTTACGGATTTATACTATTTCGCGTTATTTAAAGACGATGTCTATCGAGGCTATACTCAGTGTGCTGGAAATTGTTTCATAATCTATGCTATACGCGTGATTTTTTTCAATTTTTTTACAGATTTATACTATTTCGCGTTTTTTAAAGGTGATGTCTATCGAGACTATTCTCAATGTGCTGGAAATTGTTTCATAATCTGTGCTCCACGCGTGATATTTTTGAATTTCTTTACGGATTTATACTAATCCGCGTTATATAAAGGTGATGTCTATCCAGACTATCCTCAATGTGCTGGAAATTGTGTCATAATCTGTGCTCCACGCGTGATTTTTTTTGAATTTGTTTACAGATTTATACTATTTCGCGTTATTTAAAGGTGATGTCTATCGAGACTATTCTCAATGTGCTGGAAATTGTTTCATAATCTGTGCTCCACGCGTGATATTTTTAAAATTATTTACAGATTTATACTATTTCGCGTTATTTAAAGGCGATATCTATCGAGAATATTTTCAATGTGCTGGAAATTGTATCACAATCCATGCTCCAAGCGTGAAATTTTTTCAATTTTTTTACAGATTTATACCATTCCGCGTTATTTAAAGGCGATGTCTATCGAGACTATTTTCAATGTGCTGGATATTTTTTCACAATCTATGCTCCAAGCGTGATTTTTTTTTTCAATTTGTTTATACTAATTATTATATTTTATACTATTTCGCGTTATTTAAAAGTGATGTCTATCAAGGCTATACTCATTGTGCGGAAAATTGTTTCATAATCTGTGCTCCACGCGGGATTTTTTAAAATTTGTTTACGGATTTATACCATTTCCCGTTATTTAAAGGCGATGTCTATCGAGACTATTTTCAATGAGCTGGAAATTGTTTCACAAACTATTCTCCAAGCGTGATTTTTTCTTATTTCAATTTGTTTACGGATTTATACTATTTGCGTTATTTAAAGGCCATGTCTTTCGAGACTATTCTCAATGAGCTGGAAATTGTTTTATAATGTGTGCTCCACGCGTGATTTTTTTGAATTTGTTTACGGATGTATACTATTTCGCATTTTTTAAAGGTGATGTCTATCGAGGCTATTCTCATTGTGCTGGAAATTGTTTCATAATTTGTGCTCCACGCGTGATTTTTTTGAATTTGTTTACGGATTTATACCATTCGCGTTATTTAAAGGTGACATCTATAGAGGCTATTCTAAATGTGCGAGAAATTGTTTCATAATTTGTGCTCCACGCGTGATTTTTTTAAATTTTTTACAGATTTATACTATTTCGCGTTATTTAAAGACGATGTCTAATGAGACTATTCTAAATGTGGGAGAAATTGTTTCATAATCTGTGCTCCACGCGTGATTTATTTGAATTTATTTACAGATTTATACTATTTTGCGTTATTTAAAGGTGATGTCTATAGAGGCTATTCTCAGTGTCCTGGAAATTGTTTCATAATCTGTGCTGCACGCGTGATTTTTTTTAATTTGTTTACAGATTTATACTATTTCGCGTTATTTAAAGGTGATGTCTATCGAGAATATTCTCAATGTGCTGAAATTGTTTCATAATCTGTGCTCCACGCGTGATTTTTTTGAATTTATTTACAGATTTATACTATTTCGCGTTATTTAATAGTGATGTCTATCGAGAATATGTTCAATGTGCTGGAAATTGTTTCAAATTCCATGCTCCAAGCCTGATTTTTTTTTCAATTTGTTTACAGATTTATACTATTTCGCGTTATTTAAAGGTGATGTCTATCGAGACTATTCTCAATGTGCTGGAAATTGTTTCATAATCTGTGCTCCACGCGTGATATTTTTAAAATTATTTACAGATTTATACTATTTCGCGTTATTTAAAGGCGATATCTATCGAGAATATTTTCAATGTGCTGGAAATTGTATCACAATCCATGCTCCAAGCGTGATATTTTTTCAATTTTTTTACAGATTTATACCATTCCGCGTTATTTAAAGGCGATGTCTATCGAGACTATTTTCAATGTGCTGGATATTTTTTCACAATCTATGCTCCAAGCGTGATTTTTTTTTTCAATTTGTTTATACTAATTATTATATTTTATACTATTTCGCGTTATTTAAACGTGATGTCTATCAAGGCTATACTCATTGTGCGGAAAATTGTTTCATAATCTGTGCTCCACGCGGGATTTTTTAAAATTTGTTTACGGATTTATACCATTTCCCGTTATTTAAAGGCGATGTCTATCGAGACTATTTTCAATGAGCTGGAAATTGTTTCACAAACTATTCTCCAAGCGTGATTTTTTCTTATTTCAATTTGTTTACGGATTTATACTATTTGCGTTATTTAAAGGCCATGTCTTTCGAGACTATTCTCAATGAGCTGGAAATTGTTTTATAATGTGTGCTCCACGCGTGATTTTTTTGAATTTGTTTACGGATGTATACTATTTCGCATTTTTTAAAGGTGATGTCTATCGAGGCTATTCTCAATGTGCTGGAAATTGTTTCATAATTTGTGCTCCACGCGTGATTTTTTTGAATTTGTTTACGGATTTATACCATTCGCGTTATTTAAAGGTGACATCTATAGAGGCTATTCTAAATGTGCGAGAAATTGTTTCATAATTTGTGCTCCACGCGTGATTTTTTTAAATTTTTTACAGATTTATACTATTTCGCGTTATTTAAAGACGATGTCTAATGAGACTATTCTAAATGTGGGAGAAATTGTTTCATAATCTGTGCTCCACGCGTGATTTATTTGAATTTATTTACAGATTTATACTATTTTGCGTTATTTAAAGGTGATGTCTATAGAGGCTATTCTCAGTGTCCTGGAAATTGTTTCATAATCTGTGCTGCACGCGTGATTTTTTTAAATTTGTTTACAGATTTATACTATTTCGCGTTATTTAAAGGTGATGTCTATCGAGAATATTCTCAATGTGCTGAAATTGTTTCATAATCTGTGCTCCACGCGTGATTTTTTTGAATTTATTTACAGATTTATACTATTTCGCGTTATTTAATGGTGATGTCTATCGAGAATATGTTCAATGTGCTGGAAATTGTTTCAAATTCCATGCTCCAAGCCTGATTTTTTTTTCAATTTTTTTACAGATTTATACTATTTCGCGTTTTTTAAAGGTGATTTCTATCGAGGCTATTCTGAATGTGCTGGAAATTGTTTCATAATTTGTGCTCCAAGCGTGATTCTTTTAAATTTATTTACAGGTTTATACTATTTCGCGTTATTTAAAGGTGATGTCTATCGAGACTATTCTCAATGTGCTGAAATTGTTTCATAATCTGTGCTCCACGCGTGAATTTTTTGAATTTATTTACAGATTTATACTATTTCGCGTTATTTAAAGGTGATGTCTATCGAGACTATTCTCAATGTGCTGGAAATTGTTTCATAATCTGTGCTCCAGACGTGATTTTTTTAAAAATTTATTTAAAAATTTATACTATTTTGCGTTATTTAAATGCGATGTCTATCGAGAATATGTTCAATGTGCTGGAAATTGTTTCACAATCCATGCTCCAAGCGTGATTTTTTTTTCAATTTTTTTACAGATTTATACTATTTCGCGTTATTTAAAGGCGATGTCTATAGAGGCTATTCTCATTGTCCTGGAAATTGTTTCATAATCTGTGCTCCACGCGTGATTCTTTTAAATTTATTTACAGATTTATAATATTTCGCGTTTTTTAAAGGCGATGTCTATCGAGACTATTCTCAATGTGCTGGAAATTGTTTCATAATTTGTGCTCCACGCGTGATTTTTTTGAATTTGTTTACGGATTTATACCATTTCGCGTTATTTAAAGGTGACATCTATAGAGGCTATTCTCAATGTGCGAGAAATTGTTTCATAATTTGTGCTCCACGCGTTATTTTTTAAAATTTTTTACAGATTTATACTATTTCGCGTTATTTAAAGGCTATATCTATAGAGAGTATTTTCAATGTGCTGGAAAACGTTTCACAATCCATGTTCCAAGCGTGATTTTTTTTCAATTTTTTTACAGATTTATACTATTTTTCGTTATCTAAAGGTGATGTCTATCGAGGCTATTCTCAATGTGCTGGAAATTGTTTCATAATCTGTGCTCCACGCATGATTTTTTTAAATTTGTTTACGGATTTATACTATTTCGCGTTATTTAAAGGTGATGTCTATCGAGACTATTCTAAATGTCCGAGAAATTGTTTCATAATCTGTGCTCCACGCGTGATTTATTTGAATTTATTTACAGATTTATACTATTTTGCGTTATTTAAAGGTGATGTCTATCGAGGCTATTCTCAATGGGCTGGAAATTGTTTCATAATTTGTGCTCTACGCGAGATTTTTTTTGAATTTGTTGACGTCTTTATAATATTTCGCGTTATTTAAAGGCGATGTCTATCGAGGCTATTCTCATTGTGCGGGAAATTGTTTCATAATCTGTGCTCCACGCGTTATTTTTTTTAATTTGTTTACGGATATATACTATTTCGCGATTCTTAAAGCCGACGTCTATCGAGACTATTTTCAATGTGCTGGAAATTGTTTCATAATCTGTGGTTCACGCGTGATTTTTTTTAAAATTTGTTTACGGATTTATACTATTTCGCGTTATTTAAAGACGATGTCTATCGAGGCTATTCTCAGTGTGCTGGAAATTTTTTCATAATCTATGCTCCAAGCGTGATTTTTTTTCAATTAGTTTATACTAATTATTACATTTTATACCATTTCGCGTTATTTAAAGGTGATGTCTATAGAGGCTATTCTCAGTGTCCTGGAAATTGTTTCATAATCTGCGGTGCACGCGTGATTTTTTTTAATTTGTTTACGGATTTATACTATTTCGCGTTATTTGTAGACGATGTCTATCGACACTATTCTCAATGTGCTGAAATTGTTTCATAATCTGTGCTCCACGCGTGAATTTTTTTAAATTTGTTTACAGATTTATACTATTTCGCGTTATTTAAACTTGATGTCTATCGAGACTTTTCTAAATGTGCGAGATATTGTTTCATAATCTGTGCTCCACGCGTGATTTTTTTGAATTTATTTACAGATTTATACTATTTCGCGTTATTTAATGGCGATGTCTATCGAGACTATTCTCAATGTACTGGAAATTGTTTATAAATCTGTGCTCCACGCGTGATTTTTTAAAAATTTGTTTACAGATTTATACTATTTCGCGTTATTTAAAGGTGATGTCTATCGAGACTATTCTAAGTGTGCGAGAAAATGTTTCATAATCTGTGCTCCTCGCGTGATTTTTTAGAATTTATTTACAGATTTATACTATATCGCGTTATTTAAAGGCGATGTCTATCGAGACTATTTTCAATGTGCTGGAAATTATTTCACTATCTATGCTCCAAGCGTGTTTTTTTTCAATTAGTTTATAGTAATTATTACATTTTATACTATTTCGCGTTTTTTAAAGGTGATGTCTATCAAGGCTATACTCAATGTGCTGGAAATTGTTTCATAATCTGTGGTCAACGCGTGATTTTTTTCAATTTGTTTACGTCTTTATACTATTTCGCGTTTTTTAAAGGCGATGTCTATCGAGACTATTTTCAATGTGCTGGAAATTGTTTCACAATTTATGCTCCAAGCGTGATTTTTTTTTCAATTTGTTTACGGATTTATAAAATTTAGCGTTATTTAAAGGCGATGTCTTTCGAGACTATGTGCTGGAAATTGTTTCATAATCTGTGCTCCACGGCTGATTTTTTTGAATTTGTTTTCAGATTTACACTATTTCGCGTTATTTAAAGGTGATGTCTATCGAGACTATTCTCAATGTGCTGGAAATTGTTTCATAATCTGTGCTCCACGCGTGATATTTTTAAAATTATTTACAGATTTATACTATTTCGCGTTATTTAAAGGCGATGTCTATCGAGAATATCTTCAATGTGCTGGAAATTATATCACAATCCATGCTCCAAGCGTGATATTTTTTCAATTTGTTTACGGATTTATACCATTCCGCGTTATTTAAAGGCGATGTCTATCGAGACTATTTTCAATGTGCTGGATATTGTTTCGCAATCTATGCTCCAAGCGTGATTTTTTTTTTCAATTTGTTTATACTAATTATTACATTTTAAACTATTTCGCATTATTTAAAGGTGATGTCTATCAAGGCTATACTCAATGTGCTGGAAATTGTTTCATAATCTGTGCTCAACGCGTGATTTTTTTCAATTTGTTGACGTCTTTATAATATTTCGCGTTATTCAAAGGCGATGTCTATCGAGGCTATTCTCATTGTGCGGGAAATTGTTTCATAATCTGTGCTCCACGCGTTATTTTTTTGAATTTGTTTACGGATATATACTATTTCGCGATTTTTAAAGCCGACGTCTATCGAGACTATTTTCAATGTGCTGGAAATTGTTTCATAATCTGTGCTTCACGCGTGATTTTTTTTAAAATTTGTTTACGGATTTATACTATTTCGCGTTATTTAAAGACGATGTCTATCGAGGCTATTCTCAGTGTGCTAGAAATTTTTTCATAATCTATGCTCCAAGCGTGATTTTTTTTTCAATTAGTTTATACTAATTATTACATTTTATACAATTTCGCGTTATTTAAAGGTGATGTCTATAGAGGCTATTCTCAGTGTCCTGGAAATTGTTTCATAATCTGTGGTGCACGCGTGATTTTTTTAAATTTGTTTACGGATTTATACTATTTCGCGTTATTTGTAGACGATGTCTATCGACACTATTCTCAATGTGCTGAAATTGTTTCATAATCTGTGCTACACGCGTGATTTTTTTTGAATTTGTTTACAGATTTATACTATTTCGCGTTATTTAAAGGTGATGTCTATCGAGACTATTCTAAATGTGCGAGATATTGTTTCATAATCTGTGCTCCACGCGTGATTTTTTTGAATTTATTTACAGATTTATACTATTTCGCGTTATTTAATGGCGATGTCTATCGAGACTATTCTCAATCTGCTGGAAATTGTTTCATAATCTGTGCTCCACGCGTGATATTTTTTAAATTATTTACAGATTTATACTATTTCGCGTTATTTAAAGGCGATGTCTATCGAGGGTATTCTCATTGTGCGGGAAATTGTTTCATAATCTGTACTCCACGCGTGATTTTTGTTAATTTGTTTACGGATTTATACTATTTCGCGTTATTTAAAGACGATGTCTATCGAGGCTATACTCAGTGTGCTGGAAATTGTTTCATAATCTATGCTCCAAGCGTGATTTTTTTTTTCAATTTGTTTATACTAATTATTATATTTTATTCTATTTCGCGTTATTTAAAGGAGATGTCTATCGAGACTATTCTCGATGTGCTGGAAATTGTTTCATAATCTGTACTCCACGCGTGATTTTTGTTAATTTGTTTACGGATTTATACTATTTCGCGTTATTTAAAGACGATGTCTATCGAGGCTATACTCAGTGTGCTGGAAATTGTTTCATAATCTATGCTATACGCGTGATTTTTTTCAATTTTTTTACAGATTTATACTATTTCGCGTTTTTTAAAGGTGATGTCTATCGAGACTATTCTCAATGTGCTGGAAATTGTTTCATAATCTGTGCTCCACGCGTGATATTTTTGAATTTCTTTACGGATTTATACTAATCCGCGTTATATAAAGGTGATGTCTATCCAGACTATCCTCAATGTGCTGGAAATTGTGTCATAATCTGTGCTCCACGCGTGATTTTTTTTGAATTTGTTTACAGATTTATACTATTTCGCGTTATTTAAAGGTGATGTCTATCGAGACTATTCTCAATGTGCTGGAAATTGTTTCATAATCTGTGCTCCACGCGTGATATTTTTAAAATTATTTACAGATTTATACTATTTCGCGTTATTTAAAGGCGATATCTATCGAGAATATTTTCAATGTGCTGGAAATTGTATCACAATCCATGCTCCAAGCGTGAAATTTTTTCAATTTTTTTACAGATTTATACCATTCCGCGTTATTTAAAGGCGATGTCTATCGAGACTATTTTCAATGTGCTGGATATTTTTTCACAATCTATGCTCCAAGCGTGATTTTTTTTTTCAATTTGTTTATACTAATTATTATATTTTATACTATTTCGCGTTATTTAAAAGTGATGTCTATCAAGGCTATACTCATTGTGCGGAAAATTGTTTCATAATCTGTGCTCCACGCGGGATTTTTTAAAATTTGTTTACGGATTTATACCATTTCCCGTTATTTAAAGGCGATGTCTATCGAGACTATTTTCAATGAGCTGGAAATTGTTTCACAAACTATTCTCCAAGCGTGATTTTTTCTTATTTCAATTTGTTTACGGATTTATACTATTTGCGTTATTTAAAGGCCATGTCTTTCGAGACTATTCTCAATGAGCTGGAAATTGTTTTATAATGTGTGCTCCACGCGTGATTTTTTTGAATTTGTTTACGGATGTATACTATTTCGCATTTTTTAAAGGTGATGTCTATCGAGGCTATTCTCATTGTGCTGGAAATTGTTTCATAATTTGTGCTCCACGCGTGATTTTTTTGAATTTGTTTACGGATTTATACCATTCGCGTTATTTAAAGGTGACATCTATAGAGGCTATTCTAAATGTGCGAGAAATTGTTTCATAATTTGTGCTCCACGCGTGATTTTTTTAAATTTTTTACAGATTTATACTATTTCGCGTTATTTAAAGACGATGTCTAATGAGACTATTCTAAATGTGGGAGAAATTGTTTCATAATCTGTGCTCCACGCGTGATTTATTTGAATTTATTTACAGATTTATACTATTTTGCGTTATTTAAAGGTGATGTCTATAGAGGCTATTCTCAGTGTCCTGGAAATTGTTTCATAATCTGTGCTGCACGCGTGATTTTTTTTAATTTGTTTACAGATTTATACTATTTCGCGTTATTTAAAGGTGATGTCTATCGAGAATATTCTCAATGTGCTGAAATTGTTTCATAATCTGTGCTCCACGCGTGATTTTTTTGAATTTATTTACAGATTTATACTATTTCGCGTTATTTAATAGTGATGTCTATCGAGAATATGTTCAATGTGCTGGAAATTGTTTCAAATTCCATGCTCCAAGCCTGATTTTTTTTTCAATTTGTTTACAGATTTATACTATTTCGCGTTATTTAAAGGTGATGTCTATCGAGACTATTCTCAATGTGCTGGAAATTGTTTCATAATCTGTGCTCCACGCGTGATATTTTTAAAATTATTTACAGATTTATACTATTTCGCGTTATTTAAAGGCGATATCTATCGAGAATATTTTCAATGTGCTGGAAATTGTATCACAATCCATGCTCCAAGCGTGATATTTTTTCAATTTTTTTACAGATTTATACCATTCCGCGTTATTTAAAGGCGATGTCTATCGAGACTATTTTCAATGTGCTGGATATTTTTTCACAATCTATGCTCCAAGCGTGATTTTTTTTTTCAATTTGTTTATACTAATTATTATATTTTATACTATTTCGCGTTATTTAAACGTGATGTCTATCAAGGCTATACTCATTGTGCGGAAAATTGTTTCATAATCTGTGCTCCACGCGGGATTTTTTAAAATTTGTTTACGGATTTATACCATTTCCCGTTATTTAAAGGCGATGTCTATCGAGACTATTTTCAATGAGCTGGAAATTGTTTCACAAACTATTCTCCAAGCGTGATTTTTTCTTATTTCAATTTGTTTACGGATTTATACTATTTGCGTTATTTAAAGGCCATGTCTTTCGAGACTATTCTCAATGAGCTGGAAATTGTTTTATAATGTGTGCTCCACGCGTGATTTTTTTGAATTTGTTTACGGATGTATACTATTTCGCATTTTTTAAAGGTGATGTCTATCGAGGCTATTCTCAATGTGCTGGAAATTGTTTCATAATTTGTGCTCCACGCGTGATTTTTTTGAATTTGTTTACGGATTTATACCATTCGCGTTATTTAAAGGTGACATCTATAGAGGCTATTCTAAATGTGCGAGAAATTGTTTCATAATTTGTGCTCCACGCGTGATTTTTTTAAATTTTTTACAGATTTATACTATTTCGCGTTATTTAAAGACGATGTCTAATGAGACTATTCTAAATGTGGGAGAAATTGTTTCATAATCTGTGCTCCACGCGTGATTTATTTGAATTTATTTACAGATTTATACTATTTTGCGTTATTTAAAGGTGATGTCTATAGAGGCTATTCTCAGTGTCCTGGAAATTGTTTCATAATCTGTGCTGCACGCGTGATTTTTTTAAATTTGTTTACAGATTTATACTATTTCGCGTTATTTAAAGTTGATGTCTATCGAGAATATTCTCAATGTGCTGAAATTGTTTCATAATCTGTGCTCCACGCGTGATTTTTTTGAATTTATTTACAGATTTATACTATTTCGCGTTATTTAATGGTGATGTCTATCGAGAATATGTTCAATGTGCTGGAAATTGTTTCAAATTCCATGCTCCAAGCCTGATTTTTTTTTCAATTTTTTTACAGATTTATACTATTTCGCGTTTTTTAAAGGTGATTTCTATCGAGGCTATTCTGAATGTGCTGGAAATTGTTTCATAATTTGTGCTCCAAGCGTGATTCTTTTAAATTTATTTACAGGTTTATACTATTTCGCGTTATTTAAAGGTGATGTCTATCGAGACTATTCTCAATGTGCTGAAATTGTTTCATAATCTGTGCTCCACGCGTGAATTTTTTGAATTTATTTACAGATTTATACTATTTCGCGTTATTTAAAGGTGATGTCTATCGAGACTATTCTCAATGTGCTGGAAATTGTTTCATAATCTGTGCTCCAGACGTGATTTTTTTAAAAATTTATTTAAAAATTTATACTATTTTGCGTTATTTAAATGCGATGTCTATCGAGAATATGTTCAATATGCTGGAAATTGTTTCACAATCCATGCTCCAAGCGTGATTTTTTTTTCAATTTTTTTACAGATTTATACTATTTCGCGTTATTTAAAGGCGATGTCTATAGAGGCTATTCTCATTGTCCTGGAAATTGTTTCATAATCTGTGCTCCACGCATGATTCTTTTAAATTTATTTACAGATTTATAATATTTCGCGTTTTTTAAAGGTGATGTCTATCGAGGCTATTCTGAATGTGCTGGAAATTGTTTCATAATTTGTGCTCCACGCGTGATTTTTTTGAATTTGTTTACGGATTTATACCATTTCGCGTTATTTAAAGGTGACATCTATAGAGGCTATTCTCAATGTGCGAGAAATTGTTTCATAATTTGTGCTCCACGCGTTATTTTTTAAAATTTTTTACAGATTTATACTATTTCGCGTTATTTAAAGGCTATATCTATAGAGAGTATTTTCAATGTGCTGGAAAACGTTTCACAATCCATGTTCCAAGCGTGATTTTTTTTTCAATTTTTTTACAGATTTATACTATTTCACGTTATCTAAAGGTGATGTCTATCGAGGCTATTCTCAATGTGCTGGAAATTGTTTCATAATCTGTGCTCCACGCATGATTTTTTTAAATTTGTTTACGGATTTATACTATTTCGCGTTATTTAAAGGTGATGTCTATCGAGACTATTCTAAATGTCCGAGAAATTGTTTCATAATCTGTGCTCCACGCGTGATTTATTTGAATTTATTTACAGATTTATACTATTTTGCGTTATTTAAAGGTGATGTCTATCGAGGCTATTCTCAATGGGCTGGAAATTGTTTCATAATTTGTGCTCTACGCGAGATTTTTTTTGAATTTGTTGACGTCTTTATAATATTTCGCGTTATTTAAAGGCGATGTCTATCGAGGCTATTCTCATTGTGCGGGAAATTGTTTCATAATCTGTGCTCCACGCGTTATTTTTTTGAATTTGTTTACGGATATATACTATTTCGCGATTCTTAAAGCCGACGTCTATCGAGACTATTTTCAATGTGCTGGAAATTGTTTCATAATCTGTGGTTCACGCGTGATTTTTTTTAAAATTTGTTTACGGATTTATACTATTTCGCGTTATTTAAAGACGATGTCTATCGAGGCTATTCTCAGTGTGCTGGAAATTTTTTCATAATCTATGCTCCAAGCGTGATTTTTTTTTCAATTAGTTTATACTAATTATTACATTTTATACCATTTCGCGTTATTTAAAGGTGATGTCTATAGAGGCTATTCTCAGTGTCCTGGAAATTGTTTCATAATCTGTGGTGCACGCGTGATTTTTTTTAATTTGTTTACGGATTTATACTATTTCGCGTTATTTGTAGACGATGTCTATCGACACTATTCTCAATGTGCTGAAATTGTTTCATAATCTGTGCTCCACGCGTGAATTTTTTTAAATTTGTTTACAGATTTATACTATTTCGCGTTATTTAAACTTGATGTCTATCGAGACTTTTCTAAATGTGCGAGATATTGTTTCATAATCTGTGCTCCACGCGTGATTTTTTTGAATTTATTTACAGATTTATACTATTTCGCGTTATTTAATGGCGATGTCTATCGAGACTATTCTCAATGTACTGGAAATTGTTTATAAATCTGTGCTCCACGCGTGATTTTTTAAAAATTTGTTTACAGATTTATACTATTTCGCGTTATTTAAAGGTGATGTCTATCGAGACTATTCTAAGTGTGCGAGAAAATGTTTCATAATCTGTGCTCCTCGCGTGATTTTTTAGAATTTATTTACAGATTTATACTATATCGCGTTATTTAAAGGCGATGTCTATCGAGACTATTTTCAATGTGCTGGAAATTATTTCACTATCTATGCTCCAAGCGTGTTTTTTTTCAATTAGTTTATAGTAATTATTACATTTTATACTATTTCGCGTTTTTTAAAGGTGATGTCTATCAAGGCTATACTCAATGTGCTGGAAATTGTTTCATAATCTGTGGTCAACGCGTGATTTTTTTCAATTTGTTTACGTCTTTATACTATTTCGCGTTTTTTAAAGGCGATGTCTATCGAGACTATTTTCAATGTGCTGGAAATTGTTTCACAATTTATGCTCCAAGCGTGATTTTTTTTTCAATTTGTTTACGGATTTATAAAATTTAGCGTTATTTAAAGGCGATGTCTTTCGAGACTATGTGCTGGAAATTGTTTCATAATCTGTGCTCCACGGCTGATTTTTTTGAATTTGTTTTCAGATTTACACTATTTCGCGTTATTTAAAGGTGATGTCTATCGAGACTATTCTCAATGTGCTGGAAATTGTTTCATAATCTGTGCTCCACGCGTGATATTTTTAAAATTATTTACAGATTTATACTATTTCGCGTTATTTAAAGGCGATGTCTATCGAGAATATCTTCAATGTGCTGGAAATTATATCACAATCCATGCTCCAAGCGTGATATTTTTTCAATTTGTTTACGGATTTATACCATTCCGCGTTATTTAAAGGCGATGTCTATCGAGACTATTTTCAATGTGCTGGATATTGTTTCGCAATCTATGCTCCAAGCGTGATTTTTTTTTCAATTTGTTTATACTAATTATTACATTTTAAACTATTTCGCATTATTTAAAGGTGATGTCTATCAAGGCTATACTCAATGTGCTGGAAATTGTTTCATAATCTGTGCTCAACGCGTGATTTTTTTCAATTTGTTGACGTCTTTATAATATTTCGCGTTATTCAAAGGCGATGTCTATCGAGTCTATTCTCATTGTGCGGGAAATTGTTTCATAATCTGTGCTCCACGCGTTATTTTTTTGAATTTGTTTACGGATATATACTATTTCGCGATTTTTAAAGCCGACGTCTATCGAGACTATTTTCAATGTGCTGGAAATTGTTTCATAATCTGTGCTTCACGCGTGATTTTTTTTAAAATTTGTTTACGGATTTATACTATTTCGCGTTATTTAAAGACGATGTCTATCGAGGCTATTCTCAGTGTGCTAGAAATTTTTTCATAATCTATGCTCCAAGCGTGATTTTTTTTCAATTAGTTTATACTAATTATTACATTTTATACAATTTCGCGTTATTTAAAGGTGATGTCTATAGAGGCTATTCTCAGTGTCCTGGAAATTGTTTCATAATCTGTGGTGCACGCGTGATTTTTTTAAATTTGTTTACGGATTTATACTATTTCGCGTTATTTGTAGACGATGTCTATCGACACTATTCTCAATGTGCTGAAATTGTTTCATAATCTGTGCTACACGCGTGATTTTTTTTGAATTTGTTTACAGATTTATACTATTTCGCGTTATTTAAAGGTGATGTCTATCGAGACTATTCTAAATGTGCGAGATATTGTTTCATAATCTGTGCTCCACGCGTGATTTTTTTGAATTTATTTACAGATTTATACTATTTCGCGTTATTTAATGGCGATGTCTATCGAGACTATTCTCAATCTGCTGGAAATTGTTTCATAATCTGTGCTCCACGCGTGATATTTTTTAAATTATTTACAGATTTATACTATTTCGCGTTATTTAAAGGCGATGTCTATCGAGGGTATTCTCATTGTGCGGGAAATTGTTTCATAATCTGTACTCCACGCGTGATTTTTGTTAATTTGTTTACGGATTTATACTATTTCGCGTTATTTAAAGACGATGTCTATCGAGGCTATACTCAGTGTGCTGGAAATTGTTTCATAATCTATGCTCCAAGCGTGATTTTTTTTTTCAATTTGTTTATACTAATTATTACATTTTATTCTATTTCGCGTTATTTAAAGGAGATGTCTATCGAGACTATTCTCGATGTGCTGGAAATTGTTTCATAATCTGTACTCCACGCGTGATTTTTGTTAATTTGTTTACGGATTTATACTATTTCGCGTTATTTAAAGACGATGTCTATCGAGGCTATACTCAGTGTGCTGGAAATTGTTTCATAATCTATGCTATACGCGTGATTTTTTTCAATTTTTTTACAGATTTATACTACTTCGCGTTTTTTAAAGGTGATGTCTATCGAGACTATTCTCAATGTGCTGGAAATTGTTTCATAATCTGTGCTCCACGCGTGATATTTTTGAATTTCTTTACGGATTTATACTAATCCGCGTTATATAAAGGTGATGTCTATCCAGACTATCCTCAATGTGCTGGAAATTGTGTCATAATCTGTGCTCCACGCGTGATTTTTTTTGAATTTGTTTACAGATTTATACTATTTCGCGTTATTTAAAGGTGATGTCTATCGAGACTATTCTCAATGTGCTGGAAATTGTTTCATAATCTGTGCTCCACGCGTGATATTTTTAAAATTATTTACAGATTTATACTATTTCGCGTTATTTAAAGGCGATATCTATCGAGAATATTTTCAATGTGCTGGAAATTGTATCACAATCCATGCTCCAAGCGTGATATTTTTTCAATTTTTTTACAGATTTATACCATTCCGCGTTATTTAAAGGCGATGTCTATCGAGACTATTTTCAATGTGCTGGATATTTTTTCACAATCTATGCTCCAAGCGTGATTTTTTTTTTCAATTTGTTTATACTAATTATTATATTTTATACTATTTCGCGTTATTTAAAAGTGATGTCTATCAAGGCTATACTCATTGTGCGGAAAATTGTTTCATAATCTGTGCTCCACGCGGGATTTTTTAAAATTTGTTTACGGATTTATACCATTTCCCGTTATTTAAAGGCGATGTCTATCGAGACTATTTTCAATGAGCTGGAAATTGTTTCACAAACTATTCTCCAAGCGTGATTTTTTCTTATTTCAATTTGTTTACGGATTTATACTATTTGCGTTATTTAAAGGCCATGTCTTTCGAGACTATTCTCAATGAGCTGGAAATTGTTTTATAATGTGTGCTCCACGCGTGATTTTTTTGAATTTGTTTACGGATGTATACTATTTCGCATTTTTTAAAGGTGATGTCTATCGAGGCTATTCTCAATGTGCTGGAAATTGTTTCATAATTTGTGCTCCACGCGTGATTTTTTTGAATTTGTTTACGGATTTATACCATTCGCGTTATTTAAAGGTGACATCTATAGAGGCTATTCTAAATGTGCGAGAAATTGTTTCATAATTTGTGCTCCACGCGTGATTTTTTTAAATTTTTTACAGATTTATACTATTTCGCGTTATTTAAAGACGATGTCTAATGAGACTATTCTAAATGTGGGAGAAATTGTTTCATAATCTGTGCTCCACGCGTGATTTATTTGAATTTATTTACAGATTTATACTATTTTGCGTTATTTAAAGGTGATGTCTATAGAGGCTATTCTCAGTGTCCTGGAAATTGTTTCATAATCTGTGCTGCACGCGTGATTTTTTTAAATTTGTTTACAGATTTATACTATTTCGCGTTATTTAAAGGTGATGTCTATCGAGAATATTCTCAATGTGCTGAAATTGTTTCATAATCTGTGCTCCACGCGTGATTTTTTTGAATTTATTTACAGATTTATACTATTTCGCGTTATTTAATGGTGATGTCTATCGAGAATATGTTCAATGTGCTTGAAATTGTTTCAAATTCCATGCTCCAAGCCTGATTTTTTTTTCAATTTTTTTACAGATTTATACTATTTCGCGTTTTTTAAATGTGATTTCTATCGAGGCTATTCTGAATGTGCTGGAAATTGTTTCATAATTTGTGCTCCAAGCGTGATTCTTTTAAATTTATTTACAGGTTTATACTATTTCGCGTTATTTAAAGGTGATGTCTATCGAGACTATTCTCAATGTGCTGAAATTGTTTCATAATCTGTGCTCCACGCGTGAATTTTTTGAATTTATTTACAGATTTATACTATTTCGCGTTATTTAAAGGTGATGTCTATCGAGACTATTCTCAATGTGCTGGAAATTGTTTCATAATCTGTGGTCCAGACGTGATTTTTTTAAAAATTTATTTAAAAATTTATACTATTTTGCGTTATTTAAATGCGATGTCTATCGAGAATATGTTCAATGTGCTGGAAATTGTTTCACAATCCATGCTCCAAGCGTGATTTTTTTTTCAATTTTTTTACAGATTTATACTATTTCGCGTTATTTAAAGGCGATGTCTATAGAGGCTATTCTCATTGTCCTGGAAATTGTTTCATAATCTGTGCTCCACGCGTGATTCTTTTAAATTTATTTACAGATTTATAATATTTCGCGTTTTTTAAAGGTGATGTCTATCGAGGCTATTCTGAATGTGCTCACTGTAAATTGAAATGTCTGAAATTCAGACACATAAGTGTCTGAAACGGAGTGTTCAATTTTCAGACATTTTAAAGTGTCTAAATTTTTAAGACGCTTGTATGTGTCTAAATTTAAGACACTTCAAATGTCTGAAATGCATCCATGTTTGACCACCTTTAATTTCTCTGCAAAAGCAGCCATTTTTTCGGAAAGCCTTATACACAGAAAAAAAAATCCTTCAAAATATAAAAATTGTACCGCCAATCAAGACGCCAGTACAATTTACGTATTTTAATGAAAATTTTCTTCAATTTCTGGAAAAATTTATTTATTTATTTATTGGAAAATTTCTGTATTTAAAAAAAAAAAAAAAAAAAAAAAAGAGAGAAGGGTACACATGTATTTCAATACAGTCTCGCACATTTTACATGATTAACTACTTTTACTCAATTTACAACAACATTGTATTTAACATATACCTTAACAGCATTGCACCTATCCGTCGCGGGATACGAACTCGCAACCTTATGGTCTGTAGACTATGCGATAATCCCTCTCGGCCACGATTTCACAGCTAGGAAGCTCAAATATTGTTAGTTACTTGTGACTCACAATTTATTTTACAGAAACGGTAAATATTTTGTCTATCTGCTTATAATTTTGAAAGATTTCACACATCTTCTCTCTAGAATTTTGAATATTTTGCTTTTCCTGCAATGTAAGATTAGCAGAAGGTTTATCTACTTCTACCGAAGAAATTTTCAGCAGACGTTATTTTTGAAATATTAAAATATTTAAAATGTTTTAACAGTGCATATGTATATATATTACATATATATTTAATTAATATCTATATATATTTAATTCGGGCTTGTCCCGTTTCAGTTGTGTGTTTGGGGGGGGGAGGGCGGAGGGGCGTAATTCAACGCCCATTAAAAATAAAATCAATTTTTCATAAAAAAAAATGCATATATTTTTGCCCAAAGCCTGTGTTTAATGTTAATGCGAAGGTATGTGTATATAAAAGTGTGTGAAGAAATATAGTGTTCTATTTTTTGATTTTTCTTTCTTTCTTTCTTTTTTCAGATCTGTTGAATATATGGCAATTTTTTTTTAATTGGACTCATTAATCCCTATATATTCCATATTCCATATGCCATATATTCTGAACAAAATTTCTCAGTTATAAATATTGTATATAATTTTTCTTCAAAAATAATAAAAACCAGTGTTTTATAGTTGCGCAAATAATTTTTATCTTCCTTTTTTTCGATCGAAATACAGGTTAAAAGTTTTCGATGAGACTAATTTTCTTACGGTGAAATGAGATCATTCCTGAATTAAATCAATACTCAATGATTAGCTAAAATGTTATGTAGTAAAAAATTTCAGAAATATTCTATATAATTCCAAAATAATAGTTATAACGAACTTAAATAACTTCTCAAAACACCATCAAACACTTAAATGCGCAAGAAATGTATAGATGGCGCCACAGTTTTGAGATATATTCCAGTTATTTTTCTTTTGCGAAAATTTAGTAATTAAACTTGATATTTTCTTTAAATTTCAGAGGGAAATAGAATCAGCATACACTTTGGATACCACACAGATTCAGTGGTGCATCCAGAATTGCGATTTGGAGGGGACTAGCATATTTTAGAGGCAGTGTTATAGTTGTAAAAAAAAATGCAAGCGTCGTAAACTGGAAAGTTTTGGTTGGTGTAATTCTGAATGCTTTTAAAATGTTAAATAATGAAATACTGTACTGTACTAATATATACTTTTGTTTTTGCGATTTTTTTTGTGTGTTTCCGTATTTGGATAATTTTAAAGTGTGTTTGCAATCAAACAATTTAAAGTTTTATTATTAAATTATCAAAATATTATAAAGGTTAAAGTGTGCAAAAAGTTGCACTGGATCTTAAATTTATAATTAAGTAAATAGTTTTTTTTTCTAAAGTAAATCTTAAAAACATCAATTAATTAGTTTACTTAAGTATAATTAAGTAATTAATGTTTATAATTAAGTAAATTTTAAACATGCTATAATTTCGAATTTCATAATAAAATTTAAAAAAGAGAAAAAAAAAATGTGCGACAAAATTAATATCTTTTTAAAAATTCCGATTTTTTAAGGATCTATTAAAAAATAATTATATTCTTTCATAATTATAAAAAAATAATATCTAGTCTAATCTGGGAGAGGCTTCAGCCCCCTTAACTCCCCCAGTAGGTGTGCCAATGCACTAGTTTCAATATAAATAAATAAATCATGTTTAATATACGTGAGTTTAGAAAATTCTGATTGCGAAATATGTGGATTTGTCCTTGAAAGATTATATTATACCTTTTAAATGGAGAAATATGCAAAAAATGGAAAATTTTCTGGAATTTACGGAAGTAAATTTATATTAAAATACGTAAATTGGCGTCCCAATTGGCAATATAATTTCCATATTGTAATGGTTATTTTTTACAGTGTATAAAGCTTACAAAAAACAGTGAACAATTGATTGCCTATAGCAAAACTTGCAGGGTGATCAAAAATGGATGCGATTCAGATGTTTTAAACGTCTTAAATTCAGACATATACACGTGTCTTAAAAATTAAGACACTTTAAAATGTCTGAAAATTGAACACTCCAGTTTCAGACACTTATGTGTCTGAATTTCAGACATTTCAGTTTACAGTGTTTATACCATGATCATATAGTTAGACACTTAAGTGTCTTAATTTCAGGCACCTATGATGTCTGAAATTCCATATTCAGACACTTAAGTGTCTGAATTACTCTTTCAGTCACATATGTGTCTGAATTTAAGACGCCCTTATTTGCAGTGCTGGAAATTGTTTCATAATTTGTGCTCCACGCGTGATTTTTTTGAATTTGTTTACGGATTTATACCATTTCGCGTTATTTAAAGGTGACATCTATAGAGGCTATTCTCAATGTGCGAGAAATTGTTTCATAATTTGTGCTCCACGCGTTATTTTTTAAAATTTTTTACAGATTTATACTATTTCGCGTTATTTAAAGGCTATATCTATAGAGAGTATTTTCAATGTGCTGGAAAACGTTTCACAATCCATGTTCCAAGCGTGATTTTTTTTTCAATTTTTTTACAGATTTATACTATTTCACGTTATCTAAAGGTGATGTCTATCGAGGCTATTCTCAATGTGCTGGAAATTGTTTCATAATCTGTGCTCCACGCATGATTTTTTTAAATTTGTTTACGGATTTATACTATTTCGCGTTATTTAAAGGTGATGTCTATCGAGACTATTCTAAATGTCCGAGAAATTGTTTCATAATCTGTGCTCCACGCGTGATTTATTTGAATTTATTTACAGATTTATACTATTTTGCGTTATTTAAAGGTGATGTCTATCGAGGCTATTCTCAATGGGCTGGAAATTGTTTCATAATTTGTGCTCTACGCGAGATTTTTTTTGAATTTGTTGACGTCTTTATAATATTTCGCGTTATTTAAAGGCGATGTCTATCGAGGCTATTCTCATTGTGCGGGAAATTGTTTCATAATCTGTGCTCCACGCGTTATTTTTTTGAATTTGTTTACGGATATATACTATTTCGCGATTCTTAAAGCCGACGTCTATCGAGACTATTTTCAATGTGCTGGAAATTGTTTCATAATCTGTGGTTCACGCGTGATTTTTTTTAAAATTTGTTTACGGATTTATACTATTTCGCGTTATTTAAAGACGATGTCTATCGAGGCTATTCTCAGTGTGCTGGAAATTTTTTCATAATCTATGCTCCAAGCGTGATTTTTTTTTCAATTAGTTTATACTAATTATTACATTTTATACCATTTCGCGTTATTTAAAGGTGATGTCTATAGAGGCTATTCTCAGTGTCCTGGAAATTGTTTCATAATCTGTGGTGCACGCGTGATTTTTTTTAATTTGTTTACGGATTTATACTATTTCGCGTTATTTGTAGACGATGTCTATCGACACTATTCTCAATGTGCTGAAATTGTTTCATAATCTGTGCTCCACGCGTGAATTTTTTAAAATTTGTTTACAGATTTATACTATTTCGCGTTATTTAAACTTGATGTCTATCGAGACTTTTCTAAATGTGCGAGATATTGTTTCATAATCTGTGCTCCACGCGTGATTTTTTTGAATTTATTTACAGATTTATACTATTTCGCGTTATTTAATGGCGATGTCTATCGAGACTATTCTCAATGTGCTGGAAATTGTTTCATAATCTGTGCTCCACGCGTGATATTTTTAAAATTATTTACAGATTTATACTATTTCGCGTTATTTAAAGGCGATGTCTATCGAGGGTATTCTCATTGTGCGGGAAATTGTTTCATAATCTGTACTCCACGCGTGATTTTTGTTAATTTGTTTACGGATTTATACTATTTCGCGTTATTTAAAGACGATGTCTATCGAGGCTATACTCAGTGTGCTGGAAATTGTTTCATAATCTATGCTCCAAGCGTGATTTTTTTTTTCAATTTGTTTATACTAATTATTACATTTTATTCTATTTCGCGTTATTTAAAGGAGATGTCTATCGAGACTATTCTCGATGTGCTGGAAATTGTTTCATAATCTGTACTCCACGCGTGATTTTTGTTAATTTGTTTACGGATTTATACTATTTCGCGTTATTTAAAGACGATGTCTATCGAGGCTATACTCAGTGTGCTGGAAATTGTTTCATAATCTATGCTATACGCGTGATTTTTTTCAATTTTTTTACAGATTTATACTATTTCGCGTTTTTTAAAGGTGATGTCTATCGAGACTATTCTCAATGTGCTGGAAATTGTTTCATAATCTGTGCTCCACGCGTGATATTTTTGAATTTCTTTACGGATTTATACTAATCCGCGTTATATAAAGGTGATGTCTATCCAGACTATCCTCAATGTGCTGGAAATTGTGTCATAATCTGTGCTCCACGCGTGATGTTTTTTGAATTTGTTTACAGATTTATACTATTTCGCGTTATTTAAAGGTGATGTCTATCGAGACTATTCTCAATGTGCTGGAAATTGTTTCATAATCTGTGCTCCACGCGTGATATTTTTAAAATTATTTACAGATTTATACTATTTCGCGTTATTTAAAGGCGATATCTATCGAGAATATTTTCAATGTGCTGGAAATTGTATCACAATCCATGCTCCAAGCGTGATATTTTTTCAATTTTTTTACAGATTTATACCATTCCGCGTTATTTAAAGGCGATGTCTACCGAGACTATTTTCAATGTGCTGGATATTTTTTCACAATCTATGCTCCAAGCGTGATTTTTTTTTTCAATTTGTTTATACTAATTATTATATTTTATACTATTTCGCGTTATTTAAAAGTGATGTCTATCAAGGCTATACTCATTGTGCGGAAAATTGTTTCATAATCTGTGCTCCACGCGGGATTTTTTAAAATTTGTTTACGGATTTATACCATTTCCCGTTATTTAAAGGCGATGTCTATCGAGACTATTTTCAATGAGCTGGAAATTGTTTCACAAACTATTCTCCAAGCGTGATTTTTTCTTATTTCAATTTGTTTACGGATTTATACTATTTGCGTTATTTAAAGGCCATGTCTTTCGAGACTATTCTCAATGAGCTGGAAATTGTTTTATAATGTGTGCTCCACGCGTGATTTTTTTGAATTTGTTTACGGATGTATACTATTTCGCATTTTTTAAAGGTGATGTCTATCGAGGCTATTCTCAATGTGCTGGAAATTGTTTCATAATTTGTGCTCCACGCGTGATTTTTTTGAATTTGTTTACGGATTTATACCATTCGCGTTATTTAAAGGTGACATCTATAGAGGCTATTCTAAATGTGCGAGAAATTGTTTCATAATTTGTGCTCCACGCGTGATTTTTTTAAATTTTTTACAGATTTATACTATTTCGCGTTATTTAAAGACGATGTCTAATGAGACTATTCTAAATGTGGGAGAAATTGTTTCATAATCTGTGCTCCACGCGTGATTTATTTGAATTTATTTACAGATTTATACTATTTTGCGTTATTTAAAGGTGATGTCTATAGAGGCTATTCTCAGTGTCCTGGAAATTGTTTCATAATCTGTGCTGCACGCGTGATTTTTTTAAATTTGTTTACAGATTTATACTATTTCGCGTTATTTAAATGTGATGTCTATCGAGAATATTCTCAATGTGCTGAAATTGTTTCATAATCTGTGCTCCACGCGTGATTTTTTTGAATTTATTTACAGATTTATACTATTTCGCGTTATTTAATGGTGATGTCTATCGAGAATATGTTCAATGTGCTGGAAATTGTTTCAAATTCCATGCTCCAAGCCTGATTTTTTTTTCAATTTTTTTACAGATGTATACTATTTCGCGTTTTTTAAAGGTGATTTCTATCGAGGCTATTCTGAATGTGCTGGAAATTGTTTCATAATTTGTGCTCCAAGCGTGATTCTTTTAAATTTATTTACAGGTTTATACTATTTCGCGTTATTTAAAGGTGATGTCTATCGAGACTATTCTCAATGTGCTGAAATTGTTTCATAATCTGTGCTCCACGCGTGAATTTTTTGAATTTATTTACAGATTTATACTATTTCGCGTTATTTAAAGGTGATGTCTATCGAGACTATTCTCAATGTGCTGGAAATTGTTTCATAATCTGTGCTCCAGACGTGATTTTTTTAAAAATTTATTTAAAAATTTATACTATTTTGCGTTATTTAAATGCGATGTCTATCGAGAATATGTTCAATGTGCTGGAAATTGTTTCACAATCCATGCTCCAAGCGTGATTTTTTTTTCAATTTTTTTACAGATTTATACTATTTCGCGTTATTTAAAGGCGATGTCTATAGAGGCTATTCTCATTGTCCTGGAAATTGTTTCATAATCTGTGCTCCACGCGTGATTCTTTTAAATTTATTTACAGATTTATAATATTTCGCGTTTTTTAAAGGTGATGTCTATCGAGGCTATTCTGAATGTGCTGGAAATTGTTTCATAATTTGTGCTCCACGCGTGATTTTTTTGAATTTGTTTACGGATTTATACCATTTCGCGTTATTTAAAGGTGACATCTATAGAGGCTATTCTCAATGTGCGAGAAATTGTTTCATAATTTGTGCTCCACGCGTTATTTTTTAAAATTTTTTACAGATTTATACTATTTCGCGTTATTTAAAGGCTATATCTATAGAGAGTATTTTCAATGTGCTGGAAAACGTTTCACAATCCATGTTCCAAGCGTGATTTTTTTTTCAATTTTTTTACAGATTTATACTATTTCACGTTATCTAAAGGTGATGTCTATCGAGGCTATTCTCAATGTGCTGGAAATTGTTTCATAATCTGTGCTCCACGCATGATTTTTTTAAAATTGTTTACGGATTTATACTATTTCGCGTTATTTAAAGGTGATGTCTATCGAGACTATTCTAAATGTCCGAGAAATTGTTTCATAATCTGTGCTCCACGCGTGATTTATTTGAATTTATTTACAGATTTATACTATTTTGCGTTATTTAAAGGTGATGTCTATCGAGGCTATTCTCAATGGGCTGGAAATTGTTTCATAATTTGTGCTCTACGCGAGATTTTTTTTGAATTTGTTGATGTCTTTATAATATTTCGCGTTATTTAAAGGCGATGTCTATCGAGGCTATTCTCATTGTGCGGGAAATTGTTTCATAATCTGTGCTCCACGCGTTATTTTTTTGAATTTGTTTACGGATATATACTATTTCGCGATTCTTAAAGCCGACGTCTATCGAGACTATTTTCAATGTGCTGGAAATTGTTTCATAATCTGTGGTTCACGCGTGATTTTTTTAAAAATTTGTTTACGGATTTATACTATTTCGCGTTATTTAAAGACGATGTCTATCGAGGCTATTCTCAGTGTGCTGGAAATTTTTTCATAATCTATGCTCCAAGCGTGATTTTTTTTTCAATTAGTTTATACTAATTATTACATTTTATACCATTTCGCGTTATTTAAAGGTGATGTCTATAGAGGCTATTCTCAGTGTCCTGGAAATTGTTTCATAATCTGTGGTGCACGCGTGATTTTTTTTAATTTGTTTACGGATTTATACTATTTCGCGTTATTTGTAGACGATGTCTATCGACACTATTCTCAATGTGCTGAAATTGTTTCATAATCTGTGCTCCACGCGTGAATTTTTTTAAATTTGTTTACAGATTTATACTATTTCGCGTTATTTAAACTTGATGTCTATCGAGACTTTTCTAAATGTGCGAGATATTGTTTCATAATCTGTGCTCCACGCGTGATTTTTTTGAATTTATTTACAGATTTATACTATTTCGCGTTATTTAATGGCGATGTCTATCGAGACTATTCTCAATGTGCTGGAAATTGTTTCATAATCTGTGCTCCACGCGTGATATTTTTTAAATTATTTACAGATTTATACTATTTCGCGTTATTTAAAGGCGATGTCTATCGAGGGTATTCTCATTGTGCGGGAAATTGTTTCATAATCTGTGCTCCACGCGTGATTATTTTTTTCAATTTGTTTATACTAATTATTACATTTTATACTATTTCGCGTTATTTAAAGGTGATGTCTATCGAGACTATTCTCAATGTGCTGGAAATTGTTTCATAATATGTACTCCACGCGTGATTTTTGTTAATTTGTTTACGGATTTATACTATTTCGCGTTATTTAAAGACGATGTCTATCGAGGCTATACTCAGTGTGCTGGAAATTGTTTCATAATCTATGCTCCAAGCGTGATTTTTTTTTCAATTTGTTTATACTAATTATTACATTTTATACTATTTCGCGTTATTTAAAGGTGATGTCTATCGAGACTATTCTCGATGTGCTGGAAATTGTTTCATAATCTGTGCTCCACGCGTGATTTTTTTGAATTTGTTTACAGATTTATACTATTTCGCGTTATTTAAAGGTGATGTCTATCGAGACTATTCTAAATGTGCTGGAAATTGTTTCATAATCTGTGCTCCACGCGTGATATTTTTAAAATTATTTACAGATTTATACTATTTCGCGTTATTTAAAGGCGATATCTATCGAGAATATTTTCAATGTGCTGGAAATAGTATCACAATCCATGCTCCAAGCGTGATATTTTTTCTATTTTTTTACAGATTTATACCATTCCGCGTTATTTAAAGGCGATGTCTATCGAGACTATTTTCAACTAGAATATAGCCCGTCAGAATGACGTGTTTGCATTTTCAAAAAAATTATATAGCATTGCATTATAAAAAGAATTGTGAAATAATAAATTTTGTCTTGTCTGATTAATAGGGTCAGGTGGGGTAAAGTAAAAACAGCCCATTTTTCATTGAAATTTAATTGGCAAGAAAATTATTAATTGAATTGGTAAAATACTGATATAAAGTATGCAAATGAACTTCGCTCACAAAATTTGAAGAAATATTTCACAAAAACATTCAAATTAGTATTAATAATGCTATTTTAAAACATATTGTCAATTAACTATTTTATCTGATGGTATGGGGTAAAATAAAAGACAATTCCAACAGAAAGTTTATTTGTGTTTATTAATTGCCAAAATATTAATTATATAACTTAAATTTTAAAAAGTTGAACAGAGAAAATCTCCCGATTTTTTTTAAACATGCATAAAAGAAACCTGTAATAAATTTTGCATTGATATATATATATACACAGATATATATGTAATACACGGCATTACATATTTCTGATATTCTAATTTCATTTTATAAGAAATATTCATTTTTCCCCCAATGTCTTCAGAATTCAAAAAACATTTTAAATAGAAAATTTCTTTTTTTTTTAACTACCGACAGATGGCGCAACAGAGCATATAAACGTTTGTTTTAATATTTTAAAAGTTCAAGACGAATGAATCAATTGTTTGCTTACTTTCATATAGGGATAGATAAAGCTACCAATCTAATTTTAACTGAAGTTATCGCAGCAGAATATTAGATAATTGAATGTAATCTCTTAAATGTTAATTTATTTTGAATAATCTGTCTAAAAATGAAACTTTTGCGAATAGTGGAAAAGAAAGCACGTTTTACTCAACGTTTTAAGATTGAAAATCAAATCAACATTTACTCGTGATGCCACATGTACAACACAAATTCCAAATCCAGAAGCAATTGAATGACTCTTTGAACGAATCATTAAAAAATACGGTCGACATCCGATTTTGCTCTTAACATATTTGTAAAACCATAATAAAACCTTTAAATAATTTGAAATACGTTTGTTTTTAGAAAGGAAACGTTAATCCGGTACAAAATAATTCACGGGAATGAATCACAGAATATAGCTATATTCACTGAACACCATGAAGCGTTCTCATTGGTCAGAAAATAGATAGCCTTGAAAAACAGAGGTAATTTTTCGCGATATTTTTAACCGTGTATACTGAATTCAAACTGTAAATAAATGTACACAAAAGTGAAAAACGTATTTCAAAATATTAATATGCTTTTGCAAAATATTTTAAGAGCATTTAATGAATAGCTGAAAGAGTCATTCATTTGTTTTTGGATTTGTAATTTGTGCTTATGAATGGCAACGGTAATCGCTTGTATACATTGGAACCCTGTTGTTGGTATCTGTTTATTTTTAAATTAGACCTTAAAGCGTTATAATTGTATACTTTTTGAAGGTTTGAGAAAAATTGAAGAAGAATATGTTACACAATGAATAGATAGACAGATTAAATAAGGCAGTCGTCAAATACGGCATCGGAATGCTTAAGCCTAACGTGGCCGCGTTTGGATTATCAGGAAACGGATGAGTTCAACCCCGGAAGCGTTATACACTTAGTGTCATTCTATGTATAATGTGCTGGATATTTTTTCACAATCTATGCTCCAAGCGTGATTTTTTTTTTCAATTTGTTTATACTAATTATTACATTTTATACTATTTCGCGTTATTTAAAAGTGATGTCTATCAAGGCTATACTCATTGTGCGGAAAATTGTTTCATAATCTGTGCTCCACGCGGGATTTTTTTTAATTTGTTTACGGATTTATACCATTTCCCGTTATTTAAAGGCGATGTCTATCGAGACTATTTTCAATGAGCTGGAAATTGTTTCACAAACTATTCTCCAAGCGTGATTTTTTCTTATTTCAATTTGTTTACGGATTTATACTATTTGCGTTATTTAAAGGCCATGTCTTTCGAGACTATTCTCAATGAGCTGGAAATTGTTTTATAATGTGTGCTCCACGCGTGATTTTTTTGAATTTGTTTACGGACGTATACTATTTCGCATTTTTAAAGGTGATGTCTATCGAGGCTATTCTCAATGTGCTGGAAATTGTTTCATAATTTGTGCTCCACGCGTGATTTTTTTGAATTTGTTTACGGATTTATACCATTTCGCGTTATTTAAAGGTGATGTCTATAGAGGCTATTCTCAGTGTCCTGGAAATTGTTTCATAATCTGTGCTGCACGCGTGATTGTTTTTAATTTGTTTACAGATTTATACTATTTCGCGTTATTTAAAGGTGATGTCTATCGAGACTATTCTCAATGTGCTGAAATTGTTTCATAATCTGTGCTCCACGCGTGATTTTTTTGAATTTAATTACAGATTTATACTATTTCGCGTTATTTAAAGGTGATGTCTATCGAGAATATGTTCAATGTGCTGGAAATTGTTTCACAATCCATGCTCCAAGCGTGATTTTTTTTTCAATTTTTTTACAGATTTATACTATTTCGCGTTATTTAAAGGCGATGTCTATAGAGGCTATTCTCATTGTCCTGGAAATTGTTTCATAATCTGTGCTCCACGCGTGATTCTTTTACATTTATTTACAGATTTATACTATTTCGCGTTATTTAAAGGTGATGTCTATCGAGACTATTCTCAATGTGCTGAAAATTGTTTCATAATCTGTGCTCCAGACGTGATTTTTTTAAAAATTTATTTACAAATTTATACTATTTTGCGTTATTTAAATGCGATGTCTATCGAGAATATGTTCAATGTGCTGGAAATTGTTTCACAATCCATGCTCCAAGCGTGATTTTTTTTTTCAATTTTTTTACAGATTTATACTATTTCGCTTTTTTTAAAGGTGATATCTATCGAGGCTATTCTGAATGTGCTGGAAATTGTTTCATAATTTGTGCTCCACGCGTGATTTTTTTGAATTTGTTTACGGATTTATACCATTTCGCGTTATTTAAAGGTGACATCTATAGAGGCTATTCTCAATGTGCGAGAAATTGTTTCATAATTTGTGCTCCACGCGTTATTTTTTTAAATTTTTTACAGATTTATACTATTTCGCGTTATTTAAAGGCTATATCTATAGAGAGTATTTTCAATGTGCTGGAAAACGTTTCACAATCCATGCTCCAAGCGTGATTTTTTTTTTCAATTTTTTTACAGATTTATACTATTTCACGTTATCTAAAGGTGATGTCTATCGAGGCTATTCTCAATGTGCTGGAAATTGTTCCATAATCTGTGCTCCACGCATGATTTTTTAAAATTTGTTTACGGATTTATACTATTTCGCGTTATTTAAAGGTGATGTCTATCGAGACTATTCTAAATGTCCGAGAAATTGTTTCATAATCTGTGCTCCACGCGTGATTTATTTGAATTTATTTACAGATTTATACTATTTTGCGTTATTTAAAGGTGATGTCTATCGAGGCTATTCTCAATGGGCTGGAAGTTGTTTCATAATTTGTGCTCCACGCGTGATTTTTTGTGAATTTTTTGACGTCTTTATAATATTTCGCGTTATTTAAAGGCGATGTCTATCGAGGCTATTCTCATTGTGCGGGAAATTGTTTCATAATCTCTGCTCCACGCGTTATTTTTTTGAATTTGTTTACGGATATATACTATTTCGCGATTTTTAAAGCCGACGTCTATCGAGACTATTTTCAATGTGCTGGAAATTGTTTCATAATCTGTGCTTCACGCGTGATTTTTTTTAAAATTTGTTTACGGATTTATACTATTTCGCGTTATTTAAAGACGATGTCTATCGAGGCTATTCTCAGTGTGCTGGAAATTTTTTCATAATCTATGCTCCAAGCGTGATTTTTTTTTCAATTAGTTTATAATAATTATTACATTTTATACCATTTCGCGTTATTTAAAGGTGATGTCTATAGAGGCTATTCTCAGTGTCCTGGAAATTGTTTCATAATCTGTGGTGCACGCGTGATTTTTTTTGAATTTGTTTACAGATTTATACTATTTCGCGTTATTTAAAGGTGATGTCTATCGAGACTTTTCTAAATGTGCGAGATATTGTTTCTTAATCTGTGCTCCACGCGTGATTTTTTTGAATTTATTTACAGATTTATACTATTTCGCGTTATTTAATGGCGATGTCTATCGAGACTATTCTCAATGCGCTGGAAATTGTTTCATAATCTGTGCTCCACGCGTGATATTTTTAAAATTATTTACGGATTTATACTATTTCGCGTTATTTAAAGACGATGTCTATCGAGGCTATACTCAGTGTGCTGGAAATTGTTTCATAATCTATGCTCCAAGCGTGATTTTTTTTTTCAATTTGTTTATAATAATTATTACATTTTATACTATTTCGCGTTATTTAAAGGTGATGTCTATCGAGACTATTCTCGATGTGCTGGAAATTGTTTCATAATCTGTGCTCCACGCGTGATTTTTGTTAATTTGTTTACGGATTTATAATATTTCGCGTTATTTAAAGACGATGTCTATCGAGGCTATACTCAGTGTGCTGGAAATTGTTTCATAATCTATGCTATACGCGTGATTTTTTTCAATTTTTTTACAGATTTATACTATTTCGCGTTTTTTAAAGGTGATGTCTATCGAGACTATTCTCAATGTGCTGGAAATTGTTTCATAATCTGTGCTCCACTCGTGATATTTTTGAATTTGTTTACGGATTTATACTAATCCGCGTTATTTAAAGGTGATGTCTATCCAGACTATTCTCAATGTGCTGGAAATTGTTTCATAATCTGTGCTCCACGCGTGATTTTTTTTGAATTTGTTTACAGATTTATACTATTTCGCGTTATTTAAAGGTGATGTCTATCGAGGCTATTCTCAATGTGCTGGAAATTGTTCCATAATCTGTGCTCCACGCATGATTTTTTAAAATTTGTTTACGGATTTATACTATTTCGCGTTATTTAAAGGTGATGTCTATCGAGACTATTCTAAATGTCCGAGAAATTGTTTCATAATCTGTGCTCCACGCGTGATTTATTTGAATTTATTTACAGATTTATACTATTTCGCATTTTTTAAAGGTGATGTCTATCGAGGCTATTCTCAATGTGCTGGAAATTGTTTCATAATTTGTGCTCCACGCGTGATTTTTTTGAATTTGTTTACGGATTTATACCATTTCGCGTTATTTAAAGGTGACATCTATAGAGGCTATTCTAAATGTGCGAGAAATTGTTTCATAATTTGTGCTCCACGCGTGATTTTTTTTAATTTTTTACAGATTTATACTATTTTGCGTTATTTAAAGGTGATGTCTATAGAGGCTATTCTCAGTGTCCTGGAAATTGTTTTATAATCTGTGCTCCACGCGTGATTTTTTTTGAATTTGTTGACGTCTTTATAATATTTCGCGTTATTTAAAGGCGATGTCTATCGAGGCTATTCTCATTGTGCGGGAAATTGTTTCATAATCTCTGCTCCACGCGTTATTTTTTTGAATTTGTTTACGGATATATACTATTTCGCGATTTTTAAAGCCGACGTCTATCGAGACTATTTTCAATGTGCTGGAAATTGTTTCATAATCTGTGCTTCACGCGTGATTTTTTTTTTTAATTTGTTTACGGATTTATACTATTTCGCGTTATTTAAAGACGATGTCTATCGAGGCTATTCTCAGTGTGCTGGAAATTTTTTCATAATCTATGCTCCAAGCGTGATTTTTTTTTCAATTAGTTTATACTAATTATTACATTTTATACCATTTCGCGTTATTTAAAGGTGATGTCTATAGAGGCTATTCTCAGTGTCCTGGAAATTGTTTCATAATCTGTGGTGCACGCGTGATTTTTTTTAATTTGTTTACGGATTTATACTATTTCGCGTTATTTGTAGACGATGTCTATCGACACTATTCTCAATGTGCTGAAATTGTTTCATAATCTGTGCTCCACGCGTGAATTTTTTTAAATTTGTTTACAGATTTATACTATTTCGCGTTATTTAAAGGTGATGTCTATCGAGACTTTTCTAAATGTGCGAGATATTGTTTCATAATCTGTGCTCCACGCGTGATTTTTTAAAATTTATTTACAGATTTATACTATTTCGCGTTATTTAATGGCGATGTCTATCGAGACTATTCTCAATGTGCTGGAAATTGTTTCATAATCTGTGCTCCACGCGTGATATTTTTTAAATTATTTACAGATTTATACTATTTCGCGTTATTTAAAGGCGATGTCTATCGAGGGTATTCTCATTGTGCGGGAAATTGTTCATAATCTGTGCTCCACGCGTGATTATTTTTTTCAATTTGTTTATACTAATTATTACATTTTATACTATTTCGCGTTATTTAAAGGTGATGTCTATCGAGACTATTCTCGATGTGCTGGAAATTGTTTCATAATCTGTGCTCCACGCGTGATTTTTGTTAATTTGCTTACGGATTTATATTATTTCGCGTTTTTTAAAGGTGATGTCTATCGAGACTATTCTCAATGTGCTGGAAATTGTTTCATAATCTGTGCTCCACGCGTGATATTTTTGAATTTGTTTACGGATTTATACTAATCCGCGTTATTTAAAGGTGATGTCTATCCAGACTATTCTCAATGTGCTGGAAATTGTTTCATAATCTGTGCTCCACGCGTGATTTTTTTTTAATTTGTTTACAGATTTATACTATTTCGCGTTATTTAAAGGTGATGTCTATCGAGACTATTCTAAATGTGCTGGAAATTGTTTCATAATCTGTGCTCCACGCGTGATATTTTTAAAATTATTTACAGATTTATACTATTTCGCGTTATTTAAAGGCGATATCTATCGAGAATATTTTCAATGTGCTGGAAATTGTATCACAATCCATGCTCCAAGCGTGATATTTTTTCAATTTTTTTACAGATTTATACCATTCCGCGTTATTTAAAGGCGATGTCTATCGAGACTATTTTCAATGTGCTGGATATTTTTTCACAATCTATGCTCCTAGCGTGATTTTTTTTTTCAATTTGTTTATACTAATTATTACATTTTATACTATTTCGCGTTATTTAAAAGTGATGTCTATCAAGGCTATACTCATTGTGCGGAAAATTGTTTCATAATCTGTGCTCCACGCGGGATTTTTTTTAATTTGTTTACGGATTTATACCATTTCCCGTTATTTAAAGGCGATGTCTATCGAGACTATTTTCAATGAGCTGGAAATTGTTTCACAAACTATTCTCCAAGCGTGATTTTTTCTTATTTCAATTTGTTTACGGATTTATACTATTTGCGTTATTTAAAGGCCATGTCTTTCGAGACTATTCTCAATGAGCTGGAAATTGTTTTATAATGTGTGCTCCACGCGTGATTTTTTTTAAATTTGTTTACGGATGTATACTATTTCGCATTTTTAAAGGTGATGTCTATCGAGGCTATTCTCAATGTGCTGGAAATTGTTTCATAATTTGTGCTCCACGCGTGATTTTTTTGAATTTGTTTACGGATTTATACCATTTCGCGTTATTTAAAGGTGACATCTATAGAGGCTATTCTAAATGTGCGAGAAATTGTTTCATAATTTGTGCTCCACGCGTGATTTTTTAAAATTTTTTACAGATTTATACTATGTCGCGTTATTTAAAGACGATGTCTAATGAGACTATTCTAAATGTGGGAGAAATTGTTTCATAATCTGTGCTCCACGCGTGATTTATTTGAATTTATTTACAGATTTATACTATTTTGCGTTATTTAAAGGTGATGTCTATAGAGGCTATTCTCAGTGTCCTGGAAATTGTTTCATAATCTGTGCTGCACGCGTGATTGTTTTTAATTTGTTTACAGATTTATACTATTTCGCGTTATTTAAAGGTGATGTCTATCGAGACTATTCTCAATGTGCTGAAATTGTTTCATAATCTGTGCTCCACGCGTGATTTTTTTTAATTTATTTACAGATTTATACTATTTCGCGTTATTTAAAGGTGATGTCTATCGAGAATATGTTCAATGTGCTGGAAATTGTTTCACAATCCATGCTCCAAGCGTGATTTTTTTTTCAATTTTTTTACAGATTTATACTATTTCGCGTTATTTAAAGGCGATGTCTATAGAGGCTATTCTCATTGTCCTGGAAATTGTTTCATAATCTGTGCTCCACGCGTGATTCTTTTAAATTTATTTACAGATTTATACTATTTCGCGTTATTTAAAGGTGATGTCTATCGAGACTATTCTCAATGTGCTGAAAATTGTTTCATAATCTGTGCTCCAGACGTGATTTTTTAAAAATTTATTTACAAATTTATACTATTTTGCGTTATTTAAATGCGATGTCTATCGAGAATATGTTCAATGTGCTGGAAATTGTTTCACAATCCATGCTCCAAGCGTGATTTTTTTTCAATTTTTTTACAGATTTATACTATTTCGCTTTTTTTAAAGGTGATATCTATGGAGGCTATTCTGAATGTGCTGGAAATTGTTTCATAATTTGTGCTCCACGCGTGATTTTTTTGAATTTGTTTACGGATTTATACCATTTCGCGTTATTTAAAGGTGACATCTATAGAGGCTATTCTCAATGTGCGAGAAATTGTTTCATAATTTGTGCTCCACGCGTTATTTTTTAAATTTTTTACAGATTTATACTATTTCGCGTTATTTAAAGGCTATATCTATAGAGAGTATTTTCAATGTGCTGGAAAACGTTTCACAATCCATGCTCCAAGCGTGATTTTTTTTTTCAATTTTTTTACAGATTTATACTATTTCACGTTATCTAAAGGTGATGTCTATCGAGGCTATTCTCAATGTGCTGGAAATTGTTCCATAATCTGTGCTCCACGCATGATTTTTTTAAATTTGTTTACGGATTTATACTATTTCGCGTTATTTAAAGGTGATGTCTATCGAGACTATTCTAAATGTCCGAGAAATTGTTTCATAATCTGTGCTCCACGCGTGATTTATTTGAATTTATTTACAGATTTATACTATTTTGCGTTATTTAAAGGTGATGTCTATCGAGGCTATTCTCAATGGGCTGGAAATTGTTTCATAATTTGTGCTCCACGCGTGATTTTTTTTGAATTTGTTGACGTCTTTATAATATTTCGCGTTATTTAAAGGCGATGTGTATCGAGGCTATTCTCATTGTGCGGGAAATTGTTTCATAATCTCTGCTCCACGCGTTATTTTTTTGAATTTGTTTACGGATATATACTATTTCGCGATTTTTAAAGCCGACGTCTATCGAGACTATTTTCAATGTGCTGGAAATTGTTTCATAATCTGTGCTTCACGCGTGATTTTTTTTAAAATTTGTTTACGGATTTATACTATTTCGCGTTATTTAAAGACGATGTCTATCGAGGCTATTCTCAGTGTGCTGGAAATTTTTTCATAATCTATGCTCCAAGCGTGATTTTTTTTTCAATTAGTTTATACTAATTATTACATTTTATACCATTTCGCGTTATTTAAAGGTGATGTCTATAGAGGCTATTCTCAGTGTCCTGGAAATTGTTTCATAATCTGTGGTGCACGCGTGATTTTTTTTGAATTTGTTTACAGATTTATACTATTTCGTGTTATTTAAAGGTGATGTCTATCGAGACTTTTCTAAATGTGCGAGATATTGTTTCTTAATCTGTGCTCCACGCGTGATTTTTTTGAATTTATTTACAGATTTATACTATTTCGCGTTATTTAATGGCGATGTCTATCGAGACTATTCTCAATGCGCTGGAAATTGTTTCATAATCTGTGCTCCACGCGTGATTTTATTGAATTTGTTTTCAGATTTATACTATTTCGCGTTATTTAAAGACGATGTCTATCGAGGCTATACTCAGTGTGCTGGAAATTGTTTCATAATCTATGCTCCAAGCGTGATTTTTTTTTCAATTTGTTTATAATAATTATTACATTTTATACTGTTTCGCGTTATTTAAAGGTGATGTCTATCGAGACTATTCTCGATGTGCTGGAAATTGTTTCATAATCTGTGCTCCACGCGTGATTTTTGTTAATTTGTTTACGGATTTATAATATTTCGCGTTATTTAAAGACGATGTCTATCGAGGCTATACTCAGTGTGCTGGAAATTGTTTCATAATCTATGCTATACGCGTGATTTTTTTCAATTTTTTTACAGATTTATACTATTTCGCGTTTTTTAAAGGTGATGTCTATCGAGACTATTCTCAATGTGCTGGAAATTGTTTCATAATCTGTGCTCCACTCGTGATATTTTTGAATTTGTTTACGGATTTATACTAATCCGCGTTATTTAAAGGTGATGTCTATCCAGACTATTCTCAATGTGCTGGAAATTGTTTCATAATCTGTGCTCCACGCGTGATTTTTTTTGAATTTGTTTACAGATTTATACTATTTCGCGTTATTTAAAGGTGATGTCTATCGAGACTATTCTCAATGTGCTGGAAATTGTTTCATAATCTGTGCTCCACGCGTGATATTTTTAAAATTATTTACAGATTTATACTACACTGCTGGCCACACAAAATGCAACACCAAGAAGGAACAGAGATATCACAGCGAAATTTATTTGGCAGATAACATGCTGTACAAAGATCAAACGATCAAAATTACAGCCTCTTGTGACGCGTGGATGATGACAAAATCAGTAGTTAGAGTAGCCGCCATTGTTGGCTATAACCGCGGCCACACGCCTCGGCATAGAATCAAAGAGGCTTTGGATGCCTCCTTGGGGTACAGCAGTCCATGCGGCTTCCACATATTGCCAAAGTTGATCTGGTGTAGCAGCGGGTGGTATATCTCGGGCCAGTCGTTGCGCAAGCACGGACCACACGTTTTCGATTGGCGATAGATCGGGAGACAAGCAGGCCATGGAAGCAATTCAATCTGATGGGCAAAGAAGAACTCTTGAACATTGCGTGCCACGTGTGGTCGCGCATTATCCTGTTGGAATATGGCTGATGGCAATCGCTGAATGTATAGGAGGACCACGGGCTCCAACACCTCAGAGATGTAGCGCTGGCTGTTCAGTGTACCGGCAATACGTACTAGAGGTGTGCGGCAGTAAAATCCGATACCACCCCAAACCATGATACCGGGTGCAGGACCAGTGTGGCGATGCATAACGCAACAGTTCAGCAGCCTCTCACCACGGTGCCTCCAAACTCTAATTCGACCATCGTGATGTTGCAGGCAAAAGCGGGATTCGTCAGTAAACACAATGTCGTTCCATTCCGTTGTGCATGTCCGCCGTTCCTCGCACCATTCACGGCGCAAACGCCTGTGGTTTCCAGTCAGGGGTAAACGAAGCAATGGACGCCTTGCGGACATTCCACTCTGCTGCAAACGGCGTCGAATGGTACGAGCGGACACCGAATGATGCGTAACAGACTGAATCTGTTGTGCTATGGTTCGTGATGTGGCTGCGCGATCCATCACTGCCATGCGCACAATCCGCCTATCATCACGAGCAGTGGTGCAATGAGATGGGTGCGATTGGCCCCGTCGGTCCGTCGTTCCCTCCTGCATCCAACGATTACAGATCCGCATCACAGTTGCTTGGTTTCGTCCAACACATTGACCGATTTCTCTGAAGGATAATCCGCAATCCCTATAGGCTACTATTCTTCCTCGGTCGAATTCCGAAACTTGGTCAAAAGACGCTCGATGTCTTCCACGAGGCATAGGTAAACAGCTTACGCAAGAAAAACGCACGAAAAAACAATTACCGTACTTCAAATCGCCAATCTGTTTCCCCTTATATAGCGCTTTCGAGTGGCGCTACGGTCGTCTATGATGTGCGTCTGCGCTGCAATGCTAATGATTTGCATATTTCATCGCCGCAAACGCATGATGTAAATTTCACATGAGTTGCATACTTCCTTCCGGGTGTTGCATTTTGTGTGGCCAGCAGTGTATTTCGCGTTATTTAAAGGCGATATCTATCGAGAATATTTTCAATGTGCTGGAAATTGTATCACAATCCATGCTCCAAGCGTGATATTTTTTCAATTTTTTTACAGATTTATACCATTCCGCGTTATTTAAAGGCGATGTCTATCGAGACTATTTTCAATGTGCTGGATATTTTTTCACAATCTATGCTCCAAGCGTGATTTTTTTTTTCAATTTGTTTATACTAATTATTACATTTTATACTATTTCGCGTTATTTAAAAGTGATGTCTATCAAGGCTATACTCATTGTGCGGAAAATTGTTTCATAATCTGTGCTCCACGCGGGATTTTTTTAAATTTGTTTACGGATTTATACCATTTCCCGTTATTTAAAGGCGATGTCTATCGAGACTATTTTAAAGAGCTGGAAATTGTTTCACAAACTATTCTCCAAGCGTGATTTTTTCTTATTTCAATTTGTTTACGGATTTATACTATTTGCGTTATTTAAAGGCCATGTCTTTCGAGACTATTCTCAATGAGCTGGAAATTGTTTTATAATGTGTGCTCCACGCGTGAGTTTTTTGAATTTGTTTACGGATTTATACTAATCCGCGTTATTTAAAGGTGATGTGTATCGAGACTATTCTCAATGAGCTGGAAATTGTTTTATAATGTGTGCTCCACGCGTGATTTTTTTGAATTTGTTTACGGATGTATACTATTTCGCATTTTTTAAAGGTGATGTCTATCGAGGCTATTCTCAATGTGCTGGAAATTGTTTCATAATTTGTGCTCCACGCGTGATTTTTTTTAATTTGTTTACGGATTTATACCATTTCGCGTTATTTAAAGGTGACATCTATAGAGGCTATTCTAAATGTGCGAGAAATTGTTTCATAATTTGTGCTCCACGCGTGATTTTTTTAAATTTTTTACAGATTTATACTATTTTGCGTTATTTAAAGGTGATGTCTATAGAGGCTATTCTCAGTGTCCTGGAAATTGTTTCATAATCTGTGCTGCACGCGTGATTTTTTTTAATTTGTTTACAGATTTATACTATTTCGCGTTATTTAAAGACGATGTCTAATGAGACTATTCTAAATGTGGGAGAAATTTTTTCATAATCTGTGCTCCACGGGTGATTTATTTGAATTTATTTACAGATTTATACTATTTTGCGTTATTTAAAGGTGATGTCTATAGAGGCTATTCTCAGTGTCCTGGAAATTGTTTCATAATCTGTGCAGCACGCGTGATTTTTTTTAATTTGTTTACAGATTTATACTATTTCGCGTTATTTAAAGGCGATGTCTATAGAGGCTATTCTCAATGTCCTGGAAATTGTTTCATAATCTGTGCTCCACGCGTGATTTTTTTAAATTTTTTACAGATTTATACTATTTCGCGTTATTTAAAGGTGATGTCTATCGAGACTATTCTAAATGTCCGAGAAATTGTTTCATAATCTGTGCTCCACGCGTGATTTATTTGAATTTATTTACAGATTTATACCATTTCGCGTTATTTAAAGGTGATGTCTATAGAGGCTATTTTCAGTGTCCTGGAAATTGTTTCATAATCTGTGCTGCACGCGTGATTTTTTTTAATTTGTTTACGGATATATACTATTTCGCGTTTTTTAAAGGCGACGTCTATCGAGACTATTTTCAATGTGCTGGAAATTGTTTCACAATTTATGCTCCAAGCATGCTTTTTTTTTCAATTTGTTTACGGATTTATAAATTTCGCGTTATTTAAAGGCAATGTCTATCGAGGCTATTCTCAATGCGCTGGAAATTGTTTCATAATCTGTGCTCCACGCGTGATTTTTTTTAAATTTGTTTACGGATTTATACTATTTCGCGTTATTTAAAGACGAAGTCTATCGAGGCTATTTTCAATCCATGCTCCAAGCGTGATTTTTTTTCAATTTTTTACAGATTTATACTATTTCGCGTTATTTAAAGGTAATATCTATCGAGGCTATTCTCAATGTGCTGGAAATTGTTTCATAATCTGTGCTCCAAGCGTGATTTTTTTAAATTTGTTTACAGATGTATACCATTCCGCGTTATTTAAAGGCGATGTCTAACGAGACTATTTTCAATGTGCTGGATATTGTTTCACAATCTATGCTCCAAGCGTGATTTTTTTTTCAATTTGTTTATACTAATTATTACATTTTATACTCGTGTTATTTAAAGGTGATGTCTATCGAGACTATTCTAAATGTCCGAGAAATTGTTTCATAATCTGTGCTCCACGCGTGATTTATTTGAATTTATTTACAGATTTATACCATTTCGCGTTATTTAAAGGTGATGTCTATAGAGGCTATTCTCAGTGTCCTGGAAATTGTTTCATAATCTGAGCTGCACGCGTGATTTTTTTTAATTTGTTTACGGATATATACTATTTCGCGTTTTTTAAAGGCGACGTCTATCGAGACTATTTTCAATGTGCTGGAAATTGTTTCACAATTTATGCTCCAAGCATGCTTTTTTTTTTCAATTTGTTTACGGATTTATAAATTTCGCGTTATTTAAAGGCAATGTCTATCGAGGCTATTCTCAATGCGCTGGAAATTGTTTCATAATCTGTGCTCCACGCGTGATTTTTTTTAAATTTGTTTACGGATTTATACTATTTCGCGTTATTTAAAGACGATGTCTATCGAGGCTATTTTCAATCCATGCTCCAAGCGTGATTTTTTTTCAATTTTTTTACAGATTTATACTATTTCGCGTTATTTAAAGGTAATATCTATCGAGGCTATTCTCAATGTGCTGGAAATTGTTTCATAATCTGTGCTCCAAGCGTGATTTTTTAAAATTTGTTTGCGGATTTATACTATTTCGCGTCATTTACAGGTAATGTCTATCGAGGCTATTCTCAATGTGCTTGAAATTGTTTCATAATCTGTGCTCAACGCGTGATTTTTTTCAATTTGTTGACGTCTTTATACTATTTCGCGTTATTTAAAGGCGATGTCTATTGGGGCTATTCTCAATGCGCTGGAAATTGTTTCATAATCTGTGCTCCACGCGTGATTTTTTTTAAATTTGTTTACGTATTTATACTATTTCGCGTTATTTAAAGACGAAATCTATCGAGGCTATTCTCAATGTGCTGGAAATTTTTTCATAATCTATGCTCCACGGGTGATTTTTTTAAATTTGTTTACGGATTTATACTATTCCGCGTTATTTAAAGGTGATATCTATCGAGGCTATTCTCAATGTGCGGGAAATTGTTTCATAATTTGTGCTAGACGCGTGATTTTTTAAAATATGTTTACGGATTTATACCATTCCGCGTTATTTAAAGGCGATGTCTAACGAGACTATTTTCAATGTGCTGGATATTGTTTCACAATCTATGCTCCAAGCGTGATTTTTTTTTCAATTTGTTTATACTAATTATTACATTTTATACTCGCGTATTTAAAGGTGATGTCTATCAAGGCTATACTGAATGTGCTGGAAATTGTTTCATAATCTGTGCTCAACGCGTGATTTTTTTCAATTTGTTTGCGTCTTTATACTATTTCGCGTTATTTAAAGGCGATGTCTATCGAGGCTATTCTCATTGTGCGGAAAATTGTTTCATAATCTGTGCTCCACGCGGGATTTTTTTTAATTTGTTTACGGATTTATACAATTTCCCGTTATTTAAAGGCAATGTCTATCGAGACCATTTTCAATGAGCTGGAAATTGTTTCACAAACTATTCTCCAAGCGTGATTTTTTCTTATTTATATTTGTTTACGGATTTATACAATTTCCCGTTATTTAAAGGCAATGTATATCGAGACCATTTTCAATGAGCTGGAAATTGTTTTACAAACTATTCTCCAAGCGTGATTTTTTCTTATTTCAATTTGTTTACGGATTTATACTATTTGCGTTATATAAAGGCGAAGTCTTTCGAGACTATTCTCAATGTGCTGGAAATTGTTTTATAATCTGTGCTCCACGCGTGATTTTTTTGAATTTGTTTACGGATTTATACTAATCCGCGTTATTTAAGGGTGATGTCTGTCGAGACTATTCTCAATGTGCTGGAAATTCTTTCATAATCTATGCTCCACGCGTGATTTTATTGAATTTGTTTTCAGATTTATACTATTTGGCGTTATTTAAAGGTGATGTCTATCGAGACTATTCTCAATGTGCTGGAAATTGTTTCATAATCTGTGCTCCACGCGTGATTTTTTTGAATTTGTTTACGGATTTATACCATTTCGCGTTATTTAAATGTGACGTCTATAGAGGCTATTCTCAATGTGCGAGAAATTGTTTCATAATCTGTGCTCTACGCGTGATTTTTTTTAAATTTTTTACAGATTTATACTATTTTGCGTTATTTAAAGGCTATGTCTATCGAGACTATTTTCAATGTTCTGGAAAACGTTTCACAAGCCATGCTCCAAGCGTGATTTTTTTTTCAATTTTTTTACAGATTTATACTATTTCACGTTATCTAAAGGTGATGTCTATCGAGGCTATTCTCAATGTGCGGGAAATTGTTTAATAATTTATGCTAGACGCGTGATTTTTTTTGAATTTGTTTACGGATTTATACCATTTCGCGTTATTTAAAGGTGATGTCTATAGAGGCTATTCTCAGTGTCCTGGAAATTGTTTCATAATCTGTGCTCCACGCGTGATTTTTTTTAATTTGTTTACGGATTTATACCATTTCGCGTTATTTAAAGACGATGTCTATCGAGACTGTTCTCAGTGTGCTGGAAATTGTTTCATAATCTGTGCTCCACGCGTGATTTTTTTGAATTTGTTTACAGATTTATACTATTTCGCGTTATTTAAAGGTGATGTCTATCGAGACTATTCTAAATGTGCGAGAAATTGCTTCATAATCTGTGCTCCACGCGTGATTTATTTGAATTTATTTACAGATTTATACTATTTCGCGTTATTTAAAGGCGATGTCTATCGAGACTATTTTCAAAGTGCTGGAAAATGTTTCACAATCCATGCTCCAAGTGTGATTTTTTTTCAATTTTTTTACAGATTTATAATATTTTGCGTTATTTAAAGGTGATGTCTATCGAGGCTATTCTCAATGGGCTGGAAATTGTTTCAGAATTTGTGCTCCACACGTGATTTTTTTGAATTTGTTTACGGATTTATACCATTTCGCGTTATTTAAAGGTGATGTCTATAGAGGCTATTCTCAGTGTCCTGGAATTTGTTTCATAATCTGTGGTGCACGCGTGATTTTTTTTTAATTTGTTTACGGATTTATACTATTTCGCGTTATTTCAAGACGATGTCTATCGAGACTATTCTGAATGTGCTGAAATTGTTTCATAATCTGTGCTCCACGCGTGATTTTTTTTGAATTTGTTTACAGATTTATACTATTTCGCGTTATTTAAAGGTGATGTCTATCGAGACTATTCTAAATGTGCGAGATATTGTTTCATAATCTGTGCTCCACGCGTGATTTTTTTGAATTTATTTACAGATTTATACTATTTCGCGTTATTTAAAGGCGATGTCTATCGAGACTATTCTCAATGTGCTGGAAATTGTTTCATAATCTCTGCTCCACGCGTGATATTTTTTAAATTATTACATTTTATACTATTTCGCGTTATTTAAAGGTGATGTCTATCGACACTATTCTCAATGTGCTGGAAATTGTTCCATAATCTGTGCTCCACGCGTGATTTTTGTTAATTTGTTTACGGATTTATACTATTTCACGTTATTTAAAGACGATGTCTATCGAGGCTATACTCAGTGTGCTGGAAATTGTTTCATAATCTATGCTCCAAGCGTGATTTTTTTTTCAACTTGTTTATACTAATTATTACATTTTATACTAATCCGCGTTATTTAAAGGTGATGTCTATCGAGACTATTCTCAATGTGCTGGAAATTGTTTCATAATCTGTGCTCCACGCGTGATTTTTTTGAATTTGTTTACGGATTTATACTAATCCGCGTTATTTAAAGGTGATGTCTATCCAGACTATTCTCAATGTGCTGGAAATTGTTTCATAATCTGTGCTCCACGCGTGATTTTTTTTGAATTATTTTACAGATTTATACTACTTCGCGTTATTTAAAGGTGATGTCTATCGAGATTATTCTCAATGAGCTGGAAATTGTTTTATAATCTGTGCTCCACGCGTGATTTTTTTGAATTTGTTTACGGATTTATACTAATCCGCGTTATTTAAAGGTGATGTCTATCGAGACTATTCTCAATGTGCTGGAAATTTTTTCACAATCCATGCTCCAAGCGTGATTTTTTTTTCAATTTTTTTACAGATTTATACTATTTCGCGTTATTCAAAGGTGATGTCTATCGAGGCTATTCTCAATGTGCGGGAAATTGTTTCATAATTTGTGCTAGACGCGTGATTTTTTAAAATTTGTTTACGGATTTATACCATTTCGCGTTATTTAAAGGTGATGTCTATAGAAGCTATTCTCAATGTCCTGGAAATTGTTTCATAATCTGTGCTCCACGCGTGATTTTTTTAAATTTGTTTACGGATTTATACCATTTCGCGTTATTTAAAGACGATGTCTATCGAAACTATTCTCAATGTGCTGGAATTTGTTTCATAATCTGTGCTCCACGCGTGATTTTTTTTTAATTTGTTTACAGATTTATACTATTTGGCGTTATTTAAAGGTGATGTCTATCGAGACTATTCTAAATGTGCGAGAAATTGCTTCAAAATCTGTGCTCCACGCGTGATTTATTTGAATTTATTTACAGATTTATACTATTTCGCGTTTTTTAAAGGCGACGTCTATCGAGTCTATTTTGTATGTGCTGGAATTTGTTTCACAATTTATGCTCCAAGCATGCTTTTTTTTTCAATTTGTTTACGGATTTATAAATTTCGCGTTATTTAAAGGCAATGTCTATCGAGGCTATTCTCAATGCGCTGGAAATTGTTTCATAATCTGTGCTCCACGCGTGATTTTTTTTAAAATTTGTTTACGGATTTATACTATTTCGCGTTATTTAAAGACGAAGTCTATCGAGGCTATTTTCAATCCATGCTCCAAGCGTGATTTTTTTTCAATTTTTTTACAGATTTATACTATTTCGCGTTATTTAAAGGTAATATCTATCGAGGCTATTCTCAATGTGCTGGAAATTGTTTCATAATCTGTGCTCCAAGCGTGATTTTTTAAAATTTGTTTGCGGATTTATACAATTTCGCGTTATTTAAAGACGATGTCTATCGAGACTATTCTCAATGTGCTGGAAATTGTATCACAATCCATGCTCCAAGCATGATATTTTTTCAATTTTTTTACAGATGTATACCATTCCGCGTTATTTAAAGGCGATGTCTAACGAGACTATTTTCAATGTGCTGGATATTGTTTCACAATCTATGCTCCAAGCGTGATTTTTTTTCAATTTGTTTATACTAATTATTACATTTTATACTCGCGTTATTTAAAGGTGATGTCTATCGAGACTATTCTAAATGTCCGAGAAATTGTTTCATAATCTGTGCTCCACGCGATATTTATTTGAATTTATTTACAGATTTATACCATTTCGCGTTATTTAAAGGTGATGTCTATAGAAGCTATTCTCAGTGTCCTGGAAATTGTTTCATAATCTGTGCTGCACGCGTGATTTTTTTAATTTGTTTACGGATATATACTATTTCGCGTTTTTTAAAGGCGTCGTCTATCGAGACTATTTTCAATGTGCTGGAAATTGTTTCACAATTTATGCTCCAAGCATGCTTTTTTTTTTCAATTTGTTTACGGATTTATAAATTTCGCGTTATTTAAAGGCAATGTCTATCGAGGCTATTCTCAATGCGCTGGAAATTGTTTCATAATCTGTGCTCCACGCGTGATTTTTTTTTAATTTGTTTACGGATTTATACTATTTCGCGTTATTTAAAGACGATGTCTATCGAGGCTATTTTCAATCCATGCTCCAAGCGTGATTTTTTTTCAATTTTTTTACAGATTTATACTATTTCGCGTTATTTAAAGGTAATATCTATCCAGGCTATTCTCAATGTGCTGGAAATTGTTTCATAATCTGTGCTCCAAGCGTGATTTTTTAAAATTTGTTTGCGGATTTATACTATTTCGCGTCATTTACAGGTAATGTCTATCGAGGCTATTCTCAATGTGCTTGAAATTGTTTCATAATCTGTGCTCAACGCGTGATTTTTTTCAATTTGTTGACGTCTTTATACTATTTCGCGTTATTTAAAGGCGATGTCTATCGAGGCTATTCTCATTGTGCGGGAAATTGTTTCATAATCTGTGCTCTACGCGTGATTTTTTTGAATTTGTTTACGGATATATACTATTTCGCGTTTTTTAAAGGCGACGTCTATCGAGACTATTTTCAATGTGCTGGAAATTGTTTCTCAATTTATGCTCCAAGCATGCTTTTTTTTTTCAATTTGTTTACGGATTTATAAATTTCGCGTTATTTAAAGGCAATGTCTATTGGGGCTATTCTCAATGCGCTGGAAATTGTTTCATAATCTGTGCTCCACGCGTGATTTTTTTTAAATTTGTTTACGGATTTATACTATTTCGCGTTATTTAAAGACGAAATCTATCGAGGCTATTCTCAATGTGCTGGAAATTTTTTCATAATCTATGCTCCACGGGTGATTTTTTTAAATTTGTTTACGGATTTATACTATTCCGCGTTATTTAAAGGTGATGTCTATCAAGGCTATACTGAATGTGCGGAAAATTGTTTCATAATCTGTGCTCCACGCGGGATTTTTTTAAATTTGTTTACGGATTTATACAATTTCCCGTTATTTAAAGGCGAAGTCTTTCGAGACTATTCTCAATGTGCTGGAAATTGTTTTATAATCTGTGCTCCACGCGTGATTTTTTTGAATTTGTTTACGGATTTATACTAATCCGCGTTATTTAAGGGTGATGTCTATCGAGACTATTCTCAATGTGCTGGAAATTCTTTCATAATCTATGCTCCACGCGTGATTTTATTGAATTTGTTTTCAGATTTATACTATTTGGCGTTATTTAAAGGTGATGTCTATCGAGACTATTCTCAATGTGCTGGAAATTGTTTCATAATCTGTGCTCCACGCGTGATTTTTTTGAATTTGTTTACGGATTTATACCATTTCGCGTTATTTAAATGTGACGTCTATAGAGGCTATTCTCAATGTGCGAGAAATTGTTTCATAATCTGTGCTCTACGCGTGAATTTTTTTAAATTTTTTACAGATTTATACTATTTTGCGTTATTTAAAGGCTATGTCTATCGAGACTATTTTCAATGTTCTGGAAAACGTTTCACAAGCCATGCTCCAAGCGTGATTTTTTTTTCAATTTTTTAACAGATTTATACTATTTCACGTTATCTAAAGGTGATGTCTATCGAGGCTATTCTCAATGTGCGGGAAATTGTTTAATAATTTATGCTAGACGCGTGATTTTTTTTGAATTTGTTTACGGATTTATACCATTTCGCGTTATTTAAAGGTGATGTCTATAGAGGCTATTCTCAGTGTCCTGGAAATTGTTTCATAATCTGTGCTCCACGCGTGATTTTTTTTAATTTGTTTACGGATTTATACCATTTCGCGTTATTTAAAGACGATGTCTATCGAGACTGTTCTCAGTGTGCTGGAAATTGTTTCATAATCTGTGCTCCACGCGTGATTTTTTTGAATTTGTTTACAGATTTATACTATTTCGCGTTATTTAAAGGTGATGTCTATCGAGACTATTCTAAATGTGCGAGAAATTACTTCATAATCTGTGCTCCACGCGTGATTTATTTGAATTTATTTACAGATTTATACTATTTCGCGTTATTTAAAGGCGATGTCTATCGAGACTATTTTCATTGTGCTGGAAAATGTTTCACAATCCATGCTCCAAGTGTGATTTTTTTTCAATTTTTTTACAGATTTATACTATTTTGCGTTATTTAAAGGTGATGTCTATCGAGGCTATTCTCAATGGGCTGGAAATTGTTTCAGAATTTGTGCTCCACCCGTGATTTTTTTGAATTTGTTTACGGATTTATACCATTTCGCGTTATTTAAAGGTGATGTCTATAGAGGCTATTCTCAGTGTCCTGGAATTTGTTTCATAATCTGTGGTGCACGCGTGATTTTTTTTTAATTTGTTTACGGATTTATACTATTTCGCGTTATTTCAAGACGATGTCTATCGAGACTATTCTCATTGTGCTGAAATTGTTTCATAATCTGTGCTCCACGCGTGATTTTTTTTAATTTGTTTAGAGATTTATACTATTTCGCTTATTTAAAGGTGATGTCTATCGAGACTATTCTAAATGTGCGAGATATTGTTTCATAATCTGTGCTCCACGCGTGATTTTTTTGAATTTATTTACAGATTTATACTATTTCGCGTTATTTAAAGGCGATGTCTATCGAGACTATTCTCAATGTGCTGGAAATTGTTTCATAATCTGTGCTCCACGCGTGATATTTTTTAAATTATTACATTTTATACTATTTCGCGTTATTTAAAGGTGATGTCTATCGACACTATTCTCAATGTGCTGGAAATTGTTCCATAATCTGTGCTCCACGCGTGATTTTTGTTAATTTGTTTACGGATTTATACTATTTCACGTTATTTAAAGACGATGTCTATCGAGGCTATACTCAGTGTGCTGGAAATTGTTTCATAATCTATGCTCCAAGCGTGATTTTTTTTTCAATTTGTTTGTACTAATTATTACATTTTATACTAATCCGCGTTATTTAAAGGTGATGTCTATCGAGACTATTCTCAATGTGCTGGAAATTGTTTCATAATCTGTGCTCCACGCGTGATTTTTTTGAATTTGTTTACGGATTTATACTAATCCGCGTTATTTAAAGGTGATGTCTATCCAGACTATTCTCAATGTGCTGGAAATTGTTTCATAATCTGTGCTCCACGCGTGATTTTTTTTGAATTATTTTACAGATTTATACTACTTCGCGTTATTTAAAGGTGATGTCTATCGAGATTATTCTCAATGAGCTGGAAATTGTTTTATAATCTGTGCTCCACGCGTGATTTTTTTGAATTTGTTTACGGATTTATACTAATCCGCGTTATTTAAAGGTGATGTCTATCGAGACTATTCTCAATGTGCTGGAAATTGTTTCATAATCTGTGCTCCACGCGTGATTTTTTTAAAAAATTATTTACAGGTTTATACTATTTTGCGTTATTTAAAGGCGATGTCTATAGAGAATATTTTCAATGTGCTGGAAATTGTTTCACAATCCATGCTCCAAGCGTGATTTTTTTTTCAATTTTTTTACAGATTTATACTATTTCGCGTTATTTAAAGGTGATGTCTATCGAGGCTATTCTCAATGTGCGGGAAATTGTTTCATAATTTTTGCTAGACGCGTGATTTTTTAAAATTTGTTTACGGATTTATACCATTTCGCGTTATTTAAAGGTGATGTCTATAGAAGCTATTCTCAATGTCCTGGAAATTGTTTCATAATCTGTGCTCCACGCGTGATTTTTTTAAATTTGTTTACGGATTTATACCATTTCGCGTTATTTAAAGACGATGTCTATCGAAACTATTCTCAATGTGCTGGAAATTGTTTCATAATCTGTGCTCCACGCGTGATTTTTTTTGAATTTGTTTACAGATTTATACTATTTGGCGTTATTTAAAGGTGATGTATATCGAGACTATTCTAAATGTGCGAGAAATTGCTTCAAAATCTGTGCTCCACGCGTGATTTATTTGAATTTATTTACAGATTTATACTATTTCGCGTTATTTAAAGGCGATGTCTATCGAGACTATTTTCAAAGTGCTGGAAAATGTTTCACAATCCATGCTCCAAGTGTGAATTTTTTTCAATTTTTTTACAGATTTATACTATTTTGCGTTATTTAAAGGTGATGTCTATCGAGGCTATTCTCAATGGGCTGGAAATTGTTTCATAATTTGTGCTCCACACGTGATTTTTTTGAATTTGTTTACGGATTTATACCATTTCGCGTTATTTAAAGGTGATGTCTATAGAGGCTATTCTCAGTGTCCTGGAATTTGTTTCATAATCTGTGGTGCACGCGTGATTTTTTTTAATTTGTTTACGGATTTATACTATTTCGCTTTATTTCACGACGATGTCTATCGAGACTATTCTCAATGTGCTGAAATTGTTTCATAATCTGTGCTCCACGCGTGATTTTTTTTGAATTTGTTTACAGATTTATACTATTTCGCGTTATTTAAAGGTGATGTCTATCGAGACTATTCTAAATGTGCGAGATATTGTTTCATAATCTGTGCTCCACGCGTGATTTTTTAAAATTTATTTACAGATTTATACTATTTCGCGTTATTTAAAGGCGATGTCTATCGAGGCTATTCTCATTGTGCGGGAAATTGTTTCATAATCTGTGCTCCACGCGTGATTTTTTTTTCAATTTGTTTATACTAATTATTACATTTTATACTATTTCGCGTTATTTAAATGTGATGTCTATCGAGACTATTCTAAATGTGCGAGATATTGTTTCATAATCTGTGTTCCACGCGTGATTTTTTAAATTTATTTACAGATTTATACTATTTCGCGTTATTTAAAGGTGATGTCTATCGACACTATTCTCAATGTGCTGGAAATTGTTTCATAATCTGTGCTCCACGCGTGATTTTTGTTAATTTGTTTACGGATTTATACTATTTCACGTTATTTAAAGACGATGTCTATCGAGGCTATACTCAGTGTGCTGGAAATTGTTTCATAATCTATGCGCCAAGCGTGATTTTTTTTTTCAATTTGTTTATACTAATCCGCGTTATTTAAAGGTGATGTCTATCGAGACTATTCTCAATGTGCTGGAAATTGTTTCATAATCTGTGCTCCACGAGTGATTTTTTTGAATTTGTTTACGGATTTATACTAATCCGCGTTATTTAAAGGTGATGTCTATCCAGACTATTCTCAATGTGCTGGAAATTGTTTCATAATCTGTGCTCCACGCGTGATTTTTTTTTGAATTTGTTTACAGATTTATACTATTTCGCGTTATTTAAAGGTGATGTCTATCGAGACTATTCTCAATGAGCTGGAAATTGTTTTATAATCTGTGCTCCACGCGTGATTTTTTTGAATTTGTTTACGGATTTATACTATACCGCGTTATTTAAAGGTGATGTCTATCGAGACTATTCTCAATGTGCTGGAAATTGTTTCATAATCTGTGCTCCACGCGTGATTTTTTTTTAATTTATTTACAGATTTATACTATTTTGCGTTATTTAAAGGCGATGTCTATAGAGAATATTTTCAATGTGCTGGAAATAGTTTCACAATCCATGCTCCAAGCGTGATTTTTTTTTCAATTTTTTTACAGATTTATACTATTTCGCGTTATTTAAAGGTGATGTCTATCGAGGCTATTCTCAATGTGCGGGAAATTGTTTCATAATATGTGCTAGACGCGTGATTTTTAAAAATTTGTTTACGGATTTATACCATTTCGCGTTATTTAAAGGTGATGTCTATAGAAGCTATTCTCAATGTCCTGGAAATTGTTTCATAATCTGTGCTCCACGCGTGATTTTTTTAAATTTGTTTACGGATTTATACCATTTCGCGTTATTTAAAGACGATGTCTATCGAAACTATTCTCAATGTGCTGGAAATTGTTTCATAATCTGTGCTCCACGCGTGATTTTTTTTTAATTTGTTTACAGATTTATACTATTTGGCGTTATTTAAAGGTGATGTCTATCGAGACTATTCTAAATGTGTGAGATATTGTTTCATAATCTGTGCTCCACGCGTGATTTTTTTGAATTTATTTACAGATTTATACTATTTCGCGTTATTTAAAGGCGATGTCTATCGAGACTATTCTCAATGTGCTGGAAATTGTTTCATAATCTGTGCTCCACGCGTGATATTTTTTAAATTATTTACAGAATTATACTATTTCGCGTTACTTAAAGGCGATGTCTATCGAGGCTATTCTCATTGTGCGGGAAATTGTTTCATAATCTGTGCTCCACGCGTGATTTTTGTTATTTTGTTTACGGATTTATACTATTTCGCGTTATTTAAAGACGATGTCTATCGAGGCTATACTCAGTGTGCTCGAAATTGTTTCATAATCTATGCTCCAAGCGTGATTTTTTTTCAATTTGTTTATACTAATTATTACATTTTATACTATTTCGCGTTATTTAAAGGTGATGTCTATCGAGACTATTCTCAATGTGCTGGAAATTGTTTCATAATCTGTGCTCCACGCGTGATTTTTGTTAATTTGTTTACGGATTTATACTATTTCGCGTTATTTAAAGACGATATCTATCGAGGCTATACTCAGTGTGCTGGAAATTGTTTCATAATCTATGCTCCAAGCGTGATTTTTTTTTTCAATTTGTTTATACTAATTATTAAATTTTATACTAATCCGCATTATTTAAAGGTGATGTCTATCGAGACTATTCTCAATGTGCTGGAAATTGTTTCATAATCTGTGCTCCACGCGTGATTTTTTTGAATTTGTTTACGGATTTATACTAATCCGCGTTATTTAAAGGTGATGTCTATCCAGACTATTCTCAATGTGCTGGAAATTGTTTCATAATCTGTGCTCCACGCGTGATTTTTTTTTTTTTTTGTTGACAGATTTATACTATTTCGCGTTATTTAAATGTGATGTGTATCGAGACTATTCTCAATGAGCTGGAAATTGTTTTATAATCTGTGCTCCACGCGTGATTTTTTTGAATTTGTTTACGGATTTATACTAATCCGCGTTATTTAAAGGTGATGTCTATCGAGACTATTCTCAATGTGCTGGAAATTCTTTCATAATCTGTGCTCCACGCGTGATTTTATTGAATTTGTTTTCAGATTTATACTATTTCGCGTTATTTAAAGGTGATGTCTACCGAGACTATTCTCAATGTGCTGGAAATTGTTTCATAATCTGTGCTCCACGCGTGATTTTTTAAAAAAATTATTGACAGATTTATACTATTTTGCGTTATTTAAAGGCGATGTCTATAGAGAATATTTTCAATGTGCGGGAAATTGTTTCACAATCCTTGCTCCAAGCGTGATTTTTTTTTCAATTTTTTACAGATTTATACTATTTCGCGTTATTTAAAGGCGATGTCTATCGAGACTATTCTCAATGTGCTGGAAATTGTTTCATAATCTGTGCTCCACGCGTGATATTTTTAAAATTATTTACAGAATTATACTATTTCGCGTTACTTAAAGGCGATGTCTATCGAGGCTATTCTCATTGTGCGGGAAATTGTTTCATAATCTGTGCTCCACGCGTGATTTTTGTTAATTTGTTTACGGATTTATACTATTTCGCGTTATTTAAAGACGATGTCTATCGAGGCTATACTCAGTGTGCTCGAAATTGTTTCATAATCTATGCTCCAAGCGTGATTTTTTTTTCAATTTGTTTATACTAATTATTACATTTTATACTATTTCGCGTTATTTAAAGGTGATGTCTATCGAGACTATTCTCAATGTGCTGGAAATTGTTTCATAATCTGTGCTCCACGCGTGATTTTTGTTAATTTGTTTACGGATTTATACTATTTCGCGTTATTTAAAGACGATGTCTATCGAGGCTATACTCAGTGTGCTGGAAATTGTTTCATAATCTATGCTCCAAGCGTGATTTTTTTTTCAATTTGTTTATACTAATTATTAAATTTTATACTAATCCGCATTATTTAAAGGTGATGTCTATCGAGACTATTCTCAATGTGCTGGAAATTGTTTCATAATCTGTGCTCCACGCGTGATTTTTTTGAATTTGTTTACGGATTTATACTAATCCGCGTTATTTAAAGGTGATGTCTATCCAGACTATTCTCAATGTGCTGGAAATTGTTTCATAATCTGTGCTCCACGCGTGATTTTTTTTTTTTGTTGACAGATTTATACTATTTCGCGTTATTTAAAGGTGATGTGTATCGAGACTATTCTCGATGAGCTGGAAATTGTTTTATAATCTGTGCTCCACGCGTGATTTTTTTGAATTTGTTTACGGATTTATACTAATCCGCGTTATTTAAAGGTGATGTCTATCGAGACTATTCTCAATGTGCTGGAAATTCTTTCATAATCTGTGCTCCACGCGTGATTTTATTGAATTTGTTTTCAGATTTATACTATTTCGCGTTATTTAAAGGTGATGTCTACCGAGACTATTCTCAATGTGCTGGAAATTGTTTCATAATCTGTGCTCCACGCGTGATTTTTTAAAAAAATTATTGACAGATTTATACTATTTTGCGTTATTTAAAGGCGATGTCTATAGAGAATATTTTCAATGTGCTGGAAATTGTTTCACAATCCTTGCTCCAAGCGTGATTTTTTTTTCAATTTTTTTACAGATTTATACTATTTCGCGTTATTTAAAGGTGATGTCTATCGAGGCTATTCTCAATGTGCTGGAAATTGTTTCATAATTTGTGCTCCACGCGTGATTTTTTTGAATTTGTTTACGGATTTATACCATTTCGCGTTATTTAAAGGTGACGTCTATAGAGGCTATTCTAAATGTGCTAGAAATTGTTTCATAATCTCTGCTCTACGAGTGACTTTTTAAAATTTTTTACAAATTTACTCTATTTCGCGTTATTTAAAGGCTATGTCTATCGAGACTATTTTCAATGTGCTGGAAAACGTTTCACAATCCATGCTCCAAGCGTGATTTTTTTTCAATTTTTTTTACAGATTTATACTATTTCACGTTATCTAAAGGTGATGTCTATCGAGGCTATTCTCAATGTGCGGGAAATTGTTTCATAATTTGTGCTAAACGCGTGATTTTTTTAAATTAGTTTACGGATTTATACCATTTCGCGTTATTTAAAGGTGATGTCTATAGAAGCTATTATCAATGTCCTGGAAATTGTTTCATAATCTGTGCTCCACGCGTGATTTTTTTAAATTTGTTTACGGATTTATACCATTTCGCGTTATTTAAAGACGATGTCTATCGAAACTATTCTCAATGTGCTGGAAATTGTTTCATAATCTGTGCTCCACGCGTGATTTTTTTGAATTTGTTTACAGATTTATACTATTTCGCATTATTTAAAGGTGATGTCTATCGAGACTATTCTAAATGTGCGAGATATTGTTTCATAATCTGTGCTCCACGCGTGATATTTTGAATTTATTTACAGATTTATACTATTTCGCGTTATTTAAAGACGATGTCTATCGAGACTATTCTAAATGTGCGAGATATTGTTTCATAATCTGTGCTCCACGCGTGATTTTTTTAAATTTGTTTACGGATTTATACCATTTCGCGTTATTTAAAGACGATGTCTATCGAGACTATTCTGAATGTGCTGGAAATTGTATAACAATCCATGCTCCAAGCGTGATATTTTTTCAATTTTTTTACAGATGTATACCATTCCGCGTTATTTAAAGGCGATGTCTATCGAGACTATTTTCAATGTGCTGGATATTGTTTCACAATCTATGCTCCAAGCGTGATTTTTTTTTTCAATTTGTTTATATTAATTATTATATTTTATACTATTTCGCGTTATTTAAAGGTGATGTCTATCAAGGCTATACTCAATGTGCTGGAAATATTTTCATAATCTGTGCTCAACGCGTGATTTTTTTCAATTTGTTTACGTCTTTATACTATTTCGCGTTATTTAAAGGCGATGTCTATCGAGACTATTTTCAATGAGCGGGAAATTGTTTCACAAACTATTGTCCAAGCGTGATTTTTTCTTATTTCAATTTGTTTACGGATTTATATTATTTGCGTTATTTAAAGGCGAAATCTTTCGAGACTATTCTCAATGTGCTGGAAATTGTTTTATAATCTGTGCTCCACGCGTGATTTTTTTGAATTTGTTTACGGATTTATACTAATCCGCGTTATTTAAAGGTGATGTCTATCGAGACTATTCTAAATGTGCGAGAGATTTTTTCATAATCTGTGCTCCACGCGTGATTTTTTTGAATTTATTTACAGATTTATACTACTTCGCGTTATTTAAAGGCGATGTCTATCGAGACTATTCTCAATGTGCTGGAAATTGTTTCATAATCTGTGCTCCACGCGTGATTTTTTTGAATTTGTTTACGGATTTATACTAATCCGCGTTATTTAAAGGTGACGTCTATAGAGGCTGTTCTAAATGTGCTAGAAATTGTTTCATAATCTCTGCTCTACGCGTGACTTTTTAAAATTTTTTACAAATTTACTCTATTTCGCGTTATTTAAAGGCTATGTCTATCGAGACTATTTTCAATGTGCTGGAAAACGTTTCACAATCCATGCTCCAAGCGTGATTTTTTTTCAATTTTTCTTACAGATTTATACTATTTCACGTTATCTAAAGGTGATGTCTATCGAGGCTATTCTCAATGTGCGGGAAATTGTTTCATAATTTGTGCTAAACGCGTGATTTTTTTAAATTAGTTTACGGATTTATACCATTTCGCGTTATTTAAAGGTGATGTCTATAGAAGCTATTATCAATGTCCTGGAAATTGTTTCATAATCTGTGCTCCACGCGTGATTTTTTTAAATTTGTTTACGGATTTATACTATTTCGCGTTATTTAAAGACGATGTCTATCGAAACTATTCTCAATGTGCTGGAAATTGTTTCATAATCTGTGCTCCACGCGTGATTTTTTTGAATTTGTTTACAGATTTATACTATTTCGCATTATTTAAAGGTGATGTCTATCGAGACTATTCTAAATGTGCGAGATATTGTTTATTAATCTGTGCTCCACGCGTGATATTTTGAATTTATTTACAGATTTATACTATTTCGCGTTATTTAAAGACGATGTCTATCGAGACTATTCTAAATGTGCGAGATATTGTTTCATAATCTGTGCTCCACGCGTGATTTTTTTAAATTTGTTTACGGATTTATACCATTTCGCGTTATTTAAAGACGATGTCTATCGAGACTATTCTGAATGTGCTGGAAATTGTATAACAATCCATGCTCCAAGCGTGATATTTTTTCAATTTTTTTACAGATGTATACCATTCCGCGTTATTTAAAGGCGATGTCTATCGAGACTATTTTCAATGTGCTGGATATTGTTTCACAATCTATGCTCCAAGCGTGATTTTTTTTTTCAATTTGTTTATATTAATTATTACATTTTATACTATTTCGCGTTATTTAAAGGTGATGTCTATCAAGGCTATACTCAATGTGCTGGAAATTGTTTCATAATCTGTGCTCAACGCGTGATTTTTTTCAATTTGTTTACGTCTTTATACTATTTCGCGTTATTTAAAGGCGATGTCTATCGAGACTATTTTCAATGAGCGGGAAATTGTTTCACAAACTATTGTCCAAGCGTGATTTTTTCTTATTTCAATTTGTTTACGGATTTATATTATTTGCGTTATTTAAAGGCGAAATCTTTCGAGACTATTCTCAATGTGCTGGAAATTGTTTTATAATCTGTGCTCCACGCGTGATTTTTTTGAATTTGTTTACGGATTTATACTAATCCGCGTTATTTAAAGGTGATGTCTATCGAGACTATTCTAAATGTGCGAGAGATTTTTTCATAATCTGTGCTCCACGCGTGATTTTTTTGAATTTATTTACAGATTTATACTATTTCGCGTTATTTAAAGGCGATGTCTATCGAGACTATTCTCAATGTGCTGGAAATTGTTTCATAATCTGTGCTCCACGCGTGATATTTTATAAATTATTTACAGATTTATACTATTTCGCGTTACTTAAAGGCGATGTCTATCGAGGCTATTCTCATTGTGCGGGAAATTGTTTCATAATCTGTGCTCCACGCGTGATTTTTGTTAATTTGTTTACGGATTTATACTATTTCGCGTTATTTAAAGACGATTTCTATCGAGGCTATACTCAGTGTGCTGGAAATTTTTTCATAATCTATTCTCCAAGCGTGATTTTTTTTTTCAATTTGTTTATACTAATTATTAAAATTTATACTAATCCGCGTTATTTAAAGGTGATGTCTATCGAGACTATTCTCAATGTGCTGAAAATTGTTTCATAATCTGTGCTGCACGCGTGATTTTTTTAAATTTGTTTTCGGATTTATACTAATCCGCGTTATTTAAAGGTGATGTCTAAGCAGACTATTCTCAATGTGCTGGAAATTGTTTCATAATTTGTGCTCCACGCGTGATTTTTTTGAATTTGTTTACGGATTTACACCATTTCGCGTTATTTAAAGGTGACGTCTATAGAGGCTATTCTCAATGTGCGAGAAATTGTTTCATAATCTGTGCTCTACGCGTGATTTTTTAAAATTTTTTACAGATTTACACTATTTCGCGTTATTTAAAGGCTATGTCTATCGAGACTATTTTCAATGTGCTGGAAAACGTTTCACAATCCATGCTCCAAGCGTGATTTTTTTTCAATTTTTTTACAGTTTTATACTATTTCACGGTATCTAAAGGTGATGTCTATCGAGGCTATTCTCAATGTGCGGGAAATTGTTTCATAATCTGTGCTCCACGCGTGATTTTTTTGAATTTATTTACAGATTTATAATATTTCGCATTATTTAAAGGTGATGTCTATCGAGGCTATTCTCATTGTGCGGGAAATTGTTTCATAATCTGTGCTCCACGCGTGATTTTTGTTAATTTGTTTACGGATTTATACTATTTCGCGTTATTTAAAGACGATGTCTATCGAGGCTATACTGGAAATTGTTTCATAATCTATGCTCCAAGCGTGATTTTTTTTCATTTTGTTTATACTAATTATTACATTTTATACTGTTTCGCGTTATTTAAAGGTGATGTCTATCGAGACTATTCTAAATGTGCGAGATATTGTTTCATAATCTGTGCTCCACGCGTGATATTTTGAATTTATTTACAGATTTATACTATTTCGCGTTATTTAAAGACGATGTCTATCGAGACTATTCTAAATGTGCGAGATATTGTTTCATAATCTGTGCTCCACGCGTGATCTTTTGAATTTATTTACAGATTTATACTATTTCGCGTTATTTAAAGGTGATGTCTATCGAGACTATTCTCAATGTGCTGGAAATTGTTTCATAATCTGTGCTCCACGCGTGATTTTTGTTAATTTGTTTACGGATTTATACCATTTCGCGTTATTTAAAGACGATGTCTATCGAGACTATTCTGAATGTGCTGGAAATTGTATAACAATCCATGCTCCAAGCGTGATATTTTTTCAATTTTTTTACAGATGTATACCATTCCGCGTTATTTAAAGGCGATGTCTATCGAGACTATTTTCAATGTGCTGGATATTGTTTCACAATCTATGCTCCAAGCGTGATTTTTTTTTTCAATTTGTTTATATTAATTATTACATTTTATACTATTTCGCGTTATTTAAAGGTGATGTCTATCAAGGCTATACTCAATGTGCTGGAAATTGTTTCATAATCTGTGCTCAACGCGTGATTATTTTCAATTTGTTTACGTCTTTATACTATTTCGCGTTATTTAAAGGCGATGTCTATCGAGACTATTTTCAATGAGCGGGAAATTGTTTCACAAATTATTGTCCAAGCGTGATTTTTTCTTATTTCAATTTGTTTATGGATTTATACTATTTGCGTTATTTAAAGTCGAAGTCTTTCGAGACTATTCTCAATGTGCTGGAAATTGTTTTATAATCTGTGCTCCACGCGTGATTTTTTTGAATTTGTTTACGGATTTATACTAATCCGCGTTATTTAAAGGTGATGTCTATCGAGGCTATTCTCATTGTGCGGGAAATTGTTTCATAATCTGTGCTCCACGCGTGATTTTTGTTAATTTGTTTACGGATTTATACTATTTCGCGTTATTTAAAGACGATTTCTATCGAGGCTATACTCAGTGTGCTGGAAATTGTTTCATAATCTATGCTCCAAGCGTGATTTTTTTTTTCAATTTGTTTATACTAATTATTAAAATTTATACTAATCCGCGTTATTTAAAGGTGATGTCTATCGACACTATTCTCAATGTGCTGGAAATTGTTTCATAATCTGTGCTCCACGCGTGATTTTTTTAAATTTGTTTTCGGATTTATACTAATCCGCGTTATTTAAAGGTGATGTCTAAGCAGACTATTCTCAATGTGCTGGAAATTGTTTCATAATTTGTGCTCCACGCGTGATTTTTTTGAATTTGTTTACGGATTTATACCATTTCGCGTTATTTAAAGGTGACGTCTATAGAGGCTATTCTCAATGTGCGAGAAATTGTTTCATAATCTGTGCTCTACGCGTGATTTTTTAAAATTTTTTACAGATTTACACTATTTCGCGTTATTTAAAGGCTATGTCTATCGAGACTATTTTCAATGTGAGGGAAAACGTTTCACAATCCATGCTCCAAGCGTGATTTTTTTTCAATTTTCTTACAGATTTATACTATTTCACGGTATCTAAAGGTGATGTCTATCGAGGCTATTCTCAATGTGCGGGAAATTGTTTCATAATCTGTGCTCCACGCGTGATTTTTTTGAATTTATTTAAAGATTTATAATATTTCGCATTATTTAAAGGTGATGTCTATCGAGGCTATTCTCAATGTGCTGGAAATTGTTTCACAATCCATGCTCCAAGCGTGATTTTTTTTTCAATTTTTTTACAGATTTATACTATTTCGCGTTATTTAAAGGTGATGTCTATCGAGGCTATTCTCAATGTGCGGGAAATTGTTTCATAATATGTGCTAGACGCGTGATTTTTAAAAATTTGTTTACGGATTTATACCATTTCGCGTTATTTAAAGGTGATGTCTATAGAAGCTATTCTCAATGTCCTGGAAATTGTTTCATAATCTGTGCTCCACGCGTGATTTTTTTAAATTTGTTTACGGATTTATACCATTTCGCGTTATTTAAAGACGATGTCTATCGAAACTATTCTCAATGTGCTGGAAATTGTTTCATAATCTGTGCTCCACGCGTGATTTTTTTTTAATTTGTTTACAGATTTATACTATTTGGCGTTATTTAAAGGTGATGTCTATCGAGACTATTCTAAATGTGTGAGATATTGTTTCATAATCTGTGCTCCACGCGTGATTTTTTTGAATTTATTTACAGATTTATACTATTTCGCGTTATTTAAAGGCGATGTCTATCGAGACTATTCTCAATGTGCTGGAAATTGTTTCATAATCTGTGCTCCACGCGTGATATTTTTTAAATTATTTACAGAATTATACTATTTCGCGTTACTTAAAGGCGATGTCTATCGAGGCTATTCTCATTGTGCGGGAAATTGTTTCATAATCTGTGCTCCACGCGTGATTTTTGTTATTTTGTTTACGGATTTATACTATTTCGCGTTATTTAAAGACGATGTCTATCGAGGCTATACTCAGTGTGCTCGAAATTGTTTCATAATCTATGCTCCAAGCGTGATTTTTTTTCAATTTGTTTATACTAATTATTACATTTTATACTATTTCGCGTTATTTAAAGGTGATGTCTATCGAGACTATTCTCAATGTGCTGGAAATTGTTTCATAATCTGTGCTCCACGCGTGATTTTTGTTAATTTGTTTACGGATTTATACTATTTCGCGTTATTTAAAGACGATATCTATCGAGGCTATACTCAGTGTGCTGGAAATTGTTTCATAATCTATGCTCCAAGCGTGATTTTTTTTTTCAATTTGTTTATACTAATTATTAAATTTTATACTAATCCGCATTATTTAAAGGTGATGTCTATCGAGACTATTCTCAATGTGCTGGAAATTGTTTCATAATCTGTGCTCCACGCGTGATTTTTTTGAATTTGTTTACGGATTTATACTAATCCGCGTTATTTAAAGGTGATGTCTATCCAGACTATTCTCAATGTGCTGGAAATTGTTTCATAATCTGTGCTCCACGCGTGATTTTTTTTTTTTTTTGTTGACAGATTTATACTATTTCGCGTTATTTAAATGTGATGTGTATCGAGACTATTCTCAATGAGCTGGAAATTGTTTTATAATCTGTGCTCCACGCGTGATTTTTTTGAATTTGTTTACGGATTTATACTAATCCGCGTTATTTAAAGGTGATGTCTATCGAGACTATTCTCAATGTGCTGGAAATTCTTTCATAATCTGTGCTCCACGCGTGATTTTATTGAATTTGTTTTCAGATTTATACTATTTCGCGTTATTTAAAGGTGATGTCTACCGAGACTATTCTCAATGTGCTGGAAATTGTTTCATAATCTGTGCTCCACGCGTGATTTTTTAAAAAAATTATTGACAGATTTATACTATTTTGCGTTATTTAAAGGCGATGTCTATAGAGAATATTTTCAATGTGCGGGAAATTGTTTCACAATCCTTGCTCCAAGCGTGATTTTTTTTTCAATTTTTTACAGATTTATACTATTTCGCGTTATTTAAAGGCGATGTCTATCGAGACTATTCTCAATGTGCTGGAAATTGTTTCATAATCTGTGCTCCACGCGTGATATTTTTAAAATTATTTACAGAATTATACTATTTCGCGTTACTTAAAGGCGATGTCTATCGAGGCTATTCTCATTGTGCGGGAAATTGTTTCATAATCTGTGCTCCACGCGTGATTTTTGTTAATTTGTTTACGGATTTATACTATTTCGCGTTATTTAAAGACGATGTCTATCGAGGCTATACTCAGTGTGCTCGAAATTGTTTCATAATCTATGCTCCAAGCGTGATTTTTTTTTCAATTTGTTTATACTAATTATTACATTTTATACTATTTCGCGTTATTTAAAGGTGATGTCTATCGAGACTATTCTCAATGTGCTGGAAATTGTTTCATAATCTGTGCTCCACGCGTGATTTTTGTTAATTTGTTTACGGATTTATACTATTTCGCGTTATTTAAAGACGATGTCTATCGAGGCTATACTCAGTGTGCTGGAAATTGTTTCATAATCTATGCTCCAAGCGTGATTTTTTTTTCAATTTGTTTATACTAATTATTAAATTTTATACTAATCCGCATTATTTAAAGGTGATGTCTATCGAGACTATTCTCAATGTGCTGGAAATTGTTTCATAATCTGTGCTCCACGCGTGATTTTTTTGAATTTGTTTACGGATTTATACTAATCCGCGTTATTTAAAGGTGATGTCTATCCAGACTATTCTCAATGTGCTGGAAATTGTTTCATAATCTGTGCTCCACGCGTGATTTTTTTTTTTTTGTTGACAGATTTATACTATTTCGCGTTATTTAAAGGTGATGTGTATCGAGACTATTCTCGATGAGCTGGAAATTGTTTTATAATCTGTGCTCCACGCGTGATTTTTTTGAATTTGTTTACGGATTTATACTAATCCGCGTTATTTAAAGGTGATGTCTATCGAGACTATTCTCAATGTGCTGGAAATTCTTTCATAATCTGTGCTCCACGCGTGATTTTATTGAATTTGTTTTCAGATTTATACTATTTCGCGTTATTTAAAGGTGATGTCTACCGAGACTATTCTCAATGTGCTGGAAATTGTTTCATAATCTGTGCTCCACGCGTGATTTTTTAAAAAAATTATTGACAGATTTATACTATTTTGCGTTATTTAAAGGCGATGTCTATAGAGAATATTTTCAATGTGCTGGAAATTGTTTCACAATCCTTGCTCCAAGCGTGATTTTTTTTTCAATTTTTTTACAGATTTATACTATTTCGCGTTATTTAAAGGTGATGTCTATCGAGGCTATTCTCAATGTGCTGGAAATTGTTTCATAATTTGTGCTCCACGCGTGATTTTTTTGAATTTGTTTACGGATTTATACCATTTCGCGTTATTTAAAGGTGACGTCTATAGAGGCTATTCTAAATGTGCTAGAAATTGTTTCATAATCTCTGCTCTACGAGTGACTTTTTAAAATTTTTTACAAATTTACTCTATTTCGCGTTATTTAAAGGCTATGTCTATCGAGACTATTTTCAATGTGCTGGAAAACGTTTCACAATCCATGCTCCAAGCGTGATTTTTTTTCAATTTTTTTTACAGATTTATACTATTTCACGTTATCTAAAGGTGATGTCTATCGAGGCTATTCTCAATGTGCGGGAAATTGTTTCATAATTTGTGCTAAACGCGTGATTTTTTTAAATTAGTTTACGGATTTATACCATTTCGCGTTATTTAAAGGTGATGTCTATAGAAGCTATTATCAATGTCCTGGAAATTGTTTCATAATCTGTGCTCCACGCGTGATTTTTTTAAATTTGTTTACGGATTTATACCATTTCGCGTTATTTAAAGACGATGTCTATCGAAACTATTCTCAATGTGCTGGAAATTGTTTCATAATCTGTGCTCCACGCGTGATTTTTTTGAATTTGTTTACAGATTTATACTATTTCGCATTATTTAAAGGTGATGTCTATCGAGACTATTCTAAATGTGCGAGATATTGTTTCATAATCTGTGCTCCACGCGTGATATTTTGAATTTATTTACAGATTTATACTATTTCGCGTTATTTAAAGACGATGTCTATCGAGACTATTCTAAATGTGCGAGATATTGTTTCATAATCTGTGCTCCACGCGTGATTTTTTTAAATTTGTTTACGGATTTATACCATTTCGCGTTATTTAAAGACGATGTCTATCGAGACTATTCTGAATGTGCTGGAAATTGTATAACAATCCATGCTCCAAGCGTGATATTTTTTCAATTTTTTTACAGATGTATACCATTCCGCGTTATTTAAAGGCGATGTCTATCGAGACTATTTTCAATGTGCTGGATATTGTTTCACAATCTATGCTCCAAGCGTGATTTTTTTTTTCAATTTGTTTATATTAATTATTATATTTTATACTATTTCGCGTTATTTAAAGGTGATGTCTATCAAGGCTATACTCAATGTGCTGGAAATATTTTCATAATCTGTGCTCAACGCGTGATTTTTTTCAATTTGTTTACGTCTTTATACTATTTCGCGTTATTTAAAGGCGATGTCTATCGAGACTATTTTCAATGAGCGGGAAATTGTTTCACAAACTATTGTCCAAGCGTGATTTTTTCTTATTTCAATTTGTTTACGGATTTATATTATTTGCGTTATTTAAAGGCGAAATCTTTCGAGACTATTCTCAATGTGCTGGAAATTGTTTTATAATCTGTGCTCCACGCGTGATTTTTTTGAATTTGTTTACGGATTTATACTAATCCGCGTTATTTAAAGGTGATGTCTATCGAGACTATTCTAAATGTGCGAGAGATTTTTTCATAATCTGTGCTCCACGCGTGATTTTTTTGAATTTATTTACAGATTTATACTACTTCGCGTTATTTAAAGGCGATGTCTATCGAGACTATTCTCAATGTGCTGGAAATTGTTTCATAATCTGTGCTCCACGCGTGATTTTTTTGAATTTGTTTACGGATTTATACTAATCCGCGTTATTTAAAGGTGACGTCTATAGAGGCTGTTCTAAATGTGCTAGAAATTGTTTCATAATCTCTGCTCTACGCGTGACTTTTTAAAATTTTTTACAAATTTACTCTATTTCGCGTTATTTAAAGGCTATGTCTATCGAGACTATTTTCAATGTGCTGGAAAACGTTTCACAATCCATGCTCCAAGCGTGATTTTTTTTCAATTTTTCTTACAGATTTATACTATTTCACGTTATCTAAAGGTGATGTCTATCGAGGCTATTCTCAATGTGCGGGAAATTGTTTCATAATTTGTGCTAAACGCGTGATTTTTTTAAATTAGTTTACGGATTTATACCATTTCGCGTTATTTAAAGGTGATGTCTATAGAAGCTATTATCAATGTCCTGGAAATTGTTTCATAATCTGTGCTCCACGCGTGATTTTTTTAAATTTGTTTACGGATTTATACTATTTCGCGTTATTTAAAGACGATGTCTATCGAAACTATTCTCAATGTGCTGGAAATTGTTTCATAATCTGTGCTCCACGCGTGATTTTTTTGAATTTGTTTACAGATTTATACTATTTCGCATTATTTAAAGGTGATGTCTATCGAGACTATTCTAAATGTGCGAGATATTGTTTATTAATCTGTGCTCCACGCGTGATATTTTGAATTTATTTACAGATTTATACTATTTCGCGTTATTTAAAGACGATGTCTATCGAGACTATTCTAAATGTGCGAGATATTGTTTCATAATCTGTGCTCCACGCGTGATTTTTTTAAATTTGTTTACGGATTTATACCATTTCGCGTTATTTAAAGACGATGTCTATCGAGACTATTCTGAATGTGCTGGAAATTGTATAACAATCCATGCTCCAAGCGTGATATTTTTTCAATTTTTTTACAGATGTATACCATTCCGCGTTATTTAAAGGCGATGTCTATCGAGACTATTTTCAATGTGCTGGATATTGTTTCACAATCTATGCTCCAAGCGTGATTTTTTTTTTCAATTTGTTTATATTAATTATTACATTTTATACTATTTCGCGTTATTTAAAGGTGATGTCTATCAAGGCTATACTCAATGTGCTGGAAATTGTTTCATAATCTGTGCTCAACGCGTGATTTTTTTCAATTTGTTTACGTCTTTATACTATTTCGCGTTATTTAAAGGCGATGTCTATCGAGACTATTTTCAATGAGCGGGAAATTGTTTCACAAACTATTGTCCAAGCGTGATTTTTTCTTATTTCAATTTGTTTACGGATTTATATTATTTGCGTTATTTAAAGGCGAAATCTTTCGAGACTATTCTCAATGTGCTGGAAATTGTTTTATAATCTGTGCTCCACGCGTGATTTTTTTGAATTTGTTTACGGATTTATACTAATCCGCGTTATTTAAAGGTGATGTCTATCGAGACTATTCTAAATGTGCGAGAGATTTTTTCATAATCTGTGCTCCACGCGTGATTTTTTTGAATTTATTTACAGATTTATACTATTTCGCGTTATTTAAAGGCGATGTCTATCGAGACTATTCTCAATGTGCTGGAAATTGTTTCATAATCTGTGCTCCACGCGTGATATTTTATAAATTATTTACAGATTTATACTATTTCGCGTTACTTAAAGGCGATGTCTATCGAGGCTATTCTCATTGTGCGGGAAATTGTTTCATAATCTGTGCTCCACGCGTGATTTTTGTTAATTTGTTTACGGATTTATACTATTTCGCGTTATTTAAAGACGATTTCTATCGAGGCTATACTCAGTGTGCTGGAAATTTTTTCATAATCTATTCTCCAAGCGTGATTTTTTTTTTCAATTTGTTTATACTAATTATTAAAATTTATACTAATCCGCGTTATTTAAAGGTGATGTCTATCGAGACTATTCTCAATGTGCTGAAAATTGTTTCATAATCTGTGCTGCACGCGTGATTTTTTTAAATTTGTTTTCGGATTTATACTAATCCGCGTTATTTAAAGGTGATGTCTAAGCAGACTATTCTCAATGTGCTGGAAATTGTTTCATAATTTGTGCTCCACGCGTGATTTTTTTGAATTTGTTTACGGATTTACACCATTTCGCGTTATTTAAAGGTGACGTCTATAGAGGCTATTCTCAATGTGCGAGAAATTGTTTCATAATCTGTGCTCTACGCGTGATTTTTTAAAATTTTTTACAGATTTACACTATTTCGCGTTATTTAAAGGCTATGTCTATCGAGACTATTTTCAATGTGCTGGAAAACGTTTCACAATCCATGCTCCAAGCGTGATTTTTTTTCAATTTTTTTACAGTTTTATACTATTTCACGGTATCTAAAGGTGATGTCTATCGAGGCTATTCTCAATGTGCGGGAAATTGTTTCATAATCTGTGCTCCACGCGTGATTTTTTTGAATTTATTTACAGATTTATAATATTTCGCATTATTTAAAGGTGATGTCTATCGAGGCTATTCTCATTGTGCGGGAAATTGTTTCATAATCTGTGCTCCACGCGTGATTTTTGTTAATTTGTTTACGGATTTATACTATTTCGCGTTATTTAAAGACGATGTCTATCGAGGCTATACTGGAAATTGTTTCATAATCTATGCTCCAAGCGTGATTTTTTTTCATTTTGTTTATACTAATTATTACATTTTATACTGTTTCGCGTTATTTAAAGGTGATGTCTATCGAGACTATTCTAAATGTGCGAGATATTGTTTCATAATCTGTGCTCCACGCGTGATATTTTGAATTTATTTACAGATTTATACTATTTCGCGTTATTTAAAGACGATGTCTATCGAGACTATTCTAAATGTGCGAGATATTGTTTCATAATCTGTGCTCCACGCGTGATCTTTTGAATTTATTTACAGATTTATACTATTTCGCGTTATTTAAAGGTGATGTCTATCGAGACTATTCTCAATGTGCTGGAAATTGTTTCATAATCTGTGCTCCACGCGTGATTTTTGTTAATTTGTTTACGGATTTATACCATTTCGCGTTATTTAAAGACGATGTCTATCGAGACTATTCTGAATGTGCTGGAAATTGTATAACAATCCATGCTCCAAGCGTGATATTTTTTCAATTTTTTTACAGATGTATACCATTCCGCGTTATTTAAAGGCGATGTCTATCGAGACTATTTTCAATGTGCTGGATATTGTTTCACAATCTATGCTCCAAGCGTGATTTTTTTTTTCAATTTGTTTATATTAATTATTACATTTTATACTATTTCGCGTTATTTAAAGGTGATGTCTATCAAGGCTATACTCAATGTGCTGGAAATTGTTTCATAATCTGTGCTCAACGCGTGATTATTTTCAATTTGTTTACGTCTTTATACTATTTCGCGTTATTTAAAGGCGATGTCTATCGAGACTATTTTCAATGAGCGGGAAATTGTTTCACAAATTATTGTCCAAGCGTGATTTTTTCTTATTTCAATTTGTTTATGGATTTATACTATTTGCGTTATTTAAAGTCGAAGTCTTTCGAGACTATTCTCAATGTGCTGGAAATTGTTTTATAATCTGTGCTCCACGCGTGATTTTTTTGAATTTGTTTACGGATTTATACTAATCCGCGTTATTTAAAGGTGATGTCTATCGAGGCTATTCTCATTGTGCGGGAAATTGTTTCATAATCTGTGCTCCACGCGTGATTTTTGTTAATTTGTTTACGGATTTATACTATTTCGCGTTATTTAAAGACGATTTCTATCGAGGCTATACTCAGTGTGCTGGAAATTGTTTCATAATCTATGCTCCAAGCGTGATTTTTTTTTTCAATTTGTTTATACTAATTATTAAAATTTATACTAATCCGCGTTATTTAAAGGTGATGTCTATCGACACTATTCTCAATGTGCTGGAAATTGTTTCATAATCTGTGCTCCACGCGTGATTTTTTTAAATTTGTTTTCGGATTTATACTAATCCGCGTTATTTAAAGGTGATGTCTAAGCAGACTATTCTCAATGTGCTGGAAATTGTTTCATAATTTGTGCTCCACGCGTGATTTTTTTGAATTTGTTTACGGATTTATACCATTTCGCGTTATTTAAAGGTGACGTCTATAGAGGCTATTCTCAATGTGCGAGAAATTGTTTCATAATCTGTGCTCTACGCGTGATTTTTTAAAATTTTTTACAGATTTACACTATTTCGCGTTATTTAAAGGCTATGTCTATCGAGACTATTTTCAATGTGAGGGAAAACGTTTCACAATCCATGCTCCAAGCGTGATTTTTTTTCAATTTTCTTACAGATTTATACTATTTCACGGTATCTAAAGGTGATGTCTATCGAGGCTATTCTCAATGTGCGGGAAATTGTTTCATAATCTGTGCTCCACGCGTGATTTTTTTGAATTTATTTAAAGATTTATAATATTTCGCATTATTTAAAGGTGATGTCTATCGAGGCTATTCTCAATGTGCTGGAAATTGTTTCATAATCTGTGCTCCACGCGTGATTTTTGTTAATTTGTTTACGGATTTATACTATTTCGCGTTATTTAAAGACGATGTCTATCGAGGCTATACTCAGTGTGCTGGAAATTGTTTCATAATCTATGCTCCAAGCGTGATTTTTTTTTTCAATTTGTTTATACTAATTATTACATTTTATACTAATCCGCGTTATTTAAAGGTGATGTCTATCGAGGCTATTCTCAATGTCCTGGAAATTGTTTCATAATCTGTGCTCCACGCGTGATTTTTTTTAATTTGTTTACGGATTTATACCATTTCGCGTTATTTAAAGACGATGTCTATCGAGACTATTCTCAATGTGCTGGAAATTGTATAACAATCCATTCTCCAAGCGTGATATTTTTTCAATTTTTTTACAGATGTATACCATTCCGCGTTATTTAAAGGCGATGTCTATCGAGACTATTTTCAATGTGCTCGATATTGTTTCACAATCTATGCTCCAAGCGTGATTTTTTTTTCAATTTGTTTATATTAATTATTACATCTTATACTATTTCGCGTTATTTAAAGGTGATGTCTATCAAGGCTATACTCAATGTGCTGGAAATTGTTTCATAATCTGTGCTCAACGCGTGATTTTTTTGAATTTGTTTACGTCTTTATACTATTTCGCGTTATTTAAAGGCGATGTCTATCGAGACTATTTTCAATGAGCTGGAAATTGTTTCACAAACTATTGTCCAAGCGTGATTTTTTCTTATTTCAATTTGTTTACGGATTTATACTATTTGCGTTATTTAAAGGCGAAGTCTTTCGAGACTATTCTCAATGTGCTGGAAATTGTTTTATAATCTGTGCTCCAAGCGTGATTTTTTTGAATTTGTTTACGGATTTATACTAATCCGCGTTATTTAAAGGTGATGTCTATCGAGACTATTCTAAATGTGCGAGATATTGTTTCATAATCTGTGCTCCACGCGTGATATTTTGAATTTATTTACAGATTTATACTATTTCGCGTTATTTAAAGACGATGTCTATCGAGACTATTCTAAATGTGCGAGATATTGTTTCATAATCTGTGCTCCACGCGTGATTTTTTTAAATTTGTTTACGGATTTATACCATTTCGCGTTATTTAAAGACGATGTCTATCGAGACTATTCTGAATGTGCTGGAAATTGTATAACAATCCATGCTCCAAGCGTGATATTTTTTCAATTTTTTTACAGATGTATACCATTCCGCGTTATTTAAAGGCGATGTCTATCGAGACTATTTTCAATGTGCTGGATATTGTTTCACAATCTATGCTCCAAGCGTGATTTTTTTTTTCAATTTGTTTATATTAATTATTACATTTTATACTATTTCGCGTTATTTAAAGGTGATGTCTATCAAGGCTATACTCAATGTGCTGGAAATTGTTTCATAATCTGTGCTCAACGCGTGATTTTTTTCAATTTGTTTACGTCTTTATACTATTTCGCGTTATTTAAAGGCGATGTCTATCGAGACTATTTTCAATGAGCGGGAAATTGTTTCACAAACTATTGTCCAAGCGTGATTTTTTCTTATTTCAATTTGTTTACGGATTTATATTATTTGCGTTATTTAAAGGCGAAATCTTTCGAGACTATTCTCAATGTGCTGGAAATTGTTTTATAATCTGTGCTCCACGCGTGATTTTTTTGAATTTGTTTACGGATTTATACTAATCCGCGTTATTTAAAGGTGATGTCTATCGAGACTATTCTAAATGTGCGAGAGATTTTTTCATAATCTGTGCTCCACGCGTGATTTTTTTGAATTTATTTACAGATTTATACTATTTCGCGTTATTTAAAGGCGATGTCTATCGAGACTATTCTCAATGTGCTGGAAATTGTTTCATAATCTGTGCTCCACGCGTGATATTTTATAAATTATTTACAGATTTATACTATTTCGCGTTACTTAAAGGCGATGTCTATCGAGGCTATTCTCATTGTGCGGGAAATTGTTTCATAATCTGTGCTCCACGCGTGATTTTTGTTAATTTGTTTACGGATTTATACTATTTCGCGTTATTTAAAGACGATTTCTATCGAGGCTATACTCAGTGTGCTGGAAATTTTTTCATAATCTATTCTCCAAGCGTGATTTTTTTTTTCAATTTGTTTATACTAATTATTAAAATTTATACTAATCCGCGTTATTTAAAGGTGATGTCTATCGAGACTATTCTCAATGTGTTGAAAATTGTTTCATAATCTGTGCTGCACGCGTGATTTTTTTAAATTTGTTTTCGGATTTATACTAATCCGCGTTATTTAAAGGTGATGTCTAAGCAGACTATTCTCAATGTGCTGGAAATTGTTTCATAATTTGTGCTCCACGCGTGATTTTTTTGAATTTGTTTACGGATTTACACCATTTCGCGTTATTTAAAGGTGACGTCTATAGAGGCTATTCTCAATGTGCGAGAAATTGTTTCATAATCTGTGCTCTACGCGTGATTTTTTAAAATTTTTTACAGATTTACACTATTTCGCGTTATTTAAAGGCTATGTCTATCGAGACTATTTTCAATGTGCTGGAAAACGTTTCACAATCCATGCTCCAAGCGTGATTTTTTTTCAATTTTTTTACAGTTTTATACTATTTCACGGTATCTAAAGGTGATGTCTATCGAGGCTATTCTCAATGTGCGGGAAATTGTTTCATAATCTGTGCTCCACGCGTGATTTTTTTGAATTTATTTACAGATTTATAATATTTCGCATTATTTAAAGGTGATGTCTATCGAGGCTATTCTCATTGTGCGGGAAATTGTTTCATAATCTGTGCTCCACGCGTGATTTTTGTTAATTTGTTTACGGATTTATACTATTTCGCGTTATTTAAAGACGATGTCTATCGAGGCTATACTGGAAATTGTTTCATAATCTATGCTCCAAGCGTGATTTTTTTTCATTTTGTTTATACTAATTATTACATTTTATACTGTTTCGCGTTATTTAAAGGTGATGTCTATCGAGACTATTCTAAATGTGCGAGATATTGTTTCATAATCTGTGCTCCACGCGTGATATTTTGAATTTATTTACAGATTTATACTATTTCGCGTTATTTAAAGACGATGTCTATCGAGACTATTCTAAATGTGCGAGATATTGTTTCATAATCTGTGCTCCACGCGTGATCTTTTGAATTTATTTACAGATTTATACTATTTCGCGTTATTTAAAGGTGATGTCTATCGAGACTATTCTCAATGTGCTGGAAATTGTTTCATAATCTGTGCTCCACGCGTGATTTTTGTTAATTTGTTTACGGATTTATACCATTTCGCGTTATTTAAAGACGATGTCTATCGAGACTATTCTGAATGTGCTGGAAATTGTATAACAATCCATGCTCCAAGCGTGATATTTTTTCAATTTTTTTACAGATGTATACCATTCCGCGTTATTTAAAGGCGATGTCTATCGAGACTATTTTCAATGTGCTGGATATTGTTTCACAATCTATGCTCCAAGCGTGATTTTTTTTTTCAATTTGTTTATATTAATTATTACATTTTATACTATTTCGCGTTATTTAAAGGTGATGTCTATCAAGGCTATACTCAATGTGCTGGAAATTGTTTCATAATCTGTGCTCAACGCGTGATTATTTTCAATTTGTTTACGGATTTATACTAATCCGCGTTATTTAAAGGTGATGTCTATCGAGACTATTCTAAATGTGCGAGATATTTTTTCATAATCTGTGCTCCACGCGTGATTTTTTTGAATTTATTTACAGATTTATACTATTTCGCGTTATTTAAAGGCGATGTCTATCGAGACTATTCTCAATGTGCTGGAAATTGTTTCATAATCTGTGCTCCACGCGTGATATTTTATAAATTATTTACAGATTTACACTATTTCGCGTTACTTAAAGGCGATGTCTATCGAGGCTATTCTCATTGTGCGGGAAATTGTTTCATAATCTGTGCTCCACGCGTGATTTTATTTAATTTGTTTACGGATTTATACTATTTCGCGTTATTTAAAGACGATTTCTATCGAGGCTATACTCAGTGTGCTGGAAATTGTTTCATAATCTATGCTCCAACCGTGATTTTTTTTTTCAATTTGTTTATACTAATTATTAAAATTTATACTAATCCGCGTTATTTAAAGGTGATGTCTATCGACACTATTCTCAATGTGCTGGAAATTGTTTCATAATCTGTGCTCCACGCGTGATTTTTTAAAATTTGTTTTCGGATTTATACTAATCCGCGTTATTTAAAGGTGATGTCTAAGCAGACTATTCTCAATGTGCGAGAAATTGTTTCATAATCTGTGCTCTACGCGTGATTTTTTAAAATTTTTTACAGATTTACACTATTTCGCGTTATTTAAAGGCTATGTCTATCGAGACTATTTTCAATGTGAGGGAAAACGTTTCACAATCCATGCTCCAAGCGTGATTTTTTTTCAATTTTCTTACAGATTTATACTATTTCACGGTATCTAAAGGTGATGTCTATCGAGGCTATTCTCAATGTGCGGGAAATTGTTTCATAATCTGTGCTCCACGCGTGATTTTTTTGAATTTATTTAAAGATTTATAATATTTCGCATTATTTAAAGGTGATGTCTATCGAGGCTATTCTCAATGTGCTAAAAATTGTTTCATAATCTGTGCTCCACGCGTGATTTTTGTTAATTTGTTTACGGATTTATACTATTTCGCGTTATTTAAAGACGATGTCTATCGAGGCTATACTCAGTGTGCTGGAAATTGTTTCATAATCTATGCTCCAAGCGTGATTTTATTTTTCAATTTGTTTATACTAATTATTACATTTTATACTAATCCGCGTTATTTAAAGGTGATGTCTATCGAGGCTATTCTCAATGTCCTGGAAATTGTTTCATAATCTGTGCTCCACGCGTGATATTTTTTAATTTGTTTACGGATTTATACCATTTCGCGTTATTTAAAGACGATGTCTATCGAGACTATTCTCAATGTGCTGGAAATTGTATAACAATCCATTCTCCAAGCGTGATATTTTTTCAATTTTTTTACAGATGTATACCATTCCGCGTTATTTAAAGGCGATGTCTATCGAGACTATTTTCAATGTGCTCGATATTGTTTCACAATCTATGCTCCAAGCGTGATTTTTTTTTCAATTTGTTTATATTAATTATTACATCTTATACTATTTCGCGTTATTTAAAGGTGATGTCTATCAAGGCTATACTCAATGTGCTGGAAATTGTTTCATAATCTGTGCTCAACGCGTGATTTTTTTCAATTTGTTTACGTCTTTATACTATTTCGCGTTATTTAAAGGCGATGTCTATCGAGACTATTTTCAATGAGCTGGAAATTGTTTCACAAACTATTGTCCAAGCGTGATTTTTTCTTATTTCAATTTGTTTACGGATTTATACTATTTGCGTTATTTAAAGGCGAAGTCTTTCGAGACTATTCTCAATGTGCTGGAAATTGTTTTATAATCTGTGCTCCAAGCGTGATTTTTTTGAATTTGTTTACGGATTTATACTAATCCGCGTTATTTAAAGGTGATGTCTATCGAGACTATTCTAAATGTGCGAGATATTTTTTCATAATCTGTGCTCCACGCGTGATTTTTTTGAATTTGTTTACGGATTTATACTAATCCGCGTTATTTAAAGGTGATGTCTATCCAGACTATTCTCAATGTGCTGGAAATTGTTTCATAATCTGTGCTCCACGCGTGATTTTTTTTTTTTTTTTTGTTGACAGATTTATACTATTTCGCGTTATTTAAAGGTGATGTGTATCGAGACTATTCTCAATGAGCTGGAAATTGTTTTATAATCTGTGCTCCACGCGTGATTTTTTTGAATTTGTTTACGGATTTATACTAATCCGCGTTATTTAAAGGTGATGTGTATCGAGACTATTCTCAATGAGCTGGAAATTGTTTTATAATCTGTGCTCCACGCGTGATATTTTTGAATTTGTTTACGGATTTATACTATTTCGCGTTATTTAAAGGTGATGTCTATCAAGACTATTCTCAATGTGCTGGAAATTGTTTCATAATCTGTGCTCCACGCGTGATTTTTTAAAAAAAGTATTGACAGAATTATACTATTTCGCGTTATTTAAAGGCTATGTCTATCGAGACTATTTTCAATGTGCTGGAAAACGTTTCACAATCCATGCTCCAAGCGTGATTTTTTTTCAATTTTTTTACAGATTTATAATATTTCACGTTATCTAAAGGTGATGTCTATCGAGGCTATTCTCAATGTGCGGGAAATTGTTTCATAATTTGTGCTAGACGCGTGATTTTTTTAAATTTGTTTACGGATTTATACCATTTCGCGTTATTTAAATGTCATGTCTATAGAAGCTATTCTCAATGTTCTGGAAATTGTTTCATAATCTGTGCTCCACGGGTGATTTTTTTAAATTTGTTTACGGATTTATACCATTTCGCGTTATTTAAAGACGATGTCTATTGAAACTATTCTCAATGGGCTGGAAATTGTTTCATAATCTGTGCTCCACGCGTGATTTTTTTGAATTTGTTTACAGATTTATACTATTTCGCATTATTTAAAGGTGATGTCTATCGAGACTATTCTAAATGTGCGAGATATTGTTTCATAATCTGTGATCCACGCGTGATATTTTGAATTTATTTACAGATTTATACTATTTCGCGTTATTTAAAGGCGATATCTATCTAGACTATTCTCAATGTGCTGGAAATTGTTTCATAATCTATGCTCCAAGCGTGATTTTTTTTTTCAATTTTTTTATACTAATTATTACATTTTATACTGTTTCGCGTTATTTAAAGGTGATGTCTATCGAGACTATTCTCAATGTGCTGGAAATTGTTTCATAATCTGTGCTCCACGCGTGATTTTTGTTAATTTGTTTACGGATTTATACCATTTCGCGTTATTTAAAGACGATGTCTATCGAGACTATTCTCAATGTGCTGGAAATTGTATAACAATCCATGCTCCAAGCGTGATATTTTTTCAATTTTTTTACAGATGTATACCATTCCGCGTTATTTAAAGGCGATGTCTATCGAGACTATTTTCAATGTGCTGGATATTGTTTCACAATCTATGCTCCAAGCGTGATTTTTTTTTTCAATTTGTTTTTATTAATTATTACATTTTATACTATTTCGCGTTATTTAAAGGTGATGTCTATCAAGGCTATACTCAATGTGCTGGAAATTGTTTCATAATCTGTGCTCAACGCGTGATTTTTTTCAATTTGTTTACGTCTTTATAATATTTCGCGTTATTTAAAGGCGATGTCTATCGAGAATAATTTCAATGTGCTGGAAATTGTTTCACAATCTATGCTCCAAGCGTGATTTTTTTAAATTCAATTTGTTTACGTCTTTATACTATTTCGCTTTATTTAAAGGTGATGTCTATCGAGGCTATTCTCAATGTGCTGGAAAACGTTTCACAATCCATGCTCCAAGCGTGATTTTTTTTCAATATTTTTACAGATTTATACTATTTCACGTTATCTAAAGGTGATGTCTATCGAGGCTATTCTCAATGTGCGGGAAATTGTTTCATAATCTGTGCTCCACGCGTGATTTTTTTGAATTTGTTTACGGATTTATACCATTTCGCGTTATTTAAAGGTGACGTCTATAGAGGCTATTCTCAATGTGCGAGAAATTGTTTCATAATCTGTGCTCTACGCGTGATTTTTTGAAATTTTTTACAGATTTACACTATTTCGCGTTATTTAAAGGCTATGTCTATCGAGACTATTTTCAATGTGCTGGAAAACGTTTCACAATCCATGCTCCAAGCGTGATTTTTTTTCAATATTTTTACAGATTTATACTATTTCACGTTATCTAAAGGTGATGTCTATCGAGGCTATTCTCAATGTGCGGGAAATTGTTTCATAATCTGTGCTCCACGCGTGATTTTTTTGAATTTATTTACATATTTATACTATTTCGCGTTATTTAAAGGTGATGTCTATCGAGGCTATTCTCATTGTGCGGGAAATTGTTTCATAATCTGTGCTCCACGCGTGATTTTTGTTAATTTGTTTACGGATTTATACTATTTCGCGTTATTTAAAGACGATGTCTATCGAGGCTATACTCAGTGTGCTGGAAATTGTTTCATAATCTATGCTCCAAACGTGATTTTTTTTTCAATTTGTTTATACTAATTATTACATTTTATACTAATCCGCGTTATTTAAAGGTGATGTCTATCGAGGCTATTCTCAATGTCCTGGAAATAGTTTCATAATCTGTGCTCCACGCGTGATTTTTTTTAATTTGTTTACGGATTTATACCATTTCGCGTTATTTAAAGACGATGTCTATCGAGACTATTTTCAATGTGCTGGATATTGTTTCACAATCTATGCTCCAAGCGTGATTTTTTTTTCAATTTGTTTATATTAATTATTACATTTTATACTATTTCGCGTTATTTAAAGGTGATGTCTATCAAGGCTATACTCAATGTGCTGGAAATTGTTTCATAATCTGTGCTCAACGCGTGATTTTTTTCAATTTGTTTACGTCTTTATACTATTTCGCCTTATTTAAAGGCGATGTCTATCGAGACTATTTTCAATGAGCTGGAAATTGTTTCACAAACTATTATCCAAGCGTGATTTTTTCTTATTTCAATTTGTTTACGGATTTATACTATTTGCGTTATTTAAAGGCGAAGTCTTTCGAGACTATTCTCAATGTGCTGGAAATTGTTTTATAATCTGTGCTCCACGCGTGATTTTTTTGAATTTGTTTACGGATTTATACTAATCCGCGTTATTTAAAGGTGATGTCTATCGAGACTATTCTAAATGTGCGAGATATTTTTTCATAATCTGTGCTCCACGCTTGATTTTTTTGAATTTATTTACAGATTTATACTATTTCGCGTTATTTAAAGGCGATGTCTATCGAGACTATTCTCAATGTGCTGGAAATTGTTTCATAATCTTTGCTCCACGCGTGATATTTTATAAATTATTTACAGATTTATACTATTTCGCGTTACTTAAAGGCGATGTCTATCGAGGCTATTCTCATTGTGCGGGAAATTGTTACATAATCTGTGCTCCACGCCTGATTTTTTTGAATTTGTTTACGGATTTATACTAATCCGCGTTATTTAAAGGTGATGTCTATCGAGGCTATTCTCAATGTGCTGGAAATTGTTTCATATTTTGTGCTCCACGCGTGATTTTTTTGAATTTGTTTACGGATTTATACCATTTCGCGTTATTTAAAGGTGACGTCTATAGAGGCTATTCTAAATGTGCGAGAAATTGTTTCATAATCTGTGCTCTACGCGTGATTTTTTAAAATTTTTTACAAATTTACACTATTTCGCGTTATTTAAAGGCTATGTCTATCGAGACTATTTTCAATGTGCTGGAAAACGTTTCACAATCCATGCTCCAAGCGTGATTTTTTTTCAATTTTTTTACAGATTTATACTATTTCACGTTATCTAAAGGTGATGTCTATCGAGGCTATTCTCAATGTGCGGGAAGTTGTTTCATAATCTGTGCTCCACGCGTGATTTTTTTGAATTTATTTACGGATTTATACTATTTCGCGTTATTTAAAGACGATGTCTATCGAGGCTATACTCAGTGTGCTGGAAATTGTTTCATAATCTATGCTCCAAGCGTGATTTTTTTTTTCAATTTGTTTATACTAATTATTACATTTTATACTGTTTCGCGTTATTTAAAGGTGATGTCTATCGAGACTATTCTCAATGTGCTGGAAATTGTTTCATAATCTGTGCTCCACGCGTGATTTTTGTTAATTTGTTTACGGATTTATACTATTTCGCGTTATTTAAAGACGATGTCTATCGAGGCTACACTCAGTGTGCTGGAAATTGTTTCATAATCTATGCTCCAAGCGTGATTTTCTTTTCAATTTGTTTATACTAATTATTACATTTTATACTAATCCGCGTTATTTAAAGGTGATGTCTATCGAGGCTATTCTCAATGTCCTGGAAATTGTTTCATAATCTGTGCTCCACGCGTGATTTTTTTAAATTTGTTTACGGATTTATACCATTTCGCGTTATTTAAAGACGATGTCTATCGAGACTATTCTCAATGTGCTGGAAATTGTTTCATAATCTGTGCTCCACGCGTGATTTTATTGAATTTGTTTTCAGATTTATATTATTTCGCGTTATTTAAAGGTGATGTCTATCGAGACTATTCTCAATGTGCTGGAAATTGTTTCATAATCTGTGCTCCACGCGTGATTTTTTAAAAAATTTATTGACAGATTTATACTATTTTGCGTTATTTAAAGGCGATGTCTATAGAGAATATTTTCAATGTGCTGGAAATTGTTTCACAATCCTTGTTCCAAGCGTGATTTTTTTTTTCAATTTTTTTACAGATTTATACTATTTCGCGTTATTTAAAGGTGATGTCTATCGAGGCTATTCTCAATGTGCTGGAAATTGTTTCATAATTTGTGCTCCACGCGTGATTTTTTTGAATTTGTTTACGGATTTATACCATTTCGCGTTATTTAAAGGTGACGTCTATAGAGGCTATTCTAAATGTGCGAGAAATTGTTTCATAATCTGTGCTCTACGCGTGATTTTTAAAAATTTTTTACAAATTTACACTATTTCGCGTTATTTAAAGGCTATGTCTATCGAGACTATTTTCAATGTGCTGGAAAACGTTTCACAATCCATGCTCCAAGCGTGATTTTTTTTCAATTTTTTTACAGATTTATACTATTTCACGTTATCTAAAGGTGATGTCTATCGAGGCTATTCTCAATGTGCGGGAAATTGTTTCATAATTTGTGCTAGACGCGTGATTTTTTTAAATTTGTTTACGGATTTATACCATTTCGCGTTATTTAAAGGTGATGTCTATAGAAGCTATTCTCAATGTCCTGGAAATTGTTTCATAATCTGTGCTCCACGCGTGATTTTTTTTAATTTGTTTACGGATTTATACTATTTCGCGTTATTTAAAGGCGATGTCTATCTAGACTATTCTCAATGTGCTGGAAATTGTTTCATAAACTGTGCTCCACGCGTGATATTTTTTAAATTATTTACAGATTTATACTATTTCGCGTTATTTAATGGCGATGTCTATCGAGGCTATACTCAGTGTGCTGGAAATTGTTTCATAATCTATGCTCCAAGCGTGATTTTTTTTTTCAATTTGTTTATACTAATTATTACATTTTATACTGTTTCGCGTTATTTAAATGTGATGTCTATCGAGACTATTCTCAATGTGCTGGAAATTGTATCATAATCTGTGCTCCACGCGTGATTTTTGTTAATTTGTTTACGGATTTATACCATTTCGCGTTATTTAAAGACGATGTCTATCGAGACTATTCTCAATGTGCTGGAAATTGTATAACAATCCATGCTCCAAGCGTGATATTTTTTCAATTTTTTTACAGATGTATACCATTCCGCGTTATTTAAAGGCGATGTCTATCGAGACTATTTTCAATGTGCTGGATATTGTTTCACAATCTATGCTCCAAGCGTGATTTTTTTTTTCAATTTGTTTATATTAATTATTACATTTTATACTATTTCGCGTTATTTAAAGGTGATGTCTATCAAGGCTATACTCAATGTGCTGGAAATTGTTTCATAATCTGTGCTCAACGCGTGATTTTTTTCAATTTGTTTACGTCTTTATACTATTTCGCGTTATTTAAAGGCGATGTCTATCGAGACTATTTTCAATGAGCTGGAAATTGTTTCACAAACTATTGTCCAAGCGTGATTTTTTCTTATTTCAATTTGTTTACGGATTTATACTATTTGCGTTATTTAAAGGCGAAGTCTTTCGAGACTATTCTCAATGTGCTGGAAATTGTTTTATAATCTGTGCTCCACGCGTGATTTTTTTGAATTTGTTTACGGATTTATACTAATCCGCGTTATTTAAAGGTGATGTCTATCGAGACTATTCTAAATGTGCGAGATATTTTTTCATAATCTGTGCTCCACGCGTGATTTTTTTAAATTTATTTACAGATTTATACTATTTCGCGTTATTTAAAGGCGATGTCTATCGAGACTATTCTCAATGTGCTGGAAATTGTTTCATAATCTGTGCTCCACGCGTGATATTTTATAAATTATTTACAGATTTATACTATTTCGCGTTACTTAAAGGCGATGTCTATCGAGGCTATTCTCATTGTGCGGGAAATTGTTTCATAATCTGTGCTCCACGCGTGATTTTTGTTAATTTGTTTACGGATTTATACTATTTCGCGTTATTTAAAGACGATGTCTATCGAGGCTATACTCAGTGTGCTGGAAATTGTTTCATAATCTATGCTCCAAGCGTGATTTTTTTCCAATTTGTTTATACTAATTATTAAAATTTATACTAATCCGCGTTATTTAAAGGTGATGTCTATCGAGACTATTCTCAATGTGCTGGAAATTGTTTCATAATCTGTGCTCCACGCGTGATTTTTGTTAATTTGTTTACGGATTTATACTATTTCGCGTTATTTAAAGACGATGTCTATCGAGGCTATACTCAGTGTGCTGGAAATTGTTTCATAATCTATGCTCCAAGCGTGATTTTTTTTTCAATTTGTTTATACTAATTATTACATTTTATACTAATCCGCGTTATTTAAAGGTGATGTCTATCGAGGCTATTCTCAATGTCCTGGAAATTGTTTCATAATCTGTGCTCCACGTGAGATTTTTTTAAATTTCTTTACGGATTTATACCATTTCGCGTTATTTAAAGACGATGTCTATCGAGACTCTTCTCAATGTGCTGGAAATTGTATAACAATCCATTCTCCAAGCGTGATATTTTTTCAATTTTTTTACAGGTGTATACCATTCCGCGTTATTTAAAGGCGATGTCTATCGAGACTATTTTCAATGTGCTGGATATTGTTTCACAATCTATGCTCCAAGCGTGATTTTTTTTCAATTTGTTTATACTAATTATTACATTTTATACTATTTCGCTTTATTTAAAGGTGATGTCTATCAAGGCTATACTCAATGTGCTGGAAATTGTTTCATAATCTGTGCTCAACGCGTGATTTTTTTCAATTTGTTTACGTCTTTATACTATTTCGCGTTATTTAAAGGCGATGTCTATCGAGACTATTTTCAATGAGCTGGAAATTGTTTCACAAACTATTCTCCAAGCGTGATTTTTTCTTATTTCAATTTGTTTACGGATTTATACTATTTGCGTTATTTAAAGGCGAAGTCTTTCGAGACTATTCTCAATGTGCTGGAAATTGTTTTATAATCTGTGCTCCACGCGTGATTTTTTTGAATTTGTTTATGGATTTATACTAATCCGCGTTATTTAAAGGTGATGTCTAACGAGACTATTCTCAATGTGCTGGAAATTCTTTCATAATCTGTGCTCCACGCGTTATTTTATTGAATTTGTTTCAGATTTATACTATTTCGCGTTATTTAAAGGTGATGTCTATCGAGACTATTCTCAATGTGCTGGAAATTGTCTCATAATCTGTGCTCCAGGCGTGATTTTTTAAAAAATTTATTTACAGATTTATACTATTTTGCGTTATTTAAAGGCGATGTCTATAGAGAATATTTCCAATGTGCTGGAAATTGTTTCACAATCCATGCTCGAAGCGTGATTTTTTTTTCAATTTTTGGATAGATTTATACTATTTCACGTTATCTAAAGGTGATGTCTATCGAGACTATTCTAAATGTGCGAGATATTTTTTCATAATCTGTGCTCCACGCGTGATTTTTTTGAATTTATTTACAGATTTATAATATTTCGCGTTATTTAAAGGCGATGTCTATCGAGACTATTCTCAATGTGCTGGAAATTGCTTCATAATCTGTGCTCCACGCGTGATATTTTATAAATTATTTACAGATTTATACTATTTCGCGTTACTTAAAGGCGATGTCTATCGAGGCTATTCTCATTGTGCGGGAAATTCTTTCATAATCTGTGCTCCACGCGTGATTTTTTTGAATTTGTTTACGGATTTATACTAATCCGCGTTATTTAAAGGTGATCTCTATCCAGACTATTCTCAATGTGCTGGAAATTGTTTCATAATCTGTGCTCCACGCGTGATTTTTTTGAATTTGTTTACGGATTTACACTATTTCGCGTTATTTAAAGGCTATGTCTATCGAGACTATTTTCAATGTGCTGGAAAACGTTTCACAATCCATGCTACAAGCGTGATTTTTTTTCAATTTTTTTACAGATTTATACTATTTCACGTTATCTAAAGGTGATGTCTATCGAGGCTATTCTCAATGTGCGGGAAATTGTTTCATAATCTGTGCTCCACGCGTGATTTTTTTGAATTTATTTACGGATTTATACTATTTCGCGTTATTTAAAGACGATGTCTATCGAGGCTATACTCAGTGTGCTGGAAATTGTTTCATAATCTATGCTCCAAGCGTGATTTTTTTTTCAATTTGTTTATACTAATTATTACATTTTATACTGTTTCGCGTTATTTAAAGGTGATGTCTATCGAGACTATTCTCAATGTGCTGGAAATTGTTTCATAATCTGTGCTCAACGCGTGATTTTTGTTAATTTGTTTACGTCTTTATACTATTTCGCGTTATTTAAAGGCGATGTCTATCGAGACTATTTTCAATGAGCTGGAAATTGTTTCACAAACTATTCTCCAAGCGTGATTTTTTCTTATTTCAATTTGTTTACGGATTTATACTATTTGCGTTATTTAAAGGCGAAGTCTTTGGAGACTATTCTCAATGTGCTGGAAATTGTTTTATAATCTGTGCTCCACGCGTGATTTTTTTGAATTTGTTTACGGATTTATACTAATCCGCGTTATTTAAAGGTGATGTCTATCGAGACTATTCTAAATGTGCGAGATATTTTTTCATAATCTGTGCTCCACGCGTGATTTTTTTGAATTTATTTACAGATTTATACTATTTCGCGTTATTTAAAGGCGATGTCTATCGAAACTATTCTCAATGTGCTGGAAATTGTTTCATAATCTGTGCTCCTCGCGTGATATTTTATAAATTATTTACAGATTTATACTATTTCGCGTTACTTAAAGGCGATGTCTATCGAGGCTATTCTCATTGTGCGGGAAATTGTTTCATAATCTGTGCTCTCGCGTGATTTTTTTGAATTTGTTTACGGATTTATACTAATCCGCGTTATTTAAAGGTGATGTCTATCCAGACTATTCTCAATGTGCTGGAAATTCTTTCATAATCTGTGCTCCACGCGTGATTTTTAAAAAAATTTATTGACAGATTTATACTATTTTGCGTTATTTAAAGGCGATGTCTATAGAGAATATTTTCAATGTGCTGGAAATTGTTTCACAATCCTTGCTCCAAGCGTGATTTTTTTTTCAATTTTTTTACAGATTTATACTATTTCGCGTTATTTAAAGGTGATGTCTATCGAGGCTATTCTCAATGTGCTGGAAATTGTTTCATAATTTGTGCTCCACGCGTGATTTTTTTGAATTTGTTTACGGATTTATACCATTTCGCGTTATTTAAAGTTGACGTCTATAGAGGCTATTCTAAATGTGCGAGAAATTGTTTCATAATCTGTGCTCTACGCGTGATTTTTTAAAATTTTTGACAAATTTACACTATTTCGCGTTATTTAAAGGCTATGTCTATCGAGACTATTTTCAATGTGCTGGAAAACGTTTCTCAATCCATGCTCCAAGCGTGATTTTTTTTCAGTTTTTTTACAGATTTATACTATTTCACGTTATCTAAAGGTGATGTCTATCGAGGCTATTCTCAATGTGCGGGAAATTGTTTCATAATTTGTGCTAGACGCGTGATTTTTAAATTTGTTTACGGATTTATACCATTTCGCGTTATTTAAAGGTGATGTCTATAGAAGCTATTCTCAATGTCCTGGAAATTGTTTCATAATCTGTGCTCCACGCGTGATTTTTTTTAATTTGTTTACGGATTTATACCATTTTGCGTTATTTAAAGACGATGTCTATCGAAACTATTCTCAATGTGCTGGAAATTGTTTCATAATCTGTGCTCCACGCGTGATTTTTTTGAATTTGTTTACAGATTTATACTATTTCGCATTATTTAAAGGTGATGTCTATCGAGACTATTCTAAATGTGCGAGATATTGTTTCATAATCTGTGCTCCACGCGTGATATTTTGAATTTATTTACAGATTTATACTATTTCCGGTTATTTAAAGGCGATGTCTATCTAGACTATTCTCAATGTGCTGGAAATTGTTTCATAAACTGTGCTCCACGCGTGATATTTTTTAAATTATTTACAGATTTATACTATTTCGCGTTATTTAAAGGCGATGTCTATCGAGGCTATTCTCATTGTGCGGGAAATTGTTTCATAATCTGTGCTCCACGCGTGATTTTTTTGAATTTATTTACATATTTATACTATTTCGCGTTATTTAAAGGTAATGTCTATCGAGGCTATTCTCATTGTGCGGGAAATTGTTTCATAATCTGTGCTCCACGCGTGATTTTTGTTAATTTGTTTACGGATTTATACTATTTCGCGTTATTTAAAGACGATGTCTATCGAGGCTATACTCAGTGTGCTGGAAATTGTTTCATAATCTTTGCTCCAAGCGTGATTTTTTTTTCAATTTGTTTATACTAATTATTACATTTTATACTGTTTCGCGTTATTTAAAGGTGATGTCTATCGAGACTATTCTCAATGTGCTGGAAATTGTTTCATAATCTGTGCTCCACGCGTGATTTTTGTTAATTTGTTTACGGATTTATACCATTTCGCGTTATTTAAAGACGATGTCTATCGAGACTATTCTCAATGTGCTGGAAATTGTATAACAATCCATGCTCCAAGCGTGATATTTTTTCAATTTTTTTACAGATGTATACCATTCCGCGTTATTTAAAGGCAATGTCTATCGAGACTATTTTCAATGTGCTGGATATTGTTTCACAATCTATGCTCCAAGTGTGATTTTTTTTTTTTCAATTTGTTTATATTAATTATTACATTTTATACTATTTCGCTTTATTTAAAGGTGATGTCTATCGAGGCTATTCTCAATGTCCTGGAAATTGTTTCATAATCTGTGCTCCACGCGTGATTTTTTTAAATTTGTTTACGGATTTATACCATTTCACGTTATTTAAAGGCGATGTCTATCGAGACTATTTTCAATGAGCTGGAAATTGTTTCACAAACTATTGTCCAAGCGTGATTTTTTCTTATTTCAATTTGTTTACGGATTTATACTATTTGCGTTATTTAAAGGCGAAGTCTATCGAGACTATTCTCAATGTGCGAGATATTTTTTCATAATCTGTGCTCCACGCGTGATTTTTTTGAATTTATTTACAGATTTATACTATTTCGCGTTATTTAAAGGCGATGTCTATCGAGACTATTCTCAATGTGCTGGAAATTGTTTCATAATCTGTGCTCCACGCGTGATATTTTATAAATTATTTAGAGATTTATACTATTTCGCGTTACTTAAAGGCGATGTCTATCGAGGCTATTCTCATTGTGCGGGAAATTGTTTCATAATCTGTGCTCCACGCGTGATTTTTTTGAATTTGTTTACGGATTTATACTAATCCGCGTTATTTAAAGGTGATGTCTATCCAGACTATTCTCAATGTGCTGGAAATTGTTTCATAATCTGTGCTCCACGCGTGATTTTTTTTTTTTTTTTGTTGACAGATTTATACTATTTCGCGTTATTTAAATGTGATGTGTATCGAGACTATTCTCAATGAGCTGGAAATTGTTTTATAATCTGTGCTCCACGCGTGATTTTTTTGAATTTGTTTACGGATTTATACTAATCCGCGTTATTTAAAGGTGATGTCTATCGAGACTATTCTCAATGTGCTGGAAATTCTTTCATAATCTGTGCTCCACGCGTGATTTTATTGAATTTGTTTTCAGATTTATACTATTTCGCGTTATTTAAAGGTGATGTCTATCGAGACTATTCTCAATGTGCTGGAAATTGTTTCATAATCTGTGCTCCACGCGTGATTTTTAAAAAAAATTATTGACAGATTTATACTATTTTGCGTTATTTAAAGGCGATGTCTATAGAGAATATTTTCAATGTGCTGGAAATTGTTTCACAATCCTTGCTCCAAGCGTGATTTTTTTTTCAATTTTTTTACAGATTTATACTATTTCGCGTTATTTAAAGGTGATGTCTATCGAGGCTATTCTCAATGTGCTGGAAATTGTTTCATAATTTGTGCTCCACGCGTGATTTTTTTGAATTTGTCTACGGATTTATACCATTTCGCGTTATTTAAAGGTGACGTCTATAGAGGCTATTCTAAATGTGCGAGAAATTGTTTCATAATCTGTGCTCTACGCGTGATTTTTTAAAATTTTTTACAAATTTACACTATTTTGCGTTATTTGAAGGCTATGTCTATCGAGACTATTTTCAATGTGCTGGAAAACGTTTCACAATCCATGCTCCAAGCGTGATTTTTTTTTCAATTTTTTTACAGATTTATACTATTTCACGTTATCTAAAGGTGATGTCTATAGAAGCTATTCTCAATGTCCTGGAAATTGTTTCATAATCTGCGCTCCACGCGTGATTTTTTTTAATTTGTTTACGGATTTATACCATTTCGCGTTATTTAAAAACGATGTCTATCGAAAGTATTCTCAATGTGCTGGAAATTGTTTCATAATCTGTGCTCCACGCGTGATTTTTTTGAATTTGTTTACAGATTTATACTATTTCGCATTATTTAAAGGTGATGTCTATCGAGACTATTCTAAATGTGCGAGATATTGTTTCATAATCTGTGCTCCACGCGTGATATTTTGAATTTATTTACAGATTTATACTATTTCGCGTTATTTAAAGGCGATGTCTATCTAGACTATTCTCAATGTGCTGGAAATTGTTTCATAAACTGTGCTCCACGCGTGATATTTTTTAAATTATTTACAGATTTATACTATTTCGCGTTATTTAAAGGTGATGTCTAACGAGACTATTCTCAATGTGCTGGAAATTCTTTCATCATCTGTGCTCCACGCGTGATTTTATTGAATTTGTTTCAGATTTATACTATTTCGCGTTATTTAAAGGTGATGTCTATCGAGGCTATTCTCAATGTGCGAGAAATTGTTTCATAATCTGTGCTCTACGCGAGATTTTTTAAATTTTTTTACAGATTTATACTATTTCGCGTTATTTAAAGGCTATGTCTATCTAGACTATTTTCAATGTGCTGGAAAACGTTTCACAATCCATGCTCCAAGCGTGATTTTTTTTTCAATTTTTGGATAGATTTATACTATTTCACGTTATCTAAAGGTGATGTCTATCGAGGCTATTCTCAATGTGCGGGAAATTGTTTCATAATTTGTGCTCCACGCGTGATTTTTTTGAAATTGTTTACGGATTTATACCATTTCGCGTTATTTTAAGGTGACGTCTATAGAGCCTATTCTCAATGTGCGAGAAATTGTTTCATAATCTGTGCTCTACGCGTGATTTTTTTAAAAATTTTTACAGATTTATACTATTTCGCGTTATTTAAAATCTATGTCTATCGAGACTATTTTCAATGTGCTGGAAAACGTTTCACAATCCATGCTCCAAGCGTGATTTTTTTTCAATTTTTTTACAGATTTATACTATTTTACGTTATCTAAAGGTGATGTCTATCGAGGCTATTCTCATTGTGCGGGAAATTGTTTCATAATCTGTGCTCCACGCGTGATTTTTTTGAATTTATTTACATATTTATACTATTTCGCGTTATTTAAAGGTAATGTCTATCGAGGCTATTCTCATTGTGCGGGAAATTGTTTCATAATCTGTGCTCCACGCGTGATTTTTGTTAATTTGTTTACGGATTTATACTATTTCGCGTTATTTAAAGACGATGTCTATCGAGGCTATACTCAGTGTGCTGGAAATTGTTTCATAATCTTTGCTCCAAGCGTGATTTTTTTTTCAATTTGTTTATACTAATTATTACATTTTATACTGTTTCGCGTTATTTAAAGGTGATGTCTATCGAGACTATTCTCAATGTGCTGGAAATTGTTTCATAATCTGTGCTCCACGCGTGATTTTTGTTAATTTGTTTACGGATTTATACCATTTCGCGTTATTTAAAGACGATGTCTATCGAGACTATTCTCAATGTGCTGGAAATTGTATAACAATCCATGCTCCAAGCGTGATATTTTTTCAATTTTTTTACAGATGTATACCATTCCGCGTTATTTAAAGGCGATGTCTATCGAGACTATTTTCAATGTGCTGGATATTGTTTCACAATCTATGCTCCAAGTGTGATTTTTTTTTTTTCAATTTGTTTATATTAATTATTACATTTTATACTATTTCGCTTTATTTAAAGGTGATGTCTATCGAGGCTATTCTCAATGTCCTGGAAATTGTTTCATAATCTGTGCTCCACGCGTGATTTTTTTAAATTTGTTTACGGATTTATACCATTTCACGTTATTTAAAGGCGATGTCTATCGAGACTATTTTCAATGAGCTGGAAATTGTTTCACAAACTATTGTCCAAGCGTGATTTTTTCTTATTTCAATTTGTTTACGGATTTATACTATTTGCGTTATTTAAAGGCGAAGTCTATCGAGACTATTCTCAATGTGCGAGATATTTTTTCATAATCTGTGCTCCACGCGTGATTTTTTTGAATTTATTTACAGATTTATACTATTTCGCGTTATTTAAAGGCGATGTCTATAGAGACTATTCTCAATGTGCTGGAAATTGTTTCATAATCTGTGCTCCACGCGTGATATTTTATAAATTATTTAGAGATTTATACTATTTCGCGTTACTTAAAGGCGATGTCTATCGAGGCTATTCTCATTGTGCGGGAAATTGTTTCATAATCTGTGCTCCACGCGTGATTTTTTTGAATTTGTTTACGGATTTATACTAATCCGCGTTATTTAAAGGTGCTGTCTATCCAGACTATTCTCAATGTGCTGGAAATTGTTTCATAATCTGTGCTCCACGCGTGATTTTTTTTTTTTTTTTGTTGACAGATTTATACTATTTCGCGTTATTTAAAGGTGATGTGTATCGAGACTATTCTCAATGAGCTGGAAATTGTTTTATAATCTGTGCTCCACGCGTGATTTTTTTGAATTTGTTTACGGATTTATACTAATCCGCGTTATTTAAAGGTGATGTCTATCGAGACTATTCTCAATGTGCTGGAAATTCTTTCATAATCTGTGCTCCACGCGTGATTTTATTGAATTTGTTTTCAGATTTATACTATTTCGCGTTATTTAAAGGTGATGTCTATCGAGACTATTCTCAATGTGCTGGAAATTGTTTCATAATCTGTGCTCCACGCGTGATTTTTTAAAAAAATTATTGACAGATTTATACTATTTTGCGTTATTTAAAGGCGATGTCTATAGAGAATATTTTCAATGTGCTGGAAATTGTTTCACAATCCTTGCTCCAAGCGTGATTTTTTTTTCAATTTTTTTACAGATTTATACTATTTCGCGTTATTTAAAGGTGATGTCTATCGAGGCTATTCTCAATGTGCTGGAAATTGTTTCATAATTTGTGCTCCACGCGTGATTTTTTTGAATTTGTCTACGGATTTATACCATTTCGCGTTATTTAAAGGTGACGTCTATAGAGGCTATTCTAAATGTGCGAGAAATTGTTTCATAATCTGTGCTCTACGCGTGATTTTTTAAAATTTTTTACAAATTTACACTATTTTGCGTTATTTGAAGGCTATGTCTATCGAGACTATTTTCAATGTGCTGGAAAACGTTTCACAATCCATGCTCCAAGCGTGATTTTTTTTTCAATTTTTTTACAGATTTATACTATTTCACGTTATCTAAAGGTGATGTCTATCGAGGCTATTCTCAATGTGCGGGAAATTGTTTCATAATTTTTGCTAGACGCGTGATTTTTTTAAATTTGTTTACGGATTTATACCATTTTGCGTTATTTAAAGGTGATGTCTATAGAAGCTATTCTCAATGTCCTGGAAATTGTTTCATAATCTGCGCTCCACGCGTGATTTTTTTTAATTTGTTTACGGATTTATACCATTTCGCGTTATTTAAAAACGATGTCTATCGAAAGTATTCTCAATGTGCTGGAAATTGTTTCATAATCTGTGCTCCACGCGTGATTTTTTTGAATTTGTTTACAGATTTATACTATTTCGCATTATTTAAAGGTGATGTCTATCGAGACTATTCTAAATGTGCGAGATATTGTTTCATAATCTGTGCTCCACGCGTGATATTTTGAATTTATTTACAGATTTATACTATTTCGCGTTATTTAAAGGCGATGTCTATCTAGACTATTCTCAATGTGCTGGAAATTGTTTCATAAACTGTGCTCCACGCGTGATATTTTTTAAATTATTTACAGATTTATACTATTTCGCGTTATTTAAAGGCGATGTCTATCGAGACTATTTTCAATGTGCTGGATATTGTTTCACAATCTATGCTCCAAGCGTGATTTTTTTTTTTTCAATTTGTTTATATTAATTATTACATTTTATACTATTTCGCTTTACTTAAAGGTGATGTCTGTCGAGGCTATTCTCAATGTCTTGGAAATTGTTTCATAATCTGTGCTCCACGCGTGATTTTTTTTAATTTGTTTACGGATTTATACCATTTCGCGTTATTTAAAGGCGATGTCTATCGACACTATTTTCAATGAGCTGGAAATTGTTTCACAAACTATTGTCCAAGCGTGATTTTTTCTTATTTCAATTTGTTTACGGATTTATACTATTTGCGTTATTTAAAGGCGAAGTCTATCGAGACTATTCTCAATGTGCGAGATATTTTTCCATAATCTGTGCTCCACGCGTGATTTTTTTGAATTTATTTACAGATTTATAATATTTAGCGTTATTTAAAGGCGATGTCTATCGAGACTATTCTCAATGTGTTGGAAATTGTTTCATAATCTGTGCTCCACGCGTGATATTTTATAAATTATTTAGAGATTTATACTATTTCGCGTTACTTAAAGGCGATGTCTATCGAGGCTATTCTCATTGTGCGGGAAATTGTTTCATAATCTGTGCTCCACGCGTGATTTTTTTGAATTTGTTTACGGATTTATACTAATCCGCGTTATTTAAAGGTGATGTCTATCCAGACTATTCTCAATGTGCTGGAAATTGTTTCATAATCTGTGCTCCACATGTGATTTTTTTGAATTTGTTTACAGATTTATACTATTTCGCATTATTTAAAGGTGATGTCTATCGAGACTATTATAAATGTGCGAGATATTGTTTCATAATCTGTGCTCCACGCGTGATATTTTGAATTTATTTACAGATTTATACTATTTCGCGTTATTTAAAGGCGATGTCTATCTAGACTATTCTCAATGTGCTGGAAATTGTTTCATAAACTGTGCTCCACGCGTGATATTTTTTAAGTTATTTACAGATTTATACTATTTCGCGTTACTTAAAGGCGATGTCTATCGAGGCTATTCTCATTGTGCGGGAAATTGTTACATAATCTGTGCTCCACGCGTGATTTTTTTGAATTTGTTTACGGATTTATACTAATCCGCGTTATTTAAAGGTGATGTCTATCCAGACTATTCTCAATGTGCTGGAAATTGTTTCATAATCTGTGCTCCACGCGTGATTTTTTTTTTTTTTTTTGTTGACAGATTTATACTATTTCGCGTTATTTAAAGGTGATGTGTATCGAGACTATTCTCAATGAGCTGGAAATTGTTTTATAATCTGTGCTCCACGCGTGATTTTTTTGAATTTGTTTACGGATTTATACTAATCCGCGTTATTTAAAGGTGATGTCTATCGAGACTATTCTCAATGTGCTGGAAATTCTTTCATAATCTGTGCTCCACGCGTGATTTTATTGAATTTGTTTTCAGATTTATACTATTTCGCGTTATTTAAAGGTGATGTCTATCGAGACTATTCTCAATGTGCTGGAAATTGTTTCATAATCTGTGCTCCACGCGTGATTTTTTAAAAAAATTATTGACAGATTTATACTATTTTGCGTTATTTAAAGGCGATGTCTATAGAGAATATTTTCAATGTGCTGGAAATTGTTTCACAATCCTTGCTCCAAGCGTGAATTTTTTTTCAATTTTTTTACAGATTTATACTATTTCGCGTTATTTAAAGGTGATGTCTATCGAGGCTATTCTCAATGTGCTGGAAATTGTTTCATAATTTGTGCTCCACGCGTGATTTTTTTGAATTTGTCTACGGATTTATACCATTTCGCGTTATTTAAAGGTGACGTCTATAGAGGCTATTCTAAATGTGCGAGAAATTGTTTCATAATCTGTGCTCTACGCGTGATTTTTTAAAATTTTTTACAAATTTACACTATTTTGCGTTATTTAAAGGCTATGTCTATCGAGACTATTTTCAATGTGCTGGAAAACGTTTCACAATCCATGCTCCAAGCGTGATTTTTTTTCAATTTTTTTACAGATTTATACTATTTCACGTTATGTAAAGGTGATGTCTATCGAGGCTATTCTCAATGTGCGGGAAATTGTTTCATAATTTTTGCTAGACGCGTGATTTTTTAAAATTTGTTTACGGATTTATACCATTTCGCGTTATTTAAAGGTGATGTCTATAGAAGCTATTCTCAATGTCCTGGAAATTGTTTCATAATCTGTGCTCCACGCGTGATTTTTTTTAATTTGTTTACGGATTTATACCATTTCGCGTTATTTAAAGACGATGTCTATCGAAACTATTCTCAATGTGCTGGAAATTGTTTCATAATCTGTGCTCCACGCGTGATTTTTTTGAATTTGTTTACAGATTTATACTATTTCGCATTATTTAAAGGTGATGTCTATCGAGACTATTCTAAATGTGCGAGATATTGTTTCTTAATCTGTGCTCCACGCGTGATATTTTGAATTTATTTACAGATTTATACTATTTCGCGTTATTTAAAGGCGATGTCTATCTAGACTATTCTCAATGTGCTGGAAATTGTTTCATAAACTCTGCTCCACGCGTGATATTTTTTAAATTATTTACAGATTTATACTATTTCGCTTTATTTAAAGGCGATGTCTATCGAGGCTATACTCAGTGTGCTGGAAATTGTTTCATAATCTATGCTCCAAGCGTGATTTTTTTTTTCAATTTGTTTATACTAATTATTACATTTTATACTGTTTCGCGTTATTTAAAGGTGATGTCTATCGAGATTATTCTCAATGTGCTGGAAATTGTATCATAATCTGTGCTCCACGCGTAATTTTTGTTAATTTGTTTACGGATTTATACCATTTCGCGTTATTTAAAGACGATGTCTATCGAGACTATTCTCAATGTGCTGGAAATTGTATAACAATCCATGCTCCAAGCGTGATATTTTTTCAATTTTTTTACAGATGTATACCATTCCGCGTTATTTAAAGGCGATGTCTATCGAGACTATTTTCAATGTGCTGGATATTGTTTCACAATCTATGCTCCACGCGTGATTTTTTTTTTCAATTTGTTTATATTAATTATTACATTTTATACTATTTCGCTTTATTTAAAGGCGATGTCTATCTAGACTATTCTCAATGTGCTGGAAATTGCTTCATAAACTCTGCTCCACGCGTGATATTTTTTAAATTATTTACAGATTTATACTATTTCGCGTTATTTAAAGGCGATGTCTATCGAGGCTATACTCAGTGTGCTGGAAATTGTTTCATAATCTATGCTCCAATCGTGATTTTTTTTTCAATTTGTTTATACTAATTATTACATTTTATACTGTTTCGCGTTATTTAAAGGTGACGTCTATAGAGGCTATTCTAAATGTGCGAGAAATTGTTTCATAATCTGTGCTCTACGCGTGATTTTTTAAAATTTTTTACAAATTTACACTATTTTGCGTTATTTAAAGGCTATGTCTATCGAGACTATTTTCAATGTGCTGGAAAACGTTTCACAATCCATGCTCCAAGCGTGATTTTTTTTCAATTTTTTTACAGATTTATACTATTTCACGTTATCTAAAGGTGATGTCTATCAAGGCTATACTCAATGTGCTGGAAATTGTTTCATATTCTCTGCTCAACGCGTGATTTTTTTTCAAATTGTTTACGTCTTTATACTATTTCGCGTTATTTAAAGGCGATGTCTATCGAGACTATTCTCAATGTGCTGGAAATTGTTTTATAATCTGTGCTCCACGCGTGATTTTTTTTAATTTGTTTACGGATTTATACTAATCCGCGTTATTTAAAGGCGATGTCTATCGAGACTATTCTCAATGTGCTGGAAATTGTTTCATAATCTGTGCTCCACGCGTGATATTTTATAAATTATTTACAGATTTATACTATTTCGCGTTACTTAAAGGCGATGTCTATCGAGGCTATTCTCATTGTGCGGGAAATTGTTTCATAATCTGTGCTCCACGCGTGATTTTTGTTAATTTGTTTACGGATTTATACTAATCCGCGTTATTTAAAGGCGATGTCTATCGAGACTATTCTCAATGTGCTGGAAATTGTTTCATAATCTGTGCTCCACGCGTGATATTTTATAAATTATTTACAGATTTATACTATTTCGCGTTACTTAAAGGCGATGTCTATCGAGGCTATACTCAGTGTGCTGGAAATTGTTTCATAATCTATGCTCCAAGCGTGATTTTTTTTTTCAATTTGTTTATACTAATTATTAAAATTTATACTAATCCGCGTTATTTAAAGGTGATGTCTATCGAGACTATTCTCAATGTGCTGGTAATTGTTTCATAATCTGTGCTCCACGCGTGATTTTTTTAAATTTGTTTACGGATTTATACTAATCCGCGTTATTTAAAGGTGATGTCTAAGCAGACTATTCTCAATGTGCTGGAAATTGTTTCATAATCTGTGCTCCACGCGTGATTTTTTTTTTTTGTTGACAGATTTATACTATTTCGCGTTATTTAAAGGTGATGTGTATCGAGACTATTCTCAATGAGCTGGAAATTGTTTTATAATCTGTGCTCTACGCGTGATTTTTTTGAATTTGTTTACGGATTTATACTAATGCGCGTTATTTAAAGGTGATGTCTATCGAGACTATTCTCAATGTGCTGGAAATTGTTTCATAATCTGTGCTCCACGCGTGATTTTTTTAAAAATTTATTGACAGATTTATACTATTTTGCGTTATTTAAAGGCGATGTCTATAGAGAATATTTTCAATGTGCTGGAAATTGTTTCACAATCCTTGCTCCAAGTGTGATTTTTTTTTCAATTTTTTTACAGATTTATACTATTTCGCGTTATTTAAAGGTGATGTCTATCGAGGCTATTCTCAATGTGCTGGAAATTGTTTCATAATTTGTGCTCCACGCGTGATTTTTTTGAATTTGTTTACGGATTTATACCATTTCGCGTTATTTAAAGGTGACGTCTATAGAGGCTATTCTCAATGTGCGAGAAATTGTTAATAATCTGTGCTCCACGCGTGATTTTTTTGAATTTATTTACGGATTTATACCATTTCGCGTTATTTAAAGACGATGTCTATCGAGACTATTCTCAATGTGCTGGAAATTTTATAACAATCCATTCTCCAAGCGTGATATTTTTTCAATTTTTTTACAGATGTATACCATTCCGCGTTATTTAAAGGCGATGTCTATCGAGACTATTTTCAATGTGCTGGATATTGTTTCACAATCTATGCTCCAAGCGTGATTTTTTTTTCAATTTGTTTATACTAATTATTACATTTTATACTATTTCGCTTTACTTAAAGGTGATGTCTATCAAGGCTATACTCAATGTGCTGGAAATTGTTTCATAATCTGTGCTCAACGCGTGATTTTTTTCAATTTGTTTACGTCTTTATACTATTTCGCGTTATTTAAAGGCGATGTCTATCGAGACTATTTTCAATGAGCTGGAAATTGTTTCACAAACTATTCTCCAAGCGTGATTTTTTCTTATTTCAATTTGTTTACGGATTTATACTATTTGCGTTATTTAAAGGCGAAGTCTTTCGAGACTATTCTCAATGTGCTGGAAATTGTTTTATAATCTGTGCTCCACGCGAGATTTTTTTGAATTTGTTTACGGATTTATACTAATCCGCGTTATTTAAAGGTGATGTCTATCGAGACTATTCTCAATGTTCTGGAAATTCTTTCATAATCTGTGCTCCAGGCGTGATTTTTTTAAAAATTTATTTACAGATTTATACTATTTTGCGTTATTTAAAGGCGATGTCTATAGAGAATATTTTCAATGTGCTGGAAATTCTTTCACAATCCATGCTCCAAGCGTGATTTTTTTGAATTTGTTTACGGATTTATACTAATCCGCGTTATTTAAAGGTGATGTCTATCGAGACTATTCTCAATGTGCTGGAAATTCTTTCATAATCTGTGCTCCACGCGTGATTTTATTGAATTTGTTTCAGATTTATACTATTTCGCGTTATTTAAAGGTGATGTCTATCGAGACTATTCTCAATGTGCTGGAAATTGTCTCATAATCTGTGCTCCAGGCGTGATTTTTTTTTCAATTTTTTTATAGATTTATACTATTTCACGTTAACGAAAGGTGATGTCTATCGAGGCTATTCTCAATGTGCGGGAAATTGTATCATAATTTGTGCGAGACGCGTGATTTTTTGAATTTGTTTACAGATTTATACTATTTCGCGTTATTTAAAGGTTATGTCTATCGAGACTATTCTAAATGTGCGAGAAATTGTTTCATAATCTGTGCTCCACGCGTGATTTATTTGAATTTATTTACATATTTATACTATTTCGCGTTATTTAAAGGCGATGTCTATCGAGACTATTTTCAATGTGCTGGAAAATGTTTCACAATCCATGCTCCAAGTGTGATTTTTTTTTCAATTTTTTTACAGATGTATACTATTTTTCGTTATATAAAGGTGATGTCTATCGAGGCTATTCTCAATGGGCTGGAAATTGTTTCATAATTTGTGCTCCACGCGTGATTTTTTTGAATTTGTTTACGGATTTATACCATTTCGCGTTATTTAAAGGTGATGTCTATAGAGGCTATTCTCAGTGTCCTGGAAATTGTTTCATAATCTGTGCTGCACGCGTGAATTTTTTCAATTTGTTTACGGATTTATACTATTTCGCGTTATTTCAAGACGATGTATATCGAGACTATTCTCAATGTGCTGAAATTGTTTCATAATCTGTGCTCCACGCGTGATTTTTTTTGAATTTGTTTACAGATTTATACTATTTCGCGTTATTTAAAGGTGATGTCTATGGAGACTATTCTAAATGTGCGAGATATTGTTTCATAATCTGTGCTCCACGCGTGATATTTTTTAAATTATTTACAGATTTATACTATTTCGCGTTATTTAAAGGCGATGTCTATCGAGGCTATTCTCATTGTGCGGGAAATTGTTTCATAATCTGTGCTCCACGCGTGATTTTTTTTTCAATTTGTTTAAACTAATTATTACATTTTATACTATTTCGCGTTATTTAAAGGTGATGTCTATCGAGACTATTCTCAATGTGCTGGAAATTGTTTCATAATCTGTGCTCCACGCGTGATTTTTGTTAATTTGTTTACGGATTTATACTATTTCGCGTTATTTAAAGACGATGTCTATCGGGGCTATACTCAGTGTGCTGGAAATTGTTTCATAATCTATGCTCCAAGCGTGATTTTTTTTTTCATTTTGTTTATACTAATTATTACATTTTATACTAATCCGCGTTATTTAAAGGTGATGTCTATCGAGACTATTCTCAATGTGCTGGAAATTGTTTCATAATCTGTGCTCCACGCGTGATTTTTTTGAATTTGTTTACGGATTTATACTAATCCGCGTTATTTAAAGGTGATGTCTATCCAGACTATTCTCAATGTGCTGGAAATTGTTTCATAATCTGTGCTCCACGCGTGATTTTTTTTAAATTTGTTTACAGATTTATAATATTTCGCGTTATTTAAAGGTGATGTCTATCGAGACTATTCTCAATGAGCTGGAAATTGTTTTATAATCTGTGCTCCACGCTAGATTTTATTGAATTTGTTTTCAGATTTATACTATTTCGCGTTATTTAAAGGTGATGTCTATCGAGACTATTCTCAATGTGCTGGAAATTGTTTAATAATCTGTGCTCCACGCGTGAATTTTTTTAAAATTTATTTACAGATTTATACTATTTTGCGTTAATTAAAGGCGATGTCTAGAGAGAATATATTCAATGTGCTGGAAATTGTTTCACAATCCATGCTCCAAGCGTGATTTTTTTTCAATTTTTTTACAGATTTATACTATTTCGCGTTATTTAAAGGTGATGTCTATCGAGGCTATTCTCAATGTGCTGGAAATTGTTTCATAATTTGTGCTGCACGCGTGATTTTTTTGAATTTGTTTACGGATTTATACAATTTCGCGTTATTTAAAGGTGACGTCTATAGAGGCTATTCTCAATGTGCGAGAAATTGTTTCATAATCTGTGCTCTTCGCGTGATTTTTTAAAATTTTTTACAGATTTATACTATTTCGCGTTATTTAAAGGCTATGTCTATCGAGACTATTTTCAATGTGCTGGAAAACGTTTCACAATCCATGCTCCAAGCGTGATTTTTTTAAAATTTGTTTACAGATTTATACCATTTCGCGTTATTTAAAGGTGATGTCTATCGAGACTATTCTAAATGTGCGAGATATTGTTTCATAATCTGTGCTCCACGCGTGATTTTTTTTTTAATTTATTTACAAATTTATACTATTTCGCTTTATTTAAAGACGATGTCTATCGAGACTATTATCAATGTGCTGGAAATTGTTTCATAATCTGTGCTCCACGCGTGATTTTTTAAAAAAATTATTTACAGATTTATACTATTTTTCGTTATTTAAAGGCGATGTCTATAGAGAATATTTTCAATGTGCTGGAAATTGTTTCACAATCCATGCTCCAAGCGCGATTTTTTTTTCATTTTTTTTACAGATTTATACTATTTCACGTTATCTAAAGGTGATGTCTATCGAGGCTATTCTCAATGTGCGGGAAATTGTTTCATAATTTGTGCTAGACGCGTGATTTTTTTAAATTTGTTTACGGATTTATACCATTTCGAGTTATTTACACTCTTAAAACGAAAGAGCCAAAATAACTCAAGTTGAGCCAAAATCCACTCATCTCATGATTTGAAAGTCAGCTTCTCATAAAGAGTTGAAACAACTCGAGTGAATGAGTTGTTTTTAGGCAACTCATGATTGAGTGGTCTCTATTTTACTCATACTTGAGTGAAATCAAATCGATGAAGGTAAAATCCAGTAGTACTTGAGTGATTTGTATCCAACTCATACTTGAGTGAAATTGAGTCATTTAAGACTAAATCCAGTAGCACTTGAGCTATTTGTAACCAAGTCATACTTGAGTGAAATGAAATAATTTAAGCCTAAATCCAGTACCCCTTGAGCGATTTGTAATCAATTCAAACTTGAGTGAAATGAGGTCATTTCAGATTTAATCCAGTAGTTCTTGAGCGATTTGTAACAATTCATACATGGATTAAATCAACTCATTTAAGAGTTCATCCAAAATCCCTTGAGTGATTTCTAATAAATTCATTTATAAGAGAACTCGCCAAAATTACCAAAAAAACCCTTGAGCGATTTCTAATTAACTGATTAAATAAAATCATGTCATTTTAAATGAAATTCAGTAACCTGCGATTGATTTTTATCAACGTAATTCAAAATAACACAGAATTCTTGCCACATTTTCAAATTAAAATAACTAATTTTATACTCCTTCATATTGGTTTATATAACTGTAATTCTTATTTAATAGTAAATGACTATTTTTTGATTGAAAAAATAACTGATTTATAATTAAATAAAAATTACAATTATAAAAACCAATCTTAAGAACTAAAAAAAAAAAAAAACTTGAAATCACCAAGGGAAGGAAAAATCCCAATGATAACTTTTAAAAGATGACTGCTCCCCTTAAGGGTGTTCTCAAATCCAAAAGGGCAACTTTCTGACATAAGCTTGAATTTATTTTTGATCGAAAATGCATGAAACCAGCTGGTGGTGGTGTTCTAAAACTATGTAATCAAGCTGCTTTTTCCATTTTTTTTTTTTCTTAACACAATAGATTTTTCAGAAAATAGTGTCAAAGTGGAAGTTTTGAACTGAATTTCCGCGCGAAAGGAGAAAAAACATACCAGAGCGGGCGAAAACGTTTGTCACATAATCAAAATCGCTTATAACTCAACACATAATTTATTGATCAAAAAATGGAAAATCCAGTTCAATTCCAAATTGCTTCCATAACAAGGCTTTCCAATTTTATATCTTTCCGTTAAAAAAATTAATTTGTAAATGCATCAAAACGCTTTGTGTTTGTTGAGCAGACCAGTTAAGAACAGCCTTAAGATCCTACACTAGTCACTAAAAAAGATCTGGATGCTTGTGTTAATCTTATGGAGAAGTTATTTTCAAATACATTGTTTGGATTTAAAAATATATATATATATATATATATATATATATATATTTTTTTGGGGGGGGGGGATATAGGATCTTTATGCAGGCTAATTTTTAATTTTGGTTAGTTTCTCTTATACAGTAGACGTCCAATTTTACGAACTGATGTTACTCCCATTTACGAACACATTATATGAATCCCACTGAGTTCGTAAAATCGAGCGTCTACTGTATTAAGATATAAATTTTAGAATCGGTTCCAAAAATGAAAGTATTTACAATAAAATATAAAACCTAAATTAAAAAAGTAAAAACTAGCCACAATACATATTGTCTTCAGCTACCATATGCAAAAAGAATCATGTACAAATATTAAAAATCCAAGCAAGATATTTGAAAATAACTTCCCCATGGAATTAACATTATCACAGGTCTTGTCACACGGATCACTTGTCACACGGCTAGTGTTAGGCCTTAATAAGTAAAATTGAAAATATTTCAAAAAAGATAAACACCCACCCATTATATACTTTGTTGTAACTATCCCTTGATTTAATTCACACTTCTTAATAGACTAACTTTTAAAGAAATATTTATTGTTAAGCCTTTTTTTATGCTAATTAGCACTGAGTGATAAATGTCAATTTAATGCAGTTGATACATTTACAAATAAATTATGCACCAAAATAACTGTAGAATATTGAAAAATAAGGTTTGGGTTCACTATTTAACATTTGAAAAGATCTTTTAATGCAAATGAAAATCTAAAATGGCCTTTTACCGACCAATAGACTTACAAATCTGTCTCGATATGCAAATGTTACGAATTTTATCTATTTTTCATGCACTATGTGTACTTTCATTTGATTTGGATTCAAGTATCCTAAAACTTATTGCTAGAATTTTGGTCATGATACTATTTTTTTTTTGTATATGAAGAACCTTCCACTAAATATTGTAGTATAAAAGTCAAATGCATAAATAACTGAAAATTGGGCTTATTGACTCAAACAACGTGCAACTTAATTCTTTATATCATTTGTTGAAACTAAATTATGTTCAATAATAATTTTTAGAATTTAGCTTCTGGATTAGAAGGAACAATGTCTTGAATGGATAAACACCAACCCATTAGGTACTCTCTTGCAGTTATTCCTTCTTAATCTTGTTGTGAAATATAAAACTTTAAAATGGCATAAGATTGTAGCTTTTTATGTCAAAAGCAGGAGCCAAATGTGCAATTCAAAATATTGTGGGGGAAAAACAACAACATTATTTACTAACAATTTTATTTAACAAAAAGAAAAAACAAACTTAGCATTGATAGCAATTTTAACAACAGATGCAGTGCATTGATAGCAATTTTAACAACAGATGCAGTGTTTTCATTAAAAATTTTCTCGTCAAGACAAGAAAATATGTATTCTTCTCTGCTGAAGATCCTTCAGAGATTCGATAGGGCTGTTGAATTACATTCCTCGCAGTGGAATTGCATTTCTCCATGAGGTCACTATTCTCCTGTGTTAAAAGAAAATATTGAAATTAAGTTAAATAGCAAAAATTGTAATGTAAAGGAGTGATTATGAACCTTTTAAAACATTTTAGTTTTTAGATTAAAGTAAATATAAATAAATTCTTAAAGCAAGTTCTTAAAATATTGTTGAAAATTCACCTTTGTTACCATTTTCAAAATGTATACAAACATATCTTTTTAAACAATAATTTAAATTTGGGGGAAAAAATGAAACTACATTTCATATTAAATTTATTCTAAATATGAAAATACATATACAGGGGTCATTCCAAGAAAAATTTAGGGCCCTTCACAAAAATCTATTTAATAAAATAAGCCCCTTCACAAAAATAAATTTAATAAAATGGGTCCCTTCGTAACATTCTTTTTCATACAAACTGTTTTAAAATGTGTAAATTGTAAATAAAACCAGCTCACTGAAAACAAACTTTAGCAAGGGGATTTAAAGGAGTTTTGTCAAATTCTTCATTTAAGTTTGAGTAACTGGATTTCAACTTTCGCTACAAAATATTATTTTTCACAAAAATAACTTGTACTTTTCACAAAATCGGCCCCAAGAATAAAAACAAACAAACAAAACACACACAAACAATCGCCTCCCCATGCATATTCTGAAAGAAAAGAAAAGAAAAAATGAAATAAAAAACCATACACTAAAACTTTTAGCTTTATATAAAAAGTTACACCACTGAAAATTCAGCCAATTGTGAATAAAATGGAAAATGAATAAATGAAACCCTCTGTGCGATCACCGGGGTTCGTTGATATATATCAATCGATATATATCTTGATATATATCATGATATATATCCGATATTTATTTTCAAAATATCAAGATTTTTGATATTTTCATATTACCTGATATTTATTTTCAAAATATCAAGATGCATGATATTTTCAATATTTTTCTATGTTTGATATTTATTTTCAAAATATCACTGTGTAAGATGTTTTTGATATTTTCAGTCAAAACAAGTGCAAATGAAATTTCCAACCGTTATGGACTGTGTTGTTCTGTAAATAAGGAATTTATGTCTCTGATAGTTACTTTTTTAGCCGAAGAAAACAAATATCTTTTTCAAACTTTATGTTTGGAATTTTTTACTTTTAACTGTAGATTATTATGAGGGACATAATTCAGAACAGACACTGAAACATAAACTGTCTAATTTAGATACTCAGTTATATATACAGCTTCACTATAAAAGAATCTGATGTAAGCGTATAAAGCAAATTGTTTTTGTTTTCAATTAGTTGATTTTCAATTTTGTTCTAAGTGTAAAAAAAAAGAAAGAAAAAGAAAACTGCACTTTTAATGTATTGTTTAAGTTTTCAAGTTAAGTGGAATATGTTTTAGTTTCTAATTTATATTATACTTGAATATATTTATTATCAGCAATAAGTTGACTATTTTGAAAATATCGGATATATATCAAAAATATCAGATATATATATCAAAACATCGGATATTTTTGATACTTTCGAAAATATCATTTAAATTTGGGGGGGGGGGGAAGAAACTACATTTAAATTCATTCTAAATATGAAATGTTTTATTACAACAATGATGTTTAACCTTACCCCATAAAATCTAACTAAGCAGTCAAACGGCAGTTTTCTTCCAACAGTCAAATGCATGTGTCTGAGACATACATGTCTAATTTAATACAGTATAACCTCGAAAATCAAGACTAAGACTAGATTTATAAAAATTCTAGATTTCACAAAGATAATCGAAACTTTCAATGTTCTTAACGGTACCTTTAATCATAATTTAATTAATAACAAAGTGATAATTATGTAAGAAAAAGGAAAAAATAATATCGAAAGGCTTACTTTCATTGAAATTTGTTAAAACTTTTTCAATAAACAGTGAATTTTGAAAATCCAATTGCAATTTGCTTCCTTTTTTTTTTTTTTTTTTTTTTTTTTTGGAACTATTTTTAACAAAAATGTTTTTCATATTAAATACATGTTAGGAATATCTATTTCAGAAATACAGACTTGTTTTTCTAAACTGCATAATGTTATGACAAAATTAAATTTTATATGCTATTTCTATACCGCCAACATTACTCTCTTCTATTTTAAAAATTACCTATCATTAAAAAGAAAAACTTCCAAATCTAACACATGTCACGGATTTCTATCTAATCTTGGAAGAAAATGTGCATTATTGGGCAAATGTATCTGATTAATAGATGATACTAAATAAATGAACTGAAACTGGATAGCACTGCATTCTAAACACACAGGAAAGATACAATATATGGCCATTAATGACCGGCAATTTTCAATTTTAGACATTTTGTCGAATATTTAGAAATATACTTGACAGATTCTTCTGAAATTTCAGTATTAAAAAAACAGGTATCAGGGGTCTGTCCACACTTTTCTCACAGGGTCCTGTTTTTGTGAAATTGTGAAGTTTTTCTTATTTTTGTGAAAATTCTAGTCATAATTTTGTGGATTTTAAATTATCGATGTCTTCATGTTCTATCCTTCATATAAAAAAAGCTAAGTAATATGCTCTTTGGTGAGTTCAACTGTTTACTTACAGACCAGATTTTATTTTTAAATGACTAAATTTGTGAAAAATTCAATTTGAAGGTGAAAATATTCTGTGAAAGGTCTATTTAAGAGACAAATAATTTTGTGAAGGGTCCTGTTTTGGGATAAAATGTTTTGTGAAGGGTCCTGTTTTAAGATAAATTATTTTGTGAAGGGTCCTTTAAAGGACCTAAAATTTTCCTAAACATATCCCTGGGTATGATCTTATATTTAACAATGTTGATTTGTTAACGGGCGGGGGGGGGGGCAATTAGGGGCCAACAAAAAAATCAAAGAAAAAAATAATACTTGGGATCACCCTGTAAAATGCACGAAATTATCTACCACTACCGAATATAAATAAACAGACATTGTGCAATATGTGTAATTTTTTGTGTAAGACTAGCACGTATATTAATAGAAATATAGCAATTTATTTAAAAAAATAAAAAAATTCTTGCATATTTTTTGCTTATAACATGCAGGGTTTTCAACCCAATTTAACGCCAGTTTCAGAAAAATTGACAATATAATAGAAACAATATAGTGCAATTGGAATATAGCTATATTAAATATTTTAGGAAATATGAGCAGTTGTATGAAATAATTTTTATCTGTGCATGCGCAAACGATAACAAGGATCATTTTACATAATTTAATATTCTATAGAGCAACTTATTAAAAAAAATCTACTAGTCAAATATCGTAAAAATTCAGAAGGATATCGGCATTAAAGTGAGCAAATTTTTAGTTTTTCTCTAAAAGTAACTGAATGATAAAGGATTTTCCACAAATTGTCAATTTTTATTAACTGACTTTCAGAAAAAAGTATTTAGTGAGTATCAACGAGTAGATTTGGAAAAAATGCTTCGATTTTTATACTTCTTTTGATCATGGTATAGGCTCGTTCTGGTGGTTATCCAATAACTAAAGCATCAATAAAAAATGGAAATTAAAAAAAAAAGAAATTAAAAATGACAATTTGTGGAAAATCTCTTATCATTCAGCTGCTTTTAAAGAACAACTAAAAATTTGCTCACTTTAACGCCGATATCTTTCTGAATTTTTACGACATTTGACTAGATTTTTTAAAAATAAGTTGCTCCATAGAGTTGACTATTAAATTATGTAAAATGATCTTTGTTATCGTTCACGCATGCACAGATAAAAATTATTTCATACAACTGCTCATATTACCTAAAATATTTAATATATTTATATTCCAATTGCACTATATTGTTTCTATTATATTTTGTCTATTTTTCTGAAACCGGCGTTAAATTGGGTTGAAAATTCTGCGTGTTATAAGCAAAAATCATGCAAGAATTTAATTTTTTTAAATAAATCGCTATATCTCTATTAATATACGTGCTAGTCTTACACAAAAAATACACATATTGCACAATGTCTATTTATATTCGGTAGCGGTAGATCATTTCGTGCATTTAATTTACAGGGTGATCCCAAGTATATATATTTTTTCTTTGATTTTTTGTTGCCCCCCTAATTGATCCCCTTATTAAATCGACATTGTTAAATATGAGATCATACCTGTTAATTTCAATCCTGAAATTCCAGATGAATATGTCAAGCATATTTCTAAATATTTGACAAAATGTCTAAAATTGAAAGTTGCCGATCATTAATGGCAATCTATATATATATTACGCTAACGTACGTGGCACAGAAATCGCGATTATTTGTTATTGTTTAATGGCAACGCCTGAGAATCGCATCTGATTGGCTATTGTGTAAGAGTCCTTGGCAGGATTTATGGCGATCGGGTTTGTTTACATTTTGCCTTTTCGGTACGATATCTTTCGCTGCAATTATGTAGTTTTAAAATATCATTTGAAATGCCCATTAAAAATCTCGGTGAATGCTTGAAAGTGGAGAAGAATCCGAATTCGAATTAGATTTGAAATTCAAATAGAATTGATCGAGAACGCCGTTAAGCGATCGGCAAAATAGGCTTAATAACTGTAGGATGCACGCGTTGGTTCTGAAATCCAAATTACTGATTTAAACGTTCCGGGGCAATCATTGTGGGTGAAACGTGCAATTTCTGCAAAACACTGTATTGGAAATGCGAATTAAACAGCAGCAAGAAGTTTGCAAAATGTTGTCATGACGTAAAAAGTAATTTAGTACGGACAGGTAGTTTTGACAGTACGGACCTGCGATACGAATTTCAGGTTCATTTAAGAATATTATTACGCCCCCCCCCCCCCCCCAGAAGTAAGGTACAATAAAATCTGCTTAGACGGAAACGTCCAGTGATAAATTCCGTTTTATGCAGGTTATTTAAATTGAAGAAAGCATAATAGCATTTTTTTTTGGGGGGGGGGGGGAAGAACTGGAACTTTTTTTTTCGTTTATTGCAGAATTCTGTTATAAACAGGCTTTACTCTATTAGAAAATAAATTTGCTGGATGGTACTTTAAAAAAAATCTATATAGTAATATTTGCTTACAATTTTATTATTTCTTTTTCAGTATTACACTTTATGCTGTATTTGTAATTGCTTTTTCATATAAAGATTTTAAATAAAAAATTAAATTATTGAAAATATAATTACATTTTAATTAAATTCATCAGTTAATTTGTAATAAAAAAAGCATTTAAAGTATGAGACATATAAAAATTAAAAAACTTAACCTTTGACTTTACACAACTTTGGAACTGAACATGAATCGGGCCCTGGTAATTTGCACCGTCTACACCCGCCCCCCTCTGTAGTCTGTACGGACCTGCGATAAAAATTTCAGATTCATTTACAAATATTATTACGGGCCCGGCCAACGCCGGGCGGGTCAGCTAGTATAGTGTAAGATGCTAAGTATGAAGTTTACTAATATGAAAACAATTTTTTTTTTAACATATGTATCTGTAAGGTCACAAAACAATTACAAAACACACACACACAAAAAAAAAAAAGAAATTCCAATGACAAAAAACTTAAAAAATATATTTAAGATTAATATGTAAATTTATACCGTCTTTTATTTCTTGCTGATAATACACCTCCTCAGGATTATCACCTGCCTCTTTGATAGTCCTCTTTGTTGGTACTTCTTTTGGGATGGTGTTAAATTTAACCTCATTGTTTTAAACCTCCATTCAACCATACCAGCTTGAGCGATAGGATCAAAGTATTGTTCCTAAAATGAAAATGTGCAAAAACAATGTTATCGATTTAAAATGTTTCAATGGTTTAAACTTAAAATTTCAAAACACAGACGTAATGATGAGTTTATACGAAAGTGCCTGAAACATACAAAAAAGGAAATTCATTTCCCTCCAATTTACCCAAGCAATAAATTGGACCGATGGGACTGTTGCATAATTAAAAATATATACAGTATAAAGTAAATTATCTGGAATTGTTGGGTTCACGTGTTTTTGGATAACTGGCTACTCACTGCATTAAGCTATCCCTTTGTTGCAATTAAAATTTATTAGAATAATCAGATTAAAGCTCCTTCTCAGAGATAAGTTGCTTTTTCACTTTCCTGTGTTATTCAATGGCCTTTGAAATGCCCCGCAACTCTTGGAATATCTCATCACAAAATTCATATTTATAATTAATTTCTTTTTTATTAGATGCTTAGAAGAATTGTTTTCTCAAACTGTCAAAAAATTTAGATTTTGTTTTAAATAAAAAAAAGGTTATTCTTGAAAAATCTAAATCACTTCCTTCACTACCTATATATGCACATATTGTTATGAATTGGTATCAATTCTGCCTTATACCAAAATTTAAATTTCTACCCTTTCAGATTTGACAAAAAATCTGAAATCGTAATCTGAAAAAATCGTACTGAAGCTCAAAAATCATTCAAAATAGACTAAACTAACAACTGGCACTGTTGTGGTATTTGTAATTGACTGAATTTAATTTTGAGAAATTATAACCAATCCACGCCTCCTCTAAAAAATATATATACAGTAGAGCACCTAATTCATTCACTGACCTATAATTCATGATAAATTTTTTGAACGTAAACAAAGATTTTTTTTTTTTTTTAATGTTTGAATGACAACGAAATTTTGAAAACTAATTCAATCAATTTTAATAAAGGACGAAGTTATTTATAGAATACAAGATAAATTTAATAAACCAAAGACAACAATTGATGCCATGTTTAAAAATAAACTAGATGGAATCCGCCAAAACTTGACGGCAACAATTTGAAAGCACCACAGAAAAAAAAAAAGTATTTTACAGCTAAAGAAATTTTTAAAGGCTAATTTTTAGGAAAACTTTCAATAATTGAAAAAAAAAAAACCCTGCATTTTATATCCAGGCAAATGACCCATTATTGCCAGAGTTACATTCACCCAGACACAGTCAAAAGTATTTTTTTACATTACACCCAATGGGAAAATAGTTACTTATTACTTTCTCAGGAAGAGTTGGACAGTTACATAATCAATGCTTAACACATGATTTCTTCATTTTAAAGACTACTGTAGAACACAGTACAGGACTTTAATTTCAGGGCGGGATTCATCACCAAAATTTTGAAATCCCACCCAAAAACACATCATGAGCAGGAGGCTTCCATCTAAAAAATTTGTTTTCAAAAAAGTGTTTCATTTTAAAACAAATCCTGCGAACCTTGTGATATTTTCGGACGACAGGTTGATACATTTTGCGGCGAAAGATTGTTGAAATTCATATTTTGGTCCTGCAACCGAGAGACAAATTTTGAGATTCAGCCCCCCCCCCCCCCCCGAGATTGAATGACAAGTTTCTCGTTAATTTCTGTGACTGATTGCAAATTGAGGGGCGATTCTGTTCCAAAAATTATGAAAAATCATTCATCAGTCTGGAAATTTGGACATAAAAAATGTGTCTCATATTTCGAGAAATTGTCACCGAAAAAATCAATTTCGTCAAACGTTAGCTAAAATAAAAACACCAATTTTGTTAAAAGTAGGGATGCCAAAACCTGTGGCCTGCAATGAATTTCGTCAATTTGCCACAAAAAAAATTGAAAATTTCATCAGTCAGTTTAAGAATTGTGAATTTCATTGATCGGGCATGGAAAAATTGTGCATTTTGTCGATTGTGTACAGGAACATTGAGAATTTCGTTATGGTAAAATAGCGAATTTTCTCGATGCACGAAGAAATTGAGAATTCTGTTGATCGACTGCAGAACCAATCATGATTTTCATCAGTTTATAGAGAGAAAAAGAAATCTCAAATTTGTCAATTTATTGCCTGAAATTTTTTTTTAATTTCATCAGAGATAATGCAGAATCATGAATTTCATGATCAGTCAGAAAAATTGCAAATTTTGTCGATTGATAATCACTAATTCCGTTGGTCAGACACGAAAATATGTTATTTTGTCCATAATGCATGGAAAATAGCGAATTGTCGATCAGTCTCAGAAAAATCAAGAATTTCATTGGTCTGAAATGAAAATATCACAATTTTTGTCGATAATGTGCAGAAAAATCAAATTTCGTCGATCGGCTACTCGAAATAGAATTCTCTCACGTGTGGGCCTCGACAAAACAGACTTTTTCTAAAAAGCCCTTATCTTAAAAAAGTTGTGCACCCGTAATTAAAAAGATCACGAATAAAATAAGTTTTGTCTAAGGATTGCAAATAAAATGAAAATTTCGTCAAAGGATGGGGAACAAATGCATGTATCGTTAGAAGATAGCAGGGAAAAGAAAATGGCAACTCCTTCAAAGGATTACGAAATAAAAAAAAGCATATTTTGTAAAAGAATCCGGAAAGAAAATGCACGTTTCGTCAAAAGATAGCAGAAAAAACGTTTTGACAAGGGACCCCCCCACCCAAAAAAAATAAATAAATAAATAAATTTCGCCAATGGATCACGCGAAAAATGTGGAATTAGTCATAATGTCGAAGGACCCCCCCCCCCCCCCCCTTGCGAAATTCATCAAAAGGTCGCTGAAATAAATAAATAAATAAATTTTGCTAAAGCGTTGCAGAAAAAAAAAATTGCCAAAGGGTTGCAAAAAAATAAAATAAATTTTGCCAAAGTGTTGCAGACACAGTTGTATAATATAGACGCATGTGCGGAAAATTTTCCAAAAATTCGGAACTTTGCGGAAAAATTTTTTAGAAAAAAAAAAAAAACAACTTAATTTTTGTCCTTGTAAATTTTTTTTTTAATACCGAAAAATTAAAAATATTCTCCAATTTTATGTACGATTTATTTGCCAGACAGATTATTATTCAGGGGTCGATGCAGGTTTTTATTCTTGGGGCCCATTTTGCGAAAAGTAGAAGTTATTTTTATTAATTTTATTATATTTTTGTGAAAAATAACATTTTTTTAACGAAAGTTGAAATCCAGTTACTCAAATTTGAACCAAGAATTTATGAACAAAATCATTTTTTACATCCCCTTGCTAAAGTTTCGTAACCTAGTTTTATTTACAAATTACACATTTTAAAGCAGTTTTTATGAAAAAGAATGTTACGTAGGGGGCCTTATTTTATTAAAAGGAATTTTGTGAAGCGCCTGTTTTATTAAGTTAATTTTTCTGAAGGGGCCCATTTTATTAAATTTATTTTTATGAAGGGGCCTATTTTATTAAATGGAATTTTGTGAAAGGGCCCTAAATAGGCCCCAAATTTTGTCTGCATTGACCCCTGTTATTGTTTGACAGACATGATTCTGTTCCAAATTTTCAGAAAATTTAAGGCATTTGGTTTTGAAAATTTAAAAAAATCAGCCATCAGTCCAAAAATTCAGACATAAAAAGATACCACTGCGAATTTCAACAAATGGTTGCCGTAAAAACGCAAATTTCGTGAAAGGATCGTAAAAAAAAAAAAAAAAAAAGAATTTCATAAAAGGAGTGCAGGAAAAAACGAATTTCGTAAAAGAATAGCGCGGAAAAAGCCTAAATTCTGTCAAAGGATTTTTTAAAAAAAGAGCAAATTTCGTAAAAGAATCTCGGAAAAATGATCATCAATTGATCGGGAAAAAAAAAAAAAATTGTCAAAGGGCCACAGAAAAAGGTGTGAATTCCATAAAAAACGCAAGAAAAACACGAATTTCGTAAAAAGATCGCAGAAAAAACGCGAATTTCATCAAAGGACTGCAAAAAAGAGAGTAAATTTCATCAAAAGCGTGCACGAAAAAAACTAATTTCTTAAAAGCATAATGGAAAAAAGCCCGAATTTTGTCAAGATTGAGAAAAAAATGCAAATTTCGTAAAAGAACATGTAAAAAACTAATTACTTCAAAGAATCATGAAAAAAAAATGCAAATTTCGTCAAAGCGCTGCGTAAAAAGTGCGAAATTTGTCAAAAGATCATAGGAAAATGCGAATTTCGTCAAAGGATTGCTGGAAAAAACTGATTTCATGAAAGGATCGCAGATAAAATGTGAATTTCGTCAAATGATCACAGAAAAAAAAAAACGAGAATTTCGTCAAACGGCCACAGAAAAAAATGATTTTTGTCAAAGGGCCACGGTAAAAACTCACCGGTCATTTTAATGATGATACCTATGAATGGACCTCTCCCTACAAAATGTGATTTAGTTGTTTCAGTAGCAATGTCACATTATTTCTGCCCTTCTTATCATGGATTTTTAGCTTTATTTTTTTTAACCAAAATAATTATTCTTTGATTAATATTAATTATTTTTTAATTTAAATGGTAATTACTTTAAAACTACTGTTTTTAATCCATATCGTTAAAATAACATAACATGGTATTTTACGTTATTAAACATTAAATTAATTTGCAGATAGTTTTTGACCCAATATTTATGTGCAGAGAAAGTTTTTGGTTTTATAGAAGTCTGGTTGCAGAAAAAACAAATTTTTCCAAAGGGTTACATAAAAAATGGAAGTCTCTTTAGAAAACAGCACGTACACAAATATCTATGTTTATTATAACAGGGATAGTTTTTAAACTTAAAAAATATACCAAACTAACTTTTGAAATTTTGGGTTTAACCCGAACCCAACTTGCAGGAATTCACACTCAGCCTCAAATCAACCTGAACCAAAAACAGAGTTTACTCAACCTACAACAAAAATAATTAGCGATTGTTTTAACAAATGTTAATTCATAGAAGAAACCATTAAATTTAAAATTTTATTAATTAAAAAAAAGGTCATCCTTTAAATAAACACAAAGCAAGTTTTTTTCCCAATATGAAATTTACTATGTAAATGTAATTGGTTTTATTAAATATTATGTAAAGTTGTTTTAAAAAATGACATTTTAATACCTTTAAACTTTGAAATATAAAAAGGTATTTGGCCAAACAGTTACTATTCGGCTAGCTGAATATTCAGTATTCGGCCAAATCACTATTCGGTACATCATTAAACCTAACTTGCTACTTTGAACAACACTCATAATCTTCAGTTTTAATTTTTAACTGAATTGTTTACATATCAAATACATGTGTGAATTATTAGTTCCTGCCACTTACTGAAATTAGTTTCTGCCTGATGATATGAAAAAGTAAAATGTTTTAAAATTTTACTGCTGTATGATATATTTCTCAAATCATTTCCATTTATTAATTTTTTTTTAGATTATGTGAAATTATGGCTAAATGGATCAGTCGGGGGAGGGGGTACATCATGAAAAAATACCAGAAGTTTTAGCGAACACAGTATTGACTAGAATAAAAAGACTGTTTTTACTGCAAAAACATTATCCCCCCCCCCCCCCAACCACCACCACAAGATCCTTTGACAAAATTGATATTTTTTCCATGATTCTTTAGTGAAATTTGAGTTTGTTTTTTTTACAATTCTCTGGCAATATTCGCATTTTAATGAAATTAGTGCTTTTTAACTTTTGACAAACTTTGTGTTTTTTTCCCTACCCCATTATGTGAAGATACTCGCGGGTTAATGCTATTCTTATTTGCATTTCGACATTTTGAATTATATATATATATATATATATATATATATATATATGTATGTATACATATAAATTTTTTTTTTTTTTGGGGGGGGGGGGGGTTGGACATCTGAGCTTGATCCTCATGGCACTCGTTTACTTTTTCAATTTTGATTGCAGAATTTTTATTTTTTTTTAGAGAAATTACTTTTACTTTTAGAATCTGTTCCAAAAGTGAAAGTATTGTCTTAAAAAAAAAAAAAAAAAAAAAAAAAAAAAAAAAAAAACCTGCGATTAAAATTAAAGTAAACAAGGGGCACTGAAGATCAAATCAACTATACAATGCCGCAAAAAAAGAAAAAAATGCAAATGAGATCAGCCAAAAACCTCCTCATAGGAATAGCACTCGAGTGTGTTCACTTGCAGAGACAGGAGCCTTAGTGAGTCCCTGCAAGTGAAGGCACTTGCAAGCTAATGCTATTTTCTAAAAGGGGGGTGGAGAGTATTTTCTAATAACTCGTTTTCATTTGGACATTTTTAAATAATTCTTTTTGCATTGGATAGCTGAGGTCCCTCTCTACATCACTACTCAACAAGTACAAAACATTGACACATTTTCAAATTCAATTTTTAACAGAAAGATATAAAATTGGAAAGCTCGACTATGGAAGAGATTCGGAATTGAACTGTATTTACCATTTTGTGATCAATAAATTACCTGTTGAGTTATAAGCGTTTTTGATCACAGGACAAGTTTTTCACTTCTGGGTGGTTTAGTGTTGGATAGGACACAGAAATTTTTTGATGTTTGTATGAGGTACCTCCAAAAAACTTTTGTCATGACAATGTCATGCTTCCAAAGGAGTGAGATGGGTGGGGTTTATATGCAAGAACTAAAATTGAGTTAGGATGGATGTAATTTCTCCCTCCTCCTCGGTGTATGCTGCTTAATCCGGCAACTCAAAGTTAGGTGTTAGCTCCGTAGCAGAAACTGTGCAGCACGGCAGCAGCGATGCAGGTTACTTTAGACCTTGCAGATTAATCTACCAGCTTAAAAATAATATTGTGCTTAAAAAAATTCACCAAAAATTTACTTTGATTTAAGAGTTTTTGTATTTCTTATTAATTTTCTATGTGAAATGCAATTTCTGTTTATTTTATGGGTCACTATAAGTATTTAAGATAGTAGCTTGTTTCAGTATTGTTAGGTTGCAGATAAATTTTGGTTTGCTGCAGATGGACATCGAAAATTCTGCTATTGGGGACATTAAGAAAGTGGAACTTTAGTTAGGGTCACCCGGGGTAAAATGGGTATAAAAAAAGCTTTTTTTTTTATTTTAATGTTTCATAGCAGAAACATTATGAAATATTATCATGTTTTTGTTCAATATTTTTTACATTATGTACTTTAGGTCTAAATTCAACATAATTACCCATTTTATCTCAGTTCGGGGTAAAATGGGTATATGCTGGTTAAAGTTGAATTCAGGGTTCGTAAATATCATGATATTTTCGAAAATATCAAAAATATCCGATATTTTGATATATATCCGATATTTTCGATATATATCCGATATTTTCAAAGCAGCCAACTTACCGCTGATAATAAATGTTTTTGAGCATAATATAGATTAGAAACTAAAATATATTGCACTTAACATGAAAACTTAATCAAAAAATATTCTAAAAATGCATTTATCTTTTTTTTTTTTTTTTTTTTTTCACTTAGAACAAAATTGAAGATGAATTAATTGAAAACAGTAACAATTGGCTTTATACACTTATAAAAAAAACTAACTATAGGATTCAGTATCAAGATCAAGTATAAAAAAATCAGATATTTTTAAAACAAAATTTTAAAAACAAAAAGTACTTTTACTTGAAAAAATTTAACATAAAGTATAAAATATCTTATTTCACATTTCCTAATTTGTTGTATAGTTTAAGCTCAACTGAACCAAAACTTGAGAAAAGATTATTTTCTAATATAACTGCTTATTTAAATTAGTCAGTTAATTTTTCAATGGTTGTTCTGAATTAATTATGTCCCACATAATTATTAGTTCAACATTTAAAAATAAAAGCTTCAAATCCAAAGCTTGAAAAATATATTTGTTTTCTTTTTTGGGTAAAAAAGTCACATCCAGAAGAGACAAAAGTTCTTTATCAGATTCACACAGTTAATAACAGTTGAAAATTCATTTCATTTACACTGAAATATTACAAATACAGCATACGACTGAAAATATCAAAATATCTATCGCACATTCATATTTTGGAAATAAATATCAAATGCAAAAAATATGAAATATCTTGATATTAAAAATAAATTTAAAGTATATGAAAATATCAAAAATCTTGATATTTTGAAAATAAATATCGGTTACATTTTATGATATATAGCCACTGATATATATCAACGACAATAGATGAAGCACAAACACCCTACAGTGGTATCCCAGAGATGTAAAACGGCCAAGAAGACGACCTCAAGTAAGATGGAGTGATGAAATCAGAAAAGTAGCCAGTGTAAATTGGATGACTAAAGAACTTGACAGGAAGCATTGGAAAAATCTGGGGGAGACCTACATCCAGCGGTGGATTGAAAATGGTTGATGATGATGATATATCAACGAACACTGGCTGTATATAAATGATGATCTAAATTGCATTTTATCTTTCAATGGCTGTTTTGAATTAACTGTCTCACATAATTATTAGTTCTACATTTAAAAATAAAAGTTTCAAACATAAAGCTTGGAAAAGATTTCTTTTCCTAAAAAAGTCATTGCCAGAGGCAAAAGTTCATTATCTACAGAATGACACAGTCAATAACAGGTAGAAATTTCATTGACACTTGCTTTGAATGTAGAAAACATAAAAATTATCTTGCTCAGTGATATTTTGAAAATAAATATCAAGAATTTGAAAATATCGAAAATATCAAAAGTCTTGATATTTTAAAAATAAATATCGGATATATATCAAGATATATATCCATCGATATATATCAACGAACCCTGGTTGAATTACATTATAATTAATGTATAGACCATTTAAAAGTTTTGTACCTTCATCCTCTGAATCATATGTAAACTGGGGTGAGGAGGGAAGACAAAAAACTGTCTCTTTCACTTTGTTTATATTTTTTTCTTGACAAATAAAATCTCTTATGAAACTAATAGAAATAAGACAAATACACACAAATCCTATCCCCCCCCCCCCCCCCCAAACTGTTCTTAATTTTCACCACATCAATTTACGTCCATGCTCTGAATCATGTTTCTAACAGTTTCATTTTAAAAGTTGTTTTTTTTTTTTAATTTAATGCAGCTCAAAAGCAGATAGATATCAGCATGAGTATCTGTAGGAAAAAATGAGAAATTAAGTTAACTGAAAAATATTTTAAATCAAAAGCAATTTATAAAGTTAACTAGCTATAAGTGAATGAAAATTTATGTACAAAATATGTATATGGCACTGGTACAGCTTGGTTGAGACAGACTTCCTGACAATTTGGGATGCCTCCACATCAGCAGACTTAGATAAAATGTAAAACTGTCTGCGAACTCAAATAATTTCTTTAAAATTTTCTGCAAAAAACGCCGTGCTCCTCCCGAGTGCTTTATTGCCGCCAAAAGCAAAAATGAAAAGTTATATACAAGCACATAAACATTCACTAAAATTTCCAACCAAATAAACTTTATTTAAAAAGATTTGAACATTTAACATTTATTTTTTAACACAAAATTTATTTTTAATCTGTTAAATTAATCTGCAAAGCCTAACATAATCTGCAGCACCCGCGTCAGTGCTGCACTGTTTCTGCTACCGGCCCTGGCAGGAGGGGAAAAAAAAAGGAATTGTACCCGCCGTTCCGGCATAAGCACCGCACTTACAATATTTTAAAGTTTTTAACTCGTATGAGCCGCGACGCTTCTTCCAAAAAATACTGTACTATGGTACATGGCAAATACTTTCTAGCAAACTTTTTTTTTTTTCCTCCCGTTGAAAAATAGTCTACAGACCTTGTCAATAGTCTGCAACGTGTGTTACACCGATTCTTCACCTGGTGTCTTGTTAATTGCTTTTCTTAAATAAAGAAACCCATCAAAACTGCCTGCAAACTTTGAAAATTTTCTGCGAACGGCGTTCGCCTATATTATCTCACTCTGCACATCAGCAATGTCGTCTTTCTCAAGGAAGACTTAATCCGGCAGATTACTTTGTTGCAAACTTTACAGTGTATTCATCTTCATAAAGGATATCAATAATAAGACCTGTAAATTCTTGAACAGACTTCTTTACACTGAATTTCACAACGACCCAGCCACCAATCATTGGATTCACTGCAGCGAGAACCTTTGGTTTAACTTCCTTGGATTGCTTCGACTCTTTTTACTGTTTATCCTGTTATAAGGGTGTATTCAGATCCAAACTGCTTATTTTCTGATTCATTTTTGCTTTCAAACGCCTCAAACTGGGAAATTCTCTTATTTAGAAACTACATAATGCGCCGTGCTTTTCGATTTTTTGATAAATGCAGAAAATATTGTCAAAGTGGGCGTTTTGAACCGAATTTTCGGAAGCGGGAGATCTGGGAATGAAAAAAATGGTCATACAGAGAAAACAATTGTTTAAAAATCAAATTCTAATGAATTGGGCGAAAAATGAAATCACACGGCCTCTTATGCATCTCTTCAAAAATCACCCCAGCAAGTTCCATGTTGTTACTTTTAAAAATGAGTCTGAAAATGTCCCAGAAAATTTTGAGCTGTTGAGGGTGGAAAAATATTTTTTCGAATACACCCTTAATCCACCCAATTTAATAAAGTTAGAACATATGTTTTAATTTAATTTATGGCCGGAAATATGGTACTTTGATTTAATGTGATTTTTCAAAAATTGTCGGTTAACAGCGATTTTTAATGTTTACATTCCAAAGCGAAGTGCAGATAACAGATGTTCGCAACTAATTTATAGCCTAATTTCATATAACAAAGCACAATTTCAGTTTTAAACACAGGATCAATAACAATTTGCTCTCAAAAGTCTTTCAATTTTGATCAATTTTCATACATTCATATCTTGACCTCAACTAGCATAAAAAAGATGGCTTATACCCATTTTACCCCATGTGACAAGAAATGCTATAAAATTTTTTTGAATAAATAAATTTACTCATTTTTTGAGTTTTCTATTAGAAAAATCCTTCTTTAAAATCCAAACAGTTTATTTTTTACGATCAAAAATGCTTATAACTCAACAGCTAATTTATTGATCACAAAATGGTAAATACAGTTCAATTCCGAATCACTTTCACAATACATAACAAATTCTTCCTGTAGTATATTTTTCTGGAAAGAGGTTTTTCATTCACTAAAAATACTTCGTTCTACTTTCTGAAAAACAAAATGACTGCTAAGCCCAGTATATATGTAGCTAGTTTGTTTTTACCAAGTTTAAATAACCCTTCTTACAGTCTCATTTCCCAATATGAACCAAAATTTAATTTTAAATAACAGAAATGTATCAAAACACCCAAAAGACAGTGGACAACCTCTGGCCCAGTAATGGACAGGACAACCCATAAAAAGTAATAAATATAATTGTTTTTATGACTGTACTTAGAAACAGAATTTAATGAATACATAGAATGAAACAAAATAGTTATTTTCAAATAAATTTAACAATTAGGATACCAGTAATTAATAAAATATTTGTGATAATCATTTACTGTTTCCATCAGTTATTGTAATTATAAGAAGATCGATGTTTTAATTATTTTAGATGGATAGTTTAAAATACTAAATATCAGGCAATTACAGCTATCAAATTATTGAAACGGGAATTTAAAAGGTATAATTAAAAAAAAGTTTTGGAATATTAGTGTTTAGTCTCACTATTTTTAGCAATTATTCTTCCAGAGACTACTTGATGTATCATTTATAATAATTAATATTACAAATATGAAAGAAATGATATTTTGAGTTGAATATTTTAAACACTAAATAAAATAATTTCAAAATAAAACTGCAGAACTGATGTTTGAGGCCACTGATCTGCAGATTTACTTGTTTTATGAATATTACCTATAACTTTCATTAATAGTATTACTTTTTTTTTTTTTGTGTGTGTGTGTGTGGCGGGGGGCTCAGAGATGAAGAATGAAACATTTAAGACAGAAAATAGATTTTTAATAGCTTCTGTAACTTAATTGTTTTTATTTAAACGGAGAGGGATTAAGCCCTATGAGCCCCTCTTTGACTGTGCTCTTAAACAATATTTTCTGCTTCCTGGCTGATTTGGTTGCCAGATTATAAAATATGCAAGGTATATATAAAAAAAGCATAAAATATTAAAATTTTATCAATCAATAAAATAACTTAAAAGCAGTTATTTATAAAAATTTTAGTGTTATTACATTCTGGTAAGTGCAATTTAAAAATTAAAAATTGATTACTTAAGTTTTCAGTTAAGTCAAAGGATTTTAAATGCATTATGACGTTACTGAAATTGCATTTTTAGCAATGCTTACATGGGGTGTCCTTTACTGGAAATTGACTAATTAAGTGTTCCAGTAATGAACACAGACAGGTCTTAAAATCTTAAAAATAAATGAAATTTTGTAAATGGTCGTTAGTACATAAAATTCTAAGTTTTCTATTGCTACTCAAACAAAAACATTCAAATATTGCAAGAAAATAAAAAATATATAAATTAATTAAACAAAGCCATTTCTTAACTTCTTCATTAAGATTTTCACAGAAAAACAGCGAAACTTTAAAACATTTTCTGCTTCCTGATGGGTTTGATTAAAAGTGTCAACAATAACCCAGTATAAGGGGGAATTATAAAATAAATAATTAAAGATAAATATTTATCTGTTATTTTTTTTTTTAACCAAAAACATCAAGGGCTGTCCATTACTGGCACATCTACCTATTATAGAGATGGAAACAATTCTTTCGAAATTCTTGTAATTTTTCACAAAATTATTTACTACAAATTATAAAACATATTTTTGGTTGATATGATTCATCTGAAAAATTACTTTCACAAAATACTTAGTACTGTTATATCTGACAAAGTTTGTCAATCGAAAAAGAAAACTTTTATTATTTTCACCTCCCCTCATCCCCCCCTTGGTTTTACATGACGCTATGATCAGCTTATTTATTTATTTATCAACAAAGTAATAAACAGGACATTTTAAACGAAAATAAATAAGTAAAAAATAAAAGGGCAGAACAATTTTAAAATATAGAAGCATTTCTAAAATAAGCTGCCGGCAGTGACGCTGAGCGTATGCAGGAATCTTTAGTTATTTATTTTTACAACAAATTAAGAAATGCAGGAGAATTTTTTCAAAATTTTAAAGCTTTATATGCTAGGGAGGCACAGTATGTGTGTAAATTAATTTAGTGTGTATGCGAAATCCGTTACCACGTGCTTCAAGATTAAAATAAAATCAGTACATACAATTCCACTAAAAACTAAGTATAAATTAAATGCTTTTATAAAACTTACCCAGTAAAACAAGTCCATCCTCTTCCTCAATGTTTCATCATTAAGTAAATTTCTTTACCTTCATGTTTACATTCGCCATCTTGTGAGGACAGGCGCGACGGCGAGACGAGACGAGACGAACGAATCGCAAAGAACGGCTCGGTAATGAGTGAATTTTTATCAAGTTGAGTTGTTTCATTTTAGCTCTCCTTGAGCACAATAGAAAAATAACAGCTGAAATCAAGTTGAGCTAAACATTTAAAAATCAACTCATTCACGATCCAATAAATTAGAACTCATTTTTGAGCAACCAAATCCACTCATTCGTTTTAAGAGAGTAAAGGTGATGTCTATCGAGACTATTCTAAATGTGCGAGATATTGTTTCATAATCTGTGCTCCACGCGTGATTTTTTTGAATTTATTTACAGATTTATACTATTTCGCGTTATTTAAAGGCGATGTCTAAAGAGACTATTCTCAATGAGCTGGAAATTGTTTCATAATCTGTGCTCCACGCGTGATATTTTTAAAATTATTTACAGATTTATACTATTTCGCGTTATTTAAAGGCGATGTCTATCGAGGCTATTCTCATTGTGCGGGAAATTGTTTCATAATCTGTGCTCCACGCGTTAATTTTGTTAATTTGTTTACGGATTTATACGATTTCGCGTTATTTAAAGACGATGTCTATCGAGGCTATACTCAGTGTGCTGGAAATTGTTTCATAATCTATGCTCCAAGCGTGATTTTTTTTTCAATTTGTTTATACTAATTATTACATTTTATACTCGCGTTATTTAAAGGTGATGTCTATCAAGGTTATACTCAATGTGCTGGAAATTGTTTCATAATCTGTGCTCCACGCGTGATTTTTTTTGAATTTGTTGACAGATTTATACTATTTCGCGTTATTTAAAGGTGATGTCTATCGAGACTATTCTCAATGTGATGGAAATTGTTTCATAATCTGTGCTCCACGCGTGATATTTTTAAATTTGTTTACGGATTTATACCATTTCGCGTTATTTAAAGGTGATGTCTATAGAAGCTATTCTCAATGTCCTGGAAATTGTTTCATAATTTGTGCTAGACGCGTGATTTTTTAAAATTTGTTTACGGATTTATACCATTTCGCGTTATTTAAAGGTGATGTCTATAGAAGCTATTCTCAATGTCCTGGAAATTGTTTCATAATCTGTGCTCCACGCGTGATTTTTTAAAATTTGTTTACGGATTTATACCATTTCGCGTTATTTAAAGACGATGTCTATCGAAACTATTCTCAATGTGCTGGAAATTGTTTCATAATCTGTGCTCCACGCGTGATTTTTTTTAATTTGTTTACAGATTTATACTATTTCGCGTTATTTAAAGGTGATGTCTATCGAGACTATTCTAAATGTGCGAGATATTGTTTCATAATCTGTGCTCCACGCGTGATTTTTTTGAATTTATTTACAGATTTATACTATTTCGCGTTATTTAAAGGCGATGTCTATCGAGACTATTCTCAATGTGCTGGAAATTGTTTCATAATCTGTTTCCACGCGTGATATTTTTAAAATTATTTACAGATTTATACTATTTCGCGTTATTTAAAGGCGATGTCTATCGAGGCTATTCTCATTGTGCGGGAAATTGTTTCATAATCTGTGCTCCACGCGTGATTTTTGTTAATTTGTTTACGGATTTATACTATTTCGCGTTATTTAAAGGTGATGTATATCAAGGCTATACTCAATGTGCTTGAAATTGTTTCATAATCTGTGCTCAACGCGTGATTTTTTTCAATTTGTTTACGTCTTTATACTATTTCGCGTTATTTAAAGGCGATGTCTATCGAGGCTATTCTCATTGTGCGGAAAATTGTTTCATAATCTGTGCTCCACGCGGAATTTTTTTTAATTTGTTTACGGATTTATACCATTTCCCGTTATTTAAAGGCGATGTCTATCGAGACTATTCTCAATGTGCTGGAAATTCTTTCATAATCTGTGCTCCACGCGTGATTTTATTGAATTTGTTTTCAGATTTATACTATTTCGCGTTATTTAAAGGTGATGTCTATCGAGACTATTCTCAATGTGCTGGAAATTGTTTCATAATCTGTGCTCCACGCGTGATTTTTTTAAAAAATTATTTACAGATTTATACTATTTTGCGTTATTTAAAGGCGATGTCTATAGAGACTATTCTCAATGCGCTGGAAATTCTTTCATAATCTGTGCTCCACGCGTGATTTTATTGAATTTGTTTTCAGATTTATACTATTTCGCGTTATTTAAAGGTGATGTCTATCGAGACTATTCTCAATGTGCTGGAAATTGTTTCACAATCCATGCTCCAAGCGTGATTTTTTTTTCAATTTTTTTACAGATTTATACTATTTCGCGTTATTTAAAGGTGATGTCTATCGAGGCTATTCTCAATGTGCTGGAAATTGTTTCATAATTTGTGCTCCACGCGTGATTTTTTTGAATTTGTTTACGGATTTATACCATTTCGCGTTATTTAAAGGTGACGTCTATAGAGGCTATTCTCAATGTGCGAGAAACTGTTTCATAATCTGTGCTCTACGCGTGATTTTTTTAAAATTTTTTACAGATTTATACTATTTCGCGTTATTTAAAGGCTATGTCTATCGAGACTATTTTCAATGTGCTGGAAAACGTTTCACAATCCATGCTCCAAGCGTGATTTTTTTTTCAATATTTTACAGATTTATACTATTTCACGTTATCTAAAGGGGATGTCTATCGAGGCTATTCTCAATGTGCGGGAAATTGTTTCATAATTTATGCTAGACGCGTGATTTTTTTAAATTTGTTTACGGATTTATACCATTTCGCGTTATTTAAAGGTGATGTCTATAGAAGCTATTCTCAATGTCCTGGAAATTGTTTCATAATCTGTGCTCCACGCGTGATTTTTTAAAATTTGTTTACGGATTTATACCATTTCGCGTTATTTAAAGACGATGTCTATCGAAACTATTCTCAATGTGCTGGAAATTGTTTCATAATCTGTGCTCCACGCGTGATATTTTTAAATTTGTTTACGGATTTATACCATTTCGCGTTATTTAAAGGTGATGTCTATAGAAGCTATTCTCAATGTCCTGGAAATTGTTTCATAATTTGTGCTAGACGCGTGATTTTTTAAAATTTGTTTACGGATTTATACCATTTCGCGTTATTTAAAGGTGATGTCTATAGAAGCTATTCTCAATGTCCTGGAAATTGTTTCATAATCTGTGCTCCACGCGTGATTTTTTAAAATTTGTTTACGGATTTATACCATTTCGCGTTATTTAAGGACGATGTCTATCGAAACTATTCTCAATGTGCTGGAAATTGTTTCATAATCTGTGCTCCACGCGTGATTTTTTTTAATTTGTTTACAGATTTATACTATTTCGCGTTATTTAAAGGTGATGTCTATCGAGACTATTCTAAATGTGCGAGATATTGTTTCATAATCTGTGCTCCACGCGTGATTTTTTTGAATTTATTTACAGATTTATACTATTTCGCGTTATTTAAAGGCGATGTCTATCGAGACTATTCTCAATGTGCTGGAAATTGTTTCATAATCTGTTTCCACGCGTGATATTTTTAAAATTATTTACAGATTTATACTATTTCGCGTTATTTAAAGGCGATGTCTATCGAGGCTATTCTCATTGTGCGGGAAATTGTTTCATAATCTGTGCTCCACGCGTGATTTTTGTTAATTTGTTTACGGATTTATACTATTTCGCGTTATTTAAAGGTGATGTATATCAAGGCTATACTCAATGTGCTTGAAATTGTTTCATAATCTGTGCTCAACGCGTGATTTTTTTCAATTTGTTTACGTCTTTATACTATTTCGCGTTATTTAAAGGCGATGTCTATCGAGGCTATTCTCATTGTGCGGAAAATTGTTTCATAATCTGTGCTCCACGCGTGATATTTTTGAATTTGTTTACGGATTTATACTAATCCGCGTTATTTAAAGGTGATGTCTATCCAGACTATTCTCAATGTGCTGGAAATTGTTTCATAATCTGTGCTCCACGCGTGATTTTTTTTGAATTTGTTGACAGATTTATACTATTTCGCGTTATTTAAAGGTGATGTCTATCGAGACTATTCTCAATGTGCTGGAAATTGTTTCATAATCTGTGCTCCACGCGTGATATCTTTGAATTTGTTTACGGATTTATACTATTTCGCGTTATTTAAAGGCGATGTCTATCGAGACTATTCTCAATGTGCTGGAAATTGTTTCATAATCTGTTTCCACGCGTGATATTTTTAAAATTATTTACAGATTTATACTATTTCGCGTTATTTAAAGGTGATGTCTATCGAGACTATTCTAAATGTGCGAGATATTGTTTCATAATCTGTGCTCCACGCGTGATTTTTTTGAATTTATTTACAGATTTATACTATTTCGCGTTATTTAAAGGCGATGTCTATCGAGACTATTCTCAATGTGCTGGAAATTGTTTCATAATCTGTTTCCACGCGTGATATTTTTAAAATTATTTACAGATTTATACTATTTCGCGTTATTTAAAGGCGATGTCTATCGAGGCTATTCTCATTGTGCGGGAAATTGTTTCATAATCTGTGCTCCACGCGTGATTTTTGTTAATTTGTTTACGGATTTATACTATTTCGCGTTATTTAAAGGTGATGTATATCAAGGCTATACTCAATGTGCTTGAAATTGTTTCATAATCTGTGCTCAACGCGTGATTTTTTTCAATTTGTTTACGTCTTTATACTATTTCGCGTTATTTAAAGGCGATGTCTATCGAGGCTATTCTCATTGTGCGGAAAATTGTTTCATAATCTGTGCTCCACGCGTGATATTTTTGAATTTGTTTACGGATTTATACTAATCCGCGTTATTTAAAGGTGATGTCTATCCAGACTATTCTCAATGTGCTGGAAATTGTTTCATAATCTGTGCTCCACGCGTGATTTTTTTTGAATTTGTTGACAGATTTATACTATTTCGCGTTATTTAAAGGTGATGTCTATCGAGACTATTCTCAATGTGCTGGAAATTGTTTCATAATCTGTGCTCCACGCGTGATATTTTTAAATTTGTTTACGGATTTATACCATTTCGCGTTATTTAAAGGTGATGTCTATAGAAGCTATTCTCAATGTCCTGGAAATTGTTTCATAATTTGTGCTAGACGCGTGATTTTTTAAAATTTGTTTACGGATTTATACCATTTCGCGTTATTTAAAGGTGATGTCTATAGAAGCTATTCTCAATGTCCTGGAAATTGTTTCATAATCTGTGCTCCACGCGTGATTTTTTAAAATTTGTTTACGGATTTATACCATTTCGCGTTATTTAAAGACGATGTCTATCGAAACTATTCTCAATGTGCTGGAAATTGTTTCATAATCTGTGCTCCACGCGTGATTTTTTTTAATTTGTTTACAGATTTATACTATTTCGCGTTATTTAAAGGTGATGTCTATCGAGACTATTCTAAATGTGCGAGATATTGTTTCATAATCTGTGCTCCACGCGTGATTTTTTTGAATTTATTTACAGATTTATACTATTTCGCGTTATTTAAAGGCGATGTCTATCGAGACTATTCTCAATGTGCTGGAAATTGTTTCATAATCTGTTTCCACGCGTGATATTTTTAAAATTATTTACAGATTTATACTATTTCGCGTTATTTAAAGGCGATGTCTATCGAGGCTATTCTCATTGTGCGGGAAATTGTTTCATAATCTGTGCTCCACGCGTGATTTTTGTTAATTTGTTTACGGATTTATACTATTTCGCGTTATTTAAAGGTGATGTATATCAAGGCTATACTCAATGTGCTTGAAATTGTTTCATAATCTGTGCTCAACGCGTGATTTTTTTCAATTTGTTTACGTCTTTATACTATTTCGCGTTATTTAAAGGCGATGTCTATCGAGGCTATTCTCATTGTGCGGAAAATTGTTTCATAATCTGTGCTCCACGCGGAATTTTTTTTAATTTGTTTACGGATTTATACCATTTCCCGTTATTTAAAGGCGATGTCTATCGAGACTATTCTCAATGTGCTGGAAATTCTTTCATAATCTGTGCTCCACGCGTGATTTTATTGAATTTGTTTTCAGATTTATACTATTTCGCGTTATTTAAAGGTGATGTCTATCGAGACTATTCTCAATGTGCTGGAAATTGTTTCATAATCTGTGCTCCACGCGTGATTTTTTTAAAAAATTATTTACAGATTTATACTATTTTGCGTTATTTAAAGGCGATGTCTATAGAGACTATTCTCAATGCGCTGGAAATTCTTTCATAATCTGTGCTCCACGCGTGATTTTATTGAATTTGTTTTCAGATTTATACTATTTCGCGTTATTTAAAGGTGATGTCTATCGAGACTATTCTCAATGTGCTGGAAATTGTTTCACAATCCATGCTCCAAGCGTGATTTTTTTTTCAATTTTTTTACAGATTTATACTATTTCGCGTTATTTAAAGGTGATGTCTATCGAGGCTATTCTCAATGTGCTGGAAATTGTTTCATAATTTGTGCTCCACGCGTGATTTTTTTGAATTTGTTTACGGATTTATACCATTTCGCGTTATTTAAAGGTGACGTCTATAGAGGCTATTCTCAATGTGCGAGAAACTGTTTCATAATCTGTGCTCTACGCGTGATTTTTTTAAAATTTTTTACAGATTTATACTATTTCGCGTTATTTAAAGGCTATGTCTATCGAGACTATTTTCAATGTGCTGGAAAACGTTTCACAATCCATGCTCCAAGCGTGATTTTTTTTTCAATATTTTACAGATTTATACTATTTCACGTTATCTAAAGGGGATGTCTATAGAAGCTATTCTCAATGTCCTGGAAATTGTTTCATAATTTGTGCTAGACGCGTGATTTTTTAAAATTTGTTTACGGATTTATACCATTTCGCGTTATTTAAAGGTGATGTCTATAGAAGCTATTCTCAATGTCCTGGAAATTGTTTCATAATCTGTGCTCCACGCGTGATTTTTTAAAATTTGTTTACGGATTTATACCATTTCGCGTTATTTAAAGACGATGTCTATCGAAACTATTCTCAATGTGCTGGAAATTGTTTCATAATCTGTGCTCCACGCGTGATTTTTTTAAATTTGTTTACAGATTTATACTATTTCGCGTTATTTAAAGGTGATGTCTATCGAGACTATTCTAAATGTGCGAGATATTGTTTCATAATCTGTGCTCCACGCGTGATTTTTTTGAATTTATTTACAGATTTATACTATTTCGCGTTATTTAAAGGCGATGTCTATCGAGACTATTCTCAATGTGCTGGAAATTGTTTCATAATCTGTTTCCACGCGTGATATTTTTAAAATTATTTACAGATTTATACTATTTCGCGTTATTTAAAGGCGATGTCTATCGAGGCTATTCTCATTGTGCGGGAAATTGTTTCATAATCTGTGCTCCACGCGTGATTTTTGTTAATTTGTTTACGGATTTATACTATTTCGCGTTATTTAAAGGTGATGTATATCAAGGCTATACTCAATGTGCTTGAAATTGTTTCATAATCTGTGCTCAACGCGTGATTTTTTTCAATTTGTTTACGTCTTTATACTATTTCGCGTTATTTAAAGGCGATGTCTATCGAGGCTATTCTCATTGTGCGGAAAATTGTTTCATAATCTGTGCTCCACGCGTGATATTTTTGAATTTGTTTACGGATTTATACTAATCCGCGTTATTTAAAGGTGATGTCTATCCAGACTATTCTCAATGTGCTGGAAATTGTTTCATAATCTGTGCTCCACGCGTGATTTTTTTTTGAATTTGTTGACAGATTTATACTATTTCGCGTTATTTAAAGGTGATGTCTATCGAGACTATTCTCAATGTGCTGGAAATTGTTTCATAATCTGTGCTCCACGCGTGATATTTTTAAATTTGTTTACGGATTTATACCATTTCGCGTTATTTAAAGGTGATGTCTATAGAAGCTATTCTCAATGTCCTGGAAATTGTTTCATAATTTGTGCTAGACGCGTGATTTTTTAAAATTTGTTTACGGATTTATACCATTTCGCGTTATTTAAAGGTGATGTCTATAGAAGCTATTCTCAATGTCCTGGAAATTGTTTCATAATCTGTGCTCCACGCGTGATTTTTTAAAATTTGTTTACGGATTTATACCATTTCGCGTTATTTAAAGACGATGTCTATCGAAACTATTCTCAATGTGCTGGAAATTGTTTCATAATCTGTGCTCCACGCGTGATTTTTTTTAATTTGTTTACAGATTTATACTATTTCGCGTTATTTAAAGGTGATGTCTATCGAGACTATTCTAAATGTGCGAGATATTGTTTCATAATCTGTGCTCCACGCGTGATTTTTTTGAATTTATTTACAGATTTATACTATTTCGCGTTATTTAAAGGCGATGTCTATCGAGACTATTCTCAATGTGCTGGAAATTGTTTCATAATCTGTTTCCACGCGTGATATTTTTAAAATTATTTACAGATTTATACTATTTCGCGTTATTTAAAGGCGATGTCTATCGAGGCTATTCTCATTGTGCGGGAAATTGTTTCATAATCTGTGCTCCACGCGTGATTTTTGTTAATTTGTTTACGGATTTATACTATTTCGCGTTATTTAAAGGTGATGTATATCAAGGCTATACTCAATGTGCTTGAAATTGTTTCATAATCTGTGCTCAACGCGTGATTTTTTTCAATTTGTTTACGTCTTTATACTATTTCGCGTTATTTAAAGGCGATGTCTATCGAGGCTATTCTCATTGTGCGGAAAATTGTTTCATAATCTGTGCTCCACGCGGAATTTTTTTTAATTTGTTTACGGATTTATACCATTTCCCGTTATTTAAAGGCGATGTCTATCGAGACTATTCTCAATGTGCTGGAAATTCTTTCATAATCTGTGCTCCACGCGTGATTTTATTGAATTTGTTTTCAGATTTATACTATTTCGCGTTATTTAAAGGTGATGTCTATCGAGACTATTCTCAATGTGCTGGAAATTGTTTTATAATCTGTGCTCCACGCGTGATTTTTTTAAAAAATTATTTACAGATTTATACTATTTTGCGTTATTTAAAGGCGATGTCTATAGAGACTATTCTCAATGCGCTGGAAATTCTTTCATAATCTGTGCTCCACGCGTGATTTTATTGAATTTGTTTTCAGATTTATACTATTTCGCGTTATTTAAAGGTGATGTCTATCGAGACTATTCTCAATGTGCTGGAAATTGTTTCACAATCCATGCTCCAAGCGTGATTTTTTTTTCAATTTTTTTACAGATTTATACTATTTCGCGTTATTTAAAGGTGATGTCTATCGAGGCTATTCTCAATGTGCTGGAAATTGTTTCATAATTTGTGCTCCACGCGTGATTTTTTTGAATTTGTTTACGGATTTATACCATTTCGCGTTATTTAAAGGTGACGTCTATAGAGGCTATTCTAAATGTGCGAGAAACTGTTTCATAATCTGTGCTCTACGCGTGATTTTTTTAAAAATTTTTACAGATTTATACTATTTCGCGTTATTTAAAGGCTATGTCTATCGAGACTATTTTCAATGTGCTGGAAAACGTTTCACAATCCATGCTCCAAGCGTGATTTTTTTTTCAATATTTTACAGATTTATACTATTTCACGTTATCTAAAGGGGATGTCTATCGAGGCTATTCTCAATGTGCGGGAAATTGTTTCATAATTTATGCTAGACGCGTGATTTTTTTAAATTTGTTTACGGATTTATACCATTTCGCGTTATTTAAAGGTGATGTCTATAGAGGCTATTCTCAGTGTCCTGGAAATTGTTTCATAATCTGTGCTCCACGCGTGATTTTTTTAAATTTGTTTACGGATGTATACCATTTCGCGTTATTTAAAGACGATGTCTATCGAGACTGTTCTCAGTGTGCTGGAAATTGTTTCATAATCTGTGCTCCACGCGTGAATTTTTTTAATTTGTTTACAGATTTATACTATTTCGCGTTATTTAAAGGTGATGTCTATCGAGACTATTCTAAATGTGCGAGAAATTGCTTCATAATCTGTGGTCCACGCGTGATTTATTTGAATTTATTTACAGATTTATACTATTTCGCGTTATTTAAAGGCGATGTCTATCGAGACTATTTTCAATGTGCTGGAAAATGTTTCACAATCCATGCTCCAAGTGTGATTTTTTTTTCAATTTTTTTACAGATTTATACTATTTTGCGTTATTTAAAGGTGATGTCTATCGAGGCTATTCTCAATGGGCTGGAAATTGTTTCATAATTTGTGCTCCACACGTGATTTTTTTGAATTTGTTTACGGATTTATACCATTTCGCGTTATTTAAAGGTGATGTCTATAGAGGCTATTCTCAGTGTCCTGGAAATTGTTTCATAATCTGTGGTGCACGCGTGATTTTTTTTAATTTGTTTACGGATTTATACTATTTCGCGTTATTTCAAGACGATGTCTATCGAGACTATTCTAAATGTGCTCAAATTGTTTCATAATCTGTGCTCCACGCGTGATTTTTTTAAAATTTGTTTACAGATTTATACTATTTCGCGTTATTTAAAGGTGATGTCTATCGAGACTATTCTAAATGTGCGAGATATTGTTTCATAATCTGTGCTCCACGCGTGATTTTTTTGAATTTTTTTACAGATTTATACTATTTCGCGTTATTTAAAGGCGATGTCTATCGAGACTATTCTCAATGTGCTGGAAATTGTTTCATAATCTGTGCTCCACGCGTGATATTTTTTAAATTATTTACAGATTTATAGTATTTCGCGTTATTTAAAGGCGATGTCTATCGAGGCTATTCTCATTGTGCGGGAAATTGTTTCATAATCTGTGCTCCACGCGTGATTTTTTTTTTCAATTTGTTTATACTATTTATTACATTTTGTACTATTTCGCGTTATTTAAAGGTGATGTCTATCGACACTATTTTCAATGTGCTGGAAATTGTTTCATAATCTGTGCTCCACGCGTGATTTTTGTTAATTTGTTTACGGATTTATACTGTTTCATGTTATTTAAAGACGATGTCTATCGAGGCTATACTCAGTGTGCTGGAAATTGTTTCATAATCTATGCTCCAAGCGTGATTTTTTTTTTCAATTTGTTTATACTAATTATTACATTTTATACTAATCCGTGTTATTTAAAGGTGATGTCTATCGAGACTATTCTCAATGTGCTGGAAATTGTTTTATAATCTGTGCTCCACGCGTGATTTTTTTGAATTTGTTTACAGATTTATACTATTTCGCGTTATTTAAAGGTGATGTCTATCGAGACTATTCTCAATGAGCTGGAAATTGTTTTATAATCTGTGCTCCACGCGTGATTTTTTTTTTCAATTTGTTTATACTATTTATTACATTTTGTACTATTTCGCGTTATTTAAAGGTGATGTCTATCGACACTATTTTCAATGTGCTGGAAATTGTTTCATAATCTGTGCTGCACGCGTGATTTTTGTTAATTTGTTTACGGATTTATACTGTTTCACGTTATTTAAAGACGATGTCTATCGAGGCTATACTCAGTGTGCTGGAAATTGTTTCATAATCTATGCTCCAAGCGTGATTTTTTTTTTCAATTTGTTTATACTAATTATTACATTTTATACTAATCCGCGTTATTTAAAGGTGATGTCTATCGAGGCTATTCTCAATGTCCTGAAAATTGTTTCATAATCTGTGCTCCACGCGTGATTTTTTTAAATTTGTTTACGGATTTATACCATTTCGCGTTATTTAAAGACGATGTCTATCGAGACTATTCTCAATGTGCTGGAAATTGTATAACAATCCATTCTTCAAGCGTGATAGTTTTTCAATTTTTTTACAGATGTATACCATTCCGCGTTATTTAAAGGCGATGTCTAACGAGACTATTTTCAATGTGCTGGATATTGTTTCACAATCTATGCTCCAAGCGTGATTTCTTTTTCAATTTGTTTATACTAATTATTACATTTTATACTATTTCGCTTTATTTAAAGGTGATGTCTATCAAGGCTATACTCAATGTGCTGGAAATTGTTTCATAATCTGTGCTCAACGCGTGATTTTTTTCAATTTGTTTACGTGTTTATACTATTTCGCGTTATTTAAAGGCGATGTCTATCGAGACTATTCTCAATGTGCTGGAAATTGTTTTATAATCTGTGCTCCACGCGTGATTTTTTTGAATTTGTTTACGGATTTGTACTAATCCGCGTTATTTAAAGGTGATGTCTATCCAGACTATTCTCAATGTGCTGGGAATTCTTTCATAATCTGTGCTCCACGCGTGATTTTATTGAATTTGTTTCAGATTTATACTATTTCGCGTTATTTAAAGGTGATGTCTATCGAGACTATTCTCAATGTGCTGGAAATTGTTTCATAATCTGTGCTCCACGCGTGATATTTTTAAATTTGTTTACGGATTTATACCATTTCGCGTTATTTAAAGGTGATGTCTATAGAAGCTATTCTCAATGTCCTGGAAATTGTTTCATAATTTGTGCTAGACGCGTGATTTTTTAAAATTTGTTTACGGATTTATACCATTTCGCGTTATTTAAAGGTGATGTCTATAGAAGCTATTCTCAATGTCCTGGAAATTGTTTCATAATCTGTGCTCCACGCGTGATTTTTTAAAATTTGTTTACGGATTTATACCATTTCGCGTTATTTAAAGACGATGTCTATCGAAACTATTCTCAATGTGCTGGAAATTGTTTCATAATCTGTGCTCCACGCGTGATTTTTTTTAATTTGTTTACAGATTTATACTATTTCGCGTTATTTAAAGGCGACGTCTATCGAGACTATTCTCAATGTGCTGGAAATTGTTTCATAATCTGTTTCCACGCGTGATATTTTTAAAATTATTTACAGATTTATACTATTTCGCGTTATTTAAAGGCGATGTCTATCGAGGCTATTCTCATTGTGCGGGAAATTGTTTCATAATCTGTGCTCCACGCGTGATTTTTGTTAATTTGTTTACGGATTTATACTATTTCGCGTTATTTAAAGGTGATGTATATCAAGGCTATACTCAATGTGCTTGAAATTGTTTCATAATCTGTGCTCAACGCGTGATTTTTTTCAATTTGTTTACGTCTTTATACTATTTCGCGTTATTTAAAGGCGATGTCTATCGAGGCTATTCTCATTGTGCGGAAAATTGTTTCATAATCTGTGCTCCACGCGGAATTTTTTTTAATTTGTTTACGGATTTATACCATTTCCCGTTATTTAAAGGCGATGTCTATCGAGACTATTCTCAATGTGCTGGAAATTCTTTCATAATCTGTGCTCCACGCGTGATTTTATTGAATTTGTTTTCAGATTTATACTATTTCGCGTTATTTAAAGGTGATGTCTATCGAGACTATTCTCAATGTGCTGGAAATTGTTTCATAATCTGTGCTCCACGCGTGATTTTTTTAAAAAATTATTTACAGATTTATACTATTTTGCGTTATTTAAAGGCGATGTCTATAGAGACTATTCTCAATGCGCTGGAAATTCTTTCATAATCTGTGCTCCACGCGTGATTTTATTGAATTTGTTTTCAGATTTATACTATTTCGCGTTATTTAAAGGTGATGTCTATCGAGACTATTCTCAATGTTCTGGAAATTGTTTCACAATCCATGCTCCAAGCGTGATTTTTTTTTCAATTTTTTTACAGATTTATACTATTTCGCGTTATTTAAAGGTGATGTCTATCGAGGCTATTCTCAATGTGCTGGAAATTGTTTCATAATTTGTGCTCCACGCGTGATTTTTTTGAATTTGTTTACGGATTTATACCATTTCGCGTTATTTAAAGGTGACGTCTATAGAGGCTATTCTCAATGTGCGAGAAACTGTTTCATAATCTGTGCTCTACGCGTGATTTTTTTAAAATTTTTTACAGATTTATACTATTTCGCGTTATTTAAAGGCTATGTCTATCGAGACTATTTTCAATGTGCTGGAAAACGTTTCACAATCCATGCTCCAAGCGTGATTTTTTTTTCAATATTTTACAGATTTATACTATTTCACGTTATCTAAAGGGGATGTCTATCGAGGCTATTCTCAATGTGCGGGAAATTGTTTCATAATTTATGCTAGACGCGTGATTTTTTTAAATTTGTTTACGGATTTATACCATTTCGCGTTATTTAAAGGTGATGTCTATAGAGGCTATTCTCAGTGTCCTGGAAATTGTTTAATAATCTGTGCTCCACGCGTGATTTTTTTAAATTTGTTTACGGATGTATACCATTTCGCGTTATTTAAAGACGATGTCTATCGAGACTGTTCTCAGTGTGCTGGAAATTGTTTCATAATCTGTGCTCCACGCGTGATTTTTTTTAATTTTTTTACAGATTTATACTATTTCGCGTTATTTAAAGGTGATGTCTATCGAGACTATTCTAAATGTGCGAGAAATTGCTTCATAATCTGTGGTCCACGCGTGATTTATTTGAATTTATTTACAGATTTATACTATTTCGCGTTATTTAAAGGCGATGTCTATCGAGACTATTTTCAATGTGCTGGAAAATGTTTCACAATCCATGCTCCAAGTGTGATTTTTTTTTCAATTTTTTTACAGATTTATACTATTTTGCGTTATTTAAAGGTGATGTCTATCGAGGCTATTCTCAATGGGCTGGAAATTGTTTCATAATTTGTGCTCCACACGTGATTTTTTTGAATTTGTTTACGGATTTATACCATTTCGCGTTATTTAAAGGTGATGTCTATAGAGGCTATTCTCAGTGTCCTGGAAATTGTTTCATAATCTGTGGTGCACGCGTGATTTTTTTTAATTTGTTTACGGATTTATACTATTTCGCGTTATTTCAAGACGATGTCTATCGAAACTATTCTAAATGTGCTCAAATTGTTTCATAATCTGTGCTCCACGCGTGATTTTTTTAAAATTTGTTTACAGATTTATACTATTTCGCGTTATTTAAAGGTGATGTCTATCGAGACTATTCTAAATGTGCGAGATATTGTTTCATAATCTGTGCTCCACGCGTGATTTTTTTGAATTTTTTTACAGATTTATACTATTTCGCGTTATTTAAAGGCGATGTCTATCGAGACTATTCTCAATGTGCTGGAAATTGTTTCATAATCTGTGCTCCACGCGTGATTTTTTTTTTCAATTTGTTTATACTATTTATTACATTTTGTACTATTTCGCGTTATTTAAAGGTGATGTCTATCGACACTATTTTCAATGTGCTGGAAATTGTTTCATAATCTGTGCTCCACGCGTGATTTTTGTTAATTTGTTTACGGATTTATACTGTTTCACGTTATTTAAAGACGATGTCTATCGAGGCTATACTCAGTGTGCTGGAAATTGTTTCATAATCTATGCTCCAAGCGTGATTTTTTTTTTCAATTTGTTTATACTAATTATTACATTTTATACTAATCCGTGTTATTTAAAGGTGATGTCTATCGAGACTATTCTCAATGTGCTGGAAATTGTTTTATAATCTGTGCTCCACGCGTGATTTTTTTGAATTTGTTTACAGATTTATACTATTTCGCGTTATTTAAAGGTGATGTCTATCGAGACTATTCTCAATGAGCTGGAAATTGTTTTATAATCTGTGCTCCACGCGTGATTTTTTTTTTCAATTTGTTTATACTATTTATTACATTTTGTACTATTTCGCGTTATTTAAAGGTGATGTCTATCGACACTATTTTCAATGTGCTGGAAATTTTTTCATAATCTGTGCTGCACGCGTGATTTTTGTTAATTTGTTTACGGATTTATACTGTTTCACGTTATTTAAAGACGATGTCTATCGAGGCTATACTCAGTGTGCTGGAAATTGTTTCATAATCTATGCTCCAAGCGTGATTTTTTTTTTTCAATTTGTTTATACTAATTATTACATTTTATACTAATCCGCGTTATTTAAAGGTGATGTCTATCGAGGCTATTCTCAATGTCCTGAAAATTGTTTCATAATCTGTGCTCCACGCGTGATTTTTTTAAATTTGTTTACGGATTTATACCATTTCGCGTTATTTAAAGACGATGTCTATCGAGACTATTCTCAATGTGCTGGAAATTGTATAACAATCCATTCTTCAAGCGTGATAGTTTTTCAATTTTTTTACAGATGTATACCATTCCGCGTTATTTAAAGGCGATGTCTAACGAGACTATTTTCAATGTGCTGGATATTGTTTCACAATCTATGCTCCAAGCGTGATTTCTTTTTCAATTTGTTTATACTAATTATTACATTTTATACTATTTCGCTTTATTTAAAGGTGATGTCTATCAAGGCTATACTCAATGTGCTGGAAATTGTTTCATAATCTGTGCTCAACGCGTGATTTTTTTCAATTTGTTTACGTGTTTATACTATTTCGCGTTATTTAAAGGCGATGTCTATCGAGACTATTCTCAATGTGCTGGAAATTGTTTTATAATCTGTGCTCCACGCGTGATTTTTTTGAATTTGTTTACGGATTTGTACTAATCCGCGTTATTTAAAGGTGATGTCTATCCAGACTATTCTCAATGTGCTGGGAATTCTTTCATAATCTGTGCTCCACGCGTGATTTTATTGAATTTGTTTCAGATTTATACTATTTCGCGTTATTTAAAGGTGATGTCTATCGAGACTATTCTCAATGTGCTGGAAATTGTCTCATAATCTGTGCTCCAGGCGTGATTTTTTTAAAAATTTATTTACAGATTTATATTATTTTGCGTTATTTAAAGGCGATGTCTATAGAGAATATTTTCAATGTGCTGGAAATTTTTTCACAATCCATGCTCCAAGCGTGATTTTGTTTTTCAATTTTTTTACAGATTTATATTATTTCGCGTTATTTAAAGGTGATGTCTATCGAGGCTATTCTCAATGTGCGAGAAATTGTTTCATAATCTGTGCTCTACGCGTGATTTTTTTTAAATTTTTTACAGATTTATACTATTTTGCGTTATTTAAAGGCTATGTCTATCGAGACTATTTTCAATGTTCTGGAAAACGTTTCACAATCCATGCTCCAAGCGTGATTTTTTTTTCAATTTTTGGATAGATTTATACTATTTCACGTTATCTAAAGGTGATGTCTATCGAGGCTATTCTCAATGTGCGGGAAATTGTATCATAATTTGTGCTCCACGCGTGATTTTTTTGAAATTGTTTACGGATTTATACCATTTTGCGTTATTTTAAGGTGACGTCTATAGAGCCTATTATCAATGTGCGAGGAATTGTTTCATAATCTGTGCTCCACGCGTGATTTATTTGAATTTATTTACATATTTATACTATTTCGCGTTATTTAAAGGCGATGTCTATCGAGACTATTTTCAATGTGCTGGAAAATGTTTCACAATCCATGCTCCAAGCGTGATTTTTTTTCAATTTTTTTACAGATGTATACTATTTTTCGTTATTTAAAGGTGATGTCTATCGAGGCTATTCTCAATGGGCTGGAAATTGTTTCATAATTTGTGCTCCACGCGTGATTTTTTTGAATTTGTTTACGGATTTATACCATTTCGCGTTATTTAAAGGTGATGTCTATAGAGGCTATTCTCAGTGTCCTGGAAATTGTTTCATAATCTGTGCTGCACTCGTGATTTTTTTAAATTTGTTTACGGATTTATACTATTTCGCGTCATTTCAAGACGATGTATATCGAGACTATTCTCAATGTGCTGGAATTGTTTCATAATCTGTGCTCCACGCGTGATTTTTTTTGAATTTGTTTACAGATTTATACTATTTCGCGTTATTTAAAGTTGATGTCTATCGAGACTATTCTCAATGAGCTGGAAATTGTATCATAATTTGTGCTCCACGCGTGATATTTTTTAAATTATTTACAGATTTATACTATTTCGCGTTATTTAAAGGCGATGTCTATCGAGGCTATTCTCATTGTGCGGGAAATTGTTTCATAATCTGTGCTCCACGCGTTAATTTTGTTAATTTGTTTACGGATTTATACGATTTCGCGTTATTTAAAGACGATGTCTATCGAGGCTATACTCAGTGTGCTAGAAATTGTTTCATAATCTATGCTTCAAGCGTGATTTTTTTTTCAATTTGTTTATACTAATTATTACATTTTATACTCCCGTTATTTAAAGGTGATGTCTATCAAGGCTATACTCAATGTGCTGGAAATTGTTTCATAATCTGTGCTCCACGCGTGATATTTTTGAATTTGTTTACGGATTTATACAAATCCGCGTTATTTAAAGGTGATGTCTATCGAGACTATTCTCAATGTGCTGGAAATTGTTTCATAATCTTTGCTCCACGCGTGATATTTTTAAATTTGTTTACGGATTTATACCATTTCGCGTTATTTAAAGGTGATGTCTATAGAAGCTATTCTCAATGTCCTGGAAATTGTTTCATAATTTGTGCTAGACGCGTGATTTTTTTAAATTTGTTTACGGATTTATACCATTTCGCGTTATTTAAAGGTGATGTCTATAGAAGCTATTCTCAATGTCCTGGAAATTGTTTCATAATCTGTGCTCCCCGCGTGATTTTTTAAAATTTGTTTACGGATTTATACCATTTCGCGTTATTTAAAGACGATGTCTATCGAAACTATTCTCAATGTGCTGGAAATTGTTTCATAATCTGTGCTCTACGCGTGATTTTTTTTTAATTTGTTTACAGATTTATACTATTTCGCGTTATTTAAATGTGATGTCTATCGAGACTATTCTAAATGTGCGAGATATTGTTTCATAATCTGTGCTCCACGCGTGATTTTTTTGAATTTATTTACAGATTTATACTATTTCGCGTTATTTAAAGGCGATGTCAATCGAGACTATTCTCAATGTGCTGGAAATTGTTTCATAATCTGTGCTCCACGCGTGATATTTTTAAAATTATTTACAGATTTATACTATTTCGCGTTATTTAAAGGCGATGTCTATCGAGGCTATTCTCATTGTGCGGGAAATTGTTTCATAATCTGTGCTCCACGCGTGATTTTTGTTAATTTGTTTACGGTTTTATACTATTTCGCGTTATTTAAAGGTGATGTCTATCAAGGCTATACACAATGTGCTTGAAATTGTTTCATAATCTGTGCTCAACGCGTTATTTTTTTCAATTTGTTTACGTCTTTATACTATTTCGCGTTATTTAAAGGCGATGTCTATCGAGGCTATTCTCATTGTGCGGAAAATTGTTTCATAATCTGTGCTCCACGCGGGATTTTTTTAAATTTGTTTACGGATTTATACCATTTCCCGTTATTTAAAGGCGATGTCTATCGAGACTATTTTCAATGAGCTGGAAATTGTTTTACAAACTATTCTCCAAGCGTGATTTTTTCTTATTTCAATTTGTTTACGGATTTATAGTATTTGCGTTATTTAAAGGCGAAGTCTTTCGAGACTATTCTCAACGTGCTGGAAATTGTTTTATAATCTGTGCTCCGCGCGTGATTTTTTTGAATTTGTTTACGGATTTATACTAATCCGCGTTATTTAAAGGTGATGTCTATCGAGACTATTCTCAATGTGCTGGAAATTCTTTCATAATCTGTGCTCCACGCGTGATTTTATTGAATTTGTTTTCAGATTTATACTATTTCGCGTTATTTAAAGGTGATGTCTATCGAGACTATTCTCAATGTGCTGGAAATTGTTTCATAATCTGTGCTCCACGCGTGATTTTTTTTAAAATTTATTTACAGATTTATACTATTTCGCGTTATTTAAAGGTGATGTCTATCGAGACTATTCTCAATGTGCTGGAAATTGTTTCATAATCTGTGCTCCACGCGTGATTTTTTTAAAAAATTATTTACAGATTTATACTATTTTGCGTTATTTAAAGGCGATGTCTATAGAGACTATTCTCAATGCGCTGGAAATTCTTTCATAATCTGTGCTCCACGCGTGATTTTATTGAATTTGTTTTCAGATTTATACTATTTCGCGTTATTTAAAGGTGATGTCTATCGAGACTATTCTCAATGTGCTGGAAATTGTTTCACAATCCATGCTCCAAGCGTGATTTTTTTTTCAATTTTTTTACAGATTTATACTATTTCGCGTTATTTAAAGGTGATGTCTATCGAGGCTATTCTCAATGTGCTGGAAATTGTTTCATAATTTGTGCTCCACGCGTGATTTTTTTGAATTTGTTTACGGATTTATACCATTTCGCGTTATTTAAAGGTGACGTCTATAGAGGCTATTCTCAATGTGCGAGAAACTGTTTCATAATCTGTGCTCTACGCGTGATTTTTTTAAAATTTTTTACAGATTTATACTATTTCGCGTTATTTAAAGGCTATGTCTATCGAGACTATTTTCAATGTGCTGGAAAACGTTTCACAATCCATGCTCCAAGCGTGATTTTTTTTTCAATATTTTACAGATTTATACTATTTCACGTTATCTAAAGGGGATGTCTATAGAAGCTATTCTCAATGTCCTGGAAATTGTTTCATAATTTGTGCTAGACGCGTGATTTTTTAAAATTTGTTTACGGATTTATACCATTTCGCGTTATTTAAAGGTGATGTCTATAGAAGCTATTCTCATTGTCCTGGAAATTGTTTCATAATCTGTGCTCCACGCGTGATTTTTTAAAATTTGTTTACGGATTTATACCATTTCGCGTTATTTAAAGACGATGTCTATCGAAACTATTCTCAATGTGCTGGAAATTGTTTCATAATCTGTGCTCCACGCGTGATTTTTTTTAATTTTTTTACAGATTTATACTATTTCGCGTTATTTAAAGGTGATGTCTATCGAGACTATTCTAAATGTGCGAGATATTGTTTCATAATCTGTGCTCCACGCGTGATTTTTTTGAATTTATTTACAGATTTATACTATTTCGCGTTATTTAAAGGCGATGTCTATCGAGACTATTCTCAATGTGCTGGAAATTGTTTCATAATCTGTTTCCACGCGTGATATTTTTAAAATTATTTACAGATTTATACTATTTCGCGTTATTTAAAGGCGATGTCTATCGAGGCTATTCTCATTGTGCGGGAAATTGTTTCATAATCTGTGCTCCACGCGTGATTTTTGTTAATTTGTTTACGGATTTATACTATTTCGCGTTATTTAAAGGTGATGTATATCAAGGCTATACTCAATGTGCTTGAAATTGTTTCATAATCTGTGCTCAACGCGTGATTTTTTTCAATTTGTTTACGTCTTTATACTATTTCGCGTTATTTAAAGGAGATGTCTATCGAGGCTATTCTCATTGTGCGGAAAATTGTTTCATAATCTGTGCTCCACGCGTGATATTTTTGAATTTGTTGACAGATTTATACTATTTCGCGTTATTTAAAGGTGATGTCTATCGAGACTATTCTCAATGTGCTGGAAATTGTTTCATAATCTGTGCTCCACGCGTGATATTTTTAAATTTGTTTACGATTTATACCATTTCGCGTTATTTAAAGGTGATGTCTATAGAAGCTATTCTCAATGTCCTGGAAATTGTTTCATAATTTGTGCTAGACGCGTGATTTTTTAAAATTTGTTTACGGATTTATACCATTTCGCGTTATTTAAAGGTGATGTCTATAGAAGCTATTCTCAATGTCCTGGAAATTGTTTCATAATCTGTGCTCCACGCGTGATTTTTTAAAATTTGTTTACGGATTTATACCATTTCGCGTTATTTAAAGACGATGTCTATCGAAACTATTCTCAATGTGCTGGAAATTGTTTCATAATCTGTGCTCCACGCGTGATTTTTTTTAATTTGTTTACAGATTTATACTATTTCGCGTTATTTAAAGGTGATGTCTATCGAGACTATTCTAAATGTGCGAGATATTGTTTCATAATCTGTGCTCCACGCGTGATTTTTTTGAATTTATTTACAGATTTATACTATTTCGCGTTATTTAAAGGCGATGTCTATCGAGACTATTCTCAATGTGCTGGAAATTGTTTCATAATCTGTTTCCACGCGTGATATTTTTAAAATTATTTACAGATTTATACTATTTCGCGTTATTTAAAGGCGATGTCTATCGAGGCTATTCTCATTGTGCGGGAAATTGTTTCATAATCTGTGCACCACGCGTGATTTTTGTTAATTTGTTTACGGATTTATACTATTTCGCGTTATTTAAAGGTGATGTATATCAAGGCTATACTCAATGTGCTTGAAATTGTTTCATAATCTGTGCTCAACGCGTGATTTTTTTCAATTTGTTTACGTCTTTATACTATTTCGCGTTATTTAAAGGCGATGTCTATCGAGGCTATTCTCATTGTGCGGAAAATTGTTTCATAATCTGTGCTCCACGCGGAATTTTTTTAAATTTGTTTACGGATTTATACCATTTCCCGTTATTTAAAGGCGATGTCTATCGAGACTATTCTCAATGTGCTGGAAATTCTTTCATAATCTGTGCTCCACGCGTGATTTTATTGAATTTGTTTTCAGATTTATACTATTTCGCGTTATTTAAAGGTGATGTCTATCGAGACTATTCTCAATGTGCTGGAAATTGTTTCATAATCTGTGCTCCACGCGTGATTTTTTTAAAAAATTATTTACAGATTTATACTATTTTGCGTTATTTAAAGGCGATGTCTATAGAGACTATTCTCAATGCGCTGGAAATTCTTTCATAATCTGTGCTCCACGCGTGATTTTATTGAATTTGTTTTCAGATTTATACTATTTCGCGTTATTTAAAGGTGATGTCTATCGAGACTATTCTCAATGTGCTGGAAATAGTTTCACAATCCATGCTCCAAGCGTGATTTTTTTTTCAATTTTTTTACAGATTTATACTATTTCGCGTTATTTAAAGGTGATGTCTATCGAGGCTATTCTCAATGTGCTGGAAATTGTTTCATAATTTGTGCTCCACGCGTGATTTTTTTGAATTTGTTTACGGATTTATACCATTTCGCGTTATTTAAAGGTGACGTCTATAGAGGCTATTCTCAATGTGCGAGAAACTGTTTCATAATCTGTGCTCTACGCGTGATTTTTTTAAAATTTTTTACAGATTTATACTATTTCGCGTTATTTAAAGGCTATGTCTATCGAGACTATTTTCAATGTGCTGGAAAACGTTTCACAATCCATGCTCCAAGCGTGATTTTTTTTTCAATATTTTACAGATTTATACTATTCCACGTTATCTAAAGGGGATGTCTATCGAGGCTATTCTCAATGTGCGGGTAATTGTTTCATAATTTATGATAGACGCGTGATTTTTTTAAATTTGTTTACGGATTTATAACATTTCGCGTTATTTAAAGGTGATGTCTATAGAGGCTATTCTCAGTGTCCTGGAAATTGTTTCATAATCTGTGCTCCACGCGTGATTTTTTTAAATTTGTTTACGGATGTATACCATTTCGCGTTATTTAAAGACGATGTCTATCGAGACTGTTCTCAGTGTGCTGGAAATTGTTTCATAATCTGTGCTCCACGCGTGATTTTTTTTAATTTGTTTACAGATTTATACTATTTCGCGTTATTTAAAGGTGATGTCTATCGAGACTATTCTAAATGTGCGAGAAATTGCTTCATAATCTGTGGTCCACGCGTGATTTATTTGAATTTATTTACAGATTTATACTATTTCGCGTTATTTAAAGGCGATGTCTATCGAGACTATTTTCAATGTGCTGGAAAATGTTTCACAATCCATGCTCCAAGTGTGATTTTTTTTTCAATATTTTTACAGATTTATAACATTTCGCGTTATTTAAAGGTGATGTCTATAGAGGCTATTCTCAGTGTCCTGGAAATTGTTTCATAATCTGTGGTGCACGCGTGATTTTTTTTAATTTGTTTACGGATTTATACTATTTCGCGTTATTTCAAGACGATGTCTATCGAGACTATTCTAAATGTGCTCAAATTGTTTCATAATCTGTGCTCCACGCGTGATTTTTTTAAAATTTGTTTACAGATTTATACTATTTCGCGTTATTTAAAGGTGATGTCTATCGAGACTATTCTAAATGTGCGAGATATTGTTTCATAATCTGTGCTCCACGCGTGATTTTTTTGAATTTTTTTACAGATTTATACTATTTCGCGTTATTTAAAGGCGATGTCTATCGAGACTATTCTCAATGTGCTGGAAATTGTTTCATAATCTGTGCTCCACGCGTGATATTTTTTAAATTATTTACAGATTTATAGTATTTCGCGTTATTTAAAGGCGATGTCTATCGAGGCTATTCTCATTGTGCGGGAAATTGTTTCATAATCTGTGCTCCACGCGTGATTTTTTTTTTCAATTTGTTTATACTAATTATTACATTTTATACTAATCCGTGTTATTTAAAGGTGATGTCTATCGAGACTATTCTCAATGTGCTGGAAATTGTTTTATAATCTGTGCTCCACGCGTGATTTTTTTGAATTTGTTTACAGATTTATACTATTTCGCGTTATTTAAAGGTGATGTCTATCGAGACTATTCTCAATGAGCTGGAAATTGTTTTATAATCTGTGCTCCACGCGTGATTTTTTTTTTCAATTTGTTTATACTATTTATTACATTTTGTACTATTTCGCGTTATTTAAAGGTGATGTCTATCGACACTATTTTCAATGTGCTGGAAATTGTTTCATAATCTGTGCTGCACGCGTGATTTTTGTTAATTTGTTTACGGATTTATACTGTTTCACGTTATTTAAAGACGATGTCTATCGAGGCTATACTCAGTGTGCTGGAAATTGTTTCATAATCTATGCTCCAAGCGTGATTTTTTTTTTTCAATTTGTTTATACTAATTATTACATTTTATACTAATCCGCGTTATTTAAAGGTGATGTCTATCGAGGCTATTCTCAATGTCCTGAAAATTGTTTCATAATCTGTGCTCCACGCGTGATTTTTTAAAATTTGTTTACGGATTTATACCATTTCGCGTTATTTAAAGACGATGTCTATCGAGACTATTCTCAATGTGCTGGAAATTGTATAACAATCCATTCTTCAAGCGTGATAGTTTTTCAATTTTTTTACAGATGTATACCATTCCGCGTTATTTAAAGGCGATGTCTAACGAGACTATTTTCAATGTGCTGGATATTGTTTCACAATCTATGCTCCAAGCGTGATTTCTTTTTCAATTTGTTTATACTAATTATTACATTTTATACTATTTCGCTTTATTTAAAGGTGATGTCTATCAAGGCTATACTCAATGCGCTGGAAATTGTTTCATAATCTGTGCTCAACGCGTGATTTTTTTCAATTTGTTTACGTGTTTATACTATTTCGCGTTATTTAAAGGCGATGTCTATCGAGACTATTCTCAATGTCCTGGAAATTGTTTCATAATCTGTGCTCCACGCGTGATTTTTTAAAATTTGTTTACGGATTTATACCATTTCGCGTTATTTAAAGACGATGTCTATCGAAACTATTCTCAATGTGCTGGAAATTGTTTCATAATCTGTGCTCCACGCGTGATTTTTTTTAATTTGTTTACAGATTTATACTATTTCGCGTTATTTAAAGGTGATGTCTATCGAGACTATTCTAAATGTGCGAGATATTGTTTCATAATCTGTGCTCCACGCGTGATTTTTTTGAATTTATTTACAGATTTATACTATTTCGCGTTATTTAAAGGCGATGTCTATCGAGACTATTCTCAATGTGCTGGAAATTGTTTCATAATCTGTTTCCACGCGTGATATTTTTAAAATTATTTACAGATTTATACTATTTCGCGTTATTTAAAGGCGATGTCTATCGAGGCTATTCTCATTGTGCGGGAAATTGTTTCATAATCTGTGCACCACGCGTGATTTTTGTTAATTTGTTTACGGATTTATACTATTTCGCGTTATTTAAAGGTGATGTATATCAAGGCTATACTCAATGTGCTTGAAATTGTTTCATAATCTGTGCTCAACGCGTGATTTTTTTCAATTTGTTTACGTCTTTATACTATTTCGCGTTATTTAAAGGCGATGTCTATCGAGGCTATTCTCATTGTGCGGAAAATTGTTTCATAATCTGTGCTCCACGCGGAATTTTTTTAAATTTGTTTACGGATTTATACCATTTCCCGTTATTTAAAGGCGATGTCTATCGAGACTATTCTCAATGTGCTGGAAATTCTTTCATAATCTGTGCTCCACGCGTGATTTTATTGAATTTGTTTTCAGATTTATACTATTTCGCGTTATTTAAAGGTGATGTCTATCGAGACTATTCTCAATGTGCTGGAAATTGTTTCATAATCTGTGCTCCACGCGTGATTTTTTTAAAAAATTATTTACAGATTTATACTATTTTGCGTTATTTAAAGGCGATGTCTATAGAGACTATTCTCAATGCGCTGGAAATTCTTTCATAATCTGTGCTCCACGCGTGATTTTATTGAATTTGTTTTCAGATTTATACTATTTCGCGTTATTTAAAGGTGATGTCTATCGAGACTATTCTCAATGTGCTGGAAATAGTTTCACAATCCATGCTCCAAGCGTGATTTTTTTTTCAATTTTTTTACAGATTTATACTATTTCGCGTTATTTAAAGGTGATGTCTATCGAGGCTATTCTCAATGTGCTGGAAATTGTTTCATAATTTGTGCTCCACGCGTGATTTTTTTGAATTTGTTTACGGATTTATACCATTTCGCGTTATTTAAAGGTGACGTCTATAGAGGCTATTCTCAATGTGCGAGAAACTGTTTCATAATCTGTGCTCTACGCGTGATTTTTTTAAAATTTTTTACAGATTTATACTATTTCGCGTTATTTAAAGGCTATGTCTATCGAGACTATTTTCAATGTGCTGGAAAACGTTTCACAATCCATGCTCCAAGCGTGATTTTTTTTTCAATATTTTACAGATTTATACTATTCCACGTTATCTAAAGGGGATGTCTATCGAGGCTATTCTCAATGTGCGGGTAATTGTTTCATAATTTATGATAGACGCGTGATTTTTTTAAATTTGTTTACGGATTTATAACATTTCGCGTTATTTAAAGGTGATGTCTATAGAGGCTATTCTCAGTGTCCTGGAAATTGTTTCATAATCTGTGCTCCACGCGTGATTTTTTTAAATTTGTTTACGGATGTATACCATTTCGCGTTATTTAAAGACGATGTCTATCGAGACTGTTCTCAGTGTGCTGGAAATTGTTTCATAATCTGTGCTCCACGCGTGATTTTTTTTAATTTGTTTACAGATTTATACTATTTCGCGTTATTTAAAGGTGATGTCTATCGAGACTATTCTAAATGTGCGAGAAATTGCTTCATAATCTGTGGTCCACGCGTGATTTATTTGAATTTATTTACAGATTTATACTATTTCGCGTTATTTAAAGGCGATGTCTATCGAGACTATTTTCAATGTGCTGGAAAATGTTTCACAATCCATGCTCCAAGTGTGATTTTTTTTTCAATATTTTTACAGATTTATAACATTTCGCGTTATTTAAAGGTGATGTCTATAGAGGCTATTCTCAGTGTCCTGGAAATTGTTTCATAATCTGTGGTGCACGCGTGATTTTTTTTAATTTGTTTACGGATTTATACTATTTCGCGTTATTTCAAGACGATGTCTATCGAGACTATTCTAAATGTGCTCAAATTGTTTCATAATCTGTGCTCCACGCGTGATTTTTTTAAAATTTGTTTACAGATTTATACTATTTCGCGTTATTTAAAGGTGATGTCTATCGAGACTATTCTAAATGTGCGAGATATTGTTTCATAATCTGTGCTCCACGCGTGATTTTTTTGAATTTTTTTACAGATTTATACTATTTCGCGTTATTTAAAGGCGATGTCTATCGAGACTATTCTCAATGTGCTGGAAATTGTTTCATAATCTGTGCTCCACGCGTGATATTTTTTAAATTATTTACAGATTTATAGTATTTCGCGTTATTTAAAGGCAATGTCTATCGAGGCTATTCTCATTGTGCGGGAAATTGTTTCATAATCTGTGCTCCACGCGTGATTTTTTTTTTCAATTTGTTTATACTAATTATTACATTTTATACTAATCCGTGTTATTTAAAGGTGATGTCTATCGAGACTATTCTCAATGTGCTGGAAATTGTTTTATAATCTGTGCTCCACGCGTGATTTTTTTGAATTTGTTTACAGATTTATACTATTTCGCGTTATTTAAAGGTGATGTCTATCGAGACTATTCTCAATGAGCTGGAAATTGTTTTATAATCTGTGCTCCACGCGTGATTTTTTTTTTCAATTTGTTTATACTATTTATTACATTTTGTACTATTTCGCGTTATTTAAAGGTGATGTCTATCGACACTATTTTCAATGTGCTGGAAATTGTTTCATAATCTGTGCTGCACGCGTGATTTTTGTTAATTTGTTTACGGATTTATACTGTTTCACGTTATTTAAAGACGATGTCTATCGAGGCTATACTCAGTGTGCTGGAAATTGTTTCATAATCTATGCTCCAAGCGTGATTTTTTTTTTTCAATTTGTTTATACTAATTATTACATTTTATACTAATCCGCGTTATTTAAAGGTGATGTCTATCGAGGCTATTCTCAATGTCCTGAAAATTGTTTCATAATCTGTGCTCCACGCGTGATTTTTTAAAATTTGTTTACGGATTTATACCATTTCGCGTTATTTAAAGACGATGTCTATCGAGACTATTCTCAATGTGCTGGAAATTGTATAACAATCCATTCTTCAAGCGTGATAGTTTTTCAATTTTTTTACAGATGTATACCATTCCGCGTTATTTAAAGGCGATGTCTAACGAGACTATTTTCAATGTGCTGGATATTGTTTCACAATCTATGCTCCAAGCGTGATTTCTTTTTCAATTTGTTTATACTAATTATTACATTTTATACTATTTCGCTTTATTTAAAGGTGATGTCTATCAAGGCTATACTCAATGCGCTGGAAATTGTTTCATAATCTGTGCTCAACGCGTGATTTTTTTCAATTTGTTTACGTGTTTATACTATTTCGCGTTATTTAAAGGCGATGTCTATCGAGACTATTCTCAATGTGCTGGAAATTGTTTTATAATCTGTTCTCCACGCGTGATTTTTTTGAATTTGTTTACGGATTTGTACTAATCCGCGTTATTTAAAGGTGATGTCTATCCAGACTATTCTCAATGTGCTGGGAATTCTTTCATAATCTGTGCTCCACGCGTGATTTTATTGAATTTGTTTCAGATTTATACTATTTCGCGTTATTTAAAGGTGATGTCTATCGAGACTATTCTCAATGTGCTGGAAATTGTCTCATAATCTGTGCTCCAGGCGTGATTTTTTTAAAAATTTATTTACAGATTTATACTATTTTGCGTTATTTAAAGGCGATGTCTATAGAGAATATTTTCAATGTGCTGGAAATTTTTTCACAATCCATGCTCCAAGCGTGATTTTGTTTTTCAATTTTTTTACAGATTTATACTATTTCGCGTTATTTAAAGGTGATGTCTATCGAGGCTATTCTCAATGTGCGAGAAATTGTTTCATAATCTGTGCTCTACGCGTGATTTTTTTTAAATTTTTTACAGATTTATACTATTTTGCGTTATTTAAAGGCTATGTCTATCGAGACTATTTTCAATGTGCTGGAAAACGTTTCACAATCCATGCTCCAAGCGTGATTTTTTTTTCAATTTTTGGATAGATTTATACTATTTCACGTTATCTAAAGGTGATGTCTATCGAGGCTATTCTCAATGTGCGGGAAATTGTATCATAATTTGTGCTCCACGCGTGATTTTTTTGAAATTGTTTACGGATTTATACCATTTTGCGTTATTTTAAGGTGACGTCTATAGAGCCTATTCTCAATGTGCGAGGAATTGTTTCATAATCTGTGCTCCACGCGTGATTTATTTGAATTTATTTACATATTTATACTATTTCGCGTTATTTAAAGGCGATGTCTATCGAGACTATTTTCAATGTGCTGGAAAATGTTTCACAATCCATGCTCCAAGCGTGATTTTTTTTCAATTTTTTTACAGATGTATACTATTTTTCGTTATTTAAAGGTGATGTCTATCGAGGCTATTCTCAATGGGCTGGAAATTGTTTCATAATTTGTGCTCCACGCGTGATTTTTTTGAATTTGTTTACGGATTTATACCATTTCGCGTTATTTAAAGGTGATGTCTATAGAGGCTATTCTCAGTGTCCTGGAAATTGTTTCATAATCTGTGCTGCACTCGTGATTTTTTTAAATTTGTTTACGGATTTATACTATTTCGCGTCATTTCAAGACGATGTATATCGAGACTATTCTCAATGTGCTGGAATTGTTTCATAATCTGTGCTCCACGCGTGATTTTTTTTGAATTTGTTTACAGATTTATACTATTTCGCGTTATTTAAAGGTGATGTCTATCGAGACTATTCTCAATGAGCTGGAAATTGTATCATAATTTGTGCTCCACGCGTGATATTTTTAAAATTATTTACAGATTTATACTATTTCGCGTTATTTAAAGGCGATGTCTATCGAGGCTATTCTCATTGTGCCGGAAATTGTTTCATAATCTGTGCTCCACGCGTTAATTTTGTTAATTTGTTTACGGATTTATACGATTTCGCGTTATTTAAAGACGATGTCTATCGAGGCTATACTCAGTGTGCTAGAAATTGTTTCATAATCTATGCTTCAAGCGTGATTTTTTTTTCAATTTGTTTATACTAATTATTACATTTTATACTCGCGTTATTTAAAGGTGATGTCTATCAAGGCTATACTCAATGTGCTGGAAATTGTTTCATAATCTGTGCTCCACGCGTGATATTTTTGAATTTGTTTACGGATTTATACAAATCCGCGTTATTTAAAGGTGATGTCTATCGAGACTATTCTCAATGTGCTGGAAATTGTTTCATAATCTTTGCTCCACGCGTGATATTTTTAAATTTGTTTACGGATTTATACCATTTCGCGTTATTTAAAGGTGATGTCTATAGAAGCTATTCTCAATGTCCTGGAAATTGTTTCATAATTTGTGCTAGACGCGTGATTTTTTTAAATTTGTTTACGGATTTATACCATTTCGCGTTATTTAAAGGTGATGTCTATAGAAGCTATTCTCAATGTCCTGGAAATTGTTTCATAATCTGTGCTCCCCGCGTGATTTTTTAAAATTTGTTTACGGATTTATACCATTTCGCGTTATTTAAAGACGATGTCTATCGAAACTATTCTCAATGTGCTGGAAATTGTTTCATAATCTGTGCTCTACGCGTGATTTTTTTTTAATTTGTTTACAGATTTATACTATTTCGCGTTATTTAAATGTGATGTCTATCGAGACTATTCTAAATGTGCGAGATATTGTTTCATAATCTGTGCTCCACGCGTGATTTTTTTGAATTTATTTACAGATTTATACTTTTTCGCGTTATTTAAAGGCGATGTCAATCGAGACTATTCTCAATGTGCTGGAAATTGTTTCATAATCTGTGCTCCACGCGTGATATTTTTAAAATTATTTACAGATTTATACTATTTCGCGTTATTTAAAGGCGATGTCTATCGAGGCTATTCTCATTGTGCGGGAAATTGTTTCATAATCTGTGCTCCACGCGTGATTTTTGTTAATTTGTTTACGGATTTATACTATTTCGCGTTATTTAAAGGTGATGTCTATCAAGGCTATACACAATGTGCTTGAAATTGTTTCATAATCTGTGCTCAACGCGTTATTTTTTTCAATTTGTTTACGTCTTTATACTATTTCGCGTTATTTAAAGGCGATGTCTATCGAGGCTATTCTCATTGTGCGGAAAATTGTTTCATAATCTGTGCTCCACGCGGGATTTTTTTTAATTTGTTTACGGATTTATACCATTTCCCGTTATTTAAAGGCGATGTCTATCGAGACTATTTTCAATGAGCTGGAAATTGTTTTACAAACTATTCTCCAAGCGTGATTTTTTCTTATTTCAATTTGTTTACGGATTTATAGTATTTGCGTTATTTAAAGGCGAAGTCTTTCGAGACTATTCTCAACGTGCTGGAAATTGTTTTATAATCTGTGCTCCGCGCGTGATTTTTTTGAATTTGTTTACGGATTTATACTAATCCGCGTTATTTAAAGGTGATGTCTATCGAGACTATTCTCAATGTGCTGGAAATTCTTTCATAATCTGTGCTCCACGCGTGATTTTATTGAATTTGTTTTCAGATTTATACTATTTCGCGTTATTTAAAGGTGATGTCTATCGAGACTATTCTCAGTGTGCTGGAAATTGTTTCATAATCTGTGCTCCACGCGTGATTTTTTTTAAAATTTATTTACAGATTTATACTATTTTGCGTTATTTAAAGGCGATGTCTATAGAGACTATTCTCAATGCGCTGGAAATTCTTTCATAATCTGTGCTCCACGCGTGATTTTATTGAATTTGTTTTCAGATTTATACTATTTCGCGTTATTTAAAGGTGATGTCTATCGAGACTATTCTCAATGTGCTGGAAATTGTTTCACAATCCCTGCTCCAAGCGTGATTTTTTTTTCAATTTTTTTACAGATTTATACTATTTCGCGTTATTTAAAGGTGATGTCTATCGAGGCTATTCTCAATGTGCTGGAAATTGTTTCATAATCTGTGCTCCACGCGTGATTTTATTGAATTTGTTTCAGATTTATACTAGTGATGGGCGATTTCGATTTTTTTAATCGATTTAATCGATACTATGGCCAACTCGATTTAATCGATACTTTAAATTTTTTAATCGATGTCTCTAAAGGTCATATCATTTTCATTTTCCTTAAAGAATTTAAGGTCAAGTAGTTGGATGTCCAATCCCAAAACTTTCTTCTGTCTCATAAATGTTAAAACTTCAAAATTCGCTATCACAGTGTCAAATTTAAATAACCTATACCCATCATGACGATCCAAAAGTATAGGTTCGTTGAAATATGTGTAGTTAAAAATATATATATAAGAATTCCATTTTCCTAACAAATCATTGAATTTCGGCCCACACCCTCTTAGATGCCCGCAACGGAAAATCCCAGTTCAAAGGGCATAAAAGCGACACCTGTTGGGTAGTATACACCCAAGCCTAATAAGGATCTATTTATACGACAGTGTAACAGAATATGGAGTTTGATTAAATTCCGTGCATTAGTTTTGAGATATGGCTATCATGAATATCATGAAAAAAGCAGCATAGCAACGCAGCCTATTACATGATTAACACGAAAGACTCAGAAACAACTTACGTCAATGACTAACAGAATATTAAGTTTGATGAAATTCCGTTCATTACTTCTTGAGATGTTATCGCAAACATTGTGTAAACCCTGAAAAACAGTGTTGAATTCAGGGGCTGGTACGGGTGGACCCCCCCTCCCCGGAACATTGAAATGTCCCCAAGGGAGATTTGAGATTTTATGCTTAATGGACGAAAGTCCAATCCCCCCCCCCCCTCGTAACTCTAGAATGTTCCTCGCCAGAACCATAGAAATCCCCCCCGGAGAAAATGTCTGAATTCAACACTGTTGATAAAAGCAGCATGGCAGCACAATTTGTTATATCATTTACACAAAAACCTAATCATGGATAACTTATGGCATTCAGGGGGTGGCCCGGGGGGGGACATTCCTCCCCCCCGCAACAAAGCATAAAATCTCAAACTTTCTGGGAGGCATTTGAGTGTTTCGGGGGGAGGAGAATGTCACCCACCCGGGCCACCCACTGAATTCAATACGTTTTTGTACATTAAAAATTGATGAAATTTCGTTCATTAGTTCTTGAGATATTATCCCTAAAATTATTTAAATCCTAAAAAACGTGTTGAATTCAGGGGATGGCCCGGGAGGTTAACATCCCCCCCCCCACCCCCGCAACATTCAAATGCCCCCCAGAAAGTTTGAGATTTTATGCTTTTTGTACATTAAAATGTACAAAAGTTCAATCCCCTCCCCCTCTGAACTGTCCCTCCCGGAGAAAAATGTCTGAATTCAACTCTGCTGATAAAATCAGCATAGCAACGCCCCCTGTTGGGCGATTTACACCGAAACCTAATAAGCAGCAATTTATGCTAACGTCTAACTGAATGTGGTTTTATGAAAATCCGGGTATTAGTTCTTGAGATAGAGCTATTGCGAAAATCGGGAAAAATGCAGCATAGCAGCGCCACCTGCTGGTAGATTTACATCAAAACCTAATCCTCAACAACTTATGCCAACGTCAAACTGAATCTGAAGTTTGGTGAATATTCGTGCATTAGTTCTTGAGATAGCAATCTTGCGGAAATCACGAAAAATGCAGCATAGCAGCGCCACCTGTTGAGCGATTTTCACCAAAAAGTAATCAGCACCAATTTATATGAAGGTCTAACTGAATCTAAAGTTTCAATAGATTCCATGCATTAGTTCTTGAAATAGACCGCTCACAATTTTTTTGTCAGAGACAAACAAATAGACAGACTGACAGACAAAAAATTTATAAAAATAGTCAAATCGTATTCCAGACAAGAAGTTCTAAAACTATAAATCCTTTGAAATCGGAAGTCGAAAATTTTCACGAAAACAACACTTTATTTTTCTAAAGACAAAAGAAAGCAAGAAAAGATGAACGCATCGATTCTGCTCTTGGATCAGAAACGGTGAATCGATTCAGTTCAGATTCGATGCCGATGTCGATCTTCAGATGCGATCTTCAGAATCGTTATTTTTTTGATTTACTTCAATTCTTTAGATGCAATGTCGAATCGCTATGTTTTGATTTACTTCAATTCAAATCGCATCACGGTCGATCCACGATTCGGGTTGAATCAATTCTTCCAATTTTGCTGTTTTGGTGCCAGAATTGCTGTAAAATTTTGTATAAGAGCCTTTTTTTACTTTCTAGGTTAAATCAGTGTTGAATGCAGGTATTTTTCTCAGGGAGGGATTTATGCGACTCCGGTCGGTATTGACGGGGGGGAGGGGGGGGGGTATTTCAGAGTTCCGTAATGGGGGGGGGGGCACATTTGTCCATTAAAAAGCATAAAATCTCAAAACTTACGGGAGGGACATTTCAATGTCCCGGGAGGGATGTCCTCCCGGGCTACCCCCTGAATTCAACACTAGGTTAAATCGTTATACTTTTGTTTAGAAGCCTAGTTATTCAGGTTACTAGTTTATTATATTGTATTTTTCAAGTTCGTCCCTTCTAATCTCTCCACCCCCCTCACCCCTTTTCCTCGCTAATCTTAATTTACAGGGCCGTTCAAAATTTGCATGCAATTTTTAAAATGTCTAATTCTTGTTCTATTTTATTATAAAGCCACATTTTGAAACCTTGACCAAAGATACTTTTGAGGTCGCCCCTCCGACCGTTTGGGGGCTTACCTGCTCCCTCGGGGGGGGGGGGGGTGAGAGGGGATATTTTTTGTTTCTTCCAAACCATATCGTATAACATATCGTTGGAAAGTTTTTAATGTGATCTTTTATTTTCTGTCTCTAGCCTTCCTTCTTTTTGGTAAGGGTCAATCGTGCTCCAACTTTTTTATTGATATTTTTGACAGTAATTTCAAAGGAATATATATTTATTCTTTCGGATTTACTGTTTTAAAGGCAGAACTGCTGTCAAATTTCGCATAAGAGCCTTTTTCTTTCTAGGTTAAATTGTTATATTTTTAGTTTAGGAGCCAAGTTATTTGGGTTACTAGTTTAATAAGCTGTACTTTTCCAGTTCATCACCAATACATCACCCCCATCCCAATTTTCTTAATTATGGTCCAATTTCAATGGGACCTTTTTTGACATTCTTCCCGAGTCATTTGTTTACCAACTAAACACTGATATTATATCTGCAGCTCTCGGTGAGCACTATTTATGAATGGTAATAACAAATTTCGTCTCTTTTCCATTTTAAACTTATCATTCTTGGTTTAAAGCCACGTGACTCAAGGTTCTCGTTAGTTAAGCGGTATTTCACAAGTTTGTCAAAGTGTTTGTGTAAGTTGTATTATAAAAATTTCAGTCGTTTACAACCAAACTTACTGATTTATGATACTTTGAATTTTATGAAATTTCGGAGCTTTCCGAAACTAAAGGATCCCCTGTATGTTACAGGGTCGTACTGGCCCGCCGGCCCATCGGCCCGAGGGCCGGTGCGCCCTCGTCCGGGGAAAATTTCACGCCCTAAGTTCCTAAGCCACTCCAATTATTTTTTTTCCCCGTTGTACACATACATTCTGACGAGTGTACAAAATTTCGAGAATTCTTTTACGGAAGGATCATCAACCCATAAACAGACATCAGTAGTGAGGTATTTTTTATTATTACAAAGAAATTATATATCGTAGCTGTTTCAGGATCAGGAATCAAAGTGGATATCTTTGCATGCGATTGAGAAAGAAAACATGCACCCAGGGAAAGCTTTAGTAACCACGACGCCCTGAGGTAGATTTTTTTCATCACCTCTGTAAATGACATATCTTTTAACCAAATGTTTTGCCGACTTTCAATCTTTCAGGTTTTACTGCCTTCCCCCACCCCTTTTTAAACTGGCCCTGCATGCACCTATAATTAAAACCGCGCTTTTTGAAAACAACTTGAGAAAAGATAGAGATTAATATTAGAAGGCAAAAAATTTTTTATAGGGATTTTGTTGTGAATTGGAAAATACGATTTTTCTTTTCAAGAAATACAAACTTGGTGGCACTTCTGGATTACAATCCTGCTAACTGTGGAGGAATCCTGCGGCCAGCGTTTTTTCAATCACAGAATTTACATCCTAATTTTCGGTTAGTAAGCTTCGCTTTATTTACTGACAGACTTTCCGTGCTTAAATAATTGTTAGGAAATTCTAGCATAGATTTTGGAATAAAAAATAGTTTAATTTAATCATGGAAAACTTATCGGTTAATAAAGCGATGATTATTCAGAAATTATGATAGTTAAAAAAAAATAAAATAATACAAAATATTATGGAAACTTAAATACGTCCCTTGATCTCTGATTATGATAAGAAATTTTCAAAACACGGGAAGATTGTTCTGAGAAGAGTAAACTTACTTAAATATTTTAGTTATTTTAGACTAATAAAAGGACTTTTTTATCAAATGAAATAGTCGTCTTTTACCAAAAGAGCACCGAAAAGAAAATCATAGATACTTACCAGAAATACGTTTTAAAAAATTTTGTAACGTTAAGCCAGTTTACTTTCAATTTAAAATTCATGTAAGATTTTACTCGTGACAAACTGTTTTCAGTACTTTTTCTGGTCAGATTTTCATTTTATTTTCCAAAATTTATGGATAAGCCCCTAACACTTTTTGTTTTATAACTATTTTAAGATTGAAGAAAATTATATAAACATCTTACAGGCAACGAATTGAAATAGGGTGTTAAAAGTGGATGTTACCATTTGAAAAATCAACGTTTGTGCATTTTTTTAATATGTAGGCAATGCGCAAAGAAAAACTTACGCGTATCGTTTAACAGCGGATATTATTTTAATCCGTTGGTTCCTATATATTTTTTATACGATCATTTGCAGAAGAATTGGTAGGTGGTGGTTACTTTTTTCCATGACTCTTATAACAGGGCTCTGAAATGGTCCGCCAACTGAATGCCAATAAATTTTAACGGAAAATTTTATGGTGGGTTTGCGCTAGAATTAATTTTCAAAGGTTCGGTTTGTAAGAAAAATCTAAAAGGAAAAATTTTCTAAAATAATATTGGTATTCAGTTGGCGGACCATTTGGGAGCCCTGTTATAAGGTGTCTACTGTCAAAAGAAAAAATAGGAAATCCTTGATATCAGTCATCGACTACAAGCTAATCTGTGTTCAACTTGCTGAAACTTTTAGATATTACATAATTCGTTTTAGAAAATTGTGTAACATTGTTTAGATTTGATGGAACACTAAACATGCACGAGGAATATAGCGAAGTGTTCTATCTAGACTCAGAGATATAATATTAAATTGTTTTCATACTTGGTACTATGCGAATGTGCTAATCCTTGTCAAGCCAGATACAACACAAGCATAAGTAAAGTTGACTCGAGTTCCTTAAAAATTTTGCGCCCTCTAAAAATCCAAGGTCTGCGCCCTTTTCCCTGTCCCAGTCCGACCCTGGTATGTTATTAATTTTTTTCAAGGGTGTAGGTATGAAAATACGTGCTAAAATGCTTTAAAACCTTTTTTTTTCAAATAATATATTTAACAATTTAAACAAAATGATTCCCGAGAATTTTGTACTGTTTTAAAAGGAAACCACATCTTGGAATGTAAGGGGCGTAAAAATTCGAAACTTGGACAGGGTGATGCAAAAAAAAAAAATTCTCCTTTCAGAAATTCGAAAAATTATTATCTTAATTACAAGCTGCGATATTAATTATTATTTCACTAATTGGTTTATTTCTATTAAATGCTTTTTCTTTTAAAGGCAGTCACGTGATTTTTTATAGCAGCATTAACGTTTTCTACCGTTTAGCGTGCGGTTCTTTGACGGCGGGCTGAGATAATTACTACCTTTTCAATATCAAAAATTTTATAAGTGTTCATACCACTATTTTCGAATAGTAATTTCACAAATATCTTGAATTCTTGCTTAAGACTACCACCCCCTAGACTAATGTATCTTCGGATAGGTTGTATAAAGGAGTTTCGTTTAGATACACTTTTGTTTTGGATAGACTGCGCTCCCTGGTGGTGGAATATAGAACTAACAGACCGCGATTTCATTTAAAGTAGAAAATCTAACAAGGCGATCTGTTCGAAACTTTAAGATAGTTTATAACACATAAGAAAAAGTTTAAAAAAGAATGGTGCGAAAATTTCGGGAGGAGGGGGGGGGGGGAACGCCGCTAGAATTTTTTTTAAACCTTAGCGTTCCTTACCGTTTTAGGTGGGGTTTTTTGACGGAGTCCTGAGATAAATGCTACTTATTAAATATAAAAAAGTCAAAAGTTTAGTTACCACTATTTCCGAATAGTAATTTCGGCAAATAGCTTAAATTTTTGATCAAGATTGCCACACTCTTGAGTAATATATCTACTGATAGGTTGTTTAACGGAGTTTCGTTCACAGTTTTGTTAGGAATAGAGTGCGCACCCTGGTGGTGGAATCTGGAACTAACATAACGCGATTTTGTTAAAATTAGGAAATCTAACAATGCGATCTGTTTTAAACTTTAAGATTGTTTATAACACATGATAAAAAATTATAAAAAAGAATGGCGCGTCACATTTCGGGGGGGGGGGATAGAGGGGAGAGCAGAACAAAATTAGAAAATATAACAGGGCGATTTGTTTGAAATTTTAAGATAGTTTATAACACATAATAAAAATTTTTCAAATGATGAATGTCAAAAATTGGGGGGGGGGGGGGTGAGGTGAGCGCGTTTTTCCGACCCGGTGGGCAAAGGGGGGGGGGGTACACCTATACGGTGCTGTAGGCAGCGGGAACCCGGTTCGCAGTTCGTTCGCTTCGAGATTTCATATTGGGGGAACCCGCTAGTTACTAGCTATAATGTAAAGATTTCCAAGCAATATACATGTGCGTCCACCATCCTTCTCAGACAGTAAAATTAATTGATTTTTATTTCTTCTGAGAAAACTAAATTTTCACGTCTTGCAGCGACGATTTTTTTTTTTTTTTTTTTTTTTTTTTTTTTTTTTTAATAAAAGAACTTTAATAAACATTGCTAGTTACATTATTAAACTCAAATTGTAAGAATACTAAATCGGTTCTTATGGCAACGTGTGTTGCGTTGTCCTTCAGACTGCAGGTTCGGTAAATTCAAATTATTTCATAGTGCTTCGAAGAATAAAAACGTCTTCATAACTTAGTTCTAATATATTGTAAATAAAATTCGTAACTTGAATAAGTAAACACACTCTACAGTTCAAATTAAACTTCTTTCTTAAAAAACAACTATGTACATTTTATTTACAAATATATAGGTATATTAATATTATTATTACTCTCATTTGAGAGTTCCATTATTACCGTCAGACCGGTTCAAAACAAACTTTACATCTACACTGAAAAGAAAATCGGAAAACAATAAAAAGGGGGTTGCCACAATGCCGACTAACAGAAAATGGCAAGCATCGCCAAGTTGGCATTCTCAACATCCTGCCCCGGGCTGAACACTTAGTTCAGCATCTATATTAAACAATTTAATAAACATAAGAATATACTTACATACATGACAAATTTTCAGATACATACTTACATACAGCTACAGATATAAAAGCAAAAATAATAAGAATGCTGCAATCTACGAAAGAAAATAAAACACATGAATTGTATGAAAATTAAACAATAATAAGGGTAAATATGAGTAACAAAACAAATTAAATGTTCGATAATAGTTCTTATTTTTAGTGTAAGAGTTTTAGTGTCTTTTAGTCCACTAAGTCCAATTCAAGATTATATAGCAATTGCACAGGTCGTTTAAGATCGCCTTTTGCAGTCTGAAATACACATGATCTGATTTTCGAGTCACGACCAAATATGAGTTCTTTAACACGACCACACTTCCACATATGTTTTGGGAGCTTTTCATCATGAATTATCACTATATCGTTAACTTTGAACTGAGGCGATGAATTTATGTTTTTCACTTGAAAAGCAGATCTAAGTTCTAACAAATATTCGTTTCTCCACCTTTTCCAAAAGTGGTCAGTAATTTGTTGCTTATATTTATATTTTCTCGTCAACAAAATCTTATTGGATTTCTTTTGCGTACAGACTGGTAATCCATAAGAAGGTAAGGACATTAATCGTTTACCAACTAAAAAATGAGATGGCGTTAAAGGTGATGGTTCAGCATTTTCTTCGTAGAGATAACATAAGGGACGTGAATTAATCACTGCTTCAATTTCTGTAAGTATTGTTTCTAGCTCTTCATAACGGAGACAAGTTTTTTCTAGAACCTTTTTTAAAGGTGTTTTAACTGATCTGACCATCCTTTCCCAGAAGCCGCCCCACCAGGAAGCCCTGGGAATTATAAACTTCCATATTATTTTATTCTTTCTCAAGTAATCAAAAATTTCTTGCTTAGAAATTCTTTCCCAAGCATCTTTTAACACCAAATCAGCCTTAGAAAATGTCTTGGCATTGTCACTGTACATTATTTTGCAGAAACCTCTCCTAGAGAAAAATCTTCGTAGTGCTAAGATAAAGGTTTCAGTACTTAGATTGGTGACTAACTCTAGATGAATCGCTCTGGTTACAGCACATGTGAATACGACAATATAAGCCTTCCCAGTGCCTTCAGAAGTTTTATAATAAATCGGACCGGCAAAATCGACACCAGAGGTTTCAAAAACTGGTGTTTTGATGATTCTATCTTTCGGTAAAGGTGCTATTTCCACCTTTCCAGGAATAGCATTAAGTTTTCGACATATCATACACGATCTTAAGACGGATTTTACAAATCTTCTTCCCTTTAATATAAAATACCTTTCACGAAGGTGAGCTAAAGTGACAGCTACACCAAAATGGTACATTCTTTCATGAGCATCCTTAATTAGTAATTTTACAAAATAAGATTTATTAGGAAGTATCCACGGATGTTTTTCCTGCTCTGTAACTTCAGAAAACTGAAGTCTTCCGGATAAAACAAGTAAGTCATTTTCATCGAATTGTGGATTAAGCTTGTACAAAGAAGAATCTTTATTAAGTGGTTTTTTTTGTTTAAGTGCTTTTATTTCAACTTTAAATGAAGTTTCCTGAGTTTGTTTAATCCAGTATTTTTCTGCTGTTTCTATTTCTGAGGTAGTTAAAGGTCCTAAAATTTTAGGGTTTTTCGAATTGGCATTATGAATAAAACGCATTATCCAAGCAGTAATATTATACACGCGATTTAAACTACTGAACTTTGCCATATCAAATACTGGCTTAGGGATAGAGTTCGTTACACAATAATGTTAAATTTGGTTTTGCTTTCATTTCATTAAAAGCTTCGGGAACCATTTCTATAGCCCTTTTTGAAGGCCACAAATCTTCTGATAGTGATAACCAAGGTGGGCCGCACCACCATACATTATTACCCATTAACTTCGATAAGTTTTCCCCTCGCGTAAGCAGATCTGCAGGGTTTTCTTTTCCGGGACAATAATTCCAGTCCTTTGGATCTGTCAATGACTGAATTTCGGTTACACGATTGGAAATAAAGGGTTTCCAGTTTGTAGTAGAACCCTTAATCCAACAGATAGTTATCTCTGAGTCCGACCATAACTTTATATTTAAATTCGAAATATGTAATTTTTGTTTTAAATATTTCCACATTCTAGCGGCAACTACTGCACTGATCAATTCCAGCCGTGGAATAGTTAACTTCTTGAGGGGGGCTATTCTACATTTACTCCAAACAAAACTAGTTTGAATTTCGCCAGTTAATGAAATGGAACGCAAATAAGCAACTGCTCCATACCCTTTGGGACTAGCATCACAGAATATGTGAATTTGTGAATTTTCAGAAATGTTTATCATATTAGGAAAATATTTTCGGGTTATTTCAAATGTGCGTAAATGTACAACTTCTGAACACCAAGTGTTCCACTCGCATTTCAAATCTTCAGGTAATTTATTGTCCCACTCTAAACCTCTTTGCCATGTTTCTTGCAACAAGGCTTTAATACGTATTACAAATGGATTCAAAAATCCTAATGGATCATAAATTTTCAGTAACATTTTAAGAACTGTTCGCTTCGTGGGATCATCGATGTAATATTCTTCAAAGGGCTGCGCATCTAACATCAAAATATCAGATTCAGTATTCCATATCAGTCCAAGCACTTTTAAGATACTACCTGTGTTTTCCTCCCTTATACCTAAGTTACCAGATTCCCACATTTCCCTAAGTTTAATAGAATTTGTTTTTAATTTCCTCAAATTCATCCCAGCTTCTTTAAGAATTTCAGAAGCTGTAACTGATAAATAATAAGCTTCGTTATCTAAATCTGATCCGGAAATTAAATCATCGACATAGAGGGAATTATCTAACATATATACAACATTTGGATGTTGATCTCGATATTTCTTTATATGATGTTTAATTGTGGCAGCCAAAATAAATGGTGAGCATGTAACGCCAAATGGTACACGTCTAAATCTTAAAATTTTGAAAAGGTTGTTTGCGTCATTATCGAACCAAAGAAATTTAAGGTAATCTCGGTCTTCTTCAGCTACAGAAATTTGAAGAAAGGCCTTTTCAATATCTGCACAAAACGCAGTATTGAATTTTCTGAAATTAATAATAATTTCTAATAAATCGGGGTTCAAATTCCGGGCCACCGGGGCCACCGTACAAACAATCATTTAATGATTTGCTATTTTCTTTTGAGGAAGCATCAAATACCATTCTAACTTTAGTTGTGGGTTTATCATCTCGCAAGACAGGTCGGTGGGGCATAAAATAACCGCTATTTACAGTTTTATTAGAACATGCTTCCACTATGTTATTTAATTCCTGTTCAATCACAATTTCTTTATATTTCTGCAATAATTCCTTATCTTTAAGCAATTTTCGATTTAAGTTAATAAATCGGTTTCTAGCATTGTTATAATTACTTCCTAAATCTCTTCTATCATCTTTCCATAACAATTTAGCTTCGTATCGGTGCTCAAGAAAATGCAAATTGTTTTCGAATTTTTCGATTATCTCTTTATCTAATTCAGAAATATTTTCTTCAGTGTTCATCCCTAAAGTTTCTAACTCCCACAATGTTTTCAAATCATTTTGAATAGGTTTCATAACCTGAGTGGACAAGACCCCAGCTTGCTTACTCTCACTATTTTTATTTACGTCAATTGTCCCGCAGAGGGAATGCCCAAATAAATTTTCACAGACGAACAATGATTTATTTATGGGGTATGTTTTGTCATTAATTTGATATAAATAATCAGCTCCTATTAATATATCAACATCACTATTTTCCAAATGTTCCCACGTGTCAAGACGAAATTTGGAAGGTTTTCTCTTAATTTTGATTGGAAGAGGAGGAATTTGTATCAAAGAATTAGTTATTAGCGGTGTGACTAATGCTTCAATTATTATACTACGTTTTCTATTCGTCAAGTGAATTAGCTTTAGCTTAACGACATCATAACATCGTTCTTCAGATTTTCTCGAACCGAAAGTATAGACAATTAATTTTTCCTTTCTAATGACCTCAGGTTTTAATTTTGAAACTAAATTTTCTGTAATAAAAGTTCGATGACTAGCAGAGTCAAATAAACAAAGAGCAGTTTCTGAATTTTCACCCGCTTCCACTTTTACATGAATTGTTTGCAATATTACTTCTCTACTGATATTATTTATATTGCCTTTGCAATGAGATACGGAGGAAATAATACGACCTGAATTTTTTGATTCTTCTGTTTTTTTATTAGAATTACAAAGTATAGTATGATGATATGTTTTACCACACACTTTGCAATTTTCATTCGAAATTTTACAAAAATTCGCGATGTGAAATTTACGGAAGCATTTAAAGCACCTTCCTTCCCTTTTTAATTTTTCTCGCATTTCCGGAATGGTGAAAGACTTACACTTTTCAGTATCGTGATCAGTTTGATTACAAAATATGCAGTTATTTTTAATATTTGTGGTTAAGGCAGAAGCTGATGGAATGAATTTTTTATAATTTTTCTTATAATTTTCCTGCTTCTCAGGGATTTTTTCAAAATGGTTTAATTGGACAGTGGTCTCGCGAGATTCAATTTCATCTTTAATGAAATTTATCAGCTCATTAACATCCCAGTCAGTGTTTTTAATTCGTTTTCTATTAAATTCTAGTGCAATATCTGATGGAATAAGTTTCAGAAGAATCGGACATAATAAGTGCCCATATGAACCTGATACAACACCTAAAGAATTAAGATTTCTTATTTGAATTTCGCATTCATCATACAAATCTCTAAAAGCCTTAATGTTACTAGAATTTCGTACTGGTTTCAAATTTAGCAGTTTAGTCATGTGACTATTTATTACCAAATCATTACGACCAAAACGATTTTTCAATAATTCTATAGCATGAGCATAATTTTCCTTAGTCAGCGAAAAGCCTGCTATAGTATTTGCAGCACTTCCGCCCAAAAGTGACTTTAAGTAGGAAAATTTATCAATCGGAGTTAAATGTTCATTATTGTCAATCGCATTCGAAAACTGACTCCAAAATTCGAGCCATAAACTCGAATCACCATAATATTTAGATATATTAAGTTTAGGAAGTTTAATCAAGTTTTGATTCAGAATTTTCTGACTTTTTAGTAGAGAACTATTGTTGCTACTACTATCACTTTCAATGTCTGAAGAATCTTGTTTAGTTTCAGGAGTAACTGTGTTATCATTTAAAAATTTGGAAATTTTATATTTCCATTCAATAATATTCTCATTATAAGATTCCGATTTCTCGATTTCTTTTTCAAATTCAGTACTTGGAACCAGTGGTTCAATTTCAGAATTTAATGATTTTAAAGTTTTCATTTTGTCATTCAATTGCTGTTTCAAAAGATCCAGCTGTGATTTTCTATTCTCAAGCTCTAATTCTTGTGTATTATCTAATAAATCCCTTATTTTATCAAATATTTTCGTAGTTTGACTACGAATCGTAGCTCTTTTTTTTTTCAAAGTTTCGCAATCCATCATAAAATAAAGAATTCAATTTATTCAATACAGTTCAGTTAATAAATGTATTCATAATTCTATCTATTCAATATAATTTAATTTGAGGTACTTACCTCAATCGATGATGAAATCCAGACATCCTGGAGCTTTGACGCCAGAAAAAATGTTGCGTTGTCCTTCAGACTGCAGGTTCGGTAAATTCAAATTATTTCATAGTGCTTCGAAGAATAAAAACGTCTTCATAACTTAGTTCTAATATATTGTAAATAAAATTCGTAACTTGAATAAGTAAACACACTCTACAGTTCAAATTAAACTTCTTTCTTAAAAAACAACTATGTACATTTTATTTACAAATATATAGGTATATTAATATTATTATTACTCTCATTTGAGAGTTCCATTATTACCGTCAGACCGGTTCAAAACAAACTTTACATCTACACTGAAAAGAAAATCGGAAAACAATAAAAAGGGGGTTGCCACAATGCCGACTAACAGAAAATGGCAAGCATCGCCAAGTTGGCATTCTCAACAACGTGAATTATGTCCCTGAAAATTTAAATTTTAATTCAGGCTGGAAGAAAATCACAGTGATTTACATATGATTATGATACAGGGACAGTCAAAAGTTTTCCATTACATTACGGCCAATGGAAAAAATTATTTCAAGTGCATTTTAAGGATGTTACAGACTTTCGAACAGAATGAAATTGATATGCACTTACGAAGTGCACTGTTATAGTACGAGCCCACCACATTTGCCACGTTTGACGCGCAATTTCCAACTTGTATTTAACCGAGACCTTTCTTAAAAAATAAATTTAAACAAAATCTAAAATACAATATTAGTAAAATTACATCTTAAAACTAATAATTTAAAAGTTAAAAACTTTATTATTTGAGATTTGACTCAAAAGTCTGTAATAGCTTACGACTGGGCCCCTGACTTTGTCTACCCTTTAAATGCGAGGTATGGGAGGTGGTCGCTACGGCTCTGTTGATTCGCTAAGTTTTGAAATTAATATTTTCGAGCTTATCTGTGCGAATCTGTGACTATCGAAATATCGATTCAAGTATCGATTCTAGAATTTGGGAATCGATTCTTACTGTGTTCGATTCAGTTTTATACGATGCCGATTTTAATCGATTCCTGAATTTTCCAGAATCGCCCATCACTAATTTATACTATTTCGCGTTATTTGAAGGTGATGTCTATCGAGACTATTCTCAATGTGCTGGAAATTGTCTCATAATCTGTGCTCCAGGCGTGATTTTTTTAAAAATTTATTTACAGATTTATACTATTTTGCGTTATTTAAAGGCGAAGTCTATAGAGAATATTTTCAATGTGCTGGAAATTGTTTCACAATCCATGCTCCAAGCGTGATTTTTTTTCAATTTTTTTACAGATTTATACTATTTCGCGTTATTTAAAGGTGATGTCTATCGAGGCTATTCTCAATGTGCGAGAAATTGTTTCATAATCTGTGCTCTACGCGTGATTTTTTAAAAATTTTTTACAGATTTATACTATTTCGCGTTATTTAAAGGCTATGTCTATCGAGACTATTTTCAATGTGCTGGAAAACGTTTCACAATCCATGCTCCAAGCGTGATTTTTTTTTCAATTTTTGGATAGATTTATACTATTTCACGTTATCTAAAGGTGATGTCTATCGAGGCTATTCTCAATGTGCGGGAAATTGTTTCATAATTTGTGCTCCACGCGTGATTTTTTTGAAATTGTTTACGGATTTATACCATTTCGCGTTATTTTAAGGTGACGTCTATAGAGCCTATTCTCAATGTGCGAGAAATTGTTTCATAATCTGTGCTCTACGCGTGATTTTTTTTTAATTTTTTACAGATTTATACTATTTCGCGTTATTTAAAGTCTATGTCTATCGAGACTATTTTCAATGTGCTGGAAAACGTTTCACAATCCATGCTCCAAGCGTGATTTTTTTTTCAATTTTTTTATAGATTTATACTATTTCACGTTAACGAAAGGTGATGTCTATCGAGGCTATTCTCAATGTGCGGGAAATTGTATCATAATTTGTGCGAGACGCGTGATTTTTTTGAATTTGTTTACAGATTTATACTATTTCGCGTTATTTAAAGGTTATGTCTATCGAGACTATTCTAAATGTGCGAGAAATTGTTTCATAATGTGTGCTCCACGCGTGATTTATTTGAATTTATTTACATATTTATACTATTTCGCGTTATTTAAAGGCAATGTCTATCGAGACTATTTTCAATGTGCTGGAAAATGTTTCACAATCCATGTTCCAAGCGTGATTTTTTTTCAATTTTTTTACAGATGTATACTATTTTTCGTTATTTAAAGGTGATGTCTATCGAGGCTATTCTCAATGGGCTGGAAATTGTTTCATAATTTGTGCTCCACGCGTGATTTTTTTGAATTTGTTTACGGAATAATACCATTTCGCGTTATTTAAAGGTGATGTCTATAGAGGCTATTCTCAGTGTCCTGGAAATTGTTTCATAATCTGTGCTGCACGCGTGATTTTTTTAAATATGTTTACGGATTTATACTATTTCGCGTTATTTCAAGACGATGTATATCGAGACTATTCTCAATGTGCTGAAATTGTTTCATAATCTGTGCTCCACGCGTGATTTTTTTTTAATTTGATTACAGATTTATACTATTTCGCGTTATTTAAAGGTGATGTCTATCGAGACTATTCTAAATGTGCGAGATATTGTTTCATAATCTGTGCTCCACGCGTGATATTTTTTAAATTATTTACAGATTTATACTATTTCGCGTTATTTAAAGGCGATGTCTATCGAGACTATTCTCAATGTGCTGGAAATTGTTTCATAATCTGTGCTCCACGCGTGATTTTTTAAAAAAATTATTTACCGATTTATACTATTTTTCGTTATTTAAAGGCGATGTCTATAGAGAATATTTTCAATGTGCTGGAAATTGTTTCACAATCCATGCTCCAAGCGCGATTTTTTTTTCAATTTTTTTACAGATTTATACTATTTCACGTTATCTAAAGGTGATGTCTATCGAGGCTATTCTCAATGTGCGGGAAATTGTTTCATAATTTGTGCTAGACGCGTGATTTTTTTAAATTTGTTTACGGATTTATACCATTTCGAGTTATTTAAAGGTGATGTCTATCGAGACTATTCTAAATGTGCGAGATATTGTTTCATAATCTGTGCTCCACGCGTGATTTTTTTGAATTTATTTACAGATTTATACTATTTCGCGTTATTTAAAGGCGATGTCTATAGAGACTATTCTCAATGAGCTGGAAATTGTTTCATAATCTGTGCTCCACGCGTGATATTTTTTAAATTATTTACAGATTTATACTATTTCGCGTTATTTAAAGGCGATGTCTATCGAGGCTATTCTCATTGTGCGGGAAATTGTTTCATAATCTGTGCTCCACGCGTTAATTTTGTTAATTTGTTTACGGATTTATACGATTTCGCGTTATTTAAAGACGATGTCTATCGAGGCTATACTCAATGTGCTGGAAATTGTTTCATAATCTGTGCTCCACGCGTGATTTTTTTAAAATTTGTTTACAGATTTATACTATTTGGCGTTATTTAAAGGTGATGTCTATCGAGACTATTCTAAATGTGCGAGATATTGTTTCATAATCTGTGCTCCACGCGTGATATTTTTTAAATTATTTACAGATTTATACTATTTCGCGTTATTTAAAGGCGATGTCTATCGAGGCTATTCTCATTGTGCGGGAAATTGTTTCATAATCTGTGCTCCACGCGTGATTTTTGTTAATTTGTTTACGGATTTATACTATTTCGCGTTATTTAAAGACGATGTCTATCGAGGCTATACTCAGTGTGCTGGAAATTGTTTCATAATCTATGCTCCAAGCGTGATTTTTTTTCAATTTGTTTATACTAATTATTACATTTTATACTATTTCGCGTTATTTAAAGGTGATGTCTATCGAGACTATTCTCAATGTGCTGGAAATTGTTTCATAATCTGTGCTCCACGCGTGATTTTTGTTAATTTGTTTACGGATTTATACTATTTCGCGTTATTTAAAGACGATGTCTATCGAGGCTATACTCAGTGTGCTGGAAATTGTTTCATAATCTATGCTCCAAGCGTGATTTTTTTTCAATTTGTTTATACTAATTATTACATTTTATACTATTTCGCGTTATTTAAAGGTGATGTCTATCGAGGCTATTCTCAATGTGCTGGAAATTGTTTCATAATTTGTGCTCCACGCGTGATTTTTTTGAATTTGTTTACGGATTTATACCATTTCGCGTTATTTAAAGGTGACGTCTATAGAGGCTATTCTCAATGTGCAAGAAATTGTTAATAATCTGTGCTCCACGCGTGATTTTTTTGAATTTATTTACGGATTTATACCATTTCGCGTTATTTAAAGACGATGTCTATCGAGACTATTCTCAATGTGCTGGAAATTTTATAACAATCCATTCTCCAAGCGTGATATTTTTTCAATTTTTTTACAGATGTATACCATTCCGCGTTATTTAAAGGCGATGTCTATCGAGACTATTTTCAATGTGCTGGATATTGTTTCACAATCTATGCTCCAAGCGTGATTTTTTTTTCAATTTGTTTATACTAATTATTACATTTTATACTATTTCGCTTTATTTAAAGGTGATGTCTATCAAGGCTATACTCAATGTGCTGGAATTTATTTCATAATCTGTGCTCAACGCGTGATTTTTTTCAATTTGTTTACGTCTTTATACTATTTCGCGTTATTTAAAGGCGATGTCTATCGAGACTATTTTCAATGAGCTGGAAATTGTTTCACAAACTATTCTCCAAGCGTGATTTTTTCTTATTTCAATTTGTTTACGGATTTATACTATTTGCGTTATTTAAAGGCGAAGTCTTTCGAGACTATTCTCAATGTGCTGGAAATTGTTTTATAATCTGTGCTCCACGCGAGATTTTTTTGAATTTGTTTACGGATTTATACTAATCCGCGTTATTTAAAGGTGATGTCTATCGAGACTATTCTCAATGTGCTGGAAATTCTTTCATAATCTGTGCTCCAGGCGTGATTTTTTTAAAAATTTATTTACAGATTTATACTATTTTGCGTTATTTAAAGGCGATGTCTATAGAGAATATTTTCAATGTGCTGGAAATTCTTTCACAATCCATGCTCCAAGCGTGATTTTTTTTTCAATTTTTTTACAGATGTATACTATTTTTCGTTATATAAAGGTGATGTCTATCGAGGCTATTCTCAATGGGCTGGAAATTGTTTCATAATTTGTGCTCCACGCGTGATTTTTTTGAATTTGTTTACGGATTTATACTAATCCGCGTTATTTAAAGGTGATGTCTATCGAGACTATTCTCAATGTGCTGGAAATTCTTTCATAATCTGTGCTCCACGCGTGATTTTATTGAATTTGTTTCAGATTTATACTATTTCGCGTTATTTAAAGGTGATGTCTATCGAGACTATTCTCAATGTGCTGGAAATTGTCTCATAATCTGTGCTCCAGGCGTGATTTTTTTAAAAATTTATTTACAGATTTATACTATTTTGCGTTATTTAAAGGCGATGTCTATAGAGAATATTTTCAATGTGCTGGAAATTGTTTCACAATCCATGCTCCAAGTGTGATTATTTTTTTCAATTTTTTTTACAGATTTATACTATTTCGCGTTATTTAAAGGTGATGTCTATCGAGCCTATTCTCAATGTGCGAGAAATTGTTTCATAATCTGTGCTCTACGCGTGATTTTTTTAAAATTTTTTACAGATTTATACTATTTCGCGTTATTTAAAGTCTATGTCTATCGAGACTATTTTCAATGTGCTGGAAAACGTTTCACAATCCATGCTCCAAGCGTAATTTTTTTTTCAATTTTTTTATAGATTTATACTATTTCACGTTAACGAAAGGTGATGTCAATCGAGGCTATTCTCAATGTGCGGGAAATTGTATCATAATTTGTGCGAGACGCGTGATTTTTTTGAATTTGTTTACAGATTTATACTATTTCGCGTTATTTAAAGGTTATGTCTATCGAGACTATTCTAAATGTGCGAGAAATTGTTTCATAATCTGTGCTCCACGCGTGATTTATTTGAATTTATTTACATATTTATACTATTTCGCGTTATTTAAAGGCGATGTCTATCGAGGCTATTCTCAATGGGCTGGAAATTGTTTCATAATTTGTGCTCCACGCGTGATTTTTTTGAATTTGTTTACGGATTTATACCATTTCGCGTTATTTAAAGGTGATGTCTATAGAGGCTATTCTCAGTGTCCTGGAAATTGTTTCATAATCTGTGCTGCACGCGTGAATTTTTTCAATTTGTTTACGGATTTATACTATTTCGCGTTATTTCAAGACGATGTATATCGAGACTATTCTCAATGTGCTGAAATTGTTTCATAATCTGTGCTCCACGCGTGATTTTTTTTGAATTTGTTTACAGATTTATACTATTTCGCGTTATTTAAAGGTGATGTCTATCGAAACTATTCTAAATGTGCGAGATATTGTTTCATAATCTGTGCTCCACGCGTGATATTTTTTAAATTATTTACAGATTTATACTATTTCGCGTTATTTAAAGGCGATGTCTATCGAGGCTATTCTCATTGTGCGGGAAATTGTTTCATAATCTGTGCTCCACGCGTGATTTTTTTTTTCAATTTGTTTAAACTAATTATTACATTTTATACTATTTCGCGTTATTTAAAGGTGATGTCTATCGATACTATTCTCAATGTGCTGGAAATTGTTTCATAATCTGTGCTCCACGCGTGATTTTTGTTAATTTGTTTACGGATTTATACTATTTCGCGTTATTTAAAGACGATGTCTATCGGGGCTATACTCAGTGTGCTGGAAATTGTTTCATAATCTATGCTCCAAGCGTGATTTTTTTTTTCATTTTGTTTATACTAATTATTACATTTTATACTATTTCGCGTTATTTAAAGGTGATGTCTATCGAGACTATTCTCAATGTGCTGGAAATTGTTTCATAATCTGTGCTCCACGCGTGATTTTTGTTAATTTGTTTACGGATTTATACTATTTCGCGTTATTTAAAGACGATGTCTATCGAGGCTATACTCAGTGTGCTGGAAATTGTTTCATAATCTATGCTCCAAGCGTGATTTTTTTTCAATTTGTTTATACTAATTATTACATTTTATACTATTTCGCGTTATTTAAAGGTGATGTCTATCGAGGCTATTCTCAATGTGCTGGAAATTGTTTCATAATTTGTGCTCCACGCGTGATTTTTTTGAATTTGTTTACGGATTTATACCATTTCGCGTTATTTAAAGGTGACGTCTATAGAGGCTATTCTCAATGTGCAAGAAATTGTTAATAATCTGTGCTCCACGCGTGATTTTTTTGAATTTATTTACGGATTTATACCATTTCGCGTTATTTAAAGACGATGTCTATCGAGACTATTCTCAATGTGCTGGAAATTTTATAACAATCCATTCTCCAAGCGTGATATTTTTTCAATTTTTTTACAGATGTATACCATTCCGCGTTATTTAAAGGCGATGTCTATCGAGACTATTTTCAATGTGCTGGATATTGTTTCACAATCTATGCTCCAAGCGTGATTTTTTTTTTCAATTTGTTTATACTAATTATTACATTTTATACTATTTCGCTTTATTTAAAGGTGATGTCTATCAAGGCTATACTCAATGTGCTGGAAATTATTTCATAATCTGTGCTCAACGCGTGATTTTTTTCAATTTGTTTACGTCTTTATACTATTTCGCGTTATTTAAAGGCGATGTCTATCGAGACTATTTTCAATGAGCTGGAAATTGTTTCACAAACTATTCTCCAAGCGTGATTTTTTCTTATTTCAATTTGTTTACGGATTTATACTATTTGCGTTATTTAAAGGCGAAGTCTTTCGAGACTATTCTCAATGTGCTGGAAATTGTTTTATAATCTGTGCTCCACGCGAGATTTTTTTGAATTTGTTTACGGATTTATACTAATCCGCGTTATTTAAAGGTGATGTCTATCGAGACTATTCTCAATGTGCTGGAAATTCTTTCATAATCTGTGCTCCAGGCGTGATTTTTTTAAAAATTTATTTACAGATTTATACTATTTTGCGTTATTTAAAGGCGATGTCTATAGAGAATATTTTCAATGTGCTGGAAATTCTTTCACAATCCATGCTCCAAGCGTGATTTTTTTTTCAATTTTTTTACAGATGTATACTATTTTTCGTTATATAAAGGTGATGTCTATCGAGGCTATTCTCAATGGGCTGGAAATTGTTTCATAATTTGTGCTCCACGCGTGATTTTTTTGAATTTGTTTACGGATTTATACTAATCCGCGTTATTTAAAGGTGATGTCTATCGAGACTATTCTCAATGTGCTGGAAATTCTTTCATAATCTGTGCTCCACGCGTGATTTTATTGAATTTGTTTCAGATTTATACTATTTCGCGTTATTTAAAGGTGATGTCTATCGAGACTATTCTCAATGTGCTGGAAATTGTCTCATAATCTGTGCTCCAGGCGTGATTTTTTTAAAAATTTATTTACAGATTTATACTATTTTGCGTTATTTAAAGGCGATGTCTATAGAGAATATTTTCAATGTGCTGGAAATTGTTTCACAATCCATGCTCCAAGCGTGATTATTTTTTTCAATTTTTTTTACAGATTTATACTATTTCGCGTTATTTAAAGGTGATGTCTATCGAGCCTATTCTCAATGTGCGAGAAATTGTTTCATAATCTGTGCTCTACGCGTGATTTTTTTAAAATTTTTTACAGATTTATACTATTTCGCGTTATTTAAAGTCTATGTCTATCGAGACTATTTTCAATGTGCTGGAAAACGTTTCACAATCCATGCTCCAAGCGTAATTTTTTTTTCAATTTTTTTATAGATTTATACTATTTCACGTTAACGAAAGGTGATGTCAATCGAGGCTATTCTCAATGTGCGGGAAATTGTATCATAATTTGTGCGAGACGCGTGATTTTTTTGAATTTGTTTACAGATTTATACTATTTCGCGTTATTTAAAGGTTATGTCTATCGAGACTATTCTAAATGTGCGAGAAATTGTTTCATAATCTGTGCTCCACGCGTGATTTATTTGAATTTATTTACATATTTATACTATTTCGCGTTATTTAAAGGCGATGTCTATCGAGACTATTTTCAATGTGCTGGAAAATGTTTCACAATCCATGCTCCAAGCGTGATTTTTTTTTCAATTTTTTTACAGATGTATACTATTTTTCGTTATATAAAGGTGATGTCTATCGAGGCTATTCTCAATGGGCTGGAAATTGTTTCATAATTTGTGCTCCACGCGTGATTTTTTTGAATTTGTTTACGGATTTATACCATTTCGCGTTATTTAAAGGTGATGTCTATAGAGGCTATTCTCAGTGTCCTGGAAATTGTTTCATAATCTGTGCTGCACGCGTGAATTTTTTCAATTTGTTTACGGATTTATACTATTTCGCGTTATTTCAAGACGATGTATATCGAGACTATTCTCAATGTGCTGAAATTGTTTCATAATCTGTGCTCCACGCGTGATTTTTTTTGAATTTGTTTACAGATTTATACTATTTCGCGTTATTTAAAGGTGATGTCTATCGAAACTATTCTAAATGTGCGAGATATTGTTTCATAATCTGTGCTCCACGCGTGATATTTTTTAAATTATTTACAGATTTATACTATTTCGCGTTATTTAAAGGCGATGTCTATCGAGGCTATTCTCATTGTGCGGGAAATTGTTTCATAATCTGTGCTCCACGCGTGATTTATTTTTTCAATTTGTTTAAACTAATTATTACATTTTATACTATTTCGCGTTATTTAAAGGTGATGTCTATCGATACTATTCTCAATGTGCTGGAAATTGTTTCATAATCTGTGCTCCACGCGTGATTTTTGTTAATTTGTTTACGGATTTATACTAATCCGCGTTATTTAAAGGTGATGACTATCGAGACTATTCTCAATGTGCTGGAAATTGTTTCATAATCTGTGCTCCACGCGTGATTTTTTTGAATTTGTTTACGGATTTATACTAATCCGCGTTATTTAAAGGTGATGTCTGTCCAGACTATTCTCAATGTGCTGGAAATTGTTTCATAATCTGTGCTCCTCGCGTGATTTTTTTTAAATTTGTTTACAGATTTATAATATTTCGCGTTATTTAAAGGTGATGTCTATCGAGACTATTCTCAATGAGCTGGAAATTGTTTTATAATCTGTGCTCCACGCGTGATTTTATTGAATTTGTTTTCAGATTTATACTATTTCGCGTTATTTAAAGGTGATGTCTATCGAGACTATTCTCAATGTGCTGGAAATTGTTTAATAATCTGTGCTCCACGCGTGAATTTTTTTAAAATTTATTTACAGATTTATACTATTTTGCGTTAATTAAAGGCGATGTCTAGAGAGAATATATTCAATGTGCTGGAAATTGTTTCACAATCCATGCTCCAAGCGTGATTTTTTTTTCAATTTTTTTACAGATTTATACTATTTCGCGTTATTTAAAGGTGATGTCTATCGAGGCTATTCTCAATGTGCTGGAAATTGTTTCATAATTTGTGCTGCACGCGTGATTTTTTTGAATTTGTTTACGGATTTATACAATTTCGCGTTATTTAAAGGTGACGTCTATAGAGGCTATTCTCAATGTGCGAGAAATTGTTTCATAATCTGTGCTCTTCACGTGATTTTTTTAAATTTTTTACAGATTTATGCTATTTCGCGTTATTTAAAGGCTATGTCTATCGAGACTATTTTCAATGTGCTGGAAAACGTTTCACAATCCATGCTCCAAGCGTGATTTTTTTAAAATTTGTTTACAGATTTATACCATTTCGCGTTATTTAAAGGTGATGTCTATCGAGACTATTCTAAATGTGCGAGATATTGTTTCATAATCTGTGCTCCACGCGTGATTTTTTTTTAATTTATTTACAAATTTATACTATTTCGCTTTATTTAAAGGCGATGTCTATCGAGACTATTATCAATGTGCTGGAAATTGTTTCATAATCTGTGCTCCACGCGTGATTTTTTAAAAAAATTATTTACAGATTTATACTATTTTTCGTTATTTAAATGCGATGTCTATAGAGAATATTTTCAATGTGCTGGAAATTGTTTCACAATCCATGCTCCAAGCGCGATTTTTTTTTCAATTTTTTTACAGATTTATACTATTTCACGTTATCTAAAGGTGATGTCTATCGAGGCTATTCTCAATGTGCGGGAAATTGTTTCATAATTTGTGCTAGACGCGTGATTTTTTTAAATTTGTTTACGGATTTATACCATTTCGAGTTATTTAAAGGTGATGTCTATCGAGACTATTCTAAATGTGCGAGATATTGTTTCATAATCTGTGCTCCACGCGTGATTTTTTTGAATTTATTTACAGATTTATACTATTTCGCGTTATTTAAAGGCGATGTCTAAAGAGACTATTCTCAATGAGCTGGAAATTGTTTCATAATCTGTGCTCCACGCGTGATATTTTTAAAATTATTTACAGATTTATACTATTTCGCGTTATTTAAAGGCGATGTCTATCGAGGCTATTCTCATTGTGCGGGAAATTGTTTCATAATCTGTGCTCCACGCGTTAATTTTGTTAATTTGTTTACGGATTTATACGATTTCGCGTTATTTAAAGACGATGTCTATCGAGGCTATACTCAGTGTGCTGGAAATTGTTTCATAATCTATGCTCCAAGCGTGATTTTTTTTTTCAATTTGTTTATACTAATTATTACATTTTATACTCGCGTTATTTAAAGGTGATGTCTATCAAGGCTATACTCAATGTGCTGGAAATTGTTTCATAATCTGTGCTCCACGCGTGATATTTTTGAATTTGTTTACGGATTTATACTAATCCGCGTTATTTAAAGGTGATGTCTATCCAGACTATTCTAAATGTGCTGGAAATTGTTTCATAATCTGTGCTCCACGCGTGATTTTTTTTGAATTTGTTGACAGATTTATACTATTTCGCGTTATTTAAAGGTGATGTCTATCGAGACTATTCTCAATGTGCTGGAAATTGTTTCATAATCTGTGCTCCACGCGTGATATTTTTAAATTTGTTTACGGATTTATACCATTTCGCGTTATTTAAAGACGATGTCTATCGAAACTATTCTCAATGTGCTGGAAATTGTTTCATAATCTGTTCTCCGCGCGTGATTTTTTTTTAATTTGTTTACAGATTTATACTATTTTTCGTTATTTAAATGCGATGTCTATAGAGAATATTTTCAATGTGCTGGAAATTGTTTCACAATCCATGCTCCAAGCGCGATTTTTTTTTAAATTTTTTTACAGATTTATACTATTTCACGTTATCTAAAGGTGATGTCTATCGAGGCTATTCTCAATGTGCGGAAAATTGTTTCATAATTTGTGCTAGACGCGTGATTTTTTTAAATTTGTTTACGGATTTATACCATTTCGAGTTATTTAAAGGTGATGTCTATCGAGACTATTCTAAATGTGCGAGATATTGTTTCATAATCTGTGCTCCACGCGTGATTTTTTTGAATTTATTTACAGATTTATACTATTTCGCGTTATTTAAAGGCGATGTCTAAAGAGACTATTCTCAATGAGCTGGAAATTGTTTCATAATCTGTGCTCCACGCGTGATATTTTTAAAATTATTTACAGATTTATACTATTTCGCGTTATTTAAAGGCGATGTCTATCGAGGCTATTCTCACTGTGCGGGAAATTGTTTCATAATCTGTGCTCCACGCGTTAATTTTGTTAATTTGTTTACGGATTTATACGATTTCGCGTTATTTAAAGACGATGTCTATCGAGGCTATACTCAGTGTGCTGGAAATTGTTTCATAATCTATGCTCCAAGCGTGATTTTTTTTTTCAATTTGTTTATACTAATTATTACATTTTATACTCGCGTTATTTAAAGGTGATGTCTATCAAGGCTATACTCAATGTGCTGGAAATTGTTTCATAATCTGTGCTCCACGCGTGATATTTTTGAATTTGTTTACGGATTTATACTAATCCGCGTTTTTTAAAGGTGATGTCTATCCAGACTATTCTCAATGTGCTGGAAATTGTTTCATAATCTGTGCTCCACGCGTGATTTTTTTTGAATTTGTTGACAGATTTATACTATTTCGCGTTATTTAAAGGTGATGTCTATCGAGACTATTCTCAATGTGCTGGAAATTGTTTCATAATCTGTGCTCCACGCGTGATATTTTTAAATTTGTTTACGGATTTATACCATTTCGCGTTATTTAAAGGTGATGTCTATAGAAGCTATTCTCAATGTCCTGGAAATTGTTTCATAATTTGTGCTAGACGCGTGATTTTTTAAAATTTGTTTACGGATTTATACCATTTCGCGTTATTTAAAGGTGATGTCTATAGAAGTTATTCTCAATGTCCTGGAAATTGTTTCATAATCTGTGCTCCACGCGTGATTTTTTAAAATTTGTTTACGGATTTATACCATTTCGCGTTATTTAAAGACGATGTCTATCGAAACTATTCTCAATGTGCTGGAAATTGTTTCATAATCTGTTCTCCACGCGTGATTTTTTTTAAATTTGTTTACAGATTTATACTATTTCGCGTTATTTAAAGGTGATGTCTATCGAGACTATTCTAAATGTGCGAGATATTGTTTCATAATCTGTGCTCCACGCGTGATTTTTTTTAATTTATTTACAGATTTATACTATTTCGCGTTATTTAAAGGCGATGTCTATCGAGACTATTCTCAATGTGCTGGAAATTGTTTCATAATCTGTGCTCCACGCGTGATTTTTGTTAATTTGTTTACGGATTTATACTATTTCGCGTTATTTAAAGGTGATGTCTATCAAGGCTATACTCAATGTGCTTGAAATTGTTTCATAATCTGTGCTCAACGCGTGATTTTTTTCAATTTGTTTACGTCTTTATACTATTTCGCGTTATTTAAAGGCGATGTCTATCGAGGCTATTCTCATTGTGCGGAAAATTGTTTCATAATCTGTGCTCCACGCGGGATTTTTTTAAATTTGTTTACGGATTTATACCATTTCCCGTTATTTAAAAGCGATGTCTATCGAGACTATTCTCAATGTGCTGGAAATTCTTTCATAATCTGTGCTCCACGCGTGATTTTATTGAATTTGTTTTCAGATTTATACTATTTCGCGTTATTTAAAGGTGATGTCTATCGAGACTATTCTCAATGTGCTGGAAATTGTTTCATAATCTGTGCTCCACGCGTGATTTTTTTAAAAAATTATTTACAGATTTATACTATTTTGCGTTATTTAAAGGCGATGTCTATAGAGACTATTCTCAATGCGCTGGAAATTCTTTCATAATCTGTGCTCCACGCGTGATTTTATTGAATTTGTTTTCAGATTTATACTATTTCGCGTTATTTAAAGGTGATGTCTATCGAGACTATTCTCAATGTGCTGGAAATTGTTTCACACTCCATGCTCCAAGCGTGATTTTTTTTTCAATATTTTACAGATTTATACTATTTCGCGTTATTTAAAGGCGATGTCTAAAGAGACTATTCTCAATGAGCTGGAAATTGTTTCATAATCTGTGCTCCACGCGTGATATTTTTAAAATTATTTACAGATTTATACTATTTCGCGTTATTTAAAGGCGATGTCTATCGAGGCTATTCTCACTGTGCGGGAAATTGTTTCATAATCTGTGCTCCACGCGTTAATTTTGTTAATTTGTTTACGGATTTATACGATTTCGCGTTATTTAAAGACGATGTCTATCGAGGCTATACTCAGTGTGCTGGAAATTGTTTCATAATCTATGCTCCAAGCGTGATTTTTTTTTTCAATTTGTTTATACTAATTATTACATTTTATACTCGCGTTATTTAAAGGTGATGTCTATCAAGGCTATACTCAATGTGCTGGAAATTGTTTCATAATCTGTGCTCCACGCGTGATATTTTTGAATTTGTTTACGGATTTATACTAATCCGCGTTATTTAAAGGTGATGTCTATCCAGACTATTCTCAATGTGCTGGAAATTGTTTCATAATCTGTGCTCCACGCGTGATTTTTTTTGAATTTGTTGACAGATTTATACTATTTCGCGTTATTTAAAGGTGATGTCTATCGAGACTATTCTCAATGTGCTGGAAATTGTTTCATAATCTGTGCTCCACGCGTGATATTTTTAAATTTGTTTACGGATTTATACCATTTCGCGTTATTTAAAGGTGATGTCTATAGAAGCTATTCTCAATGTCCTGGAAATTGTTTCATAATTTGTGCTAGACGCGTGATTTTTTAAAATTTGTTTACGGATTTATACCATTTCGCGTTATTTAAAGGTGATGTCTATAGAAGTTATTCTCAATGTCCTGGAAATTGTTTCATAATCTGTGCTCCACGCGTGATTTTTTAAAATTTGTTTACGGATTTATACCATTTCGCGTTATTTAAAGACGATGTCTATCGAAACTATTCTCAATGTGCTGGAAATTGTTTCATAATCTGTTCTCCACGCGTGATTTTTTTTAAATTTGTTTACAGATTTATACTATTTCGCGTTATTTAAAGGTGATGTCTATCGAGACTATTCTAAATGTGCGAGATATTGTTTCATAATCTGTGCTCCACGCGTGATTTTTTTTAATTTATTTACAGATTTATACTATTTCGCGTTATTTAAAGGCGATGTCTATCGAGACTATTCTCAATGTGCTGGAAATTGTTTCATAATCTGTGCTCCACGCGTGATTTTTGTTAATTTGTTTACGGATTTATACTATTTCGCGTTATTTAAAGGTGATGTCTATCAAGGCTATACTCAATGTGCTTGAAATTGTTTCATAATCTGTGCTCAACGCGTGATTTTTTTCAATTTGTTTACGTCTTTATACTATTTCGCGTTATTTAAAGGCGATGTCTATCGAGGCTATTCTCATTGTGCGGAAAATTGTTTCATAATCTGTGCTCCACGCGGGATTTTTTTTAATTTGTTTACGGATTTATACCATTTCCCGTTATTTAAAAGCGATGTCTATCGAGACTATTCTCAATGTGCTGGAAATTCTTTCATAATCTGTGCTCCACGCGTGATTTTATTGAATTTGTTTTCAGATTTATACTATTTCGCGTTATTTAAAGGTGATGTCTATCGAGACTATTCTCAATGTGCTGGAAATTGTTTCATAATCTGTGCTCCACGCGTGATTTTTTTAAAAAATTATTTACAGATTTATACTATTTTGCGTTATTTAAAGGCGATGTCTATAGAGACTATTCTCAATGCGCTGGAAATTCTTTCATAATCTGTGCTCCACGCGTGATTTTATTGAATTTGTTTTCAGATTTATACTATTTCGCGTTATTTAAAGGTGATGTCTATCGAGACTATTCTCAATGTGCTGGAAATTGTTCCACACTCCATGCTCCAAGCGTGATTTTTTTTTCAATTTTTTTACAGATTTATACTATTTCGCGTTATTTAAAGGTGATGTCTATCGAGGCTATTCTCAATGTGCTGGAAATTGTTTCATAATTTGTGCTCCACGCGTGATTTTTTTGAATTTGTTTACGGATTTATACCATTTCGCGTTATTTAAAGGTGACGTCTATAGAGGCTATTCTCAATGTGCGAGAAACTGTTTCATAATCTGTGCTCTACGCGTGATTTTTTTAAAATTTTTTACAGATTTATACTATTTCGCGTTATTTAAAGGCTATGTCTATCGAGACTATTTTCAATGTGCTGGAAAACGTTTCACAATCCATGCTCCAAGCGTGATTTTTTTTTTCAATATTTTACAGATTTATACTATTTCACGTTATCTAAAGGGGATGTCTATCGAGGCTATTCTCAATGTGCTGGAAATTGTTTCATAATTTATGCTAGACGCGTGATTTTTTAAAATTTGTTTACGGATTTATACCATTTCGCGTTATTTAAAGGTGATGTCTATAGAGGCTATTCTCAGTGTCCTGGAAATTGTTTCATAATCTGTGCTCCACGCGTGATTTTTTTAAATTTGTTTACGGATGTATACCATTTCGCGTTATTTAAAGACGATGTCTATCGAGACTGTTCTCAGTGTGCTGGAAATTGTTTCATAATCTGTGCTCCACGCGTGATTTTTTTTAATTTGTTTACAGATTTATACTATTTCGCGTTATTTAAAGGTGATGTCTATCGAGACTATTCTAAATGTGCGAGAAATTGCTTCATAATCTGTGCTCCACGCGTGATTTTATTGAATTTGTTTTCAGATTTATACTATTTCGCGTTATTTAAAGGTGATGTCTATCGAGACTATTCTCAATGTGCTGGAAATTGTTTCACAATCCATGCTCCAAGCGTGATTTTTTTTTCAATTTTTTTACAGATTTATACTATTTCGCGTTATTTAAAGGTGATGTCTATCGAGGCTATTCTCAATGTGCTGGAAATTGTTTCATAATTTGTGCTCCACGCGTGATTTTTTTGAATTTGTTTACGGATTTATACCATTTCGCGTTATTTAAAGGTGACGTCTATAGAGGCTATTCTCAATGTGCGAGAAACTGTTTCATAATCTGTGCTCTACGCGTGATTTTTTTAAAATTTTTTACAGATTTATACTATTTCGCGTTATTTAAAGGCTATGTTTATCGAGACTATTTTAAATGTGCTGGAAAACGTTTCACAATCCATGCTCCAAGCGTGATTTGTTTTTTCAATATTTTACAAATTTATACTATTTCACGTTATCTAAAGGGGATGTCTATCGAGGCTATTCTCAATGTGCGGGAAATTGTTTCATAATTTATGCTAGACGCGTGATTTTTTTAAATTTGTTTACGGATTTATACCATTTCGCGTTATTTAAAGACGATGTCTATCGAGACTGTTCTCAGTGTGCTGGAAATTGTATCATAATCTGTGCTCCACGCGTGATTTTTTTTAATTTGTTTACAGATTTATACTATTTCGCGTTATTTAAAGGTGATGTCTATCGAGACTATTCTAAATGTGCGAGAAATTGCTTCATAATCTGTGGTCCACGCGTGATTTATTTGAATTTATTTACAGATTTATACTATTTCGCGTTATTTAAAGGCGATGTCTATCGAGACTATTTTCAATGTGCTGGAAAATGTTTCACAATCCATGCTCCAAGTGTGATTTTTTTTCAGTTTTTTTACAGATTTATACTATTTTGCGTTATTTAAAGGTGATGTCTATCGAGGCTATTCTCAATGGGCTGGAAATTGTTTCATAATTTGTGCTCCACACGTGATTTTTTTGAATTTGTTTACGGATTTATACCATTTCGGGTTATTTAAAGGTGATGTCTATAGAGGCTATTCTCAGTGTCCTGGAAATTGTTTCATAATCTGTGGTGCACGCGTGATTTTTTTTAATTTGTTTACGGATTTATACTATTTCGCGTTATTTCAAGACGATGTCTATCGAGACTATTCTAAATGTGCGAGATATTGTTTCATAATCTGTGCTCCACGCGTGATTTTTTTGATTTTTTTTACAGATTTATACTATTTCGCGTTATTTAAAGGCGATGTCTATCGAGACTATTCTCAATGTGCTGGAAATTGTTTCATAATCTGTGCTCCACGCGTGATTTTTGTTAATTTGCTTACGGATTTATACTGTTTCACGTTATTTAAAGACGATGTCTATCGAGGCTATACTCAGTGTGCTGGAAATTGTTTCATAATCTATGCTCCAAGCGTGATTTTTTTTTTCAATTTGTTTATACTAATTATTACATTTTATACTAATCCGTGTTATTTAAAGGTGATGTCTATCGAGACTATTCTCAATGTGCTGGAAATTGTTTTATAATCTGTGCTCCACGCGAGATTTTTTTGAATTTGTTTACGGATTTATACTATTTCGCGTTATTTAAAGGTGATGTCTATCGAGACTATTCTCAATGAGCTGGAAATTGTTTTATAATGTGTGCTCCACGCGTGATTTTTTTGAATTTGTTTACGGATTTATACTAATCCGCGTTATGTAAAGGTGATGTCTATCGAGACTATTCTCAATGTGCTGGTAATTGTTTCAAAATCTGTGCTCCACGCGTGATTTTTTTAAATTTGTTTACGGATTTATACTAATCCGCGTTATTTAAAGGTGATGTCTAAGCAGACTATTCTCAATGTGCTGGAAATTGTTTCATAATCTGTGCTCCACGCGTGATTTTTTTTTTTTTTGGTGACAGATTTATACTATTTCGCGTTATTTAAAGGTGATGTGTATCGAGACTATTCTCAATGAGCTGGAAATTGTTTTATAATCTGTGCTCCACGCGTGATTTTTTTGAATTTGTTTACGGATTTATACTAATCCGCGTTATTTAAAGGTTATGTCTATCGAGACTATTCTCAATGTGCTGGAAATTGTTTCATAATCTGTGCTCCACGCGTGATTTTTTAAAAAAATTATTGACAGATTTATACTATTTCGCGTTATTTAAAGGTGATGTCTAGCGAGGCTATTCTCAATGTGCTGGAAATTGTTTCATAATTTGTGCTCCACGCGTGATTTTTTTGAATTTGTTTACGGATTTATACCATTTCGCGTTATTTAAAGGTGACGTCTATAGAGGCTATTCTCAATGTGCGAGAAATTGTTTCATAATCTGTGCTCTACGCGTGATTTTTTAAAATTTTTTACAGATTTACACTATTTCGCGTTATTTAAAGGCTATGTCTATCGAGACTATTTTCAATGTGCTGGAAAACGTTTCACAATCCATGCTCCGAGCGTGATTTTTTTAAAAATTTTTTTACAGATTTATACTATTTCACGTTATCTAAAGGTGATGTCTATCGAGGCTATTCTCAATGTGCGGGAAATTGTTTCATAATCTGTGCTCCACGCGTGATTTTTTTGAATTTATTTACGGATTTATACTATTTCGCGTTATTTAAAGACGATGTCTATCGAGGCTATACACAGTGTGCTGGAAATTGTTTCATAATCTATGCTCCAAGCGTGATTTTTTTTTCAATTTGTTTATACTAATTATTACATTTTATACTGTTTCGCGTTATTTAAAGGTGATGTCTATCGAGACTATTCTCAATGTGCTGGAAATTGTTTCATAATCTGTGCTCCACGCGTGATTTTTGTTAATTTGTTTAACGGATTTATACTATTTCGCGTTATTTAAAGACGATGTCTATCGAGGCTATACTCAGTGTGCTGGAAATTGTTTCATAATCTATGCTCCAAGCGTGATTTTTTTTTTCAATTTGTTTATACTAATTATTACATTTTATACTAATCCGCGTTATTTAAAGGTGATGTCTATCGAGGCTATTCTCAATGTCCTGGAAATTGTTTCATAATCTGTGCTCCACGCGTGATTTTTTTAAATTTGTTTACGGATTTATACCATTTCGCGTTATTTAAAGACGATGTCTATCGAGACTATTCTCAATGTGCTGGAAATTGTATAACAATCCATTCTTCAAGCGTGATAGTTTTTCAATTTTTTTACAGATGTATACCATTCCGCGTTATTTAAAGGCGATGTCTAACGAGACTATTTTCAATGTGCTGGATATTGTTTCACAATCTATGCTCCAAGCGTGATTTCTTTTTCAATTTGTTTATAGTAATTATTACATTTTATACTGTTTCGCGTTATTTAAAGGTGATGTCTATCGAGACTATTCTCAATGTGCTGGAAATTGTTTCATAATCTGTGCTCCACGCGTGATTTTTGTTAATTTGTTTAACGGATTTATACTATTTCGCGTTATTTAAAGACGATGTCTATCGAGGCTATACTCAGTGTGCTGGAAATTGTTTCATAATCTATGCTCCAAGCGTGATTTTTTTTTTTCAATTTGTTTATACTAATTATTACATTTTATACTAATCCGCGTTATTTAAAGGTGATGTCTATCGAGGCTATTCTCAATGTCCTGGAAATTGTTTCATAATCTGTGCTCCACGCGTGATTTTTTTAAATTTGTTTACGGATTTATACCATTTCGCGTTATTTAAAGACGATGTCTATCGAGACTATTCTCAATGTGTTGGAAATTGTATAACAATCCATTCTTCAAGCGTGATAGTTTTTCAATTTTTTTACAGATGTATACCATTCCGCGTTATTTAAAGGCGATGTCTAACGAGACTATTTTCAATGTGCTGGATATTGTTTCACAATCTATGCTCCAAGCGTGATTTCTTTTTCAATTTGTTTATACTAATTATTACATTTTATACTATTTCGCTTTATTTAAAGGTGATGTCTATCAAGGCTATACTCAATGTGCTGGAAATTGTTTCGTAATCTGTGCTCAACGCGTGATTTTTTTCAATTTGTTTACGTGTTTATACTATTTCGCGTTATTTAAAGGCGATGTCTATCGACACTATTCTCAATGTGCTGGAAATTGTTTTATAATCTGTGCTCCACGCGTGATTTTTTTGAATTTGTTTACGGATTTATACTAATCCGCGTTATTTAAAGGTGATGTCTATCCAGACTATTCTCAATGTGCTGGAAATTCTTTCATAATCTGTGCTCCACGCGTGATTTTATTGAATTTGTTTCAGATTTATACTATTTCGCGTTATTTAAAGGTGATGTCTATCGAGACTATTCTCAATGTGCTGGAAATTGTCTCATAATCTGTGCTCCAGGCGTGATTTTTTTAAAAATTTATTTACAGATTTATACTATTTTGCGTTATTTAAAGGCGATGCCTATAGAGAATATTTTCAATGTGCTGGAAATTTTTTCACAATCCATGCTCCAAGCGTGATTTTGTTTTTCAATTTTTTTACAGATTTATACTATTTCGCGTTATTTAAAGGTGATGTCTATCGAGGCTATTCTCAATGTGCGAGAAATTGTTTCATAATCTGTGCTCTACGCGTGATTTTTTTTAAATTTTTTACAGATTTATACTATTTTGCGTTATTTAAAGGCTATGTCTATCGAGACTATCTTCAATGTGCTGGAAAACGTTTCACAATCCATGCTCCAAGCGTGATTTTTTTTTCAATTTTTGGATAGATTTATACTATTTCACGTTATCTAAAGGTGATGTCTATCGAGGCTATTCTCAATGTGCGGGAAATTGTATCATAATTTGTGCTCCACGCGTGATTTTTTTGAAATTGTTTACGGATTTATACCATTTTGCGTTATTTTAAGGTGACGTCTATAGAGCCTATTCTCAATGTGCGAGGAATTGTTTCATAATCTGTGCTCCACGCGTGATTTATTTGAATTTATTTACATATTTATACTATTTCGCGTTATTTAAAGGCGATGTCTATCGAGATTATTTTCAATGTGCTGGAAAATCTTTCACAATCCATGCTCCAAGCGTGATTTTTTTTTCAATTTTTTTACAGATGTATACTATTTTTCGTTATTTAAAGGTGATGTCTATCGAGGCTATTCTCAATGGGCTGGAAATTGTTTCATAATTTGTGCTCCACGCGTGATTTTTTTGAATTTGTTTACGGATTTATACCATTTCGCGTTATTTAAAGGTGATGTCTATAGAGGATATTCTCAGTGTCCTGGAAATTGTTTCATAATCTGTGCTGCACTCGTGATTTTTTTAAATTTGTTTACGGATTTATACTATTTCGCGTCATTTCAAGACGATGTATATCGAGACTATTCTCAATGTGCTGGAATTGTTTCATAATCTGTGCTCCACGCGTGATTTTTTTTGAATTTGTTTACAGATTTATACTATTTCGCGTTATTTAAAGGTGATGTCTATCGAGACTATTCTCAATGAGCTGGAAATTGTATCATAATTTTTGCTCCACGCGTGATATTTTTTAAATTATTTACAGATTTATACTATTTCGCGTTATTTAAAGGCGATGTCTATCGAGGCTATTCTCATTGTGCGGGAAATTGTTTCATAATCTGTGCTCCACGCGTTAATTTTGTTAATTTGTTTACGGATTTATACGATTTCGCGTTATTTAAAGACGATGTCTATCGAGGCTATACTCAGTGTGCTGGAAATTGTTTCATAATCTATGCTCCAAGCGTGATTTTTTTTTCAATTTGTTTATACTAATTATTACATTTTATACTCGCGTTATTTAAAGGTGATGTCTATCAAGGCTATACTCAATGTGCTGGAAATTGTTTCATAATCTGTGCTCCACGCGTGATATTTTTGAATTTGTTTACGGATTTATACAAATCCGCGTTATTTAAAGGTGATGTCTATCGAGACTATTCTCAATGTCCTGGAAATTGTTTCATAATTTGTGCTAGACGCGTGATTTTTTTAAATTTGTTTACGGATTTATACCATTTCGCGTTATTTAAAGGTGATGCCTATAGAAGCTATTCTCAATGTCCTGGAAATTGTTTCATAATCTGTGCTCCACGCGTGATTTTTTAAAATTTGTTTACGGATTTATACCATTTCGCGTTATTTAAAGACGATGTCTATCGAAACTATTCTCAATGTGCTGGAAATTGTTTCATAATCTGTGCTCCACGCGTGATTTTTTTTTAATTTGTTTACAGATTTATACTATTTCGCGTTATTTAAATGTGATGTCTATCGAGACTATTCTAAATGTGCGAGATATTGTTTCATAATCTGTGCTCCACGCGTGATTTTTTTGAATTTATTTACAGATTTATACTATTTCGCGTTATTTAAAGGCGATGTCTATCGAGACTATTCTCAATGTGCTGGAAATTGTTTCATAATCTGTGCTCCACGCGTGATATTTTTAAAATTATTTACAGATTTATACTATTTCGCGTTATTTAAAGGCGATGTCTATCGAGGCTATTCTCATTGTGCGGGAAATTGTTTCATAATCTGTGCTCCACGCGTGATTTTTGTTAATTTGTTTACGGATTTATACTATTTCGCGTTATTTAAAGGTGATGTCTATCAAGGCTATACACAATGTGCTTGAAATTGTTTCATAATCTGTGCTCAACGCGTTATTTTTTTCAATTTGTTTACGTCTTTATACTATTTCGCGTTATTTAAAGGCGATGTCTATCGAGGCTATTCTCATTGTGCGGAAAATTGTTTCATAATCTGTGCTCCACGCGGGATTTTTTTTAATTTGTTTACGGATTTATACCATTTCCCGTTATTTAAAGGCGATGTCTATCGAGACTATTTTCAATGAGCTGGAAATTGTTTTACAAACTATTCTCCAAGCGTGATTTTTTCTTATTTCAATTTGTTTACGGATTTATACTATTTGCGTTATTTAAAGGCGAAGTCTTTCGAGACTATTCTCAACGTGCTGGAAATTGTTTTATAATCTGTGCTCCACGCGTGATTTTTTTGAATTTGTTTACGGATTTATACTAATCCGCGTTATTTAAAGGTGATGTCTATCGAGACTATTCTCAATGTGCTGGAAATTCTTTCATAATCTGTGCTCCACGCGTGATTTTATTGAATTTGTTTTCAGATTTATACTATTTCGCGTTATTTAAAGGTGATGTCTATCGAGACTATTCTCAATGTGCTGGAAATTGTTTCATAATCTGTGCTCCACGCGTGATTTTTTTTAAAATTTATTTACAGATTTATACTATTTTGCGTTATTTAAAGGCGATGTCTATAGAGACTATTCTCAATGCGCTGGAAATTCTTTCATAATCTGTGCTCCACGCGTGATTTTATTGAATTTGTTTTCAGATTTATACTATTTCGCGTTATTTAAAGGCGATGTCTATCGAGACTATTCTCAATGTGCTGGAAATTGTTTCACAATCCCTGCTCCAAGCGTGATTTTTTTTTCAATTTTTTTACAGATTTATACTATTTCGCGTTATTTAAAGGTGATGTCTATCGAGGCTATTCTCAATGTGCTGGAAATTGTTTCATAATCTGTGCTCCACGCGTGATTTTATTGAATTTGTTTCAGATTTATACTAGTGATGGGCGATTTCGATTTTTTTAATCGATTTAATCGATACTATGGCCAACTCGATTTAATCGATACTTTAAATTTTTTAATCGATGTCTCTAAAGGTCATATCATTTTCATTTTCCTTCAAGAATTTAAGGTCAAGTAGTTGGATGTCCAATCCCAAAACTTTCTTCTGTCTCATAAATGTTAAAACTTCAAAATTCGCTATCACAGTGTCAAATTTAAATAACCTATACCCATCATGACGATCCAAAAGTATAGGTTCGTTGAAATATGTGTAGTTAAAAATATATATATAAGAATTCCATTTTCCTAACAAATCATTGAATTTCGGCCCACACCCTCTTAGATGCCCGCAACGGAAAATCCCAGTTCAAAGGGCATAAAAGCGACACCTGTTGGGTAGTATACACCCAAGCCTAATAAGGATCTATTTATACGACAGTGTAACAGAATATGAAGTTTGATTAAATTCCGTGCATTAGTTTTGAGATATGGCTATCATGAATATCATGAAAAAAGCAGCATAGCAACGCAGCCTATTACATGATTAACACGAAAGACTCAGAAACAACTTACGTCAATGACTAACAGAATATTAAGTTTGATGAAATTCCGTTCATTACTTCTTGAGATGTTATCGCAAACATTGTGTAAACCCTGAAAAACAGTGTTGAATTCAGGGGCTGGTACGGGTGGACCACCCCCCCCCTCCCCGGAACATTGAAATGTCCCCAAGGGAGATTTGAGATTTTATGCTTAATGGACGAAAGTCCAATCCCCCCCCCCTCGTAACTCTAGAATGTTCCTCGCCAGAACCATAGAAATCCCCCCCAGAGAAAATGTCTGAATTCAACACTGTTGATAAAAGCAGCATGGCAGCACAATTTGTTATATCATTTACACAAAAACCTAATCATGGATAACTTATGGCATTGTCTAACAGAATATTAAGTTTGATGAAATTTCGTTCATTAGTTCTTGAGATATTATCCCTAAAATTGTTTAAATCCTGAAAAACGTGTTGAATTCAGGGGGTGGCCCGGGGGGGGGGGGGGGTGTGACATTCCTCCCCCCCGCAACAAAGCATAAAATCTCAAACTTTCTGGGAGGCATTTGAGTGTTTCGGGGGGAGGAGAATGTCACCCACCCGGGCCACCCACTGAATTCAATACGTTTTTGTACATTAAAAATTGATGAAATTTCGTTCATTAGTTCTTGAGATATTATCCCTAAAATTATTTAAATCCTAAAAAACGTGTTGAATTCAGGGGATGGCCCGGGAGGTTAACATCCCCCCCCCACCCCCGCAACATTCAAATGCCCCCCAGAAAGTTTGAGATTTTATGCTTTTTGTACATTAAAATGTACAAAAGTTCAATCCCCTCCCCCTCTGAACTGTCCCTCCCGGAGAAAAATGTCTGAATTCAACTCTGCTGATAAAATCAGCATAGCAACGCCCCCTGTTGGGCGATTTACACCGAAACCTAATAAGCAGCAATTTATGCTAACGTCTAACTGAATGTGGTTTTATGAAAATCCGGGTATTAGTTCTTGAGATAGAGCTATTGCGAAAATCGGGAAAAATGCAGCATAGCAGCGCCACCTGCTGGTAGATTTACATCAAAACCTAATCCTCAACAACTTATGCCAACGTCAAACTGAATCTGAAGTTTGGTGAATATTCGTGCATTAGTTCTTGAGATAGCAATCTTGCGGAAATCACGAAAAATGCAGCATAGCAGCGCCACCTGTTGAGCGATTTTCACCAAAAAGTAATCAGCACCAATTTATATGAAGGTCTAACTGAATCTAAAGTTTCAATAGATTCCATGCATTAGTTCTTGAAATAGACCGCTCACAATTTTTTTGTCAGAGACAAACAAATAGACAGACTGACAGACAAAAAATTTATAAAAATAGTCAAATCGTATTCCAGACAAGAAGTTCTAAAACTATAAATCCTTTGAAATCGGAAGTCGAAAATTTTCACGAAAACAACACTTTATTTTTCTAAAGACAAAAGAAAGCAAGAAAAGATGAACGCATCGATTCTGCCCTTGGATCAGAAACGGTGAATCGATTCAGTTCAGATTCGATGCCGATGTCGATCTTCAGATGCGATCTTCAGAATCGTTATTTTTTTGATTTACTTCAATTCTTTAGATGCAATGTCGAATCGCTATGTTTTGATTTACTTCAATTCAAATCGCATCACGGTCGATCCACGATTCGGGTTGAATCAATTCTTCCAATTTTGCTGTTTTGGTGCCAGAATTGCTGTAAAATTTTGTATAAGAGCCTTTTTTTACTTTCTAGGTTAAATCAGTGTTGAATGCAGGTATTTTTCTCAGGGAGGGATTTATGCGACTCCGGTCGGTATTGACGGGGGGGAGGGGGGGGGGTATTTCAGAGTTCCGTAATGGGGGGGGGGGTGCACATTTGTCCATTAAAAAGCATAAAATCTCAAAACTTACGGGAGGGACATTTCAATGTCCCGGGAGGGATGTCCTCCCGGGCTACCCCCTGAATTCAACACTAGGTTAAATCGTTATACTTTTGTTTAGAAGCCTAGTTATTCAGGTTACTAGTTTATTATATTGTATTTTTCAAGTTCGTCCCTTCTAATCTCTCCACCCCCCTCACCCCTTTTCCTCGCTAATCTTAATTTACAGGGCCGTTCAAAATTTGCATGCAATTTTTAAAATGTCTAATTCTTGTTCTATTTTATTATAAAGCCACATTTTGAAACCTTGACCAAAGATACTTTTGAGGTCGCCCCTCCGACCGTTTGGGGGCTTACCTGCTCCCTCGGGGGGGGGGGGGGGTGAGAGGGGATATTTTTTGTTTCTTCCAAACCATACCGTATAACATATCGTTGGAAAGTTTTTAATGTGATCTTTTATTTTCTGTCTCTAGCCTTCCTTCTTTTTGGTAAGGGTCAATCGTGCTCCAACTTTTTTATTGATATTTTTGACAGTAATTTCAAAGGAATATATATTTATTCTTTCGGATTTACTGTTTTAAAGGCAGAACTGCTGTCAAATTTCGCATAAGAGCCTTTTTCTTTCTAGGTTAAATTGTTATATTTTTAGTTTAGGAGCCAAGTTATTTGGGTTACTAGTTTAATAAGCTGTACTTTTCCAGTTCATCATCAATACATCACCCCCATCCCAATTTTCTTAATTATGGTCCAATTTCAATGGGACCTTTTTTGACATTCTTCCCGAGTCATTTGTTTACCAACTAAACACTGATATTATATCTGCAGCTCTTGGTGAGCACTATTTATGAATGGTAATAACAAATTTCGTCTCTTTTCCATTTTAAACTTATCATTCTTGGTTTAAAGCCACGTGACTCAAGGTTCTCGTTAGTTAAGCGGTATTTCACAAGTTTGTCAAAGTGTTTGTGTAAGTTGTATTATAAAAATTTCAGTCGTTTACAACCAAACTTACTGATTTATGATACTTTGAATTTTATGAAATTTCGGAGCTTTCCGAAACCAAAGGATCCCCTGTATGTTACAGGGTCGTACTGGCCCGCCGGCCCATCGGCCCGAGGGCCGGTGCGCCCTCGTCCGGGGAAAATTTCACGCCCTAAGTTCCTAAGCCACTCCAATTATTTTTTTTCCCCGTTGTACACATACATTCTGACGAGTGTACAAAATTTCGAGAATTCTTTTACGGAAGGATCATCAACCCATAAACAGACATCAGTAGTGAGGTATTTTTTATTATTACAAAGAAATTATATATCGTAGCTGTTTCAGGATCAGGAATCAAAGTGGATATCTTTGCATGCGATTGAGAAAGAAAACATGCACCCAGGGAAAGCTTTAGTAACCACGACGCCCTGAGGTAGATTTTTTTCATCACCTCTGTAAATGACATATCTTTTAACCAAATGTTTTGCCGACTTTCAATCTTTCAGGTTTTACTGCCTTCCCCCACCCCTTTTTAAACTGGCCCTGCATGCACCTATAATTAAAACAGCGCTTTTTGAAAACAACTTGAGAAAAGATAGAGATTAATATTAGAAGGCAAAAAATTTTTTATAGGGATTTTGTTGTGAATTGGAAAATACGATTTTTCTTTTCAAGAAATACAAACTTGGTGGCACTTCTGGATTACAATCCTGCTAACTGTGGAGGAATCCTGCGGCCAGCGTTTTTTCAATCACAGAATTTACATCCTAATTTTCGGTTAGTAAGCTTCGCTTTATTTACTGACAGACTTTCCGTGCTTAAATAATTGTTAGGAAATTCTAGCATAGATTTTGGAATAAAAAATAGTTTAACTTAATCATGGAAAACTTATCGGTTAATAAAGCGATGATTATTCAGAAATTATGATAGTTAAAAAAAAAAAAAATAATACAAAATATTATGGAAACTTAAATACGTCCCTTGATCTCTGATTATGATAAGAAATTTTCAAAACACGGGAAGATTGTTCTGAGAAGAGTAAACTTACTCAAATATTTTAGTTATTTTAGACTAATAAAAGGACTTTTTTATCAAATGAAATAGTCGTCTTTTACCAAAAGAGCACCGAAAAGAAAATCATAGATACTTACCAGAAATACGTTTTAAAAAATTTTGTAACGTTAAGCCAGTTTACTTTCAATTTAAAATTCATGTAAGATTTTACTCGTGACAAACTGTTTTCAGTACTTTTTCTGGTCAGATTTTCATTTTATTTTCCAAAATTTATGGATAAGCCCCTAACACTTTTTGTTTTATAAAGAATTTTAAGATTGAAGAAAATTATATAAACATCTTACTGGCAACGAATTGAAATAGGGTGTTAAAAGTGGATGTTACCATTTGAAAAATCAACGTTTGTGCATTTTTTTAATATGTAGGCAATGCGCAAAGAAAAACTTACGCGTATCGTTTAACAGCAGATATTATTTTAATCCGTTGGTTCCTATATATTTTTTATACGATCATTTGCAGAAGAATTGGTAGGTGGTGGTTACTTTTTTCCATGACTCTTATAACAGGGCTCTGAAATGGTCCGCCAACTGAATGCCAATAAATTTTAACGGAAAATTTTATGGTGGGTTTGCGCTAGAATTAATTTTCAAAGGTTCGGTTTGTAAGAAAAATCTAAAAGGAAAAATTTTCTAAAATAATATTGGTATTCAGTTGGCGGACCATTTGGGAGCCCTGTTATAAGGTGTCTACTGTCAAAAGAAAAAATAGGAAATCCTTGATATCAGTCATCGACTACAAGCTAATCTGTGTTCAACTTGCTGAAACTTTTAGATATTACATAATTCGTTTTAGAAAATTGTGTAACATTGTTTAGATTTGATGGAACACTAAACATGCACGAGGAATATAGCGAAGTGTTCTATCTAGACTCAGAGATATAATATTAAATTGTTTTCATACTTGGTACTATGCGAATGTGCTAATCCTTGTCAAGCCAGATACAACACAAGCATAAGTAAAGTTGACTCGAGTTCCTTAAAAATTTTGCGCCCTCTGAAAATCCAAGGTCTGCGCCCTTTTCCCTGTCCCAGTCCGACCCTGGTATGTTATTAATTTTTTTCAAGGGTGTAGGTATGAAAATACGTGCTAAAATGCTTTAAAACCTTTTTTTTTCAAATAATATATTTAACAATTTAAACAAAATGATTCCCGAGAATTTTGTACTGTTTTAAAAGGAAACCACATCTTGGAATGTAAGGGGCGTAAAAATTCGAAACTTGGACAGGGTGATGCAAAAAAAAAAATTCTCCTTTCAGAAATTCGAAAAATTATTATCTTAATTACAAGCTGCGATATTAATTATTATTTCACTAATTGGTTTATTTCTATTAAATGCTTTTTCTTTTAAAGGCAGTCACGTGATTTTTTATAGCAGCATTAACGTTTTCTACCGTTTAGCGTGCGGTTCTTTGACGGCGGGCTGAGATAATTACTACCTTTTCAATATCAAAAATTTTATAAGTGTTCATACCACTATTTTCGAATAGTAATTTCACAAATATCTTGAATTCTTGCTTAAGACTACCACCCCCTAGACTAATGTATCTTCAGATAGGTTGTATAAAGGAGTTTCGTTTAGATACACTTTTGTTTTGGATAGACTGCGCTCCCTGGTGGTGGAATATAGAACTAACAGACCGCGATTTCATTTAAAGTAGAAAATCTAACAAGGCGATCTGTTCGAAACTTTAAGATAGTTTATAACACATAAGAAAAAGTTTAAAAAAGAATGGTGCGAAAATTTCGGGAGGAGGGGGGGGGGGGGGGGGACGCCGCTAGAATTTTTTTTAAACCTTAGCGTTCCTTACCGTTTTAGGTGGGGTTTTTTGACGGAGTCCTGAGATAAATGCTACTTATTAAATATAAAAAAGTCAAAAGTTTAGTTACCACTATTTCCGAATAGTAATTTCGGCAAATAGCTTAAATTTTTGATCAAGATTGCCACACTCTTGAGTAATATATCTACTGATAGGTTGTTTAACGGAGTTTCGTTCACAGTTTTGTTAGGAATAGAGTGCGCACCCTGGTGGTGGAATCTGGAACTAACATAACGCGATTTTGTTAAAATTAGGAAATCTAACAATGCGATCTGTTTTAAACTTTAAGATTGTTTATAACACATGATAAAAAATTATAAAAAAGAATGGCGCGTCACATTTCGGGGGGGGGGGGATAGAGGGGAGAGCAGAACAAAATTAGAAAATATAACAGGGCGATTTGTTTGAAATTTTAAGATAGTTTATAACACATAATAAAAATTTTTCAAATGATGAATGTCAAAAATTGGGGGGGGGGGGGGTGAGGTGAGCGCGTTTTTCCGACCCGGTGGGCAAAGGGGGGAGGGTACACCTATACGGTGCTGTAGGCAGCGGGAACCCGGTTCGCAGTTCGTTCGCTTCGAGATTTCATATTGGGGGAACCCGCTAGTTACTAGCTATAATGTAAAGATTTCCAAGCAATATACATGTGCGTCCACCATCCTTCTCAGACAGTAAAATTAATTGATTTTTATTTCTTCTGAGAAAACTAAATTTTCACGTCTTGCAGCGACGATTTTTTTTTTTTTTTTTTTTTTTTTTTTTTTAATAAAAGAACTTTAATAAACATTGCTAGTTACATTATTAAACTCAAATTGTAAGAATACTAAATCGGTTCTTATGGCAACGTGTGTTGCGTTGTCCTTCAGACTGCAGGTTCGGTAAATTCAAATTATTTCATAGTGCTTCGAAGAATAAAAACGTCTTCATAACTTAGTTCTAATATATTGTAAATAAAATTCGTAACTTGAATAAGTAAACACACTCTACAGTTCAAATTAAACTTCTTTCTTAAAAAACAACTATGTACATTTTATTTACAAATATATAGGTATATTAATATTATTATTACTCTCATTTGAGAGTTCCATTATTACCGTCAGACCGGTTCAAAACAAACTTTACATCTACACTGAAAAGAAAATCGGAAAACAATAAAAAGGGGGTTGCCACAATGCCGACTAACAGAAAATGGCAAGCATCGCCAAGTTGGCATTCTCAACATCCTGCCCCGGGCTGAACACTTAGTTCAGCATCTATATTAAACAATTTAATAAACATAAGAATATACTTACATACATGACAAATTTTCAGATACATACTTACATACAGCTACAGATATAAAAGCAAAAATAATAAGAATGCTGCAATCTACGAAAGAAAATAAAACACATGAATTGTATGAAAATTAAACAATAATAAGGGTAAATATGAGTAACAAAACAAATTAAATGTTCGATAATAGTTCTTATTTTTAGTGTAAGAGTTTTAGTGTCTTTTAGTCCACTAAGTCCAATTCAAGATTATATAGCAATTGCACAGGTCGTTTAAGATCGCCTTTTGCAGTCTGAAATACACATGATCTGATTTTCGAGTCACGACCAAATATGAGTTCTTTAACACGACCACACTTCCACATATGTTTTGGGAGCTTTTCATCATGAATTATCACTATATCGTTAACTTTGAACTGAGGCGATGAATTTATGTTTTTCACTTGAAAAGCAGATCTAAGTTCTAACAAATATTCATTTCTCCACCTTTTCCAAAAGTGGTCAGTAATTTGTTGTTTTATTTATATTTTCTCGTCAACAAAATCTTATTGGATTTCTTTTGCGTACAGACTGGTAATCCATAAGAAGGTAAGGACATTAATCGTTTACCAACTAAAAAATGAGATGGCGTTAAAGGTGATGGTTCAGCATTTTCTTCGTAGAGATAACATAAGGGACGTGAATTAATCACTGCTTCAATTTCTGTAAGTATTGTTTCTAGCTCTTCATAACGGAGACAAGTTTTTCCTAGAACCTTTTTTAAAGGTGTTTTAACTGATCTGACCATCCTTTCCCAGAAGCCGCCCCACCAGGAAGCCCTGGGAATTATAAACTTCCATATTATTTTATTCTTTCTCAAGTAATCAAAAATTTCTTGCTTAGAAATTCTTTCCCAAGCATCTTTTAACACCAAATCAGCCTTAGAAAATGTCTTGGCATTGTCACTGTACATTATTTTGCAGAAACCTCTCCTAGAGAAAAATCTTCGTAGTGCTAAGATAAAGGTTTCAGTACTTAGATTGGTGACTAACTCTAGATGAATCGCTCTGGTTACAGCACATGTGAATACGACAATATAAGCCTTCCCAGTGCCTTCAGAAGTTTTATAATAAATCGGACCGGCAAAATCGACACCAGAGGTTTCAAAAACTGGTGTTTTGATGATTCTATCTTTCGGTAAAGGTGCTATTTCCACCTTTCCAGGAATAGCATTAAGTTTTCGACATATCATACACGATCTTAAGACGGATTTTACAAATCTTCTTCCCTTTAATATAAAATACCTTTCACGAAGGTGAGCTAAAGTGACAGCTACACCAAAATGGTACATTCTTTCATGAGCATCCTTAATTAGTAATTTTACAAAATAAGATTTATTAGGAAGTATCCACGGATGTTTTTCCTGCTCTGTAACTTCAGAAAACTGAAGTCTTCCGGATAAAACAAGTAAGTCATTTTCATCGAATTGTGGATTAAGCTTGTACAAAGAAGAATCTTTATTAAGTGGTTTTTTTTGTTTAAGTGCTTCTATTTCAACTTTAAATGAAGTTTCCTGAGTTTGTTTAATCCAGTATTTTTCTGCTGTTTCTATTTCTGAGGTAGTTAAAGGTCCTAAAATTTTAGGGTTTTTCGAATTGGCATTATGAATAAAACGCATTATCCAAGCAGTAATATTATACACGCGATTTAAACTACTGAACTTTGCCATATCAAATACTGGCTTAGGGATAGAGTTCGTTACACAATAATGTTAAATTTGGTTTTGCTTTCATTTCATTAAAAGCTTCGGGAACCATTTCTATAGCCCTTTTTGAAGGCCACAAATCTTCTGATAGTGATAACCAAGGTGGGCCGCACCACCATACATTATTACCCATTAACTTCGATAAGTTTTCCCCTCGCGTAAGCAGATCTGCAGGGTTTTCTTTTCCGGGACAATAATTCCAGTCCTTTGGATCTGTCAATGACTGAATTTCGGTTACACGATTGGAAATAAAGGGTTTCCAGTTTGTAGTAGAACCCTTAATCCAACAGATAGTTATCTCTGAGTCCGACCATAACTTTATATTTAAATTCGAAATATGTAATTTTTGTTTTAAATATTTCCACATTCTAGCGGCAACTACTGCACTGATCAATTCCAGCCGTGGAATAGTTAACTTCTTGAGGGGGGCTATTCTACATTTACTCCAAACAAAACTAGTTTGAATTTCGCCAGTTAATGAAATGGAACGCAAATAAGCAACTGCTCCATACCCTTTGGGACTAGCATCACAGAATATGTGAATTTGTGAATTTTCAGAAATGTTTATCATATTAGGAAAATATTTTCGGGTTATTTCAAATGTGCGTAAATGTACAACTTCTGAACACCAAGTGTTCCACTCGCATTTCAAATCTTCAGGTAATTTATTGTCCCACTCTAAACCTCTTTGCCATGTTTCTTGCAACAAGGCTTTAATACGTATTACAAATGGATTCAAAAATCCTAATGGATCATAAATTTTCAGTAACATTTTAAGAACTGTTCGCTTCGTGGGATCATCGATGTAATATTCTTCAAAGGGCTGCGCATCTAACATCAAAATATCAGATTCAGTATTCCATATCAGTCCAAGCACTTTTAAGATACTACCTGTGTTTTCCTCCCTTATACCTAAGTTACCAGATTCCCACATTTCCCTAAGTTTAATAGAATTTGTTTTTAATTTCCTCAAATTCATCCCAGCTTCTTTAAGAATTTCAGAAGCTGTAACTGATAAATAATAAGCTTCGTTATCTAAATCTGATCCGGAAATTAAATCATCGACATAGAGGGAATTATCTAACATATATACAACATTTGGATGTTGATCTCGATATTTCTTTATATGATGTTTAATTGTGGCAGCCAAAATAAATGGTGAGCATGTAACGCCAAATGGTACACGTCTAAATCTTAAAATTTTGAAAAGGTTGTTTGCGTCATTATCGAACCAAAGAAATTTAAGGTAATCTCGGTCTTCTTCAGCTACAGAAATTTGAAGAAAGGCCTTTTCAATATCTGCACAAAACGCAGTATTGAATTTTCTGAAATTAATAATAATTTCTAATAAATCGGGGTTCAAATTTGGGCCACCGTACAAACAATCATTTAATGATTTGCTATTTTCTTTTGAGGAAGCATCAAATACCATTCTAACTTTAGTTGTGGGTTTATCATCTCGCAAGACAGGTCGGTGGGGCATAAAATAACCGCTATTTACAGTTTTATTAGAACATGCTTCCACTATGTTATTTAATTCCTGTTCAATCACAATTTCTTTATATTTCTGCAATAATTCCTTATCTTTAAGCAATTTTCGATTTAAGTTAATAAATCGGTTTCTAGCATTGTTATAATTACTTCCTAAATCTCTTCTATCATCTTTCCATAACAATTTAGCTTCGTATCGGTGCTCAAGAAAATGCAAATTGTTTTCGAATTTTTCGATTATCTCTTTATCTAATTCAGAAATATTTTCTTCAGTGTTCATCCCTAAAGTTTCTAACTCCCACAATGTTTTCAAATCATTTTGAATAGGTTTCATAACCTGAGTGGACAAGACCCCAGCTTGCTTACTCTCACTATTTTTATTTACGTCAATTGTCCCGCAGAGGGAATGCCCAAATAAATTTTCACAGACGAACAATGATTTATTTATGGGGTATGTTTTGTCATTAATTTGATATAAATAATCAGCTCCTATTAATATATCAACATCACTATTTTCCAAATGTTCCCACGTGTCAAGACGAAATTTGGAAAGTTTTCTCTTAATTTTGATTGGAAGAGGAGGAATTTGTATCAAAGAATTAGTTATTAGCGGTGTGACTAATGCTTCAATTATTATACTACGTTTTCTATTCGTCAAGTGAATTAGCTTTAGCTTAACGACATCATAACATCGTTCTTCAGATTTTCTCGAACCGAAAGTATAGACAATTAATTTTTCCTTTCTAATGACCTCAGGTTTTAATTTTGAAACTAAATTTTCTGTAATAAAAGTTCGATGACTAGCAGAGTCAAATAAACAAAGAGCAGTTTCTGAATTTTCACCCGCTTCCACTTTTACATGAATTGTTTGCAATATTACTTCTCTACTGATATTATTTATATTGCCTTTGCAATGAGATACGGAGGAAATAATACGACCTGAATTTTTTGATTCTTCTGTTTTTTTATTAGAATTACAAAGTATAGTATGATGATATGTTTTACCACACACTTTGCAATTTTCATTCGAAATTTTACAAAAATTCGCGATGTGAAATTTACGGAAGCATTTAAAGCACCTTCCTTCCCTTTTTAATTTTTCTCGCATTTCCGGAATGGTGAAAGACTTACACTTTTCAGTATCGTGATCAGTTTGATTACAAAATATGCAGTTATTTTTAATATTTGTGGTTAAGGCAGAAGCTGATGGAATGAATTTTTTATAATTTTTCTTATAATTTTCCTGCTTCTCAGGGATTTTTTCAAAATGGTTTAATTGGACAGTGGTCTCGCGAGATTCAATTTCATCTTTAATGAAATTTATCAGCTCATTAACATCCCAGTCAGTGTTTTTAATTCGTTTTCTATTAAATTCTAGTGCAATATCTGATGGAATAAGTTTCAGAAGAATCGGACATAATAAGTGCCCATATGAACCTGATACAACACCTAAAGAATTAAGATTTCTTATTTGAATTTCGCATTCATCATACAAATCTCTAAAAGCCTTAATGTTACTAGAATTTCGTACTGGTTTCAAATTTAGCAGTTTAGTCATGTGACTATTTATTACCAGGTCATTACGACCAAAACGATTTTTCAATAATTCTATAGCATGAGCATAATTTTCCTTAGTCAGCGAAAAGCCTGCTATAGTATTTGCAGCACTTCCGCCCAAAAGTGACTTTAAGTAGGAAAATTTATCAATCGGAGTTAAATGTTCATTATTGTCAATCGCATTCGAAAACTGACTCCAAAATTCGAGCCATAAACACGAATCACCATAATATTTAGATATATTAAGTTTAGGAAGTTTAATCAAGTTTTGATTCAGAATTTTCTGACTTTTTAGTAGAGAACTATTGTTGCTACTACTATCACTTTCAATGTCTGAAGAATCTTGTTTAGTTTCAGGAGTAACTGTGTTATCATTTAAAAATTTGGAAATTTTATATTTCCATTCAATAATATTCTCATTATAAGATTCCGATTTCTCGATTTCTTTTTCAAATTCAGTACTTGGAACCAGTGGTTCAATTTCAGAATTTAATGATTTTAAAGTTTTCATTTTGTCATTCAATTGCTGTTTCAAAAGATCCAGCTGTGATTTTCTATTCTCAAGCTCTAATTCTTGTGTATTATCTAATAAATCCCTTATTTTATCAAATATTTTCGTAGTTTGACTACGAATCGTAGCTCTTTTTTTTTTCAAAGTTTCGCAATCCATCATAAAATAAAGAATTCAATTTATTCAATACAGTTCAGTTAATAAATGTATTCATAATTCTATCTATTCAATATAATTTAATTTGAGGTACTTACCTCAATCGATGATGAAATCCAGACATCCTGGAGCTTTGACGCCAGAAAAAATGTTGCGTTGTCCTTCAGACTGCAGGTTCGGTAAATTCAAATTATTTCATAGTGCTTCGAAGAATAAAAACGTCTTCATAACTTAGTTCTAATATATTGTAAATAAAATTCGTAACTTGAATAAGTAAACACACTCTACAGTTCAAATTAAACTTCTTTCTTAAAAAACAACTATGTACATTTTATTTACAAATATATAGGTATATTAATATTATTATTACTCTCATTTGAGAGTTCCATTATTACCGTCAGACCGGTTCAAAACAAACTTTACATCTACACTGAAAAGAAAATCGGAAACAATAAAAAGGGGGTTGCCACAATGCCGACTAACAGAAAATGGCAAGCATCGCCAAGTTGGCATTCTCAACAACGTGAATTATGTCCCTGAAAATTTAAATTTTAATTCAGGCTGGAAGAAAATCACAGTGATTTACACATTTTTTTTAATTTGATTACAGATTTATACTATTTCGCGTTATTTAAAGGTGATGTCTATCGAGACTATTCTAAATGTGCGAGATATTGTTTCATAATCTGTGCTCCACGCGTGATATTTTTTAAATTATTTACAGATTTATACTATTTCGCGTTATTTAAAGGTGATGTCTATCGAGGCTATTCTCAATGTGCGAGAAATTGTTTCATAATCTGTGCTCTACGCGTGATTTTTTAAAAATTTTTTACAGATTTATACTATTTCGCGTTATTTAAAGGCTATGTCTATCGAGACTATTTTCAATGTGCTGGAAAACGTTTCACAATCCATGCTCCAAGCGTGATTTTTTTTTCAATTTTTGGATAGATTTATACTATTTCACGTTATCTAAAGGTGATGTCTATCGAGGCTATTCTCAATGTGCGGGAAATTGTTTCATAATTTGTGCTCCACGCGTGATTTTTTTGAAATTGTTTACGGATTTATACCATTTCGCGTTATTTTAAGGTGAAGTCTATAGAGCCTATTCTCAATGTGCGAGAAATTGTTTCATAATCTGTGCTCTACGCGTGATTTTTTTTTAATTTTTTACAGATTTATACTATTTCGCGTTATTTAAAGTCTATGTCTATCGAGACTATTTTCAATGTGCTGGAAAACGTTTCACAATCCATGCTCCAAGCGTGATTTTTTTTTCAATTTTTTTATAGATTTATACTATTTCACGTTAACGAAAGGTGATGTCTATCGAGGCTATTCTCAATGTGCGGGAAATTGTATCATAATTTGTGCGAGACGCGTGATTTTTTTGAATTTGTTTACAGATTTATACTATTTCGCGTTATTTAAAGGTTATGTCTATCGAGACTATTCTAAATGTGCGAGAAATTGTTTCATAATCTGTGCTCCACGCGTGATTTATTTGAATTTATTTACATATTTATACTATTTCGCGTTATTTAAAGGCAATGTCTATCGAGACTATTTTCAATGTGCTGGAAAATGTTTCACAATCCATGTTCCAAGCGTGATTTTTTTTCAATTTTTTTACAGATGTATACTATTTTTCGTTATTTAAAGGTGATGTCTATCGAGGCTATTCTCAATGGGCTGGAAATTGTTTCATAATTTGTGCTCCACGCGTGATTTTTTTGAATTTGTTTACGGATTTATACCATTTCGCGTTATTTAAAGGTGATGTCTATAGAGGCTATTCTCAGTGTCCTGGAAATTGTTTCATAATCTGTGCTGCACGCGTGATTTTTTTAAATTTGTTTACGGATTTATACTATTTCGCGTTATTTCAAGACGATGTATATCGAGACTATTCTCAATGTGCTGAAATTGTTTCATAATCTGTGCTCCACGCGTGATTTTTTTTTAATTTGATTACAGATTTATACTATTTCGCGTTATTTAAAGGTGATGTCTATCGAGACTATTCTAAATGTGCGAGATATTGTTTCATAATCTGTGCTCCACGCGTGATATTTTTTAAATTATTTACAGATTTATACTATTTCGCGTTATTTAAAGGCGATGTCTATCGAGACTATTCTCAATGTGCTGGAAATTGTTTCATAATCTGTGCTCCACGCGTGATTTTTTAAAAAAATTATTTACAGATTTATACTATTTTTCGTTATTTAAAGGCGATGTCTATAGAGAATATTTTCAATGTGCTGGAAATTGTTTCACAATCCATGCTCCAAGCGCGATTTTTTTTTCAATTTTTTTACAGATTTATACTATTTCACGTTATCTAAAGGTGATGTCTATCGAGGCTATTCTCAATGTGCGGGAAATTGTTTCATAATTTGTGCTAGACGCGTGATTTTTTTAAATTTGTTTACGGATTTATACCATTTCGAGTTATTTAAAGGTGATGTCTATCGAGACTATTCTAAATGTGCGAGATATTGTTTCATAATCTGTGCTCCACGCGTGATTTTTTTGAATTTATTTACAGATTTATACTATTTCGCGTTATTTAAAGGCGATGTCTATAGAGACTATTCTCAATGAGCTGGAAATTGTTTCATAATCTGTGCTCCACGCGTGATATTTTTTAAATTATTTACAGATTTATACTATTTCGCGTTATTTAAAGGCGACGTCTATCGAGGCTATTCTCATTGTGCGGGAAATTGTTTCATAATCTGTGCTCCACGCGTTAATTTTGTTAATTTGTTTACGGATTTATACGATTTCGCGTTATTTAAAGACGATGTCTATCGAGGCTATACTCAATGTGCTGGAAATTGTTTCATAATCTGTGCTCCACGCGTGATTTTTTTAAAATTTGTTTACAGATTTATACTATTTGGCGTTATTTAATGGTGATGTCTATCGAGACTATTCTAAATGTGCGAGATATTGTTTCATAATCTGTGCTCCACGCGTGATATTTTTTAAATTATTTACAGATTTATACTATTTCGCGTTATTTAAAGGCGATGTCTATCGAGGCTATTCTCATTGTGCGGGAAATTGTTTCATAATCTGTGCTCCACGCGTGATTTTTGTTAATTTGTTTACGGATTTATACTATTTCGCGTTATTTAAAGACGATGTCTATCGAGGCTATACTCAGTGTGCTGGAAATTGTTTCATAATCTATGCTCCAAGCCTGATTTTTTTTCAATTTGTTTATACTAATTATTACATTTTATACTATTTCGCGTTATTTAAAGGTGATGTCTATCGAGACTATTCTCAATGTGCTGGAAATTGTTTCATAATCTGTGCTCCACGCGTGATTTTTGTTAATTTGTTTACGGATTTATACTATTTCGCGTTATTTAAAGACGATGTCTATCGAGGCTATACTCAGTGTGCTGGAAATTGTTTCATAATCTATGCTCCAAGCGTGATTTTTTTTCAATTTGTTTATACTAATTATTACATTTTATACTATTTCGCGTTATTTAAAGGTGATGTCTATCGAGGCTATTCTCAATGTGCTGGAAATTGTTTCATAATTTGTGCTCCACGCGTGATTTTTTTGAATTTGTTTACGGATTTATACCATTTCGCGTTATTTAAAGGTGACGTCTATAGAGGCTATTCTCAATGTGCAAGAAATTGTTAATAATCTGTGCTCCACGCGTGATTTTTTTGAATTTATTTACGGATTTATACCATTTCGCGTTATTTAAAGACGATGTCTATCGAGACTATTCTCAATGTGCTGGAAATTTTATAACAATCCATTCTACAAGCGTGATATTTTTTCAATTTATTTACAGATTTATACTATTTCGCGTTATTTAAAGGCGATGTCTATCGAGACTATTCTAAATGTGCGAGATATTGTTTCATATTCTGTGCTCCACGCGTGATATTTTTTAAATTATTTACAGATTTATACTATTTCGCGTTATTTAAAGGCGATGTCTATCGAGGCTATTCTCATTGTGCGGGAAATTGTTTCATAATCTGTGCTCCACGCGTGATTTTTGTTAATTTGTTTACGGATTTATACTATTTCGCGTTATTTAAAGACGATGTCTATCGAGGCTATACTCAGTGTGCTGGAAATTGTTTCATAATCTATGCTCCAAGCCTGATTTTTTTTCAATTTGTTTATACTAATTATTACATTTTATACTATTTCGCGTTATTTAAAGGTGATGTCTATCGAGACTATTCTCAATGTGCTGGAAATTGTTTCATAATCTGTGCTCCACGCGTGATTTTTGTTAATTTGTTTACGGATTTATACTATTTCGCGTTATTTAAAGACGATGTCTATCGAGGCTATACTCAGTGTGCTGGAAATTGTTTCATAATCTATGCTCCAAGCGTGATTTTTTTTCAATTTGTTTATACTAATTATTACATTTTATACTATTTCGCGTTATTTAAAGGTGATGTCTATCGAGGCTATTCTCAATGTGCTGGAAATTGTTTCATAATTTGTGCTCCACGCGTGATTTTTTTGAATTTGTTTACGGATTTATACCATTTCGCGTTATTTAAAGGTGACGTCTATAGAGGCTATTCTCAATGTGCAAGAAATTGTTAATAATATGTGCTCCACGCGTGATTTTTTTGAATTTATTTACGGATTTATACCATTTCGCGTTATTTAAAGACGATGTCTATCGAGACTATTCTCAATGTGCTGGAAATTTTATAACAATCCATTCTACAAGCGTGATATTTTTTCAATTTTTTTACAGATGTATACCATTCCGCGTTATTTAAAGGCGATGTCTATCGAGACTATTTTCAATGTGCTGGATATTGTTTCACAATCTATGCTCCAAGCGTGATTTTTTTTTTCAATTTGTTTATACTAATTATTACATTTTATACTATTTCGCTTTATTTAAAGGTGATGTCTATCAAGGCTATACTCAATGTGCTGGAAATTATTTCATAATCTGTGCTCAACGCGTGATTTTTTTCAATTTGTTTACGTCTTTATACTATTTCGCGTTATTTAAAGGCGATGTCTATCGAGACTATTTTCAATGAGCTGGAAATTGTTTCACAAACTATTCTCCAAGCGTGATTTTTTCTTATTTCAATTTGTTTACGGATTTATACTATTTGCGTTATTTAAAGGCGAAGTCTTTCGAGACTATTCTCAATGTGCTGGAAATTGTTTTATAATCTGTGCTCCACGCGAGATTTTTTTGAATTTGTTTACGGATTTATACTAATCCGCGTTATTTAAAGGTGATGTCTATCGAGACTATTCTCAATGTGCTGGAAATTCTTTCATAATGTGTGCTCCAGGCGTGATTTTTTTAAAAATTTATTTACAGATTTATACTATTTTGCGTTATTTAAAGGCGATGTCTATAGAGAATATTTTCAATGTGCTGGAAATTCTTTCACAATCCATGCTCCAAGCGTGATTTTTTTTCAATTTTTTTACAGATGTATACTATTTTTCGTTATATAAAGGTGATGTCTATCGAGGCTATTCTCAATGGGCTGGAAATTGTTTCATAATTTGTGCTCCACGCGTGATTTTTTTGAATTTGTTTACGGATTTATACTAATCCGCGTTATTTAAAGGTGATGTCTATCGAGACTATTCTCAATGTGCTGGAAATTCTTTCATAATCTGTGCTCCACGCGTGATTTTATTGAATTTGTTTCAGATTTATACTATTTCGCGTTATTTAAAGGTGATGTCTATCGAGACTATTCTCAATGTGCTGGAAATTGTCTCATAATCTGTGCTCCAGGCGTGATTTTTTTAAAAATTTATTTACAGATTTATACTATTTTGCGTTATTTAAAGGCGATGTCTATAGAGAATATTTTCAATGTGCTGGAAATTGTTTCACAATCCATGCTCCAAGCGTGATTATTTTTTTCAATTTTTTTTACAGATTTATACTATTTCGCGTTATTTAAAGGTGATGTCTATCGAGCCTATTCTCAATGTAGGAGAAATTGTTTCATAATCTGTGCTCTACGCGTGATTTTTTTTTAATTTTTTACAGATTTATACTATTTCGCGTTATTTAAAGTCTATGTCTATCGAGACTATTTTCAATGTGCTGGAAAACGTTTCACAATCCATGCTCCAAGCGTAATTTTTTTTTCAATTTTTTTATAGATTTATACTATTTCACGTTAACGAAAGGTGATGTCAATCGAGGCTATTCTCAATGTGCGGGAAATTGTATCATAATTTGTGCGAGACGCGTGATTTTTTTGAATTTGTTTACAGATTTATACTATTTCGCGTTATTTAAAGGTTATGTCTATCGAGACTATTCTAAATGTGCGAGAAATTGTTTCATAATCTGTGCTCCAAGCGTGATTTTTTTTTTCAATTTTTTTACAGATGTATACTATTTTTCGTTATATAAAGGTGATGTCTATCGAGGCTATTCTCAATGGGCTGGAAATTGTTTCATAATTTGTGCTCCACGCGTGATTTTTTTGAATTTGTTTACGGATTTATACCATTTCGCGTTATTTAAAGGTGATGTCTATAGAGGCTATTCTCAGTGTCCTGGAAATTGTTTCATAATCTGTGCTGCACGCGTGAATTTTTTCAATTTGTTTACGGATTTATACTATTTCGCGTTATTTCAAGACGATGTATATCGAGACTATTCTCAATGTGCTGAAATTGTTTCATAATTTGTGCTCCACGCGTGATTTTTTTTGAATTTGTTTACAGATTTATACTATTTCGCGTTATTTAAAGGTGATGTCTATCGAGACTATTCTAAATGTGCGAGATATTGTTTCATAATCTGTGCTCCACGCGTGATATTTTTTAAATTATTTACAGATTTATACTATTTCGCGTTATTTAAAGGCGATGTCTATCGAGGCTATTCTCATTGTGCGGGAAATTGTTTCATAATCTGTGCTCCACGCGTGATTTTTTTTTTCAATTTGTTTAAACTAATTATTACATTTTATACTATTTCGCGTTATTTAAAGGTGATGTCTATCGAGACTATTCTCAATGTGCTGGAAATTGTTTCATAATCTGTGCTCCACGCGTGATTTTTGTTAATTTGTTTACGGATTTATACTATTTCGCGTTATTTAAAGACGATGTCTATCGGGGCTATACTCAGTGTGCTGGAAATTGTTTCATAATCTATGCTCCAAGCGTGATTTTTTTTTTCATTTTGTTTATACTAATTATTACATTTTATACTAATCCGCGTTATTTAAAGGTGATGTCTATCGAGACTATTCTCAATGTGCTGGAAATTGTTTCATAATCTGTGCTCCACGCGTGATTTTTTTGAATTTGTTTACGGATTTATACTAATCCGCGTTATTTAAAGGTGATGTCTATCCAGACTATTCTCAATGTGCTGGAAATTGTTTCATAATCTGTGCTCCACGCGTGATTTTTTTTTCAATTTTTTTACAGATTTATACTATTTCGCGTTATTTAAAGGTGATGTCTATCGAGGCTATTCTCAATGTGCTGGAAATTGTTTCATAATTTGTGCTGCACGCGTGATTTTTTTGAATTTGTTTACGGATTTATACAATTTCGCGTTATTTAAAGGTGACGTCTATAGAGGCTATTCTCAATGTGCGAGAAATTGTTTCATAATCTGTGCTCTTCGCGTGATTTTTTTAAATTTTTTACAGATTTATACTATTTCGCGTTATTTAAAGGCTATGTCTATCGAGACTATTTTCAATGTGCTGGAAAACGTTTCACAATCCATGCTCCAAGCGTGATTTTTTAAAAATTTGTTTACAGATTTATACCATTTCGCGTTATTTAAAGGTGATGTCTATCGAGACTATTCTAAATGTGCGAGATATTTTTTCATAATCTGTGCTCCACGCGTGATTTTTTTTTAATTTATTTACAAATTTATACTATTTCGCTTTATTTAAAGGCGATGTCTATCGAGACTATTATCAATGTGCTGGAAATTGTTTCATAATCTGTGCTCCACGCGTGATTTTTTAAAAAACTTATTTACAGATTTATACTATTTTTCGTTATTTAAATGCGATGTCTATAGAGAATATTTTCAATGTGCTGGAAATTGTTTCACAATCCATGCTCCAAGCGCGATTTTTTTTTCAATTTTTTTACAGATTTATACTATTTCACGTTATCTAAAGGTGATGTCTATCGAGGCTATTCTCAATGTGCGGGAAATTGTTTCATAATTTGTGCTAGACGCGTGATTTTTTAAAATTTGTTTACGGATTTATACCATTTCGAGTTATTTAAAGGTGATGTCTATCGAGACTATTCTAAATATGCGAGATATTGTTTCATAATCTGTGCTCCACGCGTGATTTTTTTGAATTTATTTACAGATTTATACTATTTCGCGTTATTTAAAGGCGATGTCTAAAGAGACTATTCTCAATGAGCTGGAAATTGTTTCATAATCTGTGCTCCACGCGTGATATTTTTAAAATTATTTACAGATTTATACTATTTCGCGTTATTTAAAGGCGATGTCTATCGAGGCTATTCTCATTGTGCGGGAAATTGTTTCATAATCTGTGCTCCACGCGTTAATTTTGTTAATTTGTTTACGGATTTATACGATTTCGCGTTATTTAAAGACGATGTCTATCGAGGCTATACTCAGTGTGCTGGAAATTGTTTCATAATCTATGCTCCAAGCGTGATTTTTTTTTTCAATTTGTTTATACTAATTATTACATTTTATACTCGCGTTATTTAAAGGTGATGTCTATCAAGGCTATACTCAATGTGCTGGAAATTGTTTCATAATCTGTGCTCCACGCGTGATATTTTTGAATTTGTTTACGGATTTATACTAATCCGCGTTATTTAAAGGTGATGTCTATCCAGACTATTCTCAATGTGCTGGAAATTGTTTCATAATCTGTGCTCCACGCGTGATTTTTTTTGAATTTGTTGACAGATTTATACTATTTCGCGTTATTTAAAGGTGATGTCTATCGAGACTATTCTCAATGTGCTGGAAATTGTTTCATAATCTGTGCTCCACGCGTGATATTTTTAAATTTGTTTACGGATTTATACCTTCGCGTTATTTAAAGGTGATGTCTATAGAAGCTATTCTCAATGTCCTGGAAATTGTTTCATAATTTGTGCTAGACGCGTGATTTTTTAAAATTTGTTTACGGATTTATACCATTTCGCGTTATTTAAAGGTGATGTCTATAGAAGCTATTCTCAATGTCCTGGAAATTGTTTCATAATCTGTGCTCCACGCGTGATTTTTTAAAATTTGTTTACGGATTTATACCATTTCGCGTTATTTAAAGACGATGTCTATCGAAACTATTCTCAATGTGCTGGAAATTGTTTCATAATCTGTTCTCCACGCGTGATTTTTTTTTAATTTGTTTACAGATTTATACTATTTTTCGTTATTTAAATGCGATGTCTATAGAGAATATTTTCAATGTGCTGGAAATTGTTTCACAATCCATGCTCCAAGCGCGATTTTTTTTTCAATTTTTTTACAGATTTATACTATTTCACGTTATCTACAGGTGATGTCTATCGAGGCTATTCTCAATGTGCGGGAAATTGTTTCATATTTTGTGCTAGACGCGTGATTTTTTTAAATTTGTTTACGGATTTATACCATTTCGAGTTATTTAAAGGTGATGTCTATCGAGACTATTCTAAATGTGCGAGATATTGTTTCATAATCTGTGCTCCACGCGTGATTTTATTGAATTTATTTACAGATTTATACTATTTCGCGTTATTTAAAGGCGATGTCTAAAGAGACTATTCTCAATGAGCTGGAAATTGTTTCATAATCTGTGCTCCACGCGTGATATTTTTAAAATTATTTACAGATTTATACTATTTCGCGTTATTTAAAGGCGATGTCTATCGAGGCTGTTCTCATTGTGCGGGAAATTGTTTCATAATCTGTGCTCCACGCGTTAATTTTGTTAATTTGTTTACGGATTTATACGATTTCGCGTTATTTAAAGACGATGTCTATCGAGGCTATACTCAGTGTGCTGGAAATTGTTTCATAATCTATGCTCCAAGCGTGATTTTTTTTTTCAATTTGTTTATACTAATTATTACATTTTATACTCGCGTTATTTAAAGGTGATGTCTATCAAGGCTATACTCAATGTGCTGGAAATTGTTTCATAATCTGTGCTCCACGCGTGATATTTTTGAAATTGTTTACGGATTTATACTAATCCGCGTTATTTAAAGGTGATGTCTATCCAGACTATTCTCAATGTGCTGGAAATTGTTTCATAATCTGTGCTCCACGCGTGATTTTTTTTGAATTTGTTGACAGATTTATACTATTTCGCGTTATTTAAAGGTGATGTCTATCGAGACTATTCTCAATGTGCTGGAAATTGTTTCATAATCTGTGCTCCACGCGTGATATTTTTAAATTTGTTTACGGATTTATACCATTTCGCGTTATTTAAAGGTGATGTCTATAGAAGCTATTCTCAATGTCCTGGAAATTGTTTCATAATTTGTGCTAGACGCGTGATTTTTTAAAATTTGTTTACGGATTTATACCATTTCGCGTTATGTAAAGGTGATGTCTATAGAAGCTATTCTCAATGTCCTGGAAATTGTTTCATAATCTGTGCTCCATGCGTGATTTTTTAAAATTTGTTTACGAATTTATACCATTTCGCGTTATTTAAAGACGATGTCTATCGAAACTATTCTCAATGTGCTGGAAATTGTTTCATAATCTGTTCTCCACGCGTGATTTTTTTAAAATTTGTTTACAGATTTATACTATTTCGCGTTATTTAAAGGTGATGTCTATCGAGACTATTCTAAATGTGCGAGATATTGTTTCATAATCTGTGCTCCACGCGTGATTTTTTTGAATTTATTTACAGATTTATACTATTTCGCGTTATTTAAAGGCGATGTCTATCGAGACTATTCTCAATGTGCTGGAAATTGTTTCATAATCTGTGCTCCACGCGTGATTTTTGTTAATTTGTTTACGGATTTATACTATTTCGCGTTATTTAAAGGTGATGTCTATCAAGGCTATACTCAATGTGCTTGAAATTGTTTCATAATCTGTGCTCAACGCGTGATTTTTTTCAATTTGTTTACGTCTTTATACTATTTCGCGTTATTTAAAGGCGATGTCTATCGAGGCTATTCTCATTGTGCGGAAAATTGTTTCATAATCTGTGCTCCACGCGGGATTTTTTTAAATTTGTTTACGGATTTATACCATTTCCCGTTATTTAAAGGCGATGTCTATCGAGACTATTCTCAATGTGCTGGAAATTCTTTCATAATCTGTGCTCCACGCGTGATTTTATTGAATTTGTTTTCAGATTTATACTATTTCGCGTTATTTAAAGGTGATGTCTATCGAGACTATTCTCAATGTGCTGGAAATTGTTTCATAATCTGTGCTCCACGCGTGATTTTTTTAAAAAATTATTTACAGATTTATACTATTTTGCGTTATTTAAAGGCGATGTCTATAGAGACTATTCTCAATGCGCTGGAAATTCTTTTATAATCTGTGCTCCACGCGTGATTTTATTGAATTTGTTTTCAGATTTATACTATTTCGCGTTATTTAAAGGTGATGTCTATCGAGGCTATTCTCAATGTGCTGGAAATTGTTTCACAATCCATGCTCCACGCGTGATTTTTTTGAATTTGTTTACGGATTTATACCATTTCGCGTTATTTAAAGGTGACGTCTATAGAGGCTATTCTCAATGTGCGAGAAACTGTTTCATAATCTGTGCTCTACGCGTGATTTTTTTAAAATTTTTTACAGATTTATACTATTTCGCGTTATTTAAAGGCTATGTCTATCGAGACTATTTTCAATGTGCTGGAAAACGTTTCACAATCCATGCTCCAAGCGTGATTTTTTTTTCAATATTTTACAGATTTATACTATTTCACGTTATCTAAAGGGGATGTCTATCGAGGCTATTCTCAATGTGCGGGAAATTGTTTCATAATTTATGCTAGACGCGTGATTTTTTTAAATTTGTTTACGGATTTATACCATTTCGCGTTATTTAAAGGTGATGTCTATAGAGGCTATTCTCAGTGTCCTGGAAATTGTTTCATAATCTGTGCTCCACGCGTGATTTTTTTAAATTTGTTTACGGATGTATACCATTTCGCGTTATTTAAAGACGATGTCTATCGAGACTGTTCTCAGTGTGCTGGAAATTGTTTCATAATCTGTGCTCCACGCGTGATTTTTTTTAATTTGTTTACAGATTTATACTATTTCGCGTTATTTAAAGGTGATGTCTATCGAAACTATTCTAAATGTGCGAGAAATTGCTTCATAATCTGTGCTCCACGCGTGATTTTATTGAATTTGTTTTCAGATTTATACTATTTCGCGTTATTTAAAGGTGATGTCTATCGAGACTATTCTCAATGTGCTGGAAATTGTTTCACAATCCATGCTCCAAGCGTGATTTTTTTTTCAAATTTTTTACAGATTTATACTATTTCGCGTTATTTAAAGGTGATGTCTATCGAGGCTATTCTCAATGTGCTGGAAATTGTTTCATAATTTGTGCTCCACGCGTGATTTTTTTTGAATTTGTTTACGGATTTATACCATTTCGCGTTATTTAAAGGTGACGTCTATAGAGGCTATTCTCAATGTGCGAGAAACTGTTTCATAATCTGTGCTCTACGCGTGATTTTTTTAAAATTTTTTACAGATTTATACTATTTCGCGTTATTTAAAGGCTATGTCTATCGAGACTATTTTAAATGTGCTGGAAAACGTTTCACAATCCATGCTCCAAGCGTGATTTTTTTTTTCAATATTTTACAGATTTATACTATTTCACGTTATCTAAAGGGGATGTCTATCGAGGCTATTCTCAATGTGCGGGAAATTGTTTCATAATTTATGCTAGACGCGTGATTTTTTTTAATTTGTTTACGGATTTATACCATTTCGCGTTATTTAAAGGTGATGTCTATAGAGGCTATTCTCAGTGTCCTGGAAATTGTTTCATAATCTGTGCTCCACGCGTGATTTTTTAAAATTTGTTTACGGATGTATACCATTTCGCGTTATTTAAAGACGATGTCTATCGAGACTGTTCTCAGTGTGCTGGAAATTGTTTCATAATCTGTGCTCCACGCGTGATTTTTTTTAATTTGTTTACAGATTTATACTATTTGGCGTTATTTAAAGGTGATGTCTATCGAGACTATTCTAAATGTGCGAGAAATTGCTTCATAATCTGTGGTCCACGCGTGATTTATTTGAATTTATTTACAGATTTATACTATTTCGCGTTATTTAAAGGCGATGTCTATCGAGACTATTTTCAATGTGCTGGAAAATGTTTCACAATCCATGCTCCAAGTGTGATTTTTTTTTCAGTTTTTTTACAGATTTATACTATTTTGCGTTATTTAAAGGTGATGTCTATCGAGGCTATTCTCAATGGGCTGGAAATTGTTTCATAATTTGTGCTCCACACGTGATTTTTTTGAATTTGTTTACGGATTTATACCATTTCGGGTTATTTAAAGGTGATGTCTATAGAGGCTATTCTCAGTGTCCTGGAAATTGTTTCATAATCTGTGGTGCACGCGTGATTTTTTTAAATTTGTTTACGGATTTATACTATTTCGCGTTATTTCAAGACGATGTCTATCGAGACTATTCTCAATGTGCTCAAATTGTTTCATAATCTGTGCTCCACGCGTGATTTTTTTTAAATTTGTTTACAGATTTATACTATTTCGCGTTATTTAAAGGTGATGTCTATCGAGACTATTCTAAATGTGCGAGATATTGTTTCATAATCTGTGCTCCACGCGTGATTTTTTTGATTTTTTTTACAGATTTATACTATTTCGCGTTATTTAAAGGCGATGTCTATCGAGACTATTCTCAATGTGCTGGAAATTGTTTCATAATCTGTGCTCCACGCGTGATTTTTGTTAATTTGTTTACGGATTTATACTGTTTCACGTTATTTAAAGACGATGTCTATCGAGGCTATACTCAGTGTGCTGGAAATTGTTTCATAATCTATGCTCCAAGCGTGATTTTTTTTTTCAATTTGTTTATACTAATTATTACATTTTATACTAATCCGTGTTATTTAAAGGTGATGTCTATCGAGACTATTCTCAATGTGCTGGAAATTGTTTTATAATCTGTGCTCCACGCGAGATTTTTTTGAATTTGTTTACGGATTTATACTAATCCGCGTTATGTAAAGGTGATGTCTATCGAGACTATTCTCAATGTGCTGGTAATTGTTTCATAATCTGTGCTCCACGCGTGATTTTTTTGAATTTGTTTACAGATTTATACTATTTCGCGTTATTTAAAGGTGATGTCTATCGAGACTATTCTCAATGAGCTGGAAATTGTTTTATAATGTGTGCTCCACGCGTGATTTTTTTGAATTTGTTTACGGATTTACACTAATCCGCGTTATGTAAAGGTGATGTCTATCGAGACTATTCTCAATGTGCTGGTAATTGTTTCATAATCTGTGCTCCACGCGTGATTTTTTTAAATTTTTTTACGGATTTATACTAATCCGCGTTATTTAAAGGTGATGTCTAAGCAGACTATTCTCAATGTGCTGGAAATTGTTTCATAATCTGTGCTCCACGCGTGATTTTTTTTTTCAATTTGTTTATACTAATTATTACATTTTATACTATTTCGCGTTATTTAAAGGTGATGTCTATCGAGGCTATTCTCAATGTGCTGGAAATTGTTTCATAATTTGTGCTCCACGCGTGATTTTTTTGAATTTGTTTACGGATTTATACTAATCCGCGTTATTTAAAGGGGATGTCTATCCAGACTATTCTAGATGTGCTGGAAATTGTTTCATAATCTGTGCTCCACGCGTGATTTTATTGAATTTGTTTCAGATTTCTACTATTTCGCGTTATTTAAAGGTGATGTCTATCGAGACTATTCTCAATGTGGTGGAAATTGTCTCATAATCTGTGCTCCAGGCGTGATTTTTTTTTTCAATTTTTTTTACAGATTTATACTATTTCGCGTTATTTAAAGGTGATGTCTATCGAGGCTATTCTCAATGTGCGAGAAATTGTTTCATAATCTGTGCTCTACGCGTGATTTTTTTTTAATTTTTTACAGATTTATACTATTTTGCGTTATTTAAAGGCTATGTCTATTGAGACTATTTTCAATGTGCTGGAAAACGTTTCACAATCCATGCTCCAAGCGTGATTTTTTTTTCAATTTTTTGATAGATTTATACTATTTCACGTTATCTAAAGGTGATGTCTATCGAGGCTATTCTCAATGTGCGGGAAATTGTTTCATAATTTGTGCTCCACGCGTGATTTTTTAAAATTTGTTTACGGATTTATACCATTTCGCGTTATTTAAAGGTGACGTCTATAGTGGCTATTCTCAATGTGCGAGAAATTGTTTCATAATCTGTGCTCTACGCGTGATTTTTTAAAATTTTTTTACAGATTTATACTTTTTCGCGTTATCTAAAGGTTATGTCTATCGAGACTATTCTAAATGTGCGAGAAATTGTTTCATAATCTGTGCTCCACGAGTGATTTATTTGAATTTATTTACATATTTATACTATTTCGCGTTATTTAAAGGCGATGTCTATCGAGACTATTTTCAATGTGCTGGAAAATGTTTCACAATCCATGCTCCAAGCGTGATTTTTTTTTCAATTTTTTTACAGATGTATACCATTTTTCGTTATTTAAAGGTGATGTCTATGGAGGCTATTCTCAATGGGCTGGAAATTGTTTCATAATTTGTGCTCCACGCGTGATTTTTTGGAATTTGTTTACGGATTTATAACATTTCGCGTTATTTAAAGGTGATGTCTATCGAGTCTATTCTAAATGTGCGAGATATTGTTTCATAATCTGTGCTCCACGCTTGATATTTTTTAAATTATTTACAGATTTATACTATTTCGCGTTATTTAAAGACGATGTCTATCGAGGCTATTCTCATTGTGCGGGAAATTGTTTCATAATCTGTGTTCCACGCGTGATTTTTTTTTCAATTTGTTTATACTAATTATTACATTTTATACTATTTCGCGTTATTTAAAGGTGATGTCTATCGAGACTATTCTCAATGAGCTGGAAATTGTTTCATAATCTTTGCTCCACGCGTGATATTTGTTAATTTGTTTACGGATTTATACTATTTCGCGTTATTTAAAGACGATGTCTATCGAGGCTATACTCAGTGTGCTGGAAATTGTTTCATAATCTATGCTCCAAGCGTGATTTTTTTTTTCAATTTGTTTATACTAATTATTACATTTTATACTAATCCGCGTTATTTAAAGGTGATGTCTATCGAGACTATTCTCAATGTGCTGGAAATTGTTTCATAATCTGTGCTCCACGCGTGATTTTTTTGAATTTGTTTACGGATTTATACTAATCCGCGTTATTTAAAGGTGATGTCTATCCAGACTATTCTAGATGTGCTGGAAATTGTTTCATAATCTGTGCTCCACGCGTGATTTTTTTAAAATTTGTTTACAGATTTATAATATTTCGCGTTATTTAAAGGTGATGTCTATCGAGACTATTCTCAATGAGCTGGAAATTATTTTATAATCTGTGCTCCACGCGTGATTTTTTTGAATTTGTTTACGGATTTATACTAATCCGCGTTATTTAAAGGTGATGTCTATCGAGACTATTCTCAATGTGCTGGAAATTGTTTCACAATCCATGCTCCAAGCGTGATTTTTTTTTTCAATTTTTTTACAGATTTATACTATTTCGCGTTATTTAAAGGTGATGTCTATCGAGGCTATTCTCAATGTGCTGGAAATTGTTTCATAATTTGTGCTGCACGCGTGATTTTTTTGAATTTGTTTATGGATTTATACCATTTCGCGTTATTTAAAGGTGATGTCTATCCAGATTATTCTCAATGTGCTGGAAATTGTTTCATAATCTGTGTTCCACGCGTGATTTTTTTTTTGTTGACAGATTTATACTATTTCGCGTTATTTAAAGGTGATGTGTATCGAGACTATTCTCAGTGAGCTGGAAATTGTTTTATAAACTGTGCTCCACGCGTGATTTTTTTGAATTTGTTTACGGATTTATACTAATCCGCGTTATTTAAAGGTGATGTCTATCGAGACTATTCTCAATGTGCTGGAAATTCTTTCATAATCTGTGCTCCACGCGTGATTTCATTGAATTTGTTTTCAGATTTATACTATTTCGCGTTATTTAAAGGTGATGTCTATCGAGACTATTCTCAATGTGCTGGAAATTGTTTCATAATCTGTGCTCCACGCGTGATTTTTTAAAAATTTATTGACAGATTTATACAATTTTGCGTTATTTAAAGGCGATGTCTATAGAGAATTTTTTCAATGTGCTGGAATTTTTTTCACAATCCTTGCTCCAAGCGTGATTTTTTTTTCAATTTTTTTAAAGATTTATACTATTTCGCGTTATTTAAAGGTGATGTCTATCGAGGCTATTCTCAATGTGCTGGAAATTGTTTCATAATTTGTGCTCCACGCGTGATTTTTTAAAAATTTGTTTACAGATTTATAATATTTCGCGTTATTTAAAGGTGATGTCTATCGAGACTATTCTCAATGAGCAGGAAATTGTTTTATAATCTGTGCTCCACGCGTGATTTTTTTGAATTTGTTTACGGATTTATACTAATCCGCGTTATTTAAAGGTGATGTCTATCGAGACTATTCTCAATGTGCTGGAAATTCTTTCATAATCTGTGGTCCACGCGTGATTTTTTTAAAAATTTATTGACAGATTTATACAATTTTGCGTTATTTAAAGGCGATGTCTATAGAGAATTTTTTCAATGTGCTGGAAATTTTTTCACAATCCTTGCTCCAAGCGTGATTTTTTTTTCAATTTTTTTACAGATTTATACTATTTCACGTTATCTAAAGGTGATGTCTATCGAGGCTATTCTATATGTGCGGGAAATTGTTTCATAATTTGTGCTAGACGCGTGATTTTTTTAAAATTTGTTTACGGATTTATACCATTTCGCGTTATTTAAAGGTGATGTCTATAGAAGCTACTCTAAATGTCCTGGAAATTGTTTCATAATCTGTGCTCCACGCGTGATTTTTTTTAAATTATTTACAGATTTATACTATTTCGCGTTATTTAAAGGCGATGTCTGTCGAGGCTATTCTCATTGTGCGGGAAATTGTTTCATAATCTGTGCTCCACGCGTGATTTTTGTTAATTTGTTTACGGATTTATACTATTTCGCGTTATTTAAAGACGATGTCTATCGAGGCTATACTCAGTGTGCTGGAAATTGTTTCATAATCTATGCTCCAAGCGTGATTTTTTTTTCAATTTGTTTATACTAATTATTACATTTTATACTGTTTCGCATTATTTAAATGTGATGTCTATCGAGGCTATTCTCAATGTCCTGGAAATTGTTTCATAATCTGTGCTCCACGCGTGATTTTTTTTAATTTGTTTACGTCTTTATACTATTTCGCGCTATTTAAAGGCGATGTCTATCGAGACTATTTTCAATGCGCTGGAAATTGTTTCACAAACTATTCTCCAAGCGTGATTTTTTCTTATTTCAATTTGTTTACGTATTTATACTATTTGCGTTATTTAGAGGCGAAGTCTTTCGAGACTATTCTCAATGTGCTGGAAATTGTTTTATAATCTGTGCTCCACGCGTGATTTTTTTGAATTTGTTTACGGATTTATACTAATCCGCGTTATTTAAAGGTGATGTCTATCGAGACTGTTCTCAATGTGCTGGAAATTCTTTCATAATCTGTGCTCCACGCGTGATTTTTTAAAAAATTTATTTACAGATTTATACTATTTTGTGTTATTTAAAGGCGATGTCTATAGAGAATATTTTCAATGTGCTGGAAATTGTTTCACAATCCATGCTCCAAGCGTGATTTTTTTTTCAATTTTTTTACAGATTTATACTATTTCGCGTTATTTAAAGGTGATGTCTATCGAGGCTATTCTCAATGTGCGAGAAATTGTTTCATAATCTGTGCTCTACGCGTGATTTTCTTTTAATTTTTTACAGATTTATACTATTTTGCGTTATTTAAAGGCTATGTCTATCGAGACTATTTTCAATGTGCTGGAAAAAGTTTCACAATCCATGCTCCAAGCGTGATTTTTTTTTTCAAATTTTTGATAGATTTATACTATTTCACGTTATCTAAAGGTGATGTCTATCGAGGCTATTCTCAATGTGAGGGATATTGTTTCAGAATTTGTGCTCCACGCGGGATTTTTTTTAATTTGTTTACGGATTTATACCATTTCGCGTTATTTAAAGGTGACGTCTATAGTGGCTGTTCTCAATGTGCGAGAAACTGTTTCATAATCTGTGCTCTACGCGTGATTTTTTTAAAATTTTTTACAGATTTATACTATTTCGCGTTATTTAAAGTTTATGTCTATCGAGACTATTCTAAATGTGCGAGAAATTGTTTCATAATTTGTGCTCCACGCGTGATTTTTTTAAAATTTGTTTACAGATTTATAATATTTCGCGTTATTTAAAGGTGATGTCTATCGAGACTATTCTCAATGTGCTGGAAATTCTTTCATAATCTGTGGTCCACGCGTGATTTTATTGAATTTGTTTTCAGATTTATAATATTTCGCGTTATTTAAAGGTGATGTCTATCGAGACCATTCTCAATGTGCTGGAAATTGTTTCATAATCTGTGCTCCACGCGTGATTTTTTTAAAAATTTATTTACAGATTTATACTATTTTGCGTTATTTAAAGGCGATGTCTATAGAGATTATTTTCAATGTGCTGGAAATTGTTTCACAATCCATGCTCCAAGCGTGATTTTTTTTTCAATTTTTTTACAGATTTATACTATTTCGCGTTATTTAAAGGTGATGTCTATCGAGGCTATTCTCAATGTGCTGGAAATTGTTTCATAATTTGTGCTGCACGCGTGATTTTTTTGAATTTGTTTACGGATTTATATCATTTCGCTTTATTTAAAGGTGATGTCTATCCAGACTATTCTCAATGTGCTGGAAATTGTTTCATAATCTGTGCTCCACGCGTGATTTTTTTTTTTTTGTTGACAGATATATACTATTTCGCGTTATTTAAAGGTGATGTGTATCGAGACTATTCTCAGTGAACTGGAAATTGTTTTATAATCTGTGCTCCACGCGTGATTTTTTTGAATTTGTTTACGGATTTATACTAATCCGCGTTATTTAAAGGTAATGTCTATCGAGACTATTCTCAATGTGCTGGAAATTCTTTCATAATCTGTGCTCCACGCGTGATTTCATTGAATTTGTTTTCAGATTTATACTATTTCGCGTTATTTAAAGGTGATGTCTATCGAGACTATTCTCAATGTGCTGGAAATTGTTTCATAATCTGTGCTCCACGCGTGATTTTTTTAAAAATTTATTGACAGATTTATACAATTTTGTGTTATTTAAAGGCGATGTCTATAGAGAATTTTTTCAATGTGCTGGAAATTTTTTCACAATCCTTGCTCCAAGCGTGATTTTTTTTTCAATTTTTTTACAGATTTATACTATTTCGCGTTATTTAAAGGTGACGTCTATAGAGGCTATTCTCAATGTGCGAGAAATTGTTTCATAATCTGTGCTCTACGCGTGATTTTTTTAAATTTTTTACAGATTTACACTATTTCGCGTTATTTAAAGGCTATGTCTATCGAGACTATTTTCAATGTGCTGGAAAAAGTTTCACAATCCATGCTCCAAGCGTGATTTTTTTTCAATTTTTTTACAGATTTATACTATTTCACGTTATCTAAAGGTGATGTCTATAGAAGCTACTCTCAATGTCCTGGAAATTGTTTCATAATCTGTGCTCCACGCGTGATTTTTTTAAATCTGTTTACGGATTTATACCATTTCGCGTTATTTAAAGACGATGTCTATCGAAACTATTCTCAATGTGCTGGAAATTGTTTCATAATCTGTGCTCCACGCGTGATTTTTTTAAAATTATTTACAGATTTATACTATTTCGCGTTATTTAAAGGCGATGTCTATCGAGGCTATTCTCATTGTGCGGGAATTTGTTTCATAATCTGTGCTCCACGCGTGATTTTTGTTAATTTGTTTACGGATTTATAATATTTCGCGTTATTTAAAGACGATGTCTATCGAGGCTATACTCAGTGTGCTGGAAATTGTTTCATAATCTATGCTCCAAGCGTGATTTTTTTTTCAATTTCTTTATACTAATTATTACATTTTATACTGTTTCGCATTATTTAAATGTGATGTCTATCGAGGCTATTCTCAATGTCCTGGAAATTGTTTCATAATCTGTGCTCCACGCGTGATTTTTTTTAATTTGTTTACGGATTTATACCATTTCGCGTTATTTAAAGACGATGTCTATCGAGACTATTCTCAATGTGCTGGAAATTGTATAACAATCCATGCTCCAAGCGTGATATTTTTTCAATTTTTTTACAGATGTATACCATTCCGCGTTATTTAAAGGCGATGTCTATCGAGACTATTTTCAATGTGCTGGATATTGTTTCACAATCTATGCTCCAAGCGTGATTTTTTTTAAAATTTGTTTATACTAATTATTACATTTTATACTATTTCGCGTTATTTAAAGGTGATGTCTATGAAGGCTATACTCAATGTGCTGGAAATTGTTTCATAATCTGTGCTCAACGCGTGATTTTTTTCAATTTGTTTACGTCTTTATACTATTTCGCGTTATTTAAAGGCGATGTCTATCGAGACTATTTTCAATGAGCTGGAAATTGTTTCACAAACTATTCTCCAAGCGTGATTTTTTCTTAATTCAATTTGTTTACGTATTTATACTATTTGCGTTATTTAAAGGCGAAGTCTTTCGAGACTATTCTCAATGTGCTGGAAATTGTTTTATAATCTGTGCTCCACGCGTGATTTTTTTGAATTTGTTTACGGATTTATACTAATCCGCGTTATTTAAAGGTGATGTCTATCGAGGCTATTCTCAATGTGCGAGAAATTGTTTCATAATCTGTGCTCTACGCGTGATTTTTTTTAAATTTTTTACAGATTTATACTATTTTGCGTTATTTAAAGGCTATGTCTATCGAGACTATTTTCAATGTGCTGGAAAAAGTTTCACAATCCATGCTCCAAGCGTGATTTTTTTTTCAATTTTTTGATAGATTTATACTATTTCACGTTATCTAAAGGTGATGTCTATCGAGGATATTCTCAATGTGCGGGAAATTTTTTCATAATTTGTGCTCCACGCGTGATTTTTTTTTAATTTGTTTACGGATTTATACCATTTCGCGTTATTTAAAGGTGACGTCTATAGAGGCTATTCTCAATGTGCGAGAAATTGTTTCATAATCTGTGCTCTACGCTTGATTTTTTTTAAATTTTTTACAGATTTATACTATTTCGCGTTATTTAAAGGTTATGTCTATCGAGACTATTCTAAATGTGCGAGAAATTGTTTCATAATCTGTGCTCCACGCTTGATTTATTTGAATTTATTTACAGATTTATACTATTTCGCGTTATTTAAAGGCGATGTCTATCGAGACTATTTTCAATGTGCTGGAAAATGTTTCACAATCCATGCTCCAAGCGTGATTTTTTTTTCAATTTTTTTACAGATGTATACCATTTTTCGTTATTTAAAGGTGATGTCTATGGAGGCTATTCTCAATGGGCTGGAAATTGTTTCATAATTTGTGCTCCACGCGTGATTTTTTTGAATTTGTTTACGGATTTATAACATTTCGCGTTATTTAAAGGTGATGTCTATAGAGGCTATTCTCAGTGTCCTGGAAATTGTTTCATAATCTGTGCTGCACGCGTGATTTTTTTTAATTTGTTTACGGATTTATACTACTTCGCGTTATTTCAAGACGATATCTATCGAGACTATACTCAATGTGCTGAAATTGTTTCATAATCTGTGCTCAACGCGTGATTTTTTTTGAATTTGTTTACAGATTTATACTATTTCGCGTTATTTAAAGACGATGTCTATCGAGGCTATTCTCATTGTGCGGGAAATTGTTTCATAATCTGTGCTCCACGCGTGATTTTTTTTTTCAATTTGTTTATACTAATTATTACATTTTATACTATTTCGCGTTATTTAAAGGTGATGTCTATCGAGACTATTCTCAATGTGCTGGAAATTGTTTCATAATCTGTGCTCCACGCGTGATTTTTGTTAATTTGTTTACGGATTTATACTATTTCGCGTTATTTAAAGACGATGTCTATCGAGGCTATACTCAGTGTGCTGGAAATTGTTTCATAATCTATGCTCCAAGCGTGATTTTTTTTTCAATTTATTTATACTAATTATTACATTTTATACTAATCCGCGTTATTTAAAGGTGATGTCTATCGAGACTATTCTCAATGTTCTGGAAATTGTTTCATAATCTGTGCTCCACGCGTGATTTTTTTGAATTTGTTTACGGATTTATACTAATCCGCGTTATTTAAAGGTGATGTCTGTCCAGACTATTCTCAATGTGCTGGAAATTGTTTCATAATCTGTGCTCCACGCGTGATTTTTTTTAAATTTGTTTACAGATTTATAATATTTCGCGTTATTTAAAGGTGATGTCTATCGAGACTATTCTCAATGAGCTGGAAATTGTTTTATAATCTGTGCTCCACGCGTGATTTTTTTGAATTTGTTTACGGATTTATACTAATCCGCGTTATTTAAAGGTGATGTCTATCGAGACTATTCTCAATGTGCTGGAAATTCTTTCATAATCTGTGCTCCACGCGTGAATTTATTGAATTTGTTTTCAGATTTATACTATTTCGCGTTATTTAAAGGTGATGTCTATCGAGACTATTCTCAATGTGCTGGAAATTGTTTCATAATCTGTGCTCCACGCGTGATTTTTTTAAAAATTTATTGACAGATTTATACAATTTTGTGTTATTTAAAGGCGATGTCTATAGAGAATTTTTTCAATGTGCTGGAAATTTTTTCACAATCCTTGCTCCAAGCGTGATTTTTTTTTCAATTTTTTTACAGATTTATACTATTTCGCGTTATTTAAAGGTGACGTCTATAGAGGCTATTCTCAATGTGCGAGAAATTGTTTCATAATCTGTGCTCTACGCGTGATTTTTTTAAATTTTTTACAGATTTACACTATTTCGCGTTATTTAAAGGCTATGTCTATCGAGACTATTTTCAATGTGCTGGAAAAAGTTTCACAATCCATGCTCCAAGCGTGATTTTTTTTCAATTTTTTTACAGATTTATACTATTTCACGTTATCTAAAGGTGATGTCTATAGAAGCTACTCTCAATGTCCTGGAAATTGTTTCATAATCTGTGCTCCACGCGTGATTTTTTTAAATCTGTTTACGGATTTATACCATTTCGCGTTATTTAAAGACGATGTCTATCGAAACTATTCTCAATGTGCTGGAAATTGTTTCATAATCTGTGCTCCACGCGTGATTTTTTTAAAATTATTTACAGATTTATACTATTTCGCGTTATTTAAAGGCGATGTCTATCGAGGCTATTCTCATTGTGCGGGAATTTGTTTCATAATCTGTGCTCCACGCGTGATTTTTGTTAATTTGTTTACGGATTTATAATATTTCGCGTTATTTAAAGACGATGTCTATCGAGGCTATACTCAGTGTGCTGGAAATTGTTTCATAATCTATGCTCCAAGCGTGATTTTTTTTTCAATTTCTTTATACTAATTATTACATTTTATACTGTTTCGCATTATTTAAATGTGATGTCTATCGAGGCTATTCTCAATGTCCTGGAAATTGTTTCATAATCTGTGCTCCACGCGTGATTTTTTTAAATTTGTTTACGGATTTATACCATTTCGCGTTATTTAAAGACGATGTCTATCGAGACTATTCTCAATGTGCTGGAAATTGTATAACAATCCATGCTCCAAGCGTGATATTTTTTCAATTTTTTTACAGATGTATACCATTCCGCGTTATTTAAAGGCGATGTCTATCGAGACTATTTTCAATGTGCTGGATATTGTTTCACAATCTATGCTCCAAGCGTGATTTTTTTTAAAATTTGTTTATACTAATTATTACATTTTATACTATTTCGCGTTATTTAAAGGTGATGTCTATGAAGGCTATACTCAATGTGCTGGAAATTGTTTCATAATCTGTGCTCAACGCGTGATTTTTTTCAATTTGTTTACGTCTTTATACTATTTCGCGTTATTTAAAGGCGATGTCTATCGAGACTATTTTCAATGAGCTGGAAATTGTTTCACAAACTATTCTCCAAGCGTGATTTTTTCTTAATTCAATTTGTTTACGTATTTATACTATTTGCGTTATTTAAAGGCGAAGTCTTTCGAGACTATTCTCAATGTGCTGGAAATTGTTTTATAATCTGTGCTCCACGCGTGATTTTTTTGAATTTGTTTACGGATTTATACTAATCCGCGTTATTTAAAGGTGATGTCTATCGAGGCTATTCTCAATGTGCGAGAAATTGTTTCATAATCTGTGCTCTACGCGTGATTTTTTTTAAATTTTTTACAGATTTATACTATTTTGCGTTATTTAAAGGCTATGTCTATCGAGACTATTTTCAATGTGCTGGAAAAAGTTTCACAATCCATGCTCCAAGCGTGATTTTTTTTTCAATTTTTTGATAGATTTATACTATTTCACGTTATCTAAAGGTGATGTCTATCGAGGATATTCTCAATGTGCGGGAAATTTTTTCATAATTTGTGCTCCACGCGTGATTTTTTTTTAATTTGTTTACGGATTTATACCATTTCGCGTTATTTAAAGGTGACGTCTATAGAGGCTATTCTCAATGTGCGAGAAATTGTTTCATAATCTGTGCTCTACGCTTGATTTTTTTTAAATTTTTTACAGATTTATACTATTTCGCGTTATTTAAAGGTTATGTCTATCGAGACTATTCTAAATGTGCGAGAAATTGTTTCATAATCTGTGCTCCACGCTTGATTTATTTGAATTTATTTACAGATTTATACTATTTCGCGTTATTTAAAGGCGATGTCTATCGAGACTATTTTCAATGTGCTGGAAAATGTTTCACAATCCATGCTCCAAGCGTGATTTTTTTTTCAATTTTTTTACAGATGTATACCATTTTTCGTTATTTAAAGGTGATGTCTATGGAGGCTATTCTCAATGGGCTGGAAATTGTTTCATAATTTGTGCTCCACGCGTGATTTTTTTGAATTTGTTTACGGATTTATAACATTTCGCGTTATTTAAAGGTGATGTCTATAGAGGCTATTCTCAGTGTCCTGGAAATTGTTTCATAATCTGTGCTGCACGCGTGATTTTTTTTAATTTGTTTACGGATTTATACTACTTCGCGTTATTTCAAGACGATATCTATCGAGACTATACTCAATGTGCTGAAATTGTTTCATAATCTGTGCTCAACGCGTGATTTTTTTTGAATTTGTTTACAGATTTATACTATTTCGCGTTATTTAAAGACGATGTCTATCGAGGCTATTCTCATTGTGCGGGAAATTGTTTCATAATCTGTGCTCCACGCGTGATTTTTTTTTTCAATTTGTTTATACTAATTATTACATTTTATACTATTTCGCGTTATTTAAAGGTGATGTCTATCGAGACTATTCTCAATGTGCTGGAAATTGTTTCATAATCTGTGCTCCACGCGTGATTTTTGTTAATTTGTTTACGGATTTATACTATTTCGCGTTATTTAAAGACGATGTCTATCGAGGCTATACTCAGTGTGCTGGAAATTGTTTCATAATCTATGCTCCAAGCGTGATTTTTTTTTCAATTTATTTATACTAATTATTACATTTTATACTAATCCGCGTTATTTAAAGGTGATGTCTATCGAGACTATTCTCAATGTTCTGGAAATTGTTTCATAATCTGTGCTCCACGCGTGATTTTTTTGAATTTGTTTACGGATTTATACTAATCCGCGTTATTTAAAGGTGATGTCTGTCCAGACTATTCTCAATGTGCTGGAAATTGTTTCATAATCTGTGCTCCACGCGTGATTTTTTTTAAATTTGTTTACAGATTTATAATATTTCGCGTTATTTAAAGGTGATGTCTATCGAGACTATTCTCAATGAGCTGGAAATTGTTTTATAATCTGTGCTCCACGCGTGATTTTTTTGAATTTGTTTACGGATTTATACTAATCCGCGTTATTTAAAGGTGATGTCTATCGAGACTATTCTCAATGTGCTGGAAATTCTTTCATAATCTGTGCTCCACGCGTGAATTTATTGAATTTGTTTTCAGATTTATACTATTTCGCGTTATTTAAAGGTGATGTCTATCGAGACTATTCTCAATGTGCTGGAAATTGTTTCATAATCTGTGCTCCACGCGTGATTTTTTAAAAAATTTATTTACAGATTTATACTATTTTGCGTTATTTAAAGGTGATGTCTATAGAGAATATTTTCAATGTGCTGGAAATTGTTTCACAATCCATGCTCCTAGCTTGATTTTTTTTTCAATTTTTTTACAGATTTATACTATTTCGCGTTATTTAAAGGTGATGTCTATCGAGGCTATTCTCAATGTGCTGGAAATTGTTTCATAATTTGTGCTGCACGCCTGATTTTTTTGAATTTGTTTACGGATTTATACCATTTCGCGTTATTTAAAGGTGACGTCTATAGAGGCTATTCTCAATGTGCGAGAAATTGTTTCATAATCTGTGCTCTACGCGTGATTTTTTAAAATTTTTTACAGATTTATACTATTTCGCGTTATTTAAAGGCTATGTCTATCGAGACTATTTTCAATGTGCTGGAAAACGTTTCACAATCCATGCTCCAAGCGTGATTTTTTTTTAATTTGTTTACAGAATTGTACTATTTCGCGTTATTTAAAGGCGATGTCTATCGAGACTATTCCAAATGTGCTGGAAATTGTTTCATAATCTGTGCTCCACGCGTGATTTTTTAAAAAAATTATTTACAGATTTATACTATTTTTTGTTACTTAAAGGCGATGTCTATAGAGAATATTTTCAATGTGCTGGAAATTGTTTCACAATCCATGCTCCAAGCGCGATTTTTTTTTCAATTTTTTTACAGATTTATACTATTTCACGTTATCTAAAGGTGATGTGTATCGAGGCTCTTCTCAATGTGCGGGAAATTGTTTCATAATTTGTGCTAGACGCGTGATTTTTTTGAATTTGTTTACGGATTTATACCATTTCGAGATATTTAAAGGTGATGTCTATCGAGACTATTCTAAATGTGCGAGATATTGTTTCATAATCTGTGCTCCACGCGTGATTTTTTTGAATTTATTTACAGATTTATACTATTTTTCGTTATTTAAAGGCGATGTCTATAGAGAATATTTTCAATGTGCTGGAAATTGTTTCACAATCCATGCTCCAAGCGCGATTTTTTTTTCAATTTTTTTACAGATTTATACTATTTCACGTTATCTAAAGGTGATGTGTATCGAGGCTCTTCTCAATGTGCGGGAAATTGTTTCATAATTTGTGCTAGACGCGTGATTTTTTTGAATTTGTTTACGGATTTATACCATTTCGAGATATTTAAAGGTGATGTCTATCGAGACTATTCTAAATGTGCGAGATATTGTTTCATAATCTGTGCTCCACGCGTGATTTTTTTTTAAATTTATTTACAGATTTATACTATTTCGCGTTATTTAAAGGCGATGTCTATCGAGACTATTCTCAATGTGCTGGAAATTGTTTCATAATCTGTGCTCCACGCGTGATATTTTTTAAATTATTTACAGATTTATACTATTTCGCGTTATTCAAAGGCGATGTCTATCGAGGCTATTCTCAATGTGCGAGAAATTGTTTCATAATCTGTGCTCTACGCGTGATTTTTTTTAAATTTTTTACAGATTTATACTATTTTGCGTTATTTAAAGGCTATGTCTATCGAGACTATTTTCAATGTGCTGGAAAACGTTTCACAATCCATGCTCCAAGCGTGATTTTTTTTTCAATTTTTTGATAGATTTATACTATTTCACGTTATCTAAAGGTGATGTCTATCGAGGATATTCTCAATGTGCGGGAAATTGTTTCATAATTTGTGCTCCACGCGTGATTTTTTTTAAATTTGTTTACGGATTTATACCATTTCGCGTTATTTAAAGGTGACGTCTATAGAGGCTATTCTCAATGTGCGAGAAATTGTTTCATAATCTGTGCTCTACGCGTGATTTTTTTTTAATTTTTTACAGATTTATACTATTTCGCGTTATTTAAAGGTTATGTCTATCGAGACTATTCTAAATGTGCGAGAAATTGTTTCATAATCTGTGCTCCACGCTTGATTTATTTGAATTTATTTACAGATTTATACTATTTCGCGTTATTTAAAGGCGATGTCTATCGAGACTATTTTCAATGTGCTGGAAAATGTTTCACAATCCATGCTCCAAGCGTGATTTTTTTTTCAATTTTTTTACAGATGTATACCATTTTTCGTTATTTAAAGGTGATGTCTATGGAGGCTATTCTCAATGGGCTGGAAATTGTTTCATAATTTGTGCTCCACGCGTGATTTTTTTGAATTTGTTTACGGATTTATAACATTTCGCGTTATTTAAAGGTGATGTCTATAGAGGCTATTCTCAGTGTCCTGGAAATTGTTTCATAATCTGTGCTGCACGCGTGATTTTTTTTAATTTGTTTACGGATTTATACTACTTCGCGTTATTTCAAGACGATATCTATCGAGACTATACTCAATGTGCTGAAATTGTTTCATAATCTGTGCTCAACGCGTGATTTTTTTTGAATTTGTTTACAGATTTATACTATTTCGCGTTATTTAAAGACGATGTCTATCGAGGCTATTCTCATTGTGCGGGAAATTGTTTCATAATCTGTGCTCCACGCGTGATTTTTTTTTTCAATTTGTTTATACTAATTATTACATTTTATACTATTTCGCGTTATTTAAAGGTGATGTCTATCGAGACTATTCTCAATGTGCTGGAAATTGTTTCATAATCTGTGCTCCACGCGTGATTTTTGTTAATTTGTTTACGGATTTATACTATTTCGCGTTATTTAAAGACGATGTCTATCGAGGCTATACTCAGTGTGCTGGAAATTGTTTCATAATCTATGCTCCAAGCGTGATTTTTTTTTTCAATTTATTTATACTAATTATTACATTTTATACTAATCCGCGTTATTTAAAGGTGATGTCTATCGAGACCATTCTCAATGTTCTGGAAATTGTTTCATAATCTGTGCTCCACGCGTGATTTTTTTTAAATTTGTTTACAGATTTATAATATTTCGCGTTATTTAAAGGTGATGTCTATCGAGACTATTCTCAATGAGCTGGAAATTGTTTTATTATCTGTGCTCCACGCGTGATTTTTTTGAATTTGTTTACGGATTTATACTAATCCGCGTTATTTAAAGGTGATGTCTATCGAGACTATTCTCAATGTGCTGGAAATTCTTTCATAATCTGTGCTCCACGCGTGAATTTATTGAATTTGTTTTCAGATTTATACTATTTCGCGTTATTTAAAGGTGATGTCTATCGAGACTATTCTCAATGTGCTGGAAATTGTTTCATAATCTGTGCTCCACGCGTGATTTTTTAAAAAATTTATTTACAGATTTATACTATTTTGCGTTATTTAAAGGTGATGTCTATAGAGAATATTTTCAATGTGCTGGAAATTGTTTCACAATCCATGCTCCTAGCGTGATTTTTTTTTTCAATTTTTTTACAGATTTATACTATTTCGCGTTATTTAAAGGTGATGTCTATCGAGGCTATTCTCAATGTGCTGGAAATTGTTTCATAATTTGTGCTGCACGCGTGATTTTTTTGAATTTGTTTACGGATTTATACCATTTCGCGTTATTTAAAGGTGACGTCTATAGAGGCTATTCTCAAAGTGCGAGAAATTGTTTCATAATCTGTGCTCTACGCGTGATTTTTTAAAATTTTTTACAGATTTATACTATTTCGCGTTATTTAAAGGCTATGTCTATCGAGACTATTTTCAATGTGCTGGAAAACGTTTCACAATCCATGCTCCAAGCGTGATTTTTTTTAAATTTGTTTACAGAATTGTACTATTTCGCGTTATTTAAAGGCGATGTCTATCGAGACTATTCCAAATGTGCTGGAAATTGTTTCATAATCTGTGCTCCACGCGTGATTTTTTAAAAAAATTATTTACAGATTTATACTATTTTTTGTTACTTAAAGGCGATGTCTATAGAGAATATTTTCAATGTGCTGGAAATTGTTTCACAATCCATGCTCCAAGCGCGATTTTTTTTTCAATTTTTTTACAGATTTATACTATTTCACGTTATCTAAAGGTGATGTGTATCGAGGCTCTTCTCAATGTGCGGGAAATTGTTTCATAATTTGTGCTAGACGCGTGATTTTTTTGAATTTGTTTACGGATTTATACCATTTCGAGATATTTAAAGGTGATGTCTATCGAGACTATTCTAAATGTGCGAGATATTGTTTCATAATCTGTGCTCCACGCGTGATTTTTTTGAATTTATTTACAGATTTATACTATTTTTCGTTATTTAAAGGCGATGTCTATAGAGAATATTTTCAATGTGCTGGAAATTGTTTCACAATCCATGCTCCAAGCGTGATTTTTTTTTCAATTTTTTTACAGATTTATACTATTTCGCGTTATTTAAAGGTGATGTCTATCGAGGCTATTCTCAATGTGCTGGAAATTGTTTCATAATTTGTGCTGCACGCGTGATTTTTTTGAATTTGTTTACAGATTTATACTATTTCGCGTTATTTAAAGGTGATGTCTATCGAGACTATTCTAAATGTGCGAGATATTGTTTCATAATCTGTGCTCCACGCGTGATTTTTTTTTAATTTATTTACAGATTTATACTATTTCGCGTTATTTAAAGGCGATGTCTATCGAGACTATTCTCAATGTGCTGGAAATTGTTTCATAATCTGTGCTCCACGCGTGATATTTTTTAAATTATTTACAGATTTATACTATTTCGCGTTATTCAAAGGCGATGTCTATCGAGGCTATTCTCATTGTGCGGGAAATTGTTTCATAATCTATGCTCCACGCGTGATTTTTGTTAATTTGTTTACGGATTTATACTATTTCGCGTTATTTAAAGACGATGTCTATCGAGGCTATACTCAGTGTGCTGGAAATTGTTTCATAATCTATGCTCCAAGCGTGATTTTTTTTTTTCAATTTGTTTATACTAATTATTACATTTTATACTGTTTCGCATTATTTAAAGGTGATGTCTATCGAGGCTATTCTCAATGTGCTGGAAATTGTTTCATAATTTGTGCTGCACGCGTGATTTTTTTGAATTTGTTTACAGATTTATACTATTTCGCGTTATTTAAAGGTGATGTCTATCGAGACTATTCTAAATGTGCGAGATATTGTTTCATAATCTGTGTTCCACGCGTGATTTTTTTTTAATTTATTTACAGATTTATACTATTTCGCGTTATTTAAAGGCGATGTCTATCGAGACTATTCTCAATGTGCTGGAAATTGTTTCATAATCTGTGCTCCACGCGTGATATTTTTTAAATTATTTACAGATTTATACTATTTCGCGTTATTCAAAGGCGATGTCTATCGAGGCTATTCTCATTGTCCTGGAAATTGTTTCATAATCTGTGCTCCACGCGTGATTTTTTTAAATTTGTTTACGGATTTATACCATTTCGCGTTATTTAAAGGTGATGTCTATAGAGGCTATTCTCAGTGTCCTGGAAATTGTTTCATAATCTGTGCTGCACGCGTGATTTTTTTTTAATTTGTTTACGGATTTATACCATTTCGCGTTATTTAAAGGTGACGTCTATAGAGGCTATTCTCAATGTGCGAGAAATTGTTTCATAATCTGTGCTCTACGCGTGATTTTTTTTAAATTTTTTACAGATTTATACTATTTCGCGTTATTTAGAGGCGATGACTATCGAGTCTATTTTCAATGAGCTGGAAATTGTTTCACAAACTATTCTCCAAACGTGATTTTTTCTTATTTCAATTTGTTTACGTATTTATACTATTTGCGTTATTTAAAGGCGAAGTCTTTGGAGACTATTCTCAATGTGCTGGAAATTGTTTTATAATCTGTGCTCCACGCGTGATTTTTTTGAATTTGCTTAGGGATTTATACTAATCCGCGTCATTTAAAGGTGATGTCTATCGAGACTATTCTCAATGTGCTGGAAATTGCCTCATAATCTGTGCTCCAGGCGTGATTTTTTTAAAAATTTATTTACAGATTTATACTATTTTGCGTTATTTAAAGGCGATGTCTATAGAGAATATTTTCAATGTGCTGGAAATTGTTTCACAATCCATGCTCCAAGCGTGATTTTTTTTTCAATTTTTGGAGAGATTTATACTATTTCACGTTATCTAAAGGTGATGTCTATCGAGGCTATTCTCAATGTGCGGGAAATTGTTTCATAATTTGTGCTCCACGCGTGATTTTTTTTAATTTGTTTACGGATTTATACCATTTCGCGTTATTTAAAGGTGACGTCTATAGAGGCTATTCTCAATGTGCGAGAAATTGTTTCATAATCTGTGCTCTACGCGTGATTTTTTTAAAATTTTTTACAGATTTATACTATTTCGCGTTATTTAAAGGCTATGTCTATCGAGACTATTTTCAATGTGATGGAAAACTTTTCACAATCCATGCTCCAAGCGTGATTTTTTTTTCAATTTTTGGATAGATTTATACTATTTCACGTTATCTAAAGGTGATGTCTATCGAGGCTATTCTCAATGTGCGGGAAATTGTATCATAATTTGTGCAAAACGCGTGATTTTTTTTAATTTGTTTACAGATTTATACTATTTCGCGTTATTTAAAGGTGATGTCTATCGATACTATTCTAAATGTGCGAGAAATTGTTTCATAATTTGTGCTCCACGCGTGATTTTTTTGAATTTGCTTACGGATTTATACCATTTCGCGTTATTTAAAGGTGATGTCTATAGAGGCTATTCTCAGTGTCCTGGAAATTGTTTCATAATCTGTGCTGCACGCGTGATTTTTTTTTAATTTGTTTACGGATTTATACTATTTCGCGTTATTTCAAGACGATGTCTATGGAGACTATTTTCAATGTGCTGAAATTGTTTCATAATCTGTCCTCCACGCGTGATTTTTTTTTTCAATTTGTTTATACTAATTATTACATTTTATACTATTTCGCGTTATTTAAAGGTGATGTCTATCGAGACTATTCTCAATGTGCTGGAAATTGTTTCATAATCTGTCCTCCACGCGTGATTTTTGTTAATTTGTTTACGGATTTATACTATTTCGCGTTATTTAAAGACGATGTCTATCGAGGCTATACTCAGTGTGCTGGAAATTGTTTCATAATCTATGCTCCAAGCGTGATTTTTTTTTTCAATTTGTTTATACTAATTATTACATTTTATACTAATCCGCGTTATTTAAAGGTGATGTCTATCGAGACTATTCTCAATGTGCTGGAAATTGTTTCATAATCTGTGCTCCACGCGTGATTTTTTTTGAATTTGTTTACGGATTTATACTAATCCGCGTTATTTAAAGGTGATGTCTATCCAGACTATTCTCAATGTGCTGGAAATTGTTTCATAATCTGTGCTCCACGCGTGATTTTTTTTAAAAATTTATTTACAGATTTATACTATTTTGCGTTATTTAAAGGCGATGTCTATAGAGAATATTTTCAATGTGCTGGAAATTGTTTCACAATCCATGCTCAAAGCGTGATTTTTTTTTTCAATTTTTTTACAGATTTATACTATTTCGCGTTATTTAAAGGTGATGTCTATCGAGGCTATTCTCAATGTGCTGGAAATTGTTTCATAATTTGTGCTCCACGCGTGATTTTTTTTAATTTGTTTACAGATTTATACAATTTCGCGTTATTTAAAGGCGATGTCTATCGAGGCTATTCTCATTGTGCGGGAAATTGTTTCATAATTTGTGCTCCACGCGTGATTTTTTTTTTCAATTTGTTTATACTAATTATTACATTTTATAATATTTCGCGTTAATTAAAGGTGATGTCTATCGAGACTATTCTCAATGTGCCGGAAATTGTTTCATAATCTGTGCTCCACGCGTGATTTTTGTTAATTTGTTTACGGATTTATACTATTTCGCGTTATTTAAAGACGATGTCTATCGAGGCTATACTCAGTGTGCTGGAAATTGTTTCATAATCTATGCTCCAAGTGTGATTTTTTTTTCCATTTGTTTATACTAATTATGACATTTTATACTAATCCGCGTTATTTAAAGGTGATTTCTATGGAGACTATTCTTAATGTGCTGGAAATTGTTTCATAATCTGTGCTCCACGCGTGATTTTTTTTAATTTGTTTACGGATTTATACTAATCCGCGTTATTTAAAGGTGATGTCTATCCAGACTATTCTCAATGTGCTGGAAATTGTTTCATAATCTGTGCTCCACGCGTGATTTTTTTTAATTTGTTTACAGATTTATAATATTTCGCGTTATTTAAAGGTGATGTCTATCGAGACTATTCTCAATGTGCTGGAAATTCTTTCATAATCTGTGCTCCACGCGTGATTTTATTGAATTGGTTTACAGATTTATACTATTTCGCGTTATTTAAAGGTGATGTCTATCGAGACTATTCTCAATGTGCTGGAAATTGTTTCATAATCTGCGCTCCACGCGTGATTTTTTAAAAAATTTATTTACAGATTTATACTATTTTGCGTTATTTAAAGGCGATGTCTATAGAGAATATTTTCAATGTGCTGGAAATTGTTTCACAATCCATGCTCCAAGCGTGATTTTTTTTTTCAATTTTTTTACAGATTTATACTATTTCGCGTTATTTAAAGGTGATGTCTATCGAGGCTATTCTCAATGTGCTGGAAATTGTTTCATAATCTGTGCTCTACGCGTGATTTTTTAAAATTTTTTACAGATTTATACTATTTCGCGTTATTTAAAGGCTATGTCTATCGAGACTATCTTCAATGTGCTGGAAAACGTTTCACAATCCATGCTCCAAGCGTGATTTTTTTCAATTTGTTTACGTCTTTATACTATTTCGCGTTATTTAAAGGCGATGTCTATCGAGACTATTTTCAATGAGCTAGAAATTGTTTCACAAACTAATCTCCAAGCGTGATTTTTTCTTATTTCAATTTGTTTACGGATTTATACTATTTGCGTTATTTAAAGGCGAAGTCTTTCGAGACTATTCTCAATGTGCTGGAAATTGTTTTATAATCTGTGCTCCACGGGTGATTTTTTTGAATTTGTTTACGGATTTATACTAATCCGCGTTATTTAAAGGTGATGTCTATCGAGACTATTCTCAATGTGCTGGAATTTCTTTCATAATCTGTGCTCCAGGCGTGATTTTTTTTTAAATTTATTTACAGATTTATACTATTTTGCGTTATTTAAAGGCGATGTCTATAGAGAATATTTTTAATGTGTTGGAAATTGTTTCACAATCCATGCTCCAAGCGTGATTTTTTTTTCAATTTTTTTACAGATTTATACTATTTCGCGTTATTTAAAGGTGATGTCTATCGAGACTATTCTCAATGTGCTGAAATTGTTTCATAATCTGTGCTCCACGCGTGATTTTTTTTGAATTTGTTTACAGATTTATACTAATTCGCGTTATTTAAAGGTGATGTCTATCGAGACTATTCTAAATGTGCGAGATATTGTTTCATAATCTGTGCTCCACGCGTGATATTTTTTAAATTATTTACAGATTTATACTATTTCGCGTTATTTAAAGGCGATGTCTATCGAGGATATTCTCATTGTGCGGGTAATTGTTTCATAATCTGTGCTCCACGCGTGATTTTTTTTCAATTTGTTTATACTAATTATTACATTTTATAATATTTCGCGTTATTTAAAGGTGATGTCTATCGAGACTATTCTCAATGTGCTGGAAATTGTTTCATAATCTGTGCTCCACGCGTGATTTTTGTTAATTTGTTTACGGATTTATACTATTTCGCGTTATTTAAAGACGATGTCTATCGAGGCTATACTAAATGTGCTGGAAATTGTTTCATAATCTGTGCTCCACGCGTGATTTTTTTAAAATTTGTTTACAGATTTATAATATTTCGCGTTATTTAAAGGTGATGTCTATCGAGACTATTCTCAATGAGCTGGAAATTGTTTTATAATCTGTGCTCCACGCGTGATTTTTTTTTAATTTGTTTACGGATTTATACTAATCCGCGTTATTTAAAGGTGATGTCTATCGAGACTATTCTCAATGTGCTGGAAATTCTTTCATAATCTGTGCTCCACGCGAGATTTTATTGAATTTGTTTTCAGATTTATACTATTTCACGTTATTTAAAGGTGATGTCTATCGAGACTATTCTCAATGTGCTGGAAATTGTTTCATAATCTGTGCTCCACGCGTGATTTTTTTAAAAAATTATTTACAGATTTATACTATTTTGCGTTATTTAAAGGCGATGTCTATAGAGAATATTTTCAATGTGCTGGAAATTGTTTCACAATCCATGCTCCAAGCGTGATTATGTTTTCAATTTTTTTACAGATTTATACTATTTCGCGTTATTTAAAGGTGATGTCTATCGAGGATATTCTCAATGTGCTGGAAATTGTTTCATAATTTGTGCTCCACGCGTGATTTTTTTGAATTTGTTTACGGATTTATACAATTTCGCGTTATTTAAAGGTGACGTCTATAGAGGCTATTCTCAATGTGCGAGAAATTGTTTCATAATCTGTGCTCTACGCGTGATTTTTTAAAATTTTTTATAGATTTATACTATTTCGCGTTATTTAAAGGCTATGTCTATCGAGACTATTTTCAATATGCTGGAAAACGTTTCACAATCCATGTTCCAAGCGTGATTTTTTTTTTTGAATTTGTTTACAGATTTATACTATTTCGCGTTATTTAAAGGTGATGTCTATCGAGACTATTCTAAATGTGCGAGATATTGTTTCATAATCTGTGCTCCACGCGTGATTTTTTTGAATTTATTTACAGATTTATACTATTTCGCGTTATTTAAAGGCGATGACTATCGAGACTATTCTCAATGTGCTGGAAATTGTTTTATAATCTGTGCTCCACGCGTGATTTTTTAAAAAAATTATTTACAGATTTATACTATTTTGCGTTATTTAAAGGCGATGTCTATAGAGAATATTTTCAATGTGCTGGAAATTGTTTCACAATCCATGCTCCAAGCGCGATTTTTTTTTTCAATTTTTTTACAGATTTATACTATTTCACGATATCTAAAGGTGATGTATATCGAGGCTATTCTCAATGTGCGGGAAATTGTTTCATAATTTGTGCTAGACGCGTGATTTTTTAAAATTTGTTTACGGATTTATACCATTTCGCGTTATTTAAAGGTGATGTCTATAGAAGCTATTCTCAATGTCCTGGAAATTGTTTCATAATCTGTGCTCCACGCGTCATTTTTTTAAATTTTTTTACGGATTTATACCATTTCGCGTTATTTAAAGGTGATGTCTATCGAGACTATTCTAAATGTGCGAGATATTGTTTCATAATCTGTGCTCCACGCGTGATTTTTTTAAATTTGTTTAAAGATTTATACTATTTCGCGTTATTTAAAGGCGATGTCTAGCGAGACTATTCTCAATGAGCTGGAAATTGTTTCATAATCTGTGCTCCACGCTTGATATTTTTTAAATTATTAACAGATTTATACTATTTCGCGTTATTTAAAGGCGATGTCTATCGAGGCTATTCTCATTGTGCGGGAAATTGTTTCATAATCTGTGCTCCACGCGTGATTTTTGTTAATTTGTTTACGGATTTATACGATTTCGCGTTATTTAAAGACGATGTCTATCGAGGCTATACTCAGTGTGCTGGAAATTGTTTCATAATCTATGCTCCAAGCGTGATTTTTTTTTCAATTTGTTTATACTAATTATTACATTTTATACTAATCCGCGTTATTTAAAGGTGACGTCTATCGAGACTATTCTCAATGTGCTGGAAATTGTTTCATAATCTGTGCTCCACGCGTGATTTTTTTTTAATTTGTTTACAGATTTATAGTATTTCGCGTTATTTAAACATGATGTCTATCGAGGATATTCTCATTGTGCGGGAAATTGTTTCATAATCTGTGCTCCACGCGTGATTTTTTTTTCAATTTGTTTATACTAATTATTACATTTTATAATATTTCGCGTTATTTAAAGGTGATGTCTATCGAGACTATTCTCAATGTGCTGGAAATTGTTTCATAATCTGTGCTCCACGCGTGATTTTTGTTAATTTGTTTACGGATTTATACTATTTCGCGTTATTTAAAGGTGATGTCTTTCCAGACTATTCTCAATGTGCTGGAAATTGTTTCATAATCTGTGCCCCACGCGTGATTTTTTTTTAATTTGTTTACAGATTTATAATATTTCGCGTTATTTAAAGGTGATGTGTATCGAGACTATTCTGAATGAGCTGGAAATTGTTTTATAATCTGTGCTCCACGTGTGATTTTTTTGAATTTGTTTACGGATTTATACTAATCCGCATTATTTAAAGGTGATGTCTATCGAGACTATTCTCAATGTGCTGGAAATTCTTTCATAATCTGTGCTCCACGCGTGATTTTATTGAATTTGTTTTCAGATTTATACTATTTCGCTTTATTTAAAGGTGATGTCTATCGAGACTATACTCAATGTGCTGGAAATTGTTTCATAATCTGTGCTCCACGCGTGATTTTTTTAAAAATTTATTTACAGATTTATACTATTTCGCGTTATTTAAAGGTGATGTCTATCGAGACTATTCTAAATGTGCGAGATATTGTTTCATAATCTGTGCTCCACGCGTGATTTTTTTGAATTTATTTACAGATTTATACTATTTCGCGTTATTTAAAGGCGATGACTATCGAAACTATTCTCAATGTGCTGGAAATTGTTTTATAATCTGTGCTCCACGCGTGATTTAAAAAAAAAATTATTTACAGATTTATACTATTTTGCGTTATTTAAAGGCGATGTCTATCGAGGCTATTCTCATTGTGCGGGAAATTGTTTCATAATCTGTGCTCCACGCGTGATTTTTTTTTCAATTTTTTTACAGATTTATACTATTTCACGATATCTAAAGGTGATGTCTATCGAGGCTATTCTCAATGTGCGGGAAATTGTTTCATAATTTGTGCTAGACGCCTGATTTTTTAAAATTTGTTTACGGATTTATACCATTTCGCGTTATTTAAAGGTGATGTCTATAGAAGCTATTCTCAATGTCCTGGAAATTGCTTCATAATCTGTGCTCCACGCGTCATTTTTTTAAATTTGTTTACGGATTTATACCATTTCGCGTTATTTAAAGGTGATGTCTATCGAGACTATTCTAAATGTGCGAGATATTGTTTCATAATCTGTGCTCCACGCGTGATTTTTTTTAATTTATTTACAGATTTATACTATTTCGCGTTATTTAAAGGCGATGTCTATCGAGACTATTCTCAATGAGCTGGAAATTGTTTCATAATCTGTGCTCCACGCGTGATATTTTTTAAATTATTTACAGATTTATACTATTTCGCGTTATTTAAAGGCTATGTCTATCGAGACTATCTTCAATGTGCTGGAAAACGTTTCACAATCCATGCTCCAAGCGTGATTTTTTTCAATTTGTTTACGTCTTTATACTATTTCGCGTTATTTAAAGGCGATGTCTATCGAGACTATTTTCAATGAGCTAGAAATTGTTTCACAAACTAATCTCCAAGCGTGATTTTTTCTTATTTCAATTTGTTTACGGATTTATACTATTTGCGTTATTTAAAGGCGAAGTCTTTCGAGACTATTCTCAATGTGCTGGAAATTGTTTTATAATCTGTGCTCCACGGGTGATTTTTTTGAATTTGTTTACGGATTTATACTAATCCGCGTTATTTAAAGGTGATGTCTATCGAGACTATTCTCAATGTGCTGGAATTTCTTTCATAATCTGTGCTCCAGGCGTGATTTTTTTTAAAATTTATTTACAGATTTATACTATTTTGCGTTATTTAAAGGCGATGTCTATAGAGAATATTTTTAATGTGTTGGAAATTGTTTCACAATCCATGCTCCAAGCGTGATTTTTTTTTCAATTTTTTTACAGATTTATACTATTTCGCGTTATTTAAAGGTGATGTCTATCGAGACTATTCTCAATGTGCTGAAATTGTTTCATAATCTGTGCTCCACGCGTGATTTTTTTTTAATTTGTTTACAGATTTATACTAATTCGCGTTATTTAAAGGTGATGTCTATCGAGACTATTCTAAATGTGCGAGATATTGTTTCATAATCTGTGCTCCACGCGTGATATTTTTAAAATTATTTACAGATTTATACTATTTCGCGTTATTTAAAGGCGATGTCTATCGAGGATATTCTCATTGTGCGGGTAATTGTTTCATAATCTGTGCTCCACGCGTGATTTTTTTTCAATTTGTTTATACTAATTATTACATTTTATAATATTTCGCGTTATTTAAAGGTGATGTCTATCGAGACTATTCTCAATGTGCTGGAAATTGTTTCATAATCTGTGCTCCACGCGTGATTTTTGTTAATTTGTTTACGGATTTATACTATTTCGCGTTATTTAAAGACGATGTCTATCGAGGCTATACTAAATGTGCTGGAAATTGTTTCATAATCTGTGCTCCACGCGTGATTTTTTTAAAATTTGTTTACAGATTTATAATATTTCGCGTTATTTAAAGGTGATGTCTATCGAGACTATTCTCAATGAGCTGGAAATTGTTTTATAATCTGTGCTCCACGCGTGATTTTTTTTTAATTTGTTTACGGATTTATACTAATCCGCGTTATTTAAAGGTGATGTCTATCGAGACTATTCTCAATGTGCTGGAAATTCTTTCATAATCTGTGCTCCACGCGAGATTTTATTGAATTTGTTTTCAGATTTATACTATTTCACGTTATTTAAAGGTGATGTCTATCGAGACTATTCTCAATGTGCTGGAAATTGTTTCATAATCTGTGCTCCACGCGTGATTTTTTAAAAAAATTATTTACAGATTTATACTATTTTGCGTTATTTAAAGGCGATGTCTATAGAGAATATTTTCAATGTGCTGGAAATTGTTTCACAATCCATGCTCCAAGCGTGATTATGTTTTCAATTTTTTTACAGATTTATACTATTTCGCGTTATTTAAAGGTGATGTCTATCGAGGATATTCTCAATGTGCTGGAAATTGTTTCATAATTTGTGCTCCACGCGTGATTTTTTTGAATTTGTTTACGGATTTATACAATTTCGCGTTATTTAAAGGTGACGTCTATAGAGGCTATTCTCAATGTGCGAGAAATTGTTTCATAATCTGTGCTCTACGCGTGATTTTTTTAAATTTTTTATAGATTTATACTCTTTCGCGTTATTTAAAGGTGATGTCTATCGAGACTATTCTAAATGTGCGAGATACTGTTTCATAATCTGTGCTCCACGCGTGATTTTTTTAAATTTGTTTAAAGATTTATACTATTTCGCGTTATTTAAAGGCGATGTCTAGCGAGACTATTCTCAATGAGCTGGAAATTGTTTCATAATCTGTGCTCCACGCTTGATATTTTTTAAATTATTAACAGATTTATACTATTTCGCGTTATTTAAAGGCGATGTCTATCGAGGCTATTCTCATTGTGCGGGAAATTGTTTCATAATCTGTGCTCCACGCGTGATTTTTGTTAATTTGTTTACGGATTTATACGATTTCGCGTTATTTAAAGACGATGTCTATCGAGGCTATACTCAGTGTGCTGGAAATTGTTTCATAATCTGTGCTCCACGCGTGATTTTTTTTTAATTTGTTTACAGATTTATAGTATTTCGCGTTATTTAAACATGATGTCTATCGAGGATATTCTCATTGTGCGGGAAATTGTTTCATAATCTGTGCTCCACGCGTGATTTTTTTTTCAATTTGTTTATACTAATTATTACATTTTATAATATTTCGCGTTATTTAAAGGTGATGTCTATCGAGACTATTCTCAATGTGCTGGAAATTGTTTCATAATCTGTGCTCCACGCGTGATTTTTGTTAATTTGTTTACGGATTTATACTATTTCGCGTTATTTAAAGACGATGTCTATCGAGGCTATACTCAGTGTGCTGGAAATTGTTTCATAATCTATGCTCCAAGCGTGATTTTTTTTTCAATTTGTTTATACTAATTATTACATTTTACACTAATCCGCGTTATTTAAAGGTGACGTCTATCGAGACTATTCTCAATGTGCTGGAAATTGTTTCATAATCTGTGCTCCACGCGTGATTTTTTTTAAATTTGTTTACAGATTTATAGTATTTCGCGTTATTTAAACATGATGTCTATCGAGGATATTCTCATTGTGCGGGAAATTGTTTCATAATCTGTGCTCCACGCGTGATTTTTTTTTCAATTTGTTTATACTAATTATTACATTTTATAATATTTCGCGTTATTTAAAGGTGATGTCTATCGAGACTATTCTCAATGTGCTGGAAATTGTTTCATAATCTGTGCTCCACGCGTGATTTTTGTTAATTTGTTTACGGATTTATACTATTTCGCGTTATTTAAAGACGATGTCTATCGAGGCTATACTCAGTGTGCTGGAAATTGTTTCATAATCTATGCTCCAAGCGTGATTTTTTTTTCAATTTGTTTATACTAATTATTACATTTTATACTAATCCTCGTTATTTAAAGGTGATGTCTTTCCAGACTATTCTCAATGTGCTGGAAATTGTTTCATAATCTGTGCCCCACGCGTGATTTTTTTTTAATTTGTTTACAGATTTATAATATTTCGCGTTATTTAAAGGTGATGTGTATCGAGACTATTCTGAATGAGCTGGAAATTGTTTTATAATCTGTGCTCCACGCGTGATTTTTTTGAATTTATTTACAGATTTATACTATTTCGCGTTATTTAAAGGCGATGACTATCGAGACTATTCTCAATGTGCTGGAAATTGTTTTATAATCTGTGCTCCACGCGTGATTTTTTAAAAAAATTATTTACAGATTTATACTATTTTGCGTTATTTAAAGGCGATGTCTATAGAGAATATTTTCAATGTGCTGGAAATTGTTTCACAATCCATGCTCCAAGCGCGATTTTTTTTTTCAATTTTTTTACAGATTTATACTATTTCACGATATCTAAAGGTGATGTATATCGAGGCTATTCTCAATGTGCGGGAAATTGTTTCATAATTTGTGCTAGACGCGTGATTTTTTAAAATTTGTTTACGGATTTATACCATTTCGCGTTATTTAAAGGTGATGTCTATAGAAGCTATTCTCAATGTCCTGGAAATTGTTTCATAATCTGTGCTCCACGCGTCATTTTTTTAAATTTTTTTACGGATTTATACCATTTCGCGTTATTTAAAGGTGATGTCTATCGAGACTATTCTAAATGTGCGAGATATTGTTTCATAATCTGTGCTCCACGCGTGATTTTTTTAAATTTGTTTAAAGATTTATACTATTTCGCGTTATTTAAAGGCGATGTCTAGCGAGACTATTCTCAATGAGCTGGAAATTGTTTCATAATCTGTGCTCCACGCGTGATTTTTGTTAATTTGTTTACGGATTTATACGATTTCGCGTTATTTAAAGACGATGTCTATCGAGGCTATACTCAGTGTGCTCGAAATTGTTTCATAATCTGTGCTCCACGCGTGATTTTTTTTAATTTGTTTACAGATTTATAGTATTTCGCGTTATTTAAACATGATGTCTATCGAGGATATTCTCATTGTGCGGGAAATTGTTTCATAATCTGTGCTCCACGCGTGATTTTTTTTCAATTTGTTTATACTAATTATTACATTTTATAATATTTCGCGTTATTTAAAGGTGATGTCTATCGAGACTATTCTCAATGTGCTGGAAATTGTTTCATAATCTGTGCTCCACGCGTGATTTTTGTTAATTTGTTTACGGATTTATACTATTTCGCGTTATTTAAAGACGATGTCTATCGAGGCTATACTCAGTGTGCTGGAAATTGTTTCATAATCTATGCTCCAAGCGTGATTTTTTTTTCAATTTGTTTATACTAATTATTACATTTTATACTAATCCGCGTTATTTAAAGATGACGTCTATCGAGACTATTCTCAATGTGCTGGAAATTGTTTCATAATCTGTGCTCCACGCGTGATTTTTTTTAAATTTGTTTACAGATTTATAGTATTTCGCGTTATTTAAACATGATGTCTATCGAGGATATTCTCATTGTGCGGGAAATTGTTTCATAATCTGTGCTCCACGCGTGATTTTTTTTTCAATTTGTTTATACTAATTATTACATTTTATAATATTTCGCGTTATTTAAAGGTGATGTCTATCGAGACTATTCTCAATGTGCTGGAAATTGTTTCATAATCTGTGCTCCACGCGTGATTTTTGTTAATTTGTTTACGGATTTATACTATTTCGCGTTATTTAAAGACGATGTCTATCGAGGCTATACTCAGTGTGCTGGAAATTGTTTCATAATCTATGCTCCAAGCGTGATTTTTTTTTCAATTTGTTTATACTAATTATTACATTTTATACTAATCCTCGTTATTTAAAGGTGATGTCTTTCGAGACTATTCTCAATGTGCTGGAAATTGTTTCATAATCTGTGCTCCACGCGTGATTTTTTTGAATTTGTTTACGGATTTATACTAATCCGCGTTATTTAAAGGTGATGTCTTTCCAGACTATTCTCAATGTGCTGGAAATTGTTTCATAATCTGTGCCCCACGCGTGATTTTTTTTTAATTTGTTTACAGATTTATAATATTTCGCGTTATTTAAAGGTGATGTGTATCGAGACTATTCTGAATGAGCTGGAAATTGTTTTATAATCTGTGCTCCCGCGTGATTTTTTTGAATTTGTTTACGGATTTATACTAATCCGCATTATTTAAAGGTGATGTCTATCGAGACTATTCTCAATGTGCTGGAAATTCTTTCATAATCTGTGCTCCACGCGTGATTTTATTGAATTTGTTTTCAGATTTATACTATTTCGCGTTATTTAAAGGTGATGTCTATCGAGACTATACTCAATGTGCTGGAAATTGTTTCATAATCTGTGCTCCACGCGTGATTTTTTTAAAAATTTATTTACAGATTTATACTATTTCGCGTTATTTAAAGGTGATGTCTATCGAGACTATTCTAAATGTGCGAGATATTGTTTCATAATCTGTGCTCCACGCGTGATTTTTTTGAATTTATTTACAGATTTATACTATTTCGCGTTATTTAAAGGCGATGACTATCGAAACTATTCTCAATGTGCTGGAAATTGTTTTATAATCTGTGCTCCACGCGTGATTTAAAAAAAAAATTATTTACAGATTTATACTATTTTGCGTTATTTAAAGGCGATGTCTATCGAGGCTATTCTCATTGTGCGGGAAATTGTTTCATAATCTGTGCTCCACGCGTGATTTTTTTTTTCAATTTTTTTACAGATTTATACTATTTCACGATATCTAAAGGTGATGTCTATCGAGGCTATTCTCAATGTGCGGGAAATTGTTTCATAATTTGTGCTAGACGCCTGATTTTTTAAAATTTGTTTACGGATTTATACCATTTCGCGTTATTTAAAGGTGATGTCTATAGAAGCTATTCTCAATGTCCTGGAAATTGTTTCATAATCTGTGCTCCACGCGTCATTTTTTTAAATTTGTTTACGGATTTATACCATTTCGCGTTATTTAAAGGTGATGTCTATCGAGACAATTCTAAATGTGCGAGATATTGTTTCATAATCTGTTCTCCACGCGTGATTTTTTTAAATTTATTTACAGATGTATACTATTTCGCGTTATTTAAAGGCGATGTCTATCGAGACTATTCTCAATGAGCTGGAAATTGTTTCATAATCTGTGCTCCACGCGTGATATTTTTTAAATTATTTACAGATTTATACTATTTCGCGTTATTTAAAGGCGATGTCTATCGAGGCTATTCTCATTGTGCGGGAAATTGTTTCATAATCTGTGCTCCACGCGTGATTTTTGTTAATTTGTTTACGGATTTATACGATTTCGCGTTATTTAAAGACGATGTCTATCGAGGCTATACTCAGTGTGCTGGAAATTGTTTCATAATCTATGCTCCAAGCGTGATTTTTTTTTCAATTTGTTTATACTAATTATTACATTTTATACTAATCCGCGTTATTTAAAGGTGATGTCTATCGAGACTATTCTCAATGTGCTGGAAATTGTTTCATAATCTGTGCTCCACGCGTGATATTTTCGAATTTGTTTACGGATTTATACTAATCCGCGTTATTTAAAGGTGATGTCTATCCAGACTATTCTCAATGTGCTGGAAATTGTTTCATAATCTGTGCTCCACGCGTGATTTTTTTTGAATTTGTTTACAGATTTATACTATTTCGCCTTATTTAAAGGTGATGTCTATCGAGGATATTCTCAATGTGCGGGAAATTGTTTCATAATTTGTGCTAGACGCGTGATTTTTTAAAAATATGTTTACAGATTTATAATATTTCGCGTTATTTAAAGGTGATGTCTATCGAGACTATTCTCAATGAGCTGGAAATTGTTTTATAATCTGTGCTCCACGCGTGATTTTTTTTTAATTTGTTTACGGATTTATACTAATCCGCGTTATTTAAAGGTGATGTCTATCGAGACTATACTCAATGTGCTGGAAATTCTTTCATAATCTGTGCTCCACGCGTGATTTTATTGAATTTGTTTTCAGATTTATACTATTTCACGTTATTTAAAGGTGATGTCTATCGAGACTATTCTCAATGTGCTGGAAATTGTTTCATAATCTGTGCTCCACGCGTGATTTTTTAAAAAAATTATTTACAGATTTATACTATTTTGCATTATTTAAAGGCGATGTCTATAGAGAATATTTTCAATGTGCTGGAAATTGTTTCACAATCCATGCTCCAAGCGTGATTATGTTTTCAATTTTTTTACAGATTTATACTATTTCGCGTTATTTAAAGGTGATGTCTATCGAGGATATTCTCAATGTGCTGGAAATTGTTTCATAATTTGTGCTCCACGCGTGATTTTTTTGAATTTGATACGGATTTATACAATTTCGCGTTATTTAAAGGTGACGTCTATAGAGGCTATTCTCAATGTGCGAGAAATTGTTTCATAATCTGTGCTCTACGCGTGATTTTTTTAAATTTTTTATAGATTTATACTATTTCGCGTTATTTAAAGGCTATGTCTATCGAGACTATTTTCAATGTGCTGGAAAACGTTTCACAATCCATGTTCCAAGCGTGATTTTTTTTGAATTTCTTTACAGATTTATACTATTTCGCGTTATTTAAAGGTGATGTCTATCGAGACTATTCTAAATGTGCGAGATATTGTTTCATAATCTGTGCTCCACGCGTGATTTTTTTGAATTTATTTACAGATTTATACTATTTCGCGTTATTTAAAGGCGATGACTATCGAGACTATTCTCAATGTGCTGGAAATTGTTTTATAATCTGTGCTCCACGCGTGATTTTTTAAAAAAAATTATTTACAGATTTATACTATTTTGCGTTATTTAAAGGCGATGTCTATAGAGAATATTTTCAATGTGCTGGAAATTGTTTCACAATCCATGCTCCAAGCGCGATTTTTTTTTTCAATTTTTTTACAGATTTATACTATTTCACGATATCTAAAGGTGATGTATATCGAGGCTATTCTCAATGTGCGGGAAATTGTTTCATAATTTGTGCTAGACGCGTGATTTTTTAAAATTTGTTTACGGATTTATACCATTTCGCGTTATTTAAAGGTGATGTCTATAGAAGCTATTCTCAATGTCCTGGAAATTGTTTCATAATCTGTGCTCCACGCGTCATTTTTTTAAATTTGTTTACGGATTTATACCATTTCGCGTTATTTAAAGGTGATGTCTATCGAGACTATTCTAAATGTGCGAGATATTGTTTCATAATCTGTGCTCCACGCGTGATTTTTTTAAATTTATTTAAAGATTTATACTATTTCGCGTTATTTAAAGGCGATGTCTATCGAGACTATTCTCAATGAGCTGGAAATTGTTTCATAATCTGTGCTCCACGCTTGATATTTTTAAAATTTTAATTTGTTTAATTTGTTTTTTTGAATTTGTTTACAGATTTATACTATTTCGCGTTATTTAAAGGTGATGTCTATCGAGGATATTCTCATTGTGCGGGAAATTGTTTCATAATCTGTGCTCCACGCGTGATTTTTTTTTCAATTTGTTTATACTAATTATTACATTTTATAATATTTCGCGTTATTTAAAGGTGATGTCTATCGAGACTATTCTCAATGTACTGGAAATTGTTTCATAATCTGTGCTCCACGCGTGATTTTTGTTTATTTGTTTACGGATTTATACTATTTCGCGTTATTTAAAGACGATGTCTATCGAGGCTATACTCAGTGTGCTGGAAATTGTTTCATAATCTATGCTCCAAGCGTGATTTTTTTTTCAATTTGTTTATACTAATTATTACATTTTATACTAATCCTCGTTATTTAAAGGTGATGTCTATCGAGACTATTCTCAATGTGCTGGAAATTGTTTCATAATCTGTGCTCCACGCGTGATTTTTTTGAATTTGTTTACGGATTTATACTAATCCGCGTTATTTAAAAGTGATGTCTTTCCAGACTATTCTCAATGTGCTGGAAATTGTTTCATAATCTGTGCTCCACGCGTGATTTTTTTTAAATTTGTTTACAGATTTATAATATTTCGCGTTATTTAAAGGTGATGTGTATCGAGAATATTCTGAATGAGCTGGAAATTGTTTTATAATCTGTGCTCCACGCGTGATTTTTTTGAATTTGTTTACGGATTTATACTAATCCGCGTTATTTAAAGGTGATGTCTATCGAGACTATTCTCAATGTGCTGGAAATTCTTTCATAATCTGTGCTCCACGCGTGATTTTATTGAATTTGTTTTCAGATTTATACTATTTCGCGTTATTTAAAGGTGATGTCTATCGAGACTATTCTCAATGTGCTGGAAATTGTTTCATAATCTGTGCTCCACGCGTGATTTTTTTAAAAATTTATTTACAGATTTATACTATTTCGCGTTATTTAAAGGTGATGTCTATCGAGACTATTCTAAATGTGCGAGATATTGTTTCATAATCTGTGCTCCACGCGTGATTTTTTTGAATTTATTTACAGATTTATACTATTTCGCGTTATTTAAAGGCGATGACTATCGAAACTATTCTCAATGTGCTGGAAATTGTTTTATAATCTGTGCTCCACGCGTGATATTTTAAAAAAATTATTTACAGATTTATACTATTTTGCGTTATTTAAAGGCGATGTCTATAGAGAATATTTTCAATGTGCTGGAAATTGTTTCACAATCCATGCTCCAAGCGCGATTTTTTTTTCAATTTTTTTACAGATTTATACTATTTCACGATATCTAAAGGTGATGTCTATCGAGGCTATTCTCAATGTGCGGGAAATTGTTTCATAATTTATGCTAGACGCGTGATTTTTTAAAATTTGTTTACGGATTTATACCATTTCGCGTTAATTAAAGGTGATGTCTATAGAAGCTATTCTCAATGTCCTGGAAATTGTTTCATAATCTGTGCTCCACGCGTCATTTTTTTAAATTTGTTTACGGATTTATACCATTTCGCGTTATTTAAAGGTGATGTCTATCGAGACTATTCTAAATGTGCGAGATATTGTTTCATAATCTGTGCTCCACGCGTGATTTTTTTTAATTTACTTACAGATTTATACTATTTCGCGTTATTTAAAGGCGATGTCTATCGAGACTATTCTCAATGAGCTGGAAATTGTTTCATAATCTGTGCTCCACGCGTGATATTTTTAAAATTATTTACAGATTTATACTATTTCGCGTTATTTAAAGGCGATGTCTATCGAGGCTATTCTCATTGTGCGGGAAATTGTTTCATAATCTGTGCTCCACGCGTGATTTTTGTTAATTTGTTTACGGATTTATACGATTTCGCGTTATTTAAAGACGATGTCTATCGAGGCTATACTCAGTGTGCTGGAAATTGTTTCATAATCTATGCTCCAAGCGTGATTTTTTTTTTCAATTTGTTTATACTAATTATTACATTTTATACTAATCCGCGTTATTTAAAGGTGATGTCTATCGAGACTATTCTCAATGTGCTGGAAATTGTTTCATAATCTGTGCTCCACGCGTGATATTTTCGAATTTGTTTACGGATTTATACTAATCCGCGTTATTTAAAGGTGATGTCTATCCAGACTATTCTCAATGTGCTGGAAATTGTTTCATAATATGTGCTCCACGCGTGATTTTTTTGAATTTGTTTACGGATTTATACTAATCCGCGTTATTTAAAGGTGATGTCTATCCAGACTATTCTCAATGTGCTGGAAATTGTTTCATAATCTGTGCTCCACGCGTGATTTTTTTTTAATTTGTTTACAGATTTATACTATTTCGCCTTATTTAAAGGTGATGTCTATCGAGGATATTCTCATTGTGCGAGAAATTGTTTCATAATCTGTGCTCCACGCGTGATTTTTTTGAATTTGTTTACGGATTTATACTAATCCGCGTTATTTAAAGGTGATGTCTATCCAGACTATTCTCAATGTGCTGGAAATTGTTTCATAATCTGTGCTCCACGCGTGATTTTTTTTAAATTTGTTTACAGATTTATAATATTTCGCGTTATTTAAAGGTGATGTCTATCGAGACTATTCTCAATGAGCTGGAAATTGTTTTATAATCTGTGCTCCACGCGTGATTTTTTTGAATTTGTTTACGGATTTATACTAATCCGCGTTATTTAAAGGTGATGTCTATCGAGACTATTCTCAATGTGCTGGAAATTCTTTCATAATCTGTGCTCCACGCGTGATTTTATTGAATTTGTTTTCAGATTTATATTATTTCGCGTTATTTAAAGGTGATGTCTATCGAGACTATTCTCAATGTGCTGGAAATTGTTTCATAATCTGTGCTCCACGCGTGATTTTTTTAAAAATTTATTTACAGATTTATACTATTTTGCGTTATTTAAAGGCGATGTCTATAGAGAATATTTTCAATGTGCTGGAAATTGTTTCACAATCCATGCTCCAAGCGTGATTTTTTTTTCAATTTTTTTACAGATTTATACTATTTCGCGTTATTTAAAGGTGATGTCTATCGAGGCTATTCTCAATGTGCTGGAAATTGTTTCATAATTTGTGCTCCACGCGTGATTTTTTTGAATTTGTTTACGGATTTATACAATTTCGCGTTATTTAAAGGTGACGTCTATAGAGGCTATTCTCAATGTGCGAGAAATTGTTTCATAATCTGTGCTCTACGCGTGATTTTTTTAATTTTTTACAGATTTATACTATTTCGCGTTATTTAAAGGCTATGTCTATCGAGACTATTTTCAATGTGCTGGAAAACGTTTCACAATCCATGTTCCAAGCGTGATTTTTTTTAAATTTTTTTACAGATTTATACTATTTCGCGTTATTTAAAGGTGATGTCTATCGAGACTATTCTAAATGTGCGAGATATTGTTTCATAATCTGTGCTCCACGCGTGATTTTTTTGAATTTATTTACAGATTTATACTATTTCGCGTTATTTAAAGGCGATGACTATCGAGACTATTCTCAATGTGCTGGAAATTGTTTTATAATCTGTGCTCCACGCGTGATTTTTTAAAAAAATTATTTACAGATTTATACTATTTTGCGTTATTTAAAAGCGATGTCTATAGAGAATATTTTCAATGTGCTGGAAATTGTTTCACAATCCATGCTCCAAGCGCGATTTTTTTTTTTCAATTTTTTTACAGATTTATACTATTTCACGATATCTAAAGGTGATGTCTATCGAGGCTATTCTCAATGTGAGGGAAATTGTTTCATAATTTGTGCTAGACGCGTGATTTTTTAAAATTTGTTTACGGATTTATACCATTTCGCGTTATTTAAAGGTGATGTCTATAGAAGCTATTCTCAATGTCCTGGAAATTGTTTCATAATCTGTGCTCCACGCGTCATTTTTTTAAATTTGTTTACGGATTTATACCATTTCGCGTTACTTAAAGGTGATGTCTATCGAAACTATTCTAAATGTGCGAGATATTGTTTCATAATCTGTGCTCCACGCGTGATTTTTTTTAATTTATTTACAGATTTATACTATTTCGCGTTATTTAAAGGCGATGTCTATCGAGACTATTCTCAATGAGCTGGAAATTGTTTCATAATCTGTGCTCCACGCGTGATATTTTTTAAATTATTTACAGATTTATACTATTTCGCGTTATTTAAAGGCGATGTCTATCGAGGCTATTCTCATTGTGCGGGAAATTGTTTCATAATCTGTGCTGCACGCGTGATTTTTGTTAATTTGTTTACGATTTATACGATTTCGCGTTATTTAAAGACGATGTCTATCGAGGCTATACTCAGTGTGCTGGAAATTGTTTCATAATCTATGCTCCAAGCGTGATTTTTTTTCAATTTGTTTATACTAATTATTACATTTTATACTAATCCGCGCTATTTAAAGGTGATGTCTATCGAGACTATTCTCAATGTGCTGGAAATTGTTTCATAATCTGTGCTCCACGCGTGATTTTTTTGAATTTGTTTACGGATTTATACTAATCCGCGTTATTTAAAGGTGATGTCTTTCCAGACTATTCTCAATGTGCTGGAAATTGTTTCATAATCTGTGCTCCACGCGTGATTTTTTTTAAATTTGTTTACAGATTTATAATATTTCGCGTTATTTAAAGGTGATGTGTATCGAGACTATTCTGAATGAGCTGGAAATTGTTTTATAATCTGTGCTCCACGCGTGATTTTTTTGAATTTGTTTACGGATTTATACTAATCCGCGTTATTTAAAGGTGATGTCTATCGAGACTATTCTCAATGTGCTGGAAATTCTTTCATAATCTGTGCTCCACGCGTGATTTTATTGAATTTGTTTTCAGATTTATACTATTTCGCGTTATTTAAAGGTGATGTCTATCGAGACTATTCTCAAAGTGCTGGAAATTGTTTCATAATCTGTGCTCCACGCGTGATTTTTTTAAAAATTTATTTACAGATTTATACTATTTCGCGTTATTTAAAGGTGATGTCTATCGAGACTATTCTAAATGTGCGAGATATTGTTTCATAATCTGTGCTCCACGCGTGATTTTTTTGAATTTATTTACAGATTTATACTATTTCGCGTTATTTAAAGGCGATGACTATCGAAACTATTCTCAATGTGCTGGAAATTGTTTTATAATCTGTGCTCCACGCGTGATATTTAAAAAAAATTATTTACAGATTTATACTATTTTGCGTTATTTAAAGGCGATGTCTATAGAGAATATTTTCAATGTGCTGGAAATTGTTTCACAATCCATGCTCCAAGCGCGATTTTTTTTTTCAATTTTTTTACAGATTTATACTATTTCACGATATCTAAAGGTGATGTCTATCGAGGCTATTCTCAATGTGCGGGAAATTGTTTCATAATTTGTGCTAGACGCGTGATTTTTTAAAATTTGTTTACGGATTTATACCATTTCGCGTTATTTAAAGGTGATGTCTATAGAAGCTATTCTCAATGTCCTGGAAATTGTTTCATAATCTGTGCTCCACGCGTCATTTTTTTAAATTTGTTTACGGATTTATACCATTTCGCGTTATTTAAAGGTGATGTCTATCGAGACTATTCTAAATGTGCGAGATATTGTTTCATAATCTGTGCTCCACGCGTGATTTTTTTAAATTTATTTACAGATTTATACTATTTCGCGTTATTTAAAGGCGATGTCTATCGAGACTATTCTCAATGAGCTGGAAATTGTTTCATAATCTGTGCTCCACGCGTGATATTTTTTAAATTATTTACAGATTTATACTATTTCGCGTTATTTAAAGGCGATGTCTATCGAGGCTATTCTCATTGTGCGGGAAATTGTTTCATAATCTGTGCTCCACGCGTGATTTTTGTTAATTTGTTTACGGATTTATACGATTTCGCGTTATTTAAAGACGATGTCTATCGAGGCTATACTCAGTGTGCTGGAAATTGTTTCATAATCTATGCTCCAAGCGTGATTTTTTTTCAATTTGTTTATACTAATTATTACATTTTATACTAATCCGCGCTATTTAAAGGTGATGTCTATCGAGACTATTCTCAATGTGCTGGAAATTGTTTCATAATCTGTGCTCCACGCGTGATTTTTTTGAATTTGTTTACGGATTTATACTAATCCGCGTTATTTAAAGGTGATGTCTTTCCAGACTATTCTCAATGTGCTGGAAATTGTTTCATAATCTGTGCTCCACGCGTGATTTTTTTTAAATTTGTTTACAGATTTATAATATTTCGCGTTATTTAAAGGTGATGTGTATCGAGACTATTCTGAATGAGCTGGAAATTGTTTTATAATCTGTGCTCCACGCGTGATTTTTTTGAATTTGTTTACGGATTTATACTAATCCGCGTTATTTAAAGGTGATGTCTATCGAGACTATTCTCAATGTGCTGGAAATTCTTTCATAATCTGTGCTCCACGCGTGATTTTATTGAATTTGTTTTCAGATTTATACTATTTCGCGTTATTTAAAGGTGATGTCTATCGAGACTATTCTCAAAGTGCTGGAAATTGTTTCATAATCTGTGCTCCACGCGTGATTTTTTTAAAAATTTATTTACAGATTTATACTATTTCGCGTTATTTAAAGGTGATGTCTATCGAGACTATTCTAAATGTGCGAGATATTGTTTCATAATCTGTGCTCCACGCGTGATTTTTTTGAATTTATTTACAGATTTATACTATTTCGCGTTATTTAAAGGCGATGACTATCGAAACTATTCTCAATGTGCTGGAAATTGTTTTATAATCTGTGCTCCACGCGTGATATTTAAAAAAAATTATTTACAGATTTATACTATTTTGCGTTATTTAAAGGCGATGTCTATAGAGAATATTTTCAATGTGCTGGAAATTGTTTCACAATCCATGCTCCAAGCGCGATTTTTTTTTTCAATTTTTTTACAGATTTATACTATTTCACGATATCTAAAGGTGATGTCTATCGAGGCTATTCTCAATGTGCGGGAAATTGTTTCATAATTTGTGCTAGACGCGTGATTTTTTAAAATTTGTTTACGGATTTATACCATTTCGCGTTATTTAAAGGTGATGTCTATAGAAGCTATTCTCAATGTCCTGGAAATTGTTTCATAATCTGTGCTCCACGCGTCATTTTTTTAAATTTGTTTACGGATTTATACCATTTCGCGTTATTTAAAGGTGATGTCTATCGAGACTATTCTAAATGTGCGAGATATTGTTTCATAATCTGTGCTCCACGCGTGATTTTTTTTAATTTATTTACAGATTTATACTATTTCGCGTTATTTAAAGGCGATGTCTATCGAGACTATTCTCAATGAGCTGGAAATTGTTTCATAATCTGTGCTCCACGCGTGATATTTTTTAAATTATTTACAGATTTATACTATTTCGCGTTATTTAAAGGCGATGTCTATCGAGGCTATTCTCATTGTGCGGGAAATTGTTTCATAATCTGTGCTCCACGCGTGATTTTTGTTAATTTGTTTACGGATTTATACGATTTCGCGTTATTTAAAGACGATGTCTATCGAGGCTATACTCAGTGTGCTGGAAATTGTTTCATAATCTATGCTCCAAGCGTGATTTTTTTTTTCAATTTGTTTATACTAATTATTACATTTTATACTAATCCGCGTTATTTAAAGGTGATGTCTATCGAGACTATTCTCAATGTGCTGGAAATTGTTTCATAATCTGTGCTCCACGCGTGATATTTTCGAATTTGTTTACGGATTTATACTAATCCGCGTTATTTAAAGGTGATGTCTATCCAGACTATTCTCAATGTGCTGGAAATTGTTTCATAATATGTGCTCCACGCGTGATTTTTTTTGAATTTGTTTACAGATTTATACTATTTCGCCTTATTTAAAGGTGATGTCTATCGAGGATATTCTCATTGTGCGAGAAATTGTTTCATAATCTGTGCTCCACGCGTGATTTTTTTGAATTTGTTTACGGATTTATACTAATCCGCGTTATTTAAAGGTGATGTCTATCGAGACTATTCTCAATGAGCTGGAAATTGTTTTATAATCCGTGCTCCACGCGTGATTTTTTTGAATTTGTTTACGGATTTATACTAATCCGCGTTATTTAAAGGTGATGTCTATCGAGACTATTCTCAATGTGCTGGAAATTCTTTCATAATCTGTGCTCCACGCGTGATTTTATTGAATTTGTTTTCAGATTTATACTATTTCGCGTTATTTAAAGGTGATGTCTATCGAGACTATTCTCAATGTGCTGGAAATTGTTTCATAATCTGTGCTCCACGCGTGATTTTTTTAAAAATTTATTTACAGATTTATACTATTTTGCGTTATTTAAAGGCGATGTCTATAGAGAATATTTTCAATGTGCTGGAAATTGTTTCACAATCCATGCTCCAAGCGTGATTTTTTTTTCAATTTTTTTACAGATTTATACTATTTCGCGTTATTTAAAGGTGATGTCTATCGAGGCTATTCTCAATTTGCTGGAAATTGTTTCATAATTTGTGCTCCACGCGTGATTTTTTTGAATTTGTTTACGGATTTATACAATTTCGCGTTATTTAAAGGTGACGTCTATAGAGGCTATTCTCAATGTGCGAGAAATTGTTTCATAATCTGTGCTCTACGCGTGATTTTTTTAATTTTTTACAGATTTATACTATTTCGCGTTATTTAAAGGCTATGTCTATCGAGACTATTTTCAATGTGCTGGAAAACGTTTCACAATCCATGTTCCAAGCGTGATTTTTTTTAAATTTTTTTACAGATTTATACTATTTCGCGTTATTTAAAGGTGATGTCTATCGAGACTATTCTAAATGTGCGAGATATTGTTTCATAATCTGTGCTCCACGCGTGATTTTTTTGAATTTATTTACAGATTTATACTATTTCGCGTTATTTAAAGGCGATGACTATCGAGACTATTCTCAATGTGCTGGAAATTGTTTTATAATCTGTGCTCCACGCGTGATTTTTTAAAAAAATTATTTACAGATTTATACTATTTTGCGTTATTTAAAGGCGATGTCTATAGAGAATATTTTCAATGTGCTGGAAATTGTTTCACAATCCATGCTCCAAGCGCGATTTTTTTTTTCAATTTTTTTACAGATTTATACTATTTCACGATATCTAAAGGTGATGTCTATCGAGGCTATTCTCAATGTGCGGGAAATTGTTTCATAATTTGTGCTAGACGCGTGATTTTTTAAAATTTGTTTACGGATTTATACCATTTCGCGTTATTTAAAGGTGATGTCTATAGAAGCTATTCTCAATGTCCTGGAAATTGTTTCATAATCTGTGCTCCACGCGTCATTTTTTTAAATTTGTTTACGGATTTATACCATTTCGCGTTACTTAAAGGTGATGTCTATCGAAACTATTCTAAATGTGCGAGATATTGTTTCATAATCTGTGCTCCACGCGTGATTTTTTTTAATTTATTTACAGATTTATACTATTTCGCGTTATTTAAAGGCGATGTCTATCGAGACTATTCTCAATGAGCTGGAAATTGTTTCATAATCTGTGCTCCACGCGTGATATTTTTTAAATTATTTACAGATTTATACTATTTCGCGTTATTTAAAGGCGATGTCTATCGAGGCTATTCTCATTGTGCGGGAAATTGTTTCATAATCTGTGCTCCACGCGTGATTTTTGTTAATTTGTTTACGATTTATACGATTTCGCGTTATTTAAAGGCGATGTCTATCGAGGCTATACTCAGTGTGCTGGAAATTGTTTCATAATCTATGCTCCAAGCGTGATTTTTTTTCAATTTGTCTATACTAATTATTACATTTTATACTAATCCGCGCTATTTAAAGGTGATGTCTATCGAGACTATTCTCAATGTGCTGGAAATTGTTTCATAATCTGTGCTCCACGCGTGATATTTTCGAATTTGTTTACGGATTTATACTAATCCGCGTTATTTAAAGGTGATGTCTATCCAGACTATTCTCAATGTGCTGGAAATTGTTTCATAATCTGTGCTCCACGCGTGATTTTTTTTGAATTTGTTTACAGATTTATACTATTTCGCGTTATTTAAAGGTGATGTCTATCGAGACTATTCTCAATGTGCTGGAAATTGTTTCATAATCTGTGCTCCACGCGTGATATTTTTAAAATTATTTACAGATTTATACTATTTCGCTTTATTTAAAGGCGATATCTATCGAGAATATTTTCAATGTGCTGGAAATTGTATCACAATCCATGCTCCAAGCGTGATATTTTTTGAATTTTTTTACAGTTTTTAACCATTCCGCGTTATTTAAAGGCGATGTCTGTCGAGACTATTTTCAATGTGCTGGATATTGTTTCACAATCTATGCTCCAAGCGTGATTTTTTTTTTCAATTTGTTTATACTAATTATTAGATTTTATACTGTTTCGCGTTATTTAAAGGTGATGTCTATCCAGACTATTCTCAATGTGCTGGAAATTGTTTCATAATCTGTGCTCAACGCGTGATTTTTTTCAATTTGTTTACGTCTTTATACTATTTCGCGTTATTACAAGGCGATGTTTATCGAGGCTATTCTCATTGTGCGGAAAATTGTTTCATAATCTGTGCTCCACGCGGGATTTTTTTAAATTTGTTTACGGATTTATACCATTTCCCGTTATTTAAGGGCGATGTCTATCGAGATTATTTTCAATGAGCTGGAAATTGTTTCACAAACTATTCTCCAAGCGTGATTTTTTCTTATTTCAATTTGTTTACGGATTTATACTATTTGCGTTATTTAAAGGCCATGTCTTTCGAGACTATTCTCAATGAGCTAGAAATTGTTTTATAATGTGTGCTCCACGCGTGATTTTTTTGAATTTGTTTACGGATTTATACTAATCCGCGTTATTTAAAGGTGATGTCTATGGAGACTATTCTCAATGTGCTGGAAATTCTTTCATAATCTGTGCTCCACGCGTGATTTTTTTAAAAATTTATTTACAAATTTATACTATTTTGTGTTATTTAAAGGCGATGTCTATCTAGAATATTTTCAATGTGCTGGAATTTGTTTCACAATCCATGCTCCAAGCGTGATATTTTTTTCAATTTTTTTACAGATTTATACTATTTCGCGTTTTTTAAAGTTGATGTCTATCGAGGCTATTCTCAATGTGCTGGAAATTGTTTCATAATTTGTGCTCCGCATGTGATTTTTTTGAATTTGTTTACGGATTTATACCATTTCGCGTTATTTAAAGGTGACATCTATAGAGGCTATTCTCATTGTGCGAGAAATTGTTTCATAATCTGTGCTCCACGCGTGATTTTTTTAAAAATTTATTTACAAATTTATACTATTTTGCGTTATTTAAAGGCTATATCTATTGAGACTATTTTCAATGTGCTGGAAAACGTTTCACAATCCATGCTCCAAGCGTGATTTTTTTTTTCAATTTTTTTACAGATTTATACTATATCACGATATCTAAAGGTGATGTCTATCGAGGCTATTCTCAATGTGCGGGAAATTGTTTCATAATTTGTACTAGACGCGTGATTTTTTAAAATTTGTTTACGGATTTATACCATTTCGCGTTATTTAAAGGTGATGTCTATAGAAGCTATTCTCAATGTCCTGGAAATTGTTTCATAATCTGTGCTCCACGCGTCATTTTTTTAAATTTGGTTACGGATTTATACCATTTCGCGTTATTTAAAGGTGATGTCTATCGAGACTATTCTAAATGTGCGAGATATTGTTTCATAATCTGTGCTCCACGCGTGATTTTTTTAAATTTATTTACAGATTTATAATATTTCGCGTTATTTAAAGGCGATGTCTATCGAGACTATTCTCAACTAGAACATAGCCCGTCAGAATGACGTGTTTGCATTTTCCAAAAAATTATATAGCATTGCATTATAAAAAGAATTGTGAAATAATAAATTTTGTCTTGTCTGATTAATAGGGTCAGGTGGGGTAAAGTAAAAACAGCCCATTTTTCATTGAAATTTAATTGGCAAGAAAATTATTAATTGAATTGGTAAAATACTGATATAAAGTATGCAAATGAACTTCACTCACAAAATTTGAAGAAATATTTCACAAAAACATTCAAATTAGTACTAATAATGTTATTTTAAAACATATTGTCAATTAACTATTTTATCTGATGGTATGTGGTAAAATAAAAGACAATTCCAACAGAAAGTTTATTTGTTTTTATTAATTGCGAAAATAATAATTATATAACTTAAATTTTAAAAAGTTGAACAGTGAAAATCCTGATTTTTTTTAAACATGCATAAAAGAAACCTGTAATAAATTTTGATAATTAAAAATCATCTTTTATCACATAAGTAAATTGCAACTATTAATTACATTAACAATTTATTTTCCCAAATTCTGTTATTAAATTACAAATTTATTTTCCCTACAAAATAAAAATTTTATTTATTATAATAATGCATTGATATACTATATACATATATATATATGTAATACACGGCATTACATATTTCTGATATTCTAATTTCATTTTATAAGAAATATTAATTTTTTCCCCCAATGTCTTCAGAATTCAAAAAACATTTTAAAAAGAAAATTTCTTTTTTTAACTACCGACAGATGGCGCAACAGAGCATATAAACGTTTGTTTTAATATTTTAAAAGTTCAAGACGAATGAATCAATTGTTTGTTTACTTTCATATAGGGATAGATAAAGCTACCAATCTAATTTAAACTAAAGTTATCGCAGCAGAATATTAGATAATTGAATGTAATCTCTTAAATATTAATTTATTTTGAATAATCTGTCTAAAAATGTAACTTTTGCGAATAGTGGAAAAGAAAGCACGTTTTACTCAACGTTTTAAGATTGAAAATCAAATCAACAATCACTCGTGTGTCGTTATGCCACATGTACAACACAAATTCCAAATCCAGAAGCAATTGAATGACTCTTTGAACGAATCATTAAAAAATACGGTCGACATCAGATTTTGCTCTTAAAATATTTGTAAAACGATAATAAAGCTTTTAAATAATTTGAAATACGTTTGTTTTTAGAAAGGAAACGTTAATCCGGTACAAAATAATTCACGGGAATGAATCACCGAATATAGCTATATTCACTGAACACCATAAAGTGTTCTCATTGGTCAGAAAATAGATAGCCTTGAAAAGCAGAGGTAATTTTTCGCGATATTTTTAACCGTGTATACGGAATTCAAACTGTAAATAAATGTAAACAAAAGTGAAAAACGTATTTCAAAATATTAATATGCTTTTGCAAAATATTTTAAGAGCATTTAATGAATAGCTGAAAGAGTCATTCATTTGTTTTTGGATTTGTAATTTATGCTTATGAATGGCAACGGTAATCGCTTGTATACATCGGAACCGTATTGTTGGTATCTGGTTATTTTTAAATTAGATCTTAAAGCGTTATAATTGTATACTTTTTGAAGGTTTGAGAAAAATTGAAGAAGAATATGTTACATAACAAATAGATAGACAGATTAAATAAGGCAGTCGGCAAATACGGCATTGGAATGCTTAAGCCTAACGTGGCCGCGTTTGGATTATCAGGAAACGGATGAGTTCAACCCCGGAAGCGTTATACATTTTGTGTCATTCTATGTATAATGAGCTGGAAATTGTTTCATAATCTGTGCCCCACGCGTGATTTTTTTTAATTTGTTTACAGATTTATACTATTTCGCGTTATTTAAAGGTGATGTCTATCGAAACTATTCCAAATGTGCGAGATATTGTTTCATAATCTGTGCTCCACGCGTGATTTTTGTTAATATGTTTACGGATTTATACGATTTCGCGTTATTTAAAGACGATGTCTATCGAGGCTATACTCAGTGTGCTGGAAATTGTTTCATAATCTATGCTCCAAGCGTGATTTTTTTTTCAATTTGTTTATACTAATTATTACATTTTATACTAATCCGCGTTATTTAAAGGTGATGTCTATCGAGACTATTCTCAATGTGCTGGAAATTGTTTCATAATCTGTGCTCCACGCGTGATATTTTCGAATTTGTTTACGGATTTATACTAATCCGCGTTATTTAAAGGTGATGTCTATCCAGACTATTCTCAATGTGCTGGAAATTGTTTCATAATCTGTGCTCCACGCGTGATTTTTTTTGAATTTGTTTACAGATTTATACTATTTCGCGTTATTTAAAGGTGATGTCTATCGAGGATATTCTCATTGTGCGGGAAATTGTTTCATAATCTGTGCTCCACGCGTGATTTTTTTGAATTTGTTTACGGATTTATACTAATCCGCGTTATTTAAAGGTTATGTCTATCCAGACTATTCTCAATGTGCTGGAAATTGTTTCATAATCTGTGCTCCACGCGTGATTTTTTTAAAATTTGTTTACAGATTTATAATATTTCGCGTTATTTAAAGGTGATGTCTATCGAGACTATTCTCAATGAGCTGGAAATTGTTTTATAATCTGTGCTCCACGCGTGATTTTTTTGAATTTGTTTACGGATTTATAATAATCCGCGTTATTTAAAGGTGATGTCTATCGAGACTATTCTCAATGTGCTGGAAATTCTTTCATAATCTGTGCTCCACGCGTGATTTTATTGAATTTGTTTTCAGATTTATACTATTTCGCGTTATTTAAAGGTGATGTCTATCGAGACTATTCTCAATGTGCAGGAAATTGTTTCATAATCTGTGCTCCACGCGTGATTTTTTTAAAAATTTATTTACAGATTTATACTATTTTGCGTTATTTAAAGGCGATGTCTATAGAGAATATTTTCAATGTGCTGGAAATTGTTTCACAATCCATGCTCCAAGCGTGATTTTTTTTTTCAATTTTTTTACAGATTTATACTATTTCGCGTTATTTAAAGGTGATGTCTATCGAGGCTCAATGTGCTGGAAATTGTTTCATAATTTGTGCTCCACGCGTGATTTTTTTGAATTTGTTTACGGATTTATACAATTTCGCGTTATTTAAAGGTGACGTCTATAGAGGCTATTCTCAATGTGCGAGAAATTGTTTCATAATCTGTGCTCTACGCGTGATTTTTTTTAATTTTTTACAGATTTATAATATTTCGCGTTATTTAAAGGCTATGTCTATCGAGACTATTTTCAATGTGCTGGAAAACGTTTCACAATCCATGTTCCAAGCGTGATTTTTTTTGAATTTGTTTACAGATTTATACTAATTCGCGTTATTTAAAGGTGATGTCTATCGAGACTATTCTAAATGTGCGAGATATTGTTTCATAATCTGTGCTCCACGCGTGATTTTTTGAATTTATTTACAGATTTATACTATTTCGCGTTATTTAAAGGCGATGACTATCGAGACTATTCTCAATGTGCTGGAAATTGTTTTATAATCTGTGCTCCACTTGTGATTTTTTAAAAAAATTATTTACAGATTTATACTATTTTGCGTTATTTAAAGGCGATGTCTATAGAGAATATTTTCAATGTGCTGGAAATTGTTTCACAATCCATGCTCCAAGCGCGATTTTTTTTTCAATTTTTTTACAGATTTATACTATTTCACGATATCTAAAGGTGATGTCTATCGAGGCTATTCTAAATGTGCGGGAAATTGTTTCATAATTTGTGCTAGACGCGTGATTTTTTAAAATTTGTTTACGGATTTATACCAATTCGCGTTATTTAACGGTGATGTCTATAGAAGATATTCTCAATGTCCTGGAAATTGTTTCATAATCTGTGCTCCACGCGTCATTTTTTTAAATTTGTTTACGGATTTATACCATTTCGCGTTATTTAAAAGTGATGTCTATCGAAACTATTCTAAATGTGCGAGATATTGTTTCATAATCTGTGCTCCACGCGTGATTTTTTTTAATTTATTTACAGATTTATACTATTTCGCGTTATTTAAAGGCGATGTCTATCGAGACTATTCTCAATGAGCTGGAAATTGTTTCATAATCTGTGCTCCACGCGTGATATTTTTAAAATTATTTACAGATTTATACTATTTCGCGTTATTTAAAGGCGATGTCTATCGAGGCTATTCTCATTGTGCGGGAAATTGTTTCATAATCTGTGCTCCACGCGTGATTTTTGTTAATTTGTTTACGGATTTATACGATTTCGCGTTATTTAAAGACGATGTCTATCGAGGCTATACTCAGTGTGCTGGAAATTGTTTCATAATCTATGCTCCAAGCGTGATTTTTTTTCAATTTGTTTATACTAATTATTACATTTTATACTAATCCGCGTTATTTAAAGGTGATGTCTATCGAGACTATTCTCAATGTGCTGGAAATTGTTTCATAATCTGTGCTCCACGCGTGATATTTTCGAATTTGTTTACGGATTTATACTAATCCGCGTTATTTAAAGGTGATGTCTATCCAGACTATTCTCAATGTGCTGGAAATTGTTTCATAATCTGTGCTCCACGCGTGATTTTTTTTAAATTAGTTTACAGATTTATACTATTTCGCGTTATTTAAAGGTCATGTCTATCGAGACTATTCTCAATGTGCTGGAAATTGTTTCATAATCTGTGCTCCACGCGTGATATTTTTAAAATTATTTACAGATTTATACTATTTCGCGTGATTTAAAGGCGATATCTATCGAGAATATTTTCAATGTGCTGGAAATTGTATCACAATCCATGCTCCAAGCGTGATATTTTTTGATTTTTTTTTTACAGTTTTTTACCATTCCGCGTTATTTAAAAGCGATGTCTATCCAGACTATTCTCAATGTGCTGGAAATTGTTTCATAATCTGTGCTCAACGCGTGATTTTTTTCAATTTGTTTACGTCTTTATACTATTTCGCGTTATTACAAGGCGATGTTTATCGAGGCTATTCTCATTGTGCGGAAAATTGTTTCATAATCTGTGCTCCACGCGGGATTTTTTTTAATTTGTTTACGGATTTATACCATTTCCCGTTATTTAAGGGCGATGTCTATCGAGACTATTTTCAATGAGCTGGAAATTGTTTCACAAACTATTCTCCAAGCGTGATTTTTTCTTATTTCAATTTGTTTACGGATTTATACTATTTGCGTTATTTAAAGGCCATGTCTTTCGAGACTATTCTCAATGAGCTGGAAATTGTTTTATAATGTGTGCTCCACGCGTGATTTTTTTGAATTTGTTTACGGATTTATACTAATCCGCGTTATTTAAAGGTGATGTCTATGGAGACTATTCTCAATGTGCTGGAAATTCTTTCATACTCTGTGCTCCACGCATGATTTTATTGAATTTGTTTTCAGATTTATACTATTTCGCGTTATTTAAAGGTGATGTCTATCGAGACTATTCTCAATGTGCTGGAAATTGTTTCATAATCTGTGCTCCACGCGTGATTTTTTTAAAAATTTATTTACAAATTTATACTATTTTGCGTTATTTAAAGGCGATGTCTATCGAGAATATTTTCAATGTGCTGGAAATTGTTTCACAATCCATGCTCCAAGCGTGATTTTTTTTTTCAATTTTTTTACAGATTTATACTATTTCGCGTTATTTAAAGGTGATGTCTATCGAGGCTCAATGTGCTGGAAATTGTTTCATAATTTGTGCTCCACGCGTGATTTTTTTGAATTTGTTTACGGATTTATACAATTTCGCGTTATTTAAAGGTGACGTCTATAGAGGCTATTCTCAATGTGCGAGAAATTGTTTCATAATCTGTGCTCTACGCGTGATTTTTTTTAATTTTTTACAGATTTATAATATTTCGCGTTATTTAAAGGCTATGTCTATCGAGACTATTTTCAATGTGCTGGAAAACGTTTCACAATCCATGTTCCAAGCGTGATTTTTTTTGAATTTGTTTACAGATTTATACTAATTCGCGTTATTTAAAGGTGATGTCTATCGAGACTATTCTAAATGTGCGAGATATTGTTTCATAATCTGTGCTCCACGCGTGATTTTTTGAATTTATTTACAGATTTATACTATTTCGCGTTATTTAAAGGCGATGACTATCGAGACTATTCTCAATGTGCTGGAAATTGTTTTATAATCTGTGCTCCACGCGTGATTTTTTAAAAAAATTATTTACAGATTTATACTATTTTGCGTTATTTAAAGGCGATGTCTATAGAGAATATTTTCAATGTGCTGGAAATTGTTTCACAATCCATGCTCCAAGCGCGATTTTTTTTTCAATTTTTTTACAGATTTATACTATTTCACGATATCTAAAGGTGATGTCTATCGAGGCTATTCTAAATGTGCGGGAAATTGTTTCATAATTTGTGCTAGACGCGTGATTTTTTAAAATTTGTTTACGGATTTATACCAATTCGCGTTATTTAACGGTGATGTCTATAGAAGATATTCTCAATGTCCTGGAAATTGTTTCATAATCTGTGCTCCACGCGTCATTTTTTTAAATTTGTTTACGGATTTATACCATTTCGCGTTATTTAAAAGTGATGTCTATCGAAACTATTCTAAATGTGCGAGATATTGTTTCATAATCTGTGCTCCACGCGTGATTTTTTTTAATTTATTTACAGATTTATACTATTTCGCGTTATTTAAAGGCGATGTCTATCGAGACTATTCTCAATGAGCTGGAAATTGTTTCATAATCTGTGCTCCACGCGTGATATTTTTAAAATTATTTACAGATTTATACTATTTCGCGTTATTTAAAGGCGATGTCTATCGAGGCTATTCTCATTGTGCGGGAAATTGTTTCATAATCTGTGCTCCACGCGTGATTTTTGTTAATTTGTTTACGGATTTATACGATTTCGCGTTATTTAAAGACGATGTCTATCGAGGCTATACTCAGTGTGCTGGAAATTGTTTCATAATCTATGCTCCAAGCGTGATTTTTTTTCAATTTGTTTATACTAATTATTACATTTTATACTAATCCGCGTTATTTAAAGGTGATGTCTATCGAGACTATTCTCAATGTGCTGGAAATTGTTTCATAATCTGTGCTCCACGCGTGATATTTTCGAATTTGTTTACGGATTTATACTAATCCGCGTTATTTAAAGGTGATGTCTATCCAGACTATTCTCAATGTGCTGGAAATTGTTTCATAATCTGTGCTCCACGCGTGATTTTTTTTAAATTAGTTTACAGATTTATACTATTTCGCGTTATTTAAAGGTCATGTCTATCGAGACTATTCTCAATGTGCTGGAAATTGTTTCATAATCTGTGCTCCACGCGTGATATTTTTAAAATTATTTACAGATTTATACTATTTCGCGTGATTTAAAGGCGATATCTATCGAGAATATTTTCAATGTGCTGGAAATTGTATCACAATCCATGCTCCAAGCGTGATATTTTTTGATTTTTTTTTTACAGTTTTTTACCATTCCGCGTTATTTAAAAGCGATGTCTATCCAGACTATTCTCAATGTGCTGGAAATTGTTTCATAATCTGTGCTCAACGCGTGATTTTTTTCAATTTGTTTACGTCTTTATACTATTTCGCGTTATTACAAGGCGATGTTTATCGAGGCTATTCTCATTGTGCGGAAAATTGTTTCATAATCTGTGCTCCACGCGGGATTTTTTTTAATTTGTTTACGGATTTATACCATTTCCCGTTATTTAAGGGCGATGTCTATCGAGACTATTTTCAATGAGCTGGAAATTGTTTCACAAACTATTCTCCAAGCGTGATTTTTTCTTATTTCAATTTGTTTACGGATTTATACTATTTGCGTTATTTAAAGGCCATGTCTTTCGAGACTATTCTCAATGAGCTGGAAATTGTTTTATAATGTGTGCTCCACGCGTGATTTTTTTGAATTTGTTTACGGATTTATACTAATCCGCGTTATTTAAAGGTGATGTCTATGGAGACTATTCTCAATGTGCTGGAAATTCTTTCATACTCTGTGCTCCACGCATGATTTTATTGAATTTGTTTTCAGATTTATACTATTTCGCGTTATTTAAAGGTGATGTCTATCGAGACTATTCTCAATGTGCTGGAAATTGTTTCATAATCTGTGCTCCACGCGTGATTTTTTTAAAAATTTATTTACAAATTTATACTATTTTGTGTTATTTAAAGGCGATGTCTATCGAGAATATTTTCAATGTGCTGGAAATTGTTTCACAATCCATGCTCCAAGCGTGATATTTTTTCAATTTTTTTACAGATTTATACTATTTCGCGTTTTTTAAAGTTGATGTCTATCGAGGCTATTCTCAATGTGCTGGAAATTGTTTCATAATTTGTGCTCCGCATGTGATTTTTTTGAATTTGTTTACGGATTTATACCATTTCGCGTTATTTAAAGGTGATGTCTATCGAGACTATTCTAAATGTGCGAGAAATTGTTTCACAATCTGTGGTCCACGCGTGATATATTTGAAATTATTTACGGATTTATACTATTTTGCGTTATTTAAAGGTGATGTCTATCGAGGCTATTCTCAATGGGCTGGAAATTGTTTCATACTCTGTGCTCCACGCATGATTTTATTGAATTTGTTTTCAGATTTATACTATTTCGCGTTATTTACAGGTGACATCTATAGAGGCTATTCTCATTGTGCGAGAAATTGTTTCATAATCTGTGCTCCACGCGTGATTTTTTTAAAAATTTATTTACAAACTTATACTATTTTGCGTTATTTAAAGGCTATATCTATTGAGACTATTTTCAATGTGCTGGAAAACGTTTCACAATCCCTGCTCCAAGCGTGATTTTTTTTTCAATTTTTTTACACATTTATACTATTTCACGTTATCTAAAGGTGATGTCTATCGAGGCTATTTTCAATGTGCTGGAAATTGTTTCATAATTTGTGCTAGACGTGCGATTTTTTAAAATTTGTTTACGGATTTATACCATTTCGCGTTATTTAAAGGTGATGTCTATCGAGACTATTCTAAATGTGCGAGAAATTGTTTCACAATCTGTGGTCCACGCGTGATTTATTTGAAATTATTTACGGATTTATACTATTTTGCGTTATTTAAAGGTGATGTCTATCGAGGCTATTCTCAATGGGCTGGAAATTGTTTCATAATTTGTGCTCCACGCGTGATTTTTTTGAATTTGTTTACGGATTTATACCATTTCGCGTTATTTAAAGGTGATGTCTATAGAGGCTATTCTCAGTGTCCTGGAAATTGTTTCATTATCAGTGCTGCACGCGTGATTTTTTTTAATTTGTTTACGGATTTATACTATTTCGCGTTATGTCAAGACGATGTCTATCGAGACTATTCTCAATGTGCTGAAATTGTTTCATAATCTGTGCTCCACGCGTGATTTTTTTTAATTTGTTTACAGATTTATACTATTTCGCGTTATTTAATGGTGATGTCTATAGAGGCTATTCTCAGTGTCCTGGAAATTGTTTCATAATCAGTGCTGCACGCGTGATTTTTTTTAATTTGTTTACGGATTTATACTATTTCGCGTTATTTCAAGACGATGTCTATCGAGACTATTCTCAATGTGCTGAAATTGTTTCATAATCTGTGCTCCACGCGTGATATTTTTTGAATTTGTTTACAGATTTATACTATTTCGCGTTATTTAAATGTGATGTCTATCGAGACTATTCAAAATGTGCGAGATATTGTTTCATAATCTGTGCTCCACGCGTGATTTTTTTGAATTTATTCACAGATTTATACTATTTCGCGTTATTTAAAGGCGATGTCTATAGAGGCTATTCTCAATGTCCTGGAAATTGTTTCATAATCTGTGCTCCACGCGTGATTTTTTTAAATTTATTTACAGATTTATAATATTTCGCGTTATTTAAAGGTGATGTCTATCGAGACTATTCTCAATGTGCTGGAAATTGTTTCATAATCTGTGCTCCACGCGTGATTTTTTTAAAAAATTATTTAAAAATTTATAATACTATTTTGCGTTATTTAAAGGCGATGTCTATCGAGAATATTTTCAATGTGCTGGAAATTGTTTCACAATCCATGCTCCAAGCGTGATTTTTTTTTCAATTTTTTTACAGATTTATACTATTTCGCGTTTTTTAAAGGTGATGTCTATCGAGGCTATTCTGAATGTGCTGGAAATTGTTTCATAATTTGTGCTCCACGCGTGATTTTTTTGAATTTGTATACGGATTTATTCCATTTCGCGTTATTTAAAGATGACACCTATAGAGGCTATTCTCAATGTGCGAGAAATTGTTTCATAATTTGTGCTCCACTCGTGATTTTTTTAAATTTTTTACAGATTTATACTATTTCGCGTTATTTAAAGGCTATATCTATCGAGACTATTTTCAATGTGCTGGAAAACGTTTCACAATCCATGCTCCAAGCGCGAGTTTTTTTTTCAATTTTTTTACAGATTTATACTATTTCACGTTATCTAAAGGTGATGTCTATCGAGGCTATTCTCAATGTGCTGGAAATTGTTTCATAATTTCTGCTAGACGTGTGATTTTTTAAAATTTGTTTACGGATTTATAGCATTTCGCGTTATTTAAAGGTGATTTCTATACAGGCTATTCTCAATGTCCTGGAAATTGTTTCATAATCTGTGCTCCACGCATGATTTTTTTAAATTTGTTTACGGATTTATACTATTTCGCGTTATTTAAAGACGATGTCTAATGAGACTATTCTCAATGTGCTGGAAATTGTTTCATAATCTGTGCTCCACGAGTGATTTTTTTGAATTTGTTTACAGATTTATACTATTTCGCGTTATTTAAAGGTGATGTCTATCGAGACTATTCTAAATGTGCGAGAAATTGTTTCATAATCTGTGCTCCACGCGTGATTTATTTGAATTTATTTACAGATTTATACTATTTTGCGTTATTTAAAGGTGATGTCTATCGAGGCTATTCTCAATGGGCTGGAAATTGTTTCATAATTTGTGCTCCACGCGTGATTTTTTTGAATTTGTTTACGGATTTATACCATTTCGCGTTATTTAAAGGTGATGTCTATAGAGGCTATTCTCAGTGTCCTGGAAATTGTTTCATAATCTGTGCTGCACGCGTGATTTTTTTTAATTTGTTTACGGATTTATACTATTTCGCGTTATTTCAAGACGTTGTCTATCGAGACTATTCTCAATGTGCTGAAATTGTTTCATAATCTGTGCTGCACGCGTGACTTTTTTTAATTTGTTTACAGATTTATACTATTTCGCGTTATTTAAAGGTGATGTCTATAGAGGCTATTCTCATTGTGCGGGAAATTGTTTCATAATCTTTGCTCCACGCGTGATTTTTTAAAATTTATTTACGGATTTATACCATTTCGCGTTATTTAAAGGCGATGTCTATCCAGACTATTCTAAATGTGCGAGATATTGTTTCATAATCTGTGCTCCACGCGTGATTTTTTTGAATTTATTTACAGATTTATACTATTTTGCGTTATTTAAAGGCGATGTCTATCGAGACTATTCTCAATGTGCTGGAAATTGTTTCATAATCTGTGCTCCACGCGTGATATTTTTTAAATTATTTACAGATTTATACTATTTCGCGTTATTTAAAGGCGATGTCTATCGAGGCTATTCTCATTGTGCGGGAAATTGTTTCATAATCTGTGCTCCACGCGTGATTTTTGTTAATTTGTTTACGGATTTATACTATTTCGCGTTGTTTAAAGACGATGTCTATCGAGGCTATACTCAGTGTGCTGGAAATTGTTTCATAATCTATGCTCCAAGCGTGATTTTTTTTCAATTTGTTTATACTAATTATTACATTTTATACTATTTCGCGTTATTTAAAGGTGATGACTATCGAGACTATTCTCAATGTGCTGGAAATTGTTTCATAATCTGTGCTCCACGCGTGATTTTTTTTTTTTTTTGACAGATTTATACTATTTCGCGTTATTTAAAGGTGATGTCTATCGAGACTATTCTCAATGAGCTGGAAATTGTTTTATAATCTGTGCTCCACGCGTGATTTTTTTGAATTTGTTTACGGATTTATACTAATCCGCGTTATTTAAAGGTGATGTCTATCGAGACTATTCTCAATGAGCTGGAAATTCTTTCATAATCTGTGCTCCACGCGTGATTTTATTGAATTTGTTTTCAGATTTATACTATTTCGCGTTATTTAAAGGTGATGTCTATCGAGACTATTCTCAATGTGCTGGAAATTGTTTCATAATCTGTGCTCCACGCGTAATTTTTTTAAAAATTTATTGACAGATTTATACTATTTTGCGTTATTTAAAGGCGATGTCTATAGAGAATATTTTCAATGTGTTGGAAATTGTTTCACAATCCTTGCTCCGAGCGTGATTTTTTTTTCAATTTTTTTACAGATTTTTACTATTTCGTGTTATTTAAAGGTGATGTCTATCGAGGCTATTCTCAATGTGCTGGAAATTGTTTCATAATTTGTGCTCCACGCGTGATTTTTTTGAATTTGTTTACGGATTCATTCCATTTCGCGTTATTTAAAGGTGATGTCTATCGAGACTATTCTAAATGTGCGTGATATTGTTTCATAATCTGTGTTCCACGCGTGATTTTTTTAAATTTATTTACAGATTTATACTATTTCGCGTTATTTAAAGACGATGTCTATCGAGGCTATACTCAGTGTGTTGGAAATTGTTTCATAATCTATGCTCCAAGCGTGATTTTTTTTTCAATTTGTTTATACTAATTATTACATTTTATACTAATCCGCGTTATTTAAAGGTGATGTCTATCGAGACTATTCTCAATGTGCTGGAAATTGTTTCATAATCTGTGCTCCACGGGTGATTTTTTAAAAAATTTATTTACAGATTTATACTATTTTGCGTTATTTAAAGGCGATGTCTATAGAGAATATTTTCAATGTGCTGGAAATTGTTTCACAATCCATGCACCAAGCTTGATTTTTTTTTCAATTTTTTTACAGATTTATACTATTTCGCGTTATTTAAAGGTGATGTCTATCGAGGCTATTCTCAATGTGCTGGAAATTGTTTCATAATTTGTGCTCAACGCGTGATTTTTTTTAATTTGTTTACGGATTTATACCATTTCGCGTTATTTAAAGGTGACGTCTATAGAGGCTATTCTCAATGTGCGAGAAATTGTTTCATAATCTGTGCTCTATGCGTGATTTTTTTAAAATTTTTTACAGATTTATACTTTTTCGCGTTATTTAAAGGCTATGTCTATCGAGACTATTTTCAATGTGCTGGAAAACGTTTCACAATCCATGCTCAAAGCGTGATTTTTTTTTCAATTTTTTTACAGATTTATACTATTTCACGTTATCTAAAGGTGATGTCTATCGAGGCTATTCTCAATGTGCGGGAAATTGTTTCATAATTTATGCTAGACGCGTGATTTTTTAAAATTTGTTTATGGATTTATACCATTTCGCGTTATTTAAAGGTGATGTCTATAGAGGCTATTCTCAGTGTCCTGGAAATTCTTTCATAATCTGTGGTGCATGCGTGATTTTTTTTAATTTGTTTACGGATTTATACTATTTCGCGTTATTTCAAGACGATGTCTATCGAGACTATTCTCAATGTGCCTAAATTGTTTCATAATCTGTGCTCCACGCGTGATTTTTTTTGAATTTGTTTACAGATTTATACTATTTCGCGTTATTTAAAGGTGATGTCTATCGAGACTATTCTAAATGTGCGAGATATTGTTTCATAATCTGTGCTCCACGCGTGATTTTTTTGAATTTATTTACAGATTTATTCTATTTCGCGTTATTTAAAGGCGATGTCTATCGAGACTATTCTCAATGTGCTGGAAATTGTTTCATAATCTGTGCTCCACGCGTGATATTTTTTAAATTATTTACAGATTTATACTATTTCGCGTTATTTAAAGGCGATGTCTATCGAGGCTATTCTCATTGTGCGGGAAATTGTTTCATAATCTGTGCTCCACGCGTGATTTTTTTTTCAATTTGTTTATACTAATTATTACATTTTGTACTATTTCGCGTTATTTAAAGGTGATGTCTATCGAGACTATTCTCAATGTGCTGGAAATTGTTTCATAATCTGTGCTCCACGCGTGATTTTTGTTAATTTGTTTACGGATTTATACTATTTCGCGTTATTTAAAGACGGTGTCTATCGAGGCTATACTCAGTGTGCTGGAAATTGTTTCATAATCTATGCTCCAAGCGTGTTTTTTTTTCAATTTGTTTATACTAATTATTACATTTTATACTATTTCGCGTTATTTAAAGATGATGTCTATCGAGACTATTCTCAATGTGCTGGAAATTGTTTCATAATCTGTGATCCAAGCGTGATTTTTTAAAAAATTTATTTACAGATTTATATTATTTTGCGTTATTTAAAGGCGATGTCTATAGAGAATATTTTCAATGTGCTGGAAATTGTTTCACAATCCATGCTCCAAGCGTGATTTTTTTTTCAATTTTTTTACAGATTTATACTATTTCGCGTTATTTAAAGGTGATGTCTATCGAGGCTATTCTCAATGTGCTGGAAATTGTTTCATAATTTGTGCTCCACGCGTGATTTTTTTGAATTTGTTTACGGATTTATACCATTTCGCGTTATTTAAAGGTGACGTCTATAGAGGCTATTCTCAATGTGCGGGAAATTGTTTCATAATTTATGCTAGACGCGTGATTTTTTTTAATTTGTTTACGGATTTATACAACTTCGCGTTATTTAAAGGTGATGTCTATAGAAGCTATTCTCAGTGTCCTGGAAATTCTTTCATAATCTGTGGTGCATGCGTGATTTTTTTTAATTTGTTTACGGATTTATACTTTTTCGCGTTATTTCAAGACGATGTCTATCGAGACTAATCTCAATGTGCCTAAATTGTTTCATAATCTGTGCTCCACGCGTGATTTTTTTTGAATTTGTTTACAGATTTATACTATTTCGCGTTATTTAAAGGTGATGTCTATCGAGACTATTCTAAATGTGCGAGATATTGTTTCATAATCTGTGCTCCACGCGTGATTTTGTTGAATTTATTTACAGATTTATTCTATTTCGCGTTATTTAAAGGCGATGTCTATCGAGACTATTCTCAATGTGCTGGAAATTGTTTCATAATCTGTGCTCCACGCGTGATATTTTTAAAATTATTTACAGATTTATACTATTTCGCGTTATTTAAAGGCGATGTCTATCGAGGCTATTCTCATTGTGCGGGAAATTGTTTCATAATCTGTGCTCCACGCGTGATTTTTTTTTTCAATTTGTTTATACTAATTATTACACTTTATACTATTTCGCGTTATTTAAAGGTGATGTCTATCGAGACTATTCTCAATGTGCTGGAAATTGTTTCATAATCTGTGCTCCACGCGTGATTTTTGTTAATTTGTTTACGGATTTATACTATTTCGCGTTATTTAAAGACGATGTCTATCGAGGCTATACTCAGTGTGCTGGAAATTGTTTCATAATCTATGCTCCAAGCGTGATTTTTTTTTTCAATTTGTTTATACTAATTATTACATTTATACTAATCCGCGTTATTTAAAGGTGATGTCTATCGAGACTATTCTCAATGTGCTGGAAATTGTTTCATAATCTGTGCTCCAAGCGTGATTTTTTAAAAAAAATATTTACAGATTTATACTATTTTGCGTTATTTAAAGGCGATGTCTATCGAGGCTATTCTCATTGTGCGGGAAATTGTTTCATAATCTGTGCTCCACGCGTGATTTTTTTTTTCAATTTGTTTATACTAATTATTACACTTTATACTATTTCGCGTTATTTAAAGGTGATGTCTATCGAGACTATTCTCAATGTGCTGGAAATTGTTTCATAATCTGTGCTCCACGCGTGATTTTTGTTAATTTGTTTACGGATTTATACTATTTCGCGTTATTTAAAGACGATGTCTATCGAGGCTATACTCAGTGTGCTGGAAATTGTTTCATAATCTATGCTCCAAGCGTGATTTTTTTTTTCAATTTGTTTATACTAATTATTACATTTATACTAATCCGCGTTATTTAAAGGTGATGTCTATAGAGAATATTTTCAATGTGTTGGAAATTGTTTCACAATCCATGCTCCAAGCGTGATTTTTTTTTTCAATTTTTTTACAGATTTATACTATTTCGCGTTATTTAAAGGTGATGTCTATCGAGGCTATTCTCAATGTGCTGGAAATTGTTTCATAATTTGTGCTCCACGCGTGATATTTTTGAATTTGTTTACGGATTTATACCATTTCGCGTTATTTAAAGGTGACGTCTATAGAGGCTATTCTCAATGTGCGAGAAATTGTTTCATAATCTGTGCTCTACGCGTGATTTTTTTTAATTTGTTTACGGATTTATACCATTTCGCGTTATTTAAAGACGATGTCTATCGAGACTGTTCTCAATGTGCTGGAAATTGTTACATAATCAGTGCACCACGCGTGATTTTTTTGAATTTGTTTACATATTTATACTATTTCGCGTTATTTAAATGTGATGTCTATCGAGACTATTCTAAATGTGCGAGAAATTGTTTCATAATCTGTGCTCCACGCGTGATATATTTGAATTTATTTACAGATTTATACTATTTCGCGTTATTTAAAGGCTATGTCTATCGAGACTATTTTCAATGTGCTGGAAAACGTTTCACAATCCATGCTCCAAGCGTGATTTTTTTTTCAATTTTTTTACAGATTTATACTATTTCACGTTATCTAAAGGTGATGTCTATCGACGCTATTCTCAATGTGCGGGAAATTGTTTCATAATTTATGCTAGACGCGTGATTTTTTAAAATTTGTTTACGGATTTATACCATTTCGCGTTAATTAAAGGTGATGTCTATAGAGGCTATTCTCAGTGTCCTGGAAATTGTTTCATAATCTGTGGACCACGCGTGATTTTTTTTAATTTGTTTACGGATTTATACCATTTCGCGTTATTTAAAGACGATGTCTATCGAGACTGTTCTCAATGTGCTGGAAATTGTTACATAATCAGTGCACCACGCGTGATTTTTTTGAATTTGTTTACATATTTATACTATTTCGCGTTATTTAAATGTGATGTCCATCGAGACTATTCTAAATGTGCGAGAAATTGTTTCATAATCTGTGCTCCACGCGTGATATATTTGAATTTATTTACAGATTTATACTATTTCGCGTTCTTTAAAGGCGATGTCTATCGAGACTATTCTCAATGGGCTGGAAATTGTTTCATAATTTGTGCTCCACGCGTGATTTTTTTGAATTTGTTTGCGGATTTATACCATTTCGCGTTATTTAAAGGTGATGTCTATAGAGGCTATTCTCAGTGTCCTGGAAATTCTTTCATAATCTGTGGTGCATGCGTGATTTTTTTTAATTTGTTTACGGATTTATACTATTTCGCGTTATTTCAAGACGATGTCTATCGAGACTATTCTCAATGTGCTGAAATTGTTTCATAATCTGTGCTCCACGCGTGATATTTTTTGAATTTGTTTACAGATTTATACTATTTCGCGTTATTTAAAGGTGATGTCTATCGAGACTATTCTAAATGTGCGAGATATTGTTTCATAATCTGTGCTCCACGCGTGATTTTTTTGAATTTATTTACAGATTTATACTATTTCGCGTTATTTAAAGGCGATGTCTATCGAGACTATTCTCAATGTGCTGGAAATTGTTTCATAATCTGTGCTCCACGCGTGATATTTTTTAAATTATCTACATATTTATACTATTTCGCGTTATTTAAAGGCGATGTCTATCGAGGCTATTCTCATTGTGCGGGAAATTGTTTCATAATCTGTGCTCCACGCGTGATATTTTTTTTCAATTTGTTTATACTAATTATTACATTTTATACTATTTCGCGTTATTAAAAGGTGATGTCTATCGAGACTATTCTCAATGTGCTGGAAATTGTTTCATAATCTGTGCTCCACGCGTGATTTTTGTTAATTTGTTTACGGATTTATACTATTTCGCGTTATTTAAAGACGATGTCTATCGAGGCTATACTCAGTGTGCTGGAAATTGTTTCATAATCTATGCTCCAAGCGTGATTTTTTTTTCAATTTGTTTATACTAATTATAACATTTTATACTATTTCGCGTTATTTAAAGGTGATGTCTATCGAGACTATTCTCAATGTTCTGGAAATTGTTTCATAATCTGTGCTCCACGCGTGATTTTTGTTAATTTGTTTACAGATTTATACTATTTCGCGTTATTTAAAGACGATGTCTATCGAGGCTATACTCAGTGTGCTGGAAATTGTTTCATAATCTATGCTCCAAGCCTGATTTTTTTTTTCAATTTGTTTATACTAATTATTACATTTTATACTATTTCACGTTATCTAAAGGTGATGTCTATCGAGGCTATTCTCAATGTGCGGGAAATTGTTTCATAATTTATGCTAGACACGTGATTTTTTAAAATTTTTTTACAGATTTATACTATTTCGCGTTATTTAAAGGTGATGTCTATCGAGGCTATTCTCAATGTGCTGGAAATTGTTTCATAATTTGTGCTTCACGCGTGATTTTTTTAAATTTGTTTACGCATTTATACCATTTCGCGTTATTTAAAGACGATGTCTATCGAGACTGTTCTCAATGTGCTGGAAATTGTTTCATAATCTGTGCTCCACGCGTGATTTTTTTGAATTTGTTTACATATTTATACTATTTCGCGTTATTTAAAGGTGATGTCTATCGAGACTATTCTAAATGTTCGAGAAATTGTTTCATAATCTGTGCTCCACGCGTGATTTATTTGAATTTATTTACAGATTTATACTATTTCGCGTTATTTAAAGTCGATGTCTATCGAGACTATTCTCAATGGGCTGGAAATTGTTTCATAATTTGTGCTCCACGCGTGATTTTTTTGAATTTGTTTACGGATTTATAACATTTCGCGTTATTTAAAGGTGATGTCTATAGAGGCTATTCTCAGTGTCCTGGAAATTGTTTCATAGTCTGTGGTGCACGCGTGATTTTTTTAAATTTGTTTACGGATTTATACTATTTCGCGTTATTTCAAGACGATGTCTATCGAGGCTATACTCAGTGTGCTGGAAATTGTTTCATAATCTATGCTCCAAGCGTGATTTTTTTTTCAATTTGTTTATACTAATTATTACATTTTATACTATTTCACGTTATCTAAAGGTGATGTCTATCGAGGCTATTCTCAATGTGCGGGAAATTGTTTCATAATTTATGCTAGACGCGTGATTTTTTAAAATTTTTTTACAGATTTATAATATTTCGCGTTATTTAAAGGTGAAGTCTATCGAGGCTATTCTCAATGTGCTGGAAATTGTTTCATAATTTGTGCTTCACGCGTGATGTTTCTTTAATTTGTTTACGGATTTATACCATTTCGCGTTATTTAAAGGTGACGTCTATAGAGGCTATTCTTAATGTGCGAGAAATTGTTTCATAATCTGTGCTTTACGCGTGATTTTTTAAAATATTTTACAGATTTATACTATTTCGCGTTATTTAAAGGCTATGTCTATCGAGACTATTTTCAATGTGCTGGAAAACGTTTCACAATCCATGCTCCAAGTGTGATTTTTTTTCAATTTTTTTACATATTTATACTATTTCACGTTATCTAAAGGTGATGTCTATCGAGGCTATTCTCAATGTGCGGGAAATTGTTTCATAATTTGTGCTAGACGCGTGATTTTTTTAAATTTGTTTACGGATTTATACCATATCGCGTTATTTAAAGGTGATGTCTATAGAGGCTATTCTCAATGTCCTGGAAATTGTTTCATAATCTCTGCTCCACGCGTAATTTTTTTTTAATTTGTTTACGGATTTATACCATTTCGCATTATTTAAAGACGATGTCTATCGAAACTATTCTCAATGTGCTGGAAATTGTATCACAATCCATCCTCCAAGCGTGATATTTTTTCAATTTTTTTACAGATGTATACCATTCCGCGTTATTTAAAGGCGATGTCTATCGAGACTATTTTCAAAGTGCTAGATATTGTTTCACAATCTATGCTCCAAGCGTGATTTTTTTTTTCAATTTGTTTATACTAATTATTACATTTTATACTCGCGTTATTTAAAGGTGATGTCTATCAAGGCTATTCTCATTGTGCGGAAAATTGTTTCATAATCTGTGCTCCACGCGGGATTTTTTTAAATTTGTTTACGGATTTATACCATTTCCCGTTATTAAAAGGCGATGTCTATCGAGACTATTTTCAGTGAGCTGGAAATTGTTTCACAAACTATTCTCCAAGCGTGATTTTTTCTTATTTCAATTTGTTTACGGATTTATACTATTTGCGTTATTTAAAGGCGAAGTCTTTCGAGACTATTCTCAATGTGCTGGAAATTGTTTTATAATCTGTGCTCCACGCGTGATTTTTTTGAATTTGTTTACGGATTTATACTAATCCGCGTTATTTAAAGGTGATGTCTATCGAGACTATTCTCAATGTGCTGGAAATTCTTTCATAATCTGTGCTCCATGCGTGATTTTATTGAATTTGTTTTCAGATTTATATTATTTCGCGTTATTTAAAGGTGATGTCTGTCGAGACTATTCTCAATATGCTGGAAATTGTTTCATAATCCATGCTCCAAGCGTGATTTTTTTTTAAATTTTTTTACAGATTTATACTATTTCGCGTTATTTAAAGGTGACGTCTATAGAGGCTATTCTCAATGTGCGAGAAATTGTTTCATAATCTGTGCTCTACGCGTGATTTTTATTTCATTATTTACGGATTTATGCTAATCCGCGTTATTTAAAGGCTATGTCTATCGAGACTATTTTCAATGTGCTGGAAAACGTTTTACAATCCATGCTCCAAGCGTAATTTTTTTTTCAATTTTTTTACATATTTATACTATTTCACGTTATCTAAAGGTGATGTCTATCGAGGCTATTCTCAATGTGCGGGAAATTGTTTCATATTCTGTGCTCCACGCGTGATTTTTTTAATTTGTTTATGGATTTATACCATTTCGCGTTATTTAAAGACGATGTCTATCGAGACTGTTCTCAATGTGCTGGAAATTGTTTCATAATCTGTGCTCCACGCGTGATTTTTTTTTCAATTTTTTTAGAGATTTATACTATTTCACGTTATCTAAATGTGATGTCTATCGAGGCTATTCTCAGTGTCCTGGAAATTGTTTCATAATCTGTGCTCCACGCGTGATTTTTTTTAATTTGTTTACGGTTTTATAGCATTTCGCGTTATTTAAAGACGATGTCTATCGAGACTGTTCTCAATGTGCTGGAAATTGTTTCATAATCTGTGCTCCACGCGTGATTTTTTTGAATTTGTTTACAGATTTATACTATTTCGCGTTATTTAAAGGTGATGTCTATCGAGACTATTCTAAATGTGCGAGAAATTGTTTCATTATCTGTGCTCCACGCGTGATTTATTTGAATTTATTTACAGATTTATACTATTTCGCGTTATTTAAAGGCGACGTCTATCGAGACTATTTTCAATGTGCTGGAAAATGTTTCACAATCCATGCTCCAAGCGTGATTTTTTAAAAAATTTTTTTACAGATTTATACTATTTTGCGTTATTTAAAGGTGATGTCTATCGAGACTATTCTAAATGTGCGAGATATTGTTTCATAATCTGTGCTCCACGCGTGATTTTTTTGAATTTATTTAGAGATTTATACTATTTCGCGTTATTTAAAGGCGATGTCTATCGAGGCTATTCTCATTGTGCGGGAAATTGTTTCATAATCTGTGCTCCACGCGTGATTTTTTTTTCCAATTTTTTTATACTAATTATTACATTTTATACTATTTCGCGTTATTTAAAGGTGATCTCTATCGAGACTATTCTCAATGTGCTGGAAATTGTTTCATAATCCGTGCTCCACGCGTGATTTTTGTTAATTTGTTTACGGATTTATACTATTTCGCGTTATTTAAAGACGATGTCTATCGAGGCTATACTCAGTGTGCTGGAAATTGTTTCATAATCTATGCTCCAAGCGTGATTTTTTTTTCAATTTGTTTATACTAATTATTACATTTTATAATTTTTCGCGTTATTTAAAGGTGATGTCTATCGAGACTATTCTCAATGTGCTGGAAATTGTTTCATAATCTGTGCTCCACGCGTGATTTTTGTTAATTTGTTTACGGATTTATACTATTTCGCGTTATTTAAAGACGATGTCTATCGAGGCTATACTCAGTGTGCTGGAAATTGTTTCATAATCAATGCTCCAAGCGTGATTTTTTTGAATTTGTTTACGGATTTATACTAATCCGCGTTATTTAAAGGTGATGTCTATCGAGACTATTCTCAATGTGCTGGAAATTGTTTCATAATCTGTGCTCCACGCGTGATTTTTTTGAATTTGTTTACGGATTTATACTAATCCGCGTTATTTAAAGGTGATGTCTATCCAGACTATTCTCAATGTGCTGGAAATTTTTTCATAATCTGTGCTCCACGCGTGATTTTATTGAATTTGTTTACGGATTTATACTAATCCGCGTTATTTAAAGGTGATGTCTATCCAGACTATTCTCAATGTGCTGGAAATTGTTTTATAATCTGTGCTCCACGCGTGATTTTTTTGAATTTGTTTACGGATTTATACTAATCCGCGTTATTTAAAGGATATGTCTATCGAGACTATTCTCAATGTGCTGGAAATTCTTTCATAATCTGTGTTCCACGCGTGATTTTATTGAATTTGTTTTCAGATTTATACTATTTCGCGTTATTTAAAGGTGATGTCTATCGAGACTAATCTCAATGTTCTGGAAATTGTTTCATAATCTGTGCTCCACGCGTGATTTTTTTAAAAATTTATTTACAGATTTATACTATTTTGCGTTATTTAAAGGAGATGTCTATAGAGAATATTTTCAATGTGCTGGAAATTGTTTCACAATCCATGCTCCAAGCGTGATTTTTTTTTCAATTTTTTTACAAATTTATACTATTTCGCGTTATTTAAAGGTGATGTCTATCGAGGCTATTCTCAATGTGCTGGAAATTGTTTCATAATTTGTGCTCCACGCGTGATTATTTTGAATTTGTTTACGAATTTATACCATTTCGCGTTATTTAAAGGTGACGTCTATAGAGGCTATTCTCAATGTGCGAGAAAGTGTTTCATAATCTGTGCTCTACGCGTGATTTTTTTTAATTTTTTACAGATTTATACTATTTAGCGTTATTTAAAGGCTATGTCTATCGAGACTATTTTCAATGTGCTGGAAAACGTTTCACAATCCATGCTCCAAGCGTGATTTTTTTTTCAATTTTTTTACAGATTTGTACTATTTCACGTTATCTAAAGGTGATGTCTATCGAGGCTATTCTCAATGTGCGGGAAATTGTTTCATAATTTGTGCTAGACGCGTGATTTTTTTTAATTTGTTTACGGATTTATACAATTTCGCGTTATTTAAAGGTGATGTCTATAGAAGCTATTATCAATGTCCTGGAAATTGTTTCATAATCTGTGCTCCACGCGTGATTTTTTAAATTTGTTTACGGATTTATACCATTTCGAGTTATTTAAAGACGATGTCTATCGAGACTGTTCTCAATGTGCTGGAAATTGTTTCATAATCTGTGCTCCACGCGTGATTTTTTTTTCAATTTTTTTAAAGATTTATATTATTTCACGTTATCTAAAGGTAATGTCTATCGAGGCTATTCTCAGTGTCCTGGAAATTGTTTCATAATCTGTGCTCCACGCGTGATTTTTTTAATTTGTTTACGGATTTATACCATTTCGCGTTATTTAAAGACGATGTCTATCGAGACTGTTGTCAATGTGCTGGAAATTGTTTCATAATCTGTGCTCCACGCGTGATTTTTTTTTCAATTTTTTTACAGATTTATACTAGTTCACGTTATCTAAAGGTGATGTCTATCGAGGCTATTCTCAATGTGCTGGAAATTGTTTCATAATTTGTGCTTCACGCGTGATGTTTTTTTAATTTGTTTACGGATTTATTCCATTTCGCGTTATTTAAAGGTGACGTCTATAGAGGCTATTCTTAATGTGCGAGAAATTGTTTCATAATCTGTGCTTTACGCGTGATTTTTTAAAATCTTTTACAGATTTATACTATTTCGCGTTATTTAAAGGCTATGTCTATCGAGACTATTTTCAATGTGCTGGAAAACGTTTCACAATCCATGCTCCAAGTGTGATTTTTTTTCAATTTTTTTACATATTTATACTATTTCACGTTATCTAAAGGTGATGTCTATCGAGGCTATCCTCAATGTGCGGGAAATTGTTTCATAATTTGTGCTAGACGCGTGATTTTTTTAAATTTGTTTACGGATTTAAACCATATCGCGTTATTTAAAGGTGATGTCTATAGAGGCTATTCTCAATGTCCTGGAAATTGTTTCATAATCTCTGCTCCACGCGTAATTTTTTTTAATTTGTTTACGGATTTATACCATTTCGCATTATTTAAAGACGATGTCTATCGAAACTATTCTCAATGTGCTGGAAAATGTATCACAATCCATCCTCCAAGCGTGATATTTTTTCAATTTTTTTACAGATGTATACCATTCCGCGTTATTTAAAGGCGACGTCTATCGAGACTATTTTCAATGTGCTAGATATTGTTTCACAATCTATGCTCCAAGCGTGATTTTTTTTTTCAATTTGTTTATACTAATTATTACATTTTATACTCGCGTTATTTAAAGGTGATGTCTATCAAGGCTATTCTCATTGTGCGGAAAATTGTTTCATACTCTGTGCTCCACGCGGGATTTTTTTTAATTTGTTTACGGATTTATACCATTTCCCGTTATTTAAAGGCGATGTCTATCGAGACTATTTTCAATGAGCTAGAAATTGTTTCACAAACTATTCTCCAAGCGTGATTTTTTCTTATTTCAATTTGTTTACGGATTTATACTATTTGCGTTATTTAAAGGTGATGTCTATCGAGACTATTCTCAATGTGCTGGAAATTCTTTCATAATCTGTGCTCCACGCGTGATTTTATTGAATTTGTTTTCAGATTTATACTATTTCGCGTTATTTAAAGGTGATGTCTGTCGACACTATTCTCAATATGCTGGAAATTGTTTCATAATCTGTGCTCCACGCGTGATTTTTTAAAAAATTTATTTACAGATTTATACTATTTTGCGTTATTTAAAGGCGATGTCTATAGAAAATATTTTCAATGTGCTGGAAATTGTTTCACAATCCATGCTCCAAGCGTGATTTTTTTTTTCAATTTTTTTACAGATTTATACTATTTCGCGTTATATAAAGGTGATGTCTATCAAGGCTATACTCAATGTGCTGGAAATTGTTTCATAATTTGTGCTCCACGCGTGATTTTTTTGAATTTGTTTACGGATTTACACCATTTCGCGTTATTTAAAGGTGACGTCTATAGAGGCTATTCTCAATGTGCGAGAAATTGTTTCATAATCTGTGCTCTACGCGTGATTTTTTTTTAATTATTTACAGATTTATACTATTTAGCGTTATTTAAAGGCTATGTCTATCGAGACTATTTTCAATGTGCTGGAAAACGTTTCACAATCCATGCTCCAAGCGTGATTTTTTTTTCAATTTTTTTACAGATTTATACTATTTCACGTTATCTAAAGGTGATGTCTATCGAGGCTATTCTCAATGTGCGGGAAATTGTTTCATAATTTGTGCTAGACGCGTGATTTTTTTAAATTTGTTTACGGATTTATACAATTTCGCGTTATTTAAAGGTGATGTCTATAGAAGCTATTATCAATGTCCTGGAAATTGTTTCATAATCTGTGCTCCACGCGTGATTTTTTAAATTTGTTTACGGATTTATACCATTTCGAGTTATTTAAAGACGATGTCTATCGAGACTGTTCTCAATGTGCTGGAAATTGTTTCATAATCTGTGCTCCACGCGTGATTTTTTTTCCAATTTTTTTACAGATTTATACTATTTCACGTTATCTAAAGGTGATGTCTATCGAGGCTATTCTCAGTGTCCTGGAAATTGTTTCATAATCTGTGCTCCACGCGTGATTTTTTTAATTTGTTTACGGATTTATACCATTTCGCGTTATTTAAAAACGATGTCTATCGAGACTGTTCTCAATGTGCTGGAAATTGTTTCATAATCTGTGCTCCACGCGTGATTTTTTTTTCAATTTTTTTACAGATTTATACTAGTTCACGTTATCTAAAGGTGATGTCTATCGAGGCTATTCTCAATGTGCTGGAAATTGTTTCATAATTTGTGCTTCACGCGTGATGTTTTTTTAATTTGTTTACGGATTTATACCATTTCGCGTTATTTAAAGCTGACGTCTATAGAGGCTATTCTTAATGTGCGAGAAATTGTTTCATAATCTGTGCTTTACGCGTGATTTTTTAAAATCTTTTACAGATTTATACTATTTCGCGTTATTTAAAGGCTATGTCTATCGAGACTATTTTCAATGTGCTGGAAAACGTTTCACAATCCATGCTCCAAGTGTGATTTTTTTTCAATTTTTTTACATATTTATACTATTTCACGTTATCTAAAGGTGATGTCTATCGAGGCTATTCTCAATGTGCGGGAAATTGTTTCATAATTTGTGCTAGACGCGTGATTTTTTTAAATTTGTTTACGGATTTATACCATATCGCGTTATTTAAAGGTGATGTCTATAGAGGCTATTCTCAATGTCCTGGAAATTGTTTCATAATCTCTGCTCCACGCGTAATTTTTTTAAATTTTTTTACAGATGTATACCATTCCGCGTTATTTAAAGGCGATGTCTATCGAGACTATTTTCAATGTGCTAGATATTGTTTCACAATCTATGCTCCAAGCGTGATTTTTTTTTTCAATTTGTTTATACTAATTATTACATTTTATACTCGCGTTATTTAAAGGTGATGTCTATCAAGGCTATTCTCATTGTGCGGAAAATTGTTTCATACTCTGTGCTCCACGCGGGATTTTTTTTAATTTGTTTACGGATTTATACCATTTCCCGTTATTTAAAGGCGATGTCTATCGAGACTATTTTCAATGAGCTGGAAAGTGTTTCACAAACTATTCTCCAAGCGTGATTTTTTCTTATTTCAATTTGTTTACGGATTTATACTATTTGCGTTATTTAAAGGTGATGTCTATCGAGACTATTCTCAATGTGCACTGTAAAAAAAAATCTGTAAAGTTACTAAAGTTTTTCTTGGAAACTGGGATTCCAAGAACTTTTTATGTAACGGCAACAACAAAAAATCCTGTAACAGCGTCTGTTACAGGAATTTTCCTTGTTGCCGTTACATAAAAATTTCTTGGAATCCCAGTTTCCTAGAAAAACTTTAGTAACTTTGCAGATTTTTTTTTACAGTGTGCTGGAAATTCTTTCATAATCTGTGCTCCACGCGTGATTTTATTGAATTTGTTTTCAGATTTATACTATTTCGCGTTACTTAAAGGTGATGTCTGTCGACACTATTCTCAATATGCTGGAAATTGTTTCATAATCTGTGCTCCACGCGTGATTTTTTTAAAAATTTATTTACAGATTTATACTATTTTGCGTTATTTAAAGGCGATGTCTATAGAAAATATTTTCAATGTGCTGGTAATTGTTTCACAATCCATGCTCCAAGCGTGATTTTTTTTTAAAATTTTTTTACAGATTTATACTATTTCGCGTTATTTAAAGGTGACGTCTATAGAGGCTATTCTCAATGTGCGAGAAATTGTTTCATAATCTGTGCTCTACGCGTGATTTTTTTTCATTATTTACGGATTTATGCTAATCCGCGTTATTTAAAGGCTATGTCTATCGAGACTATTTTCAATGTGCTGGAAAACGTTTTACAATCCATGCTCCAAGCGTGATTTTTTTTTCAATTTTTTTACATATTTATACTATTTCACGTTATCTAAAGGTGATGTCCATCGAGGCTATTCTCAATGTGCGGGAAATTGTTTCATAATCTGTGCTCCACGCGTGATTTTTTTAATTTGTTTACGGATTTATACCATTTCGCGTTATTTAAAGACGATGTCTATCGAGACTGTTCTCAATGTGCTGGAAATTGTTTCATAATCTGTGCTCCACGCGTGATTTTTTTTTCAATTTTTTTACAGATTTATACTATTTCACGTTATCTAAATGTGATGTCTATCGAGGCTATTCTCAATGTCCTGGAAATTGTTTCATAATCTGTGCTCCACGCGTGATTTTTTTTTATTTGTTTACGGTTTTATAGCATTTCGCGTTATTTAAAGACGATGTCTATCGAGACTGTTCTCAATGTGCTGGAAATTGTTTCATAATCTGTGCTCCACGCGTGATTTTTTTGAATTTGTTTACAGATTTATACTATTTCGCGTTATTTAAAGGTGATGTCTATCGAGACTATTCTAAATGTGCGAGAAATTGTTTCATAATCTGTGCTCCACGCGTGATTTATTTGAATTTATTTACAGATTTATACTATTTCGCGTTATTTAAAGGCGACGTCTATCGAGACTATTTTCAATGTGCTGGAAAATGTTTCACAATCCATGCTCCAAGCGTGATTTTTTTATAATTTTTTTTACAGATTTATACAATTTTGCGTTATTTAAAGGTGATGTCTATCGAGACTATTCTAAATGTGCGAGATATTGTTTCATAATCTGTGCTCCACGCGTGATTTTTTTGAATTTATTTACAGATTTATACTATTTCGCGTTATTTAAAGGCGATGTCTATCGAGGCTATTCTCATTGTGCGGGAAATTGTTTCATAATCTGTGCTCCACGCGTGATTTTTTTTTCCAATTTGTTTATACTAATTATTACATTTTATACTATTTCGCGTTATTTAAAGGTGATCTCTATCGAGACTATTCTCAATGTGCTGGAAATTGTTTCATAATCCGTGCTCCACGCGTGATTTTTGTTAATTTGTTTACGGATTTATACTATTTCGCGTTATTTAAAGACGATGTCTATCGAGGCTATACTCAGTGTGCTGGAAATTGTTTCATAATCTATGCTCCAAGCGTGATTTTTTTTTCAATTTGTTTATACTAATTATTACATTTTATACTTTTTCGCGTTATTTAAAGGTGATGTCTATCGAGACTATTCTCAATGTGCTGGAAATTGTTTCATAATCTGTGCTCCACGCGTGATTTTTGTTAATTTGTTTACGGATTTATACTATTTCGCGTTATTTAAAGACGATGTCTATCGAGGCTATACTCAGTGTGCTGGAAATTGTTTCATAATCAATGCTCCAAGCGTGATTTTTTTTTTCAATTTGTTTATACTAATTATTACATTTTATACTAATCCGCGTTATTTAAAGGTGATGTCTATCGAGACTATTCTCAATGTGCTGGAAATTGTTTCATAATCTGTGCTCCACGCGTGATTTTTTTGAATTTGTTTACGGATTTATACTAATCCGCGTTATTTAAAGGTGATGTCTATCCAGACTATTCTCAATGTGCTGGAAATTGTTTCATAATCTGTGCTCCACGCGTGATTTTTTTTTAAATTTGTTTACAGATTTATACTATTTCGCGTTATTTAAAGGTGATGTCTATCGAGACTATTCTCAATGTGCTGGAAATTGTTTCATAATCTGTGCTCCACGCGTGATTTTTTTGAATTTGTTTACGGATTTATACTAATCCGCGTTATTTAAAGGTGATGTCTATCCAGACTATTCTCAATGTGCTGGAAATTGTTTTATAATCTGTGCTCCACGCGTGATTTTTTTGAATTTGTTTACGGATTTATACTAATCCGCGTTATTTAAAGGATATGTCTATCGAGACTATTCTCAATGTGCTGGAAATTCTTTCATAATCTGTGTTCCACGCGTGATATTATTGAATTTGTTTTCAGATTTATACTATTTCGCGTTATTTAAAGGTGATGTCTATCGAGACTATTCTCAATGTTCTGGAAATTGTTTCATAATCTGTGCTCCACGCGTGATTTTTTTAAAAAGTTATTTACAGATTTATACTATTTTGCGTTATTTAAAGGCGATGTCTATAGAGAATATTTTCAATGTGCTGGAAATTGTTTCACAATCCATGCTCCAAGCGTGATTTTTTTTTCAATTTTTTTACAAATTTATACTATTTCGCGTTATTTAAAGGTGATGTCTATCGAGGCTATTCTCAATGTGCTGGAAATTGTGTCATAATTTGTGCTCCACGCGTGATTATTTTGAATTTGTTTACGAATTTATACCATTTCGCGTTATTTAAAGGTGACGTCTATAGAGGCTATTCTCAATGTGCGAGAAAGTGTTTCATAATCTGTGCTCTACGCGTGATTTTTTTTAATTTTTTACAAATTTATACTATTTCGCGTTATTTAAAGGTGATGTCTATCGAGGCTATCCTCAATGTGCGGGAAATTGTTTCATAATTTGTGCTAGACGCGTGATTTTTTTAAATTTGTTTACGGATTTAAACCATATCGCGTTATTTAAAAGTGATGTCTATAGAGGCTATTCTCAATGTCCTGGAAATTGTTTCATAATCTCTGCTCCACGCGTAATTTTTTTTAATTTGTTTACGGATTTATACCATTTCGCATTATTTAAAGACGATGTCTATCGAAACTATTCTCAATGTGCTGGAAAATGTATCACAATCCATCCTCCAAGCGTGATATTTTTTCAATTTTTTTACAGATGTATACCATTCCGCGTTATTTAAAGGCGACGTCTATCGAGACTATTTTCAGTGTGCTAGATATTGTTTCACAATCTATGCTCCAAGCGTGATTTTTTTTTTCAATTTGTTTATACTAATTATTACATTTTATACTATTTCGCGTTATTTAAAGGTGATGTCTATCAAGGCTATTCTCATTGTGCGGAAAATTGTTTCATACTCTGTGCTCCACGCGGGATTTTTTTTAATTTGTTTACGGATTTATACCATTTCCCGTTATTTAAAGGCGATGTCTATCGAGACTATTTTCAATGAGCTAGAAATTGTTTCACAAACTATTCTCCAAGCGTGATTTTTTCTTATTTCAATTTGTTTACGGATTTATACTATTTGCGTTATTTAAAGGTGATGTCTATCGAGACTATTCTCAATGTGCTGGAAATTCTTTCATAATCTGTGCTCCACGCGTGATTTTATTGAATTTGTTTTCAGATTTATACTATTTCGCGTTATTTAAAGGTGATGTCTGTCGACACTATTCTCAATATGCTGGAAATTGTTTCATAATCTGTGCTCCACGCGTGATTTTTTAAAAAATTTATTTACAGATTTATACTATTTTGCGTTATTTAAAGGCGATGTCTATAGAAAATATTTTCAATGTGCTGGAAATTGTTTCACATTCCATGCTCCAAGCGTGATTTTTTTTTTCAATTTTTTTACAGATTTATACTATTTCGCGTTATATAAAGGTGATGTCTATCAAGGCTATACTCAATGTGCTGGAAATTGTTTCATAATTTGTGCTCCACGCGTGATTTTTTTGAATTTGTTTACGGATTTACACCATTTCGCGTTATTTAAAGGTGACGTCTATAGAGGCTATTCTCAATGTGCGAGAAATTGTTTCATAATCTGTGCTCTACGCGTGATTTTTTTTTAATTATTTACAGATTTATACTATTTAGCGTTATTTAAAGGCTATGTCTATCGAGACTATTTTCAATGTGCTGGAAAACGTTTCACCATCCATGCTCCAAGCGTGATTTTTTTTTCAATTTTTTTACAGATTTATACTATTTCACGTTATCTAAAGGTGATGTCTATCGAGGCTATTCTCAATGTGCGGGAAATTGTTTCATAATTTGTGCTAGACGCGTGATTTTTTTAAATTTGTTTACGGATTTATACAATTTCGCGTTATTTAAAGGTGATGTCTATAGAAGCTATTATCAATGTCCTGGAAATTGTTTCATAATCTTTGCTCCACGCGTGATTTTTTAAATTTGTTTACGGATTTATACCATTTCGAGTTATTTAAAGACGATGTCTATCGAGACTGTTCTCAATGTGCTGGAAATTGTTTCATAATCTGTGCTCCACTTGTGATTTTTTTTTCAATTTTTTTACAGATTTATACTATTTCACGTTATCTAAAGGTGATGTCTATCGAGGCTATTCTCAGTGTCCTGGAAATTGTTTCATAATCTGTGCTCCACGCGTGATTTTTTTAATTTGTTTACGGATTTATACCATTTCGCGTTATTTAAAAACGATGTCTATCGAGACTGTTCTCAATGTGCTGGAAATTGTTTCATAATCTGTGCTCCACGCGTGATTTTTTTTTCAATTTTTTTACAGATTTATACTAGTTCACGTTATCTAAAGGTGGTGTCTATCGAGGCTATTCTCAATGTGCTGGAAATTGTTTCATAATTTGTGCTTCACGCGTGATGTTTTTTTAATTTGTTTACGGATTTATACCATTTCGCGTTATTTAAAGGTGACGTCTATAGAGGCTATTCTTAATGTGCGAGAAATTGTTTCATAATCTGTGCTTTACGCGTGATTTTTTAAAATCTTTTACAGATTTATACTATTTCGCGTTATTTAAAGGCTATGTCTATCGAGACTATTTTCAATGTGCTGGAAAACGTTTCACAATCCATGCTCCAAGTGTGATTTTTTTCCAATTTTTTTACATATTTATACTATTTCACGTTATCTAAAGGTGATGTCTATCGAGGCTATTCTCAATGTGCGGGAAATTGTTTCATAATTTGTGCTAGACGCGTGATTTTTTTAAATTTGTTTACGGATTTATACCATATCGCGTTATTTAAAGGTGATGACTATAGAGGCTATTCTCAATGTCCTGGAAATTGTTTCATAATCTCTGCTCCACGCGTAATTTTTTTTAATTTTTTTACAGATGTATACCATTCCGCGTTATTTAAAGGCGATGTCTATCGAGACTATTTTCAATGTGCTAGATATTGTTTCACAATCTATGCTCCAAGCGTGATTTTTTTTTTCAATTTTTTTACAGATTTATACTATTTCGCGTTATTTAAAGGTGATGTCTATCAAGGCTATACTCAATGTGCTGGAAATTGTTTCATAATTTGTGCTCCACGCGTGATTTTTTTGAATTTGTTTACGGATTTACACCATTTCGCGTTATTTAAAGGTGACGTCTATAGAGGCTATTCTCAATGAGCGAGAAATTGTTTCATAATCTGTGCTCTACGCGTGATTTTTTTTTAATTATTTACAGATTTATACTATTTCGCGTTATTTAAAGCTATGTCTATCGAGACTATTTTCAATGTGCTGGAAAACGTTTCACAATCCATGCTCCAAGCGTGATTTTTTTTTCAATTTTTTTACAGATTTATACTATTTCGCGTTATTTAAAGGTGATGTCTATCGAGACTATTCTCAATGTGCTGGAAATTGTTTTATAATCTGTGCTCCACGCGTGATTTTTTTGAATTTGTTTACGGATTTATACTAATCCGCGTTATTTAAAGGATATGTCTATCGAGACTGTTCTCAATGTGCTGGAAATTCTTTCATAATCTGTGTTCCACGCGTGATTTTATTGAATTTGTTTTCAGATTTATACTATTTCGCGTTATTTAAAGGTGATGTCTATCGAGACTATTCTCAATGTGCTGGAAATTGTTTCATAATCTGTGCTCCACGCGTGATTTTTTTAAAAATTTATTTACAGAATTATACTATTTTGCGTTATTTAAAGGCGATGTCTATAGAGAATATTTTCAATGTGCTGGAAATTGTTTCACAATCCATGCTCCAAGCGTGATTTTTTTTTCAATTTTTTTACAAATTTATAATATTTCGCGTTATTTAAAGGTGATGTCTATCGAGGCTATTCTCAATGTGCTGGAAATTGTTTCATAATTTGTGCTCCACGCGTGATTTTTTTGAATTTGTTTACGAATTTATACCATTTCGCGTTATTTAAAGGTGACGTCTATAGAGGCTATTCTCAATGTGCGAGAAATTGTTTAATAATCTGTGCTCTACGCGTGATTTTTTTAAAATTAATTACAGATTTATACTATTTCGCGTTATTTAAAGCTATGTCTATCGAGACTATTTTCAATGTGCTGGAAAACGTTTCACAATCCATGCTCCAAGCGTGATTTTTTTTCAATTTTTTTACAGATTTATACTATTTCGCGTTATTTAAGGGTGATGTCTATCGAGACTATTCTCAATGTGCTGGAAATTGTTTTATAATCTGTGCTCCACGCGTGATTTTTTTGAATTTGTTTACGGATTTATACTAATCCGCGTTATTTAAAGGATATATCTATCGAGACTGTTCTCAATGTGCTGGAAATTCTTTCATAATCTGTGTTCCACGCGTGATTTTATTGAATTTGTTTTCAGATTTATACTATTTCGCGTTATTTAAAGGTGATGTCTATCGAGACTATTCTCAATGTGCTGGAAATTGTTTCATAATCTGTGCTCCACGCGTGATTTTTTTAAAAATTTATTTACAGATTTATACTATTTTGCGTTATTTAAAGGCGATGTCTATAGAGAATATTTTCAGTGTGCTGGAAATTGTTTCACAATCCATGCTCCAAGCGTGATTTTTTTTTCAATTTTTTTACAAATTTATACTATTTCGCGTTATTTAAAGGTGATGTCTATCGAGGCTATTCTCAATGTGCTGGAAATTGTTTCATAATTTGTGCTCCACGCGTGATTTTTTTGAATTTGTTTACGAATTTATACCATTTCGCGTTATTTAAAGGTGACGTCTATAGAGGCTATTCTCAATGTGCGAGAAAGTGTTTCACAATCCATGCTCCAAGCGTGATTTTTTTTTCAATTTTTTTACAGATTTATACTATTTCACGTTATCTAAAGGTGATGTCTATCGAGGCTATTCTCAATGTGCGGGAAATTGTTTCATAATTTGTGCTAGACGCGTGATTTTTTTAAATTTGTTTACGGATTTATACAATTTCGCGTTATTTAAAGGTGATGTCTATAGAAGCTATTATCAATGTCCTGGAAATTGTTTCATAACCTGTGCTCCACGCGTGATTTTTTAAATTTGTTTACGGATTTATACCATTTCGAGTTATTTAAAGACGATGTCTATCGAGACTGTTCTCAATGTGCTGGAAATTGTTTCATAATCTGTGCTCCACGCGTGATTTTTTTTTCAATATTTTTACACATTTATACTATTTCACGTTATCTAAAGGTGATGTCTATCGAGGCTATTCTCAGTGTCCTGGAAATTGTTTCATAATCTGTGCTCCACGCGTGATTTTTTTTTCAATTTTTTTACAGATTTATACTAGTTCACGTTATCTAAAGGTGATGTCTATCGAGGCTATTCTCAATGTGCTGGAAATTGTTTCATAATTTGTGCTTCACGCGTGATGTTTTTTTAATTTGTTTACGGATTTATACCATTTCGCGTTATTTAAAGGTGACGTCTATAGAGGCTATTCTTAATGTGCGAGAAATTGTTTCATAATCTGTGCTTTACGCGTGATTTTTTAAAATCTTTTACAGATTTATACTATTTCGCGTTATTTAAGGGCTATGTCTATCGAGACTATTTTCAATGTGCTGGAAAACGTTTCACAATCCATGCTTCAAGTGTGATTTTTTTTCAATTTTTTTACATATTTATACTATTTCACGTTATCTAAAGGTGATGTCTATCGAGGCTATTCTCAATGTGCGGGAAATTGTTTCATAATTTGTGCTAGACGCGTGATTTTTTTAAATTTGTTTACGGATTTATACCATTTCGCATTATTTAAAGACGATGCCTATCGAAACTATTCTCAATGTGCTGGAAATTGTATCACAATCCATCCTCCAAGCGTGATATTTTTTCAATTTTTTTTACAGATGTATACCATTCCGCGTTATTTAAAGGCGATGTCTATCGAGACTATTTTAATGTGCTAGATATTGTTTCACAATCTATGCTCCAAGCGTGATTTTTTTTTTCAATTTGTTTATACTAAATATTACATTTTATACTCGCGTTATTTAAAGGTGATGTCTATCAAGGCTATTCTCATTGTGCGGAAAATTGTTTCATACTCTGTGCTCCACGCGGGATTTTTTTAAATTTGTTTACGGATTTATACCATTTCCCGTTATTTAAAGGCGATGTCTATCGAGACTATTTTCAATGAGCTGGAAATTGTTTCACAAACTATTCTCCAAGCGGGATTTTTTCTTATTTCAATTTGTTTACGGATTTATACTATTTGCGTTATTTAAAGGTGATGTCTATCGAGACTATTCTCAATGTGCTGGAAATTCTTTCATAATCTGTGCTCCACGCGTGATTTTATTGAATTTGTTTTCAGATTTATACTATTTCGCGTTATTTAAAGCTGATGTCTGTCGACACTATTCTCAATATGCCGGAAATTGTTTCATAATCTGTGCTCCACGCGTGATTTTTTTAAAAATTTATTTACAGATTTATACAATTTTGCGTTATTTAAAGGCAATGTCTATAGAAAATATTTTCAATGTGCTGGAAATTGTTTCACAATCCATGCTCCAAGCGTGATTTTTTTTTTCAATTTTTTTACAGATTTATACTATGTCTATCGAGACTATTCTCAATGTGCTGGAAATTGTTTTATAATCTGTGCTCCACGCGTGATTTTTGTGCGGAAAATTGTTTCATAATTTGTGCTAGACGCGTGATTTTTTTAAATTTGTTTACGGATTTATACAATTTCGCGTTATTTAAAGGTGATGTCTATAGAAGCTATTATCAATGTCCTGGAAATTGTTTCATAATCTGTGCTCCACGCGGGATTTTTTTTAATTTGTTTACGGATTTATACCATTTCCCGTTATTTAAAGGCGATGTCTATCGAGACTATTTTCAATGAGCTGGAAATTGTTTCACAAACTATCCTCCAAGCGTGATTTTTTCTTATTTCAATTTGTTTACGGATTTATACTATTTGCGTTATTTAAAGGTGATGTCTATCGAGACTATTCTCAATGTGCTGGAAATTCTTTCATAATCTGTGCTCCACGCGGATTTTATTGAATTTGTTTTCAGATTTATACTATTTCGCGTTATTTAAAGGTGATGTCTGTCGACACTATTCTCAATATGCTGGAAATTGTTTCATAATCTGTGCTCCACGCGTGATTTTTTAAAAAATTTATTTACAGATTTATACTATTTTGCGTTATTTAAAGGCGATGTCTATAGAAAATATTTTCAATGTGCTGGAAATTGTTTCACAATCCATGCTCCAAGCGTGATTTTTTTTTCCAATTTTTTTACAGATTTATACTATTTCGCGTTATTTAAAGGTGATGTCTATCAAGGCTATACTCAATGTGCTGGAAATTGTTTCATAATTTGTGCTCCACGCGTGATTTTTTTGAATTTGTTTACGGATTTACACCATTTCGCGTTATTTAAAGGTGACGTCTATAGAGGCTATTCTCAATGTGCGAGAAATTGTTTCATAATCTGTGCTCTACGCGTGATTTTTTTAAAATTATTTACAGATTTATACTATATCGCGTTATTTAAAGCTATGTCTATCGAGACTATTTTCAATGTGCTGGAAAACGTTTCACAATCCATGCTCCAAACGTGATTTTTTTTTCAATTTTTTTACATATTTATACTATTTCACGTTATCTAAAGATGATGTCTATCGAGGCTATTCTCAATGTGCGGGAAATTGTTTCATAATCTGTGCTCCACGCGTGATTTTTTTAATTTGTTTACGGATTTATACCATTTCGCGTTATTTAAAGACGATGTCTATCGAGACTGTTCTCAATGTGCTGGAAATTGTTTCATAATCTGTGCTCCACGCGTGATTTTTTTTCAATTTTTTTACAGATTTATACTATTTCACGTTATCTAAAGGTGATGTCTATCGAGGCTATTCTCAATGTGCTGGAAATTGTTTCATAATTTGTGCTCCACGCGTGATTTTTTTGAATTTGTTTACGAATTTATACCATTTCGCGTTATTTAAAGGTGACGTCTATAGAGGCTATTCTCAATGTGCGAGAAAGTGTTTCACAATCCATGCTCCAAGCGTGATTTTTTTTCAATTTTTTTACAGATTTATACTATTTCACGTTATCTAAAGGTGATGTCTATCGAGGCTATTCTCAATGTGCGGGAAATTGTTTCATAATTTGTGCTAGACGCGTGATTTTTTTAAATTTGTTTACGGATTTATACAATTTCGCGTTATTTAAAGGTGATGTCTATAGAAGCTATTATCAATGTCCTGGAAATTGTTTCATAACCTGTGCTCCACGCGTGATTTTTTAAATTTGTTTACGGATTTATACCATTTCGAGTTATTTAAAGACGATGTCTATCGAGACTGTTCTCAATGTGCTGGAAATTGTTTCATAATCTGTGCTCCACGCGTGATTTTTTTTCAATATTTTTACACATTTATACTATTTCACGTTATCTAAAGGTGATGTCTATCGAGGCTATTCTCAGTGTCCTGGAAATTGTTTCATAATCTGTGCTCCACGCGTGATTTTTTTTTCAATTTTTTTACAGATTTATACTAGTTCACGTTATCTAAAGGTGATGTCTATCGAGGCTATTCTCAATGTGCTGGAAATTGTTTCATAATTTGTGCTTCACGCGTGATGTTTTTTTAATTTGTTTACGGATTTATACCATTTCGCGTTATTTAAAGGTGACGTCTATAGAGGCTATTCTTAATGTGCGAGAAATTGTTTCATAATCTGTGCTTTACGCGTGATTTTTTAAAATCTTTTACAGATTTATACTATTTCGCGTTATTTAAGGGCTATGTCTATCGAGACTATTTTCAATGTGCTGGAAAACGTTTCACAATCCATGCTTCAAGTGTGATTTTTTTTCAATTTTTTTACATATTTATACTATTTCACGTTATCTAAAGGTGATGTCTATCGAGGCTATTCTCAATGTGCGGGAAATTGTTTCATAATTTGTGCTAGACGCGTGATTTTTTTAAATTTGTTTACGGATTTATACCATTTCGCATTATTTAAAGACGATGCCTATCGAAACTATTCTCAATGTGCTGGAAATTGTATCACAATCCATCCTCCAAGCGTGATATTTTTTCAATTTTTTTTACAGATGTATACCATTCCGCGTTATTTAAAGGCGATGTCTATCGAGACTATTTTAATGTGCTAGATATTGTTTCACAATCTATGCTCCAAGCGTGATTTTTTTTTTCAATTTGTTTATACTAAATATTACATTTTATACTCGCGTTATTTAAAGGTGATGTCTATCAAGGCTATTCTCATTGTGCGGAAAATTGTTTCATACTCTGTGCTCCACGCGGGATTTTTTTAAATTTGTTTACGGATTTATACCATTTCCCGTTATTTAAAGGCGATGTCTATCGAGACTATTTTCAATGAGCTGGAAATTGTTTCACAAACTATTCTCCAAGCGGGATTTTTTCTTATTTCAATTTGTTTACGGATTTATACTATTTGCGTTATTTAAAGGTGATGTCTATCGAGACTATTCTCAATGTGCTGGAAATTCTTTCATAATCTGTGCTCCACGCGTGATTTTATTGAATTTGTTTTCAGATTTATACTATTTCGCGTTATTTAAAGCTGATGTCTGTCGACACTATTCTCAATATGCCGGAAATTGTTTCATAATCTGTGCTCCACGCGTGATTTTTTTAAAAATTTATTTACAGATTTATACAATTTTGCGTTATTTAAAGGCAATGTCTATAGAAAATATTTTCAATGTGCTGGAAATTGTTTCACAATCCATGCTCCAAGCGTGATTTTTTTTTTCAATTTTTTTACAGATTTATACTATGTCTATCGAGACTATTCTCAATGTGCTGGAAATTGTTTTATAATCTGTGCTCCACGCGTGATTTTTGTGCGGAAAATTGTTTCATAATTTGTGCTAGACGCGTGATTTTTTTAAATTTGTTTACGGATTTATACAATTTCGCGTTATTTAAAGGTGATGTCTATAGAAGCTATTATCAATGTCCTGGAAATTGTTTCATAATCTGTGCTCCACGCGGGATTTTTTTTAATTTGTTTACGGATTTATACCATTTCCCGTTATTTAAAGGCGATGTCTATCGAGACTATTTTCAATGAGCTGGAAATTGTTTCACAAACTATCCTCCAAGCGTGATTTTTTCTTATTTCAATTTGTTTACGGATTTATACTATTTGCGTTATTTAAAGGTGATGTCTATCGAGACTATTCTCAATGTGCTGGAAATTCTTTCATAATCTGTGCTCCACGCGGATTTTATTGAATTTGTTTTCAGATTTATACTATTTCGCGTTATTTAAAGGTGATGTCTGTCGACACTATTCTCAATATGCTGGAAATTGTTTCATAATCTGTGCTCCACGCGTGATTTTTTAAAAAATTTATTTACAGATTTATACTATTTTGCGTTATTTAAAGGCGATGTCTATAGAAAATATTTTCAATGTGCTGGAAATTGTTTCACAATCCATGCTCCAAGCGTGATTTTTTTTTCCAATTTTTTTACAGATTTATACTATTTCGCGTTATTTAAAGGTGATGTCTATCAAGGCTATACTCAATGTGCTGGAAATTGTTTCATAATTTGTGCTCCACGCGTGATTTTTTTGAATTTGTTTACGGATTTACACCATTTCGCGTTATTTAAAGGTGACGTCTATAGAGGCTATTCTCAATGTGCGAGAAATTGTTTCATAATCTGTGCTCTACGCGTGATTTTTTTAAAATTATTTACAGATTTATACTATATCGCGTTATTTAAAGCTATGTCTATCGAGACTATTTTCAATGTGCTGGAAAACGTTTCACAATCCATGCTCCAAACGTGATTTTTTTTTCAATTTTTTTACATATTTATACTATTTCACGTTATCTAAAGATGATGTCTATCGAGGCTATTCTCAATGTGCGGGAAATTGTTTCATAATCTGTGCTCCACGCGTGATTTTTTTAATTTGTTTACGGATTTATACCATTTCGCGTTATTTAAAGACGATGTCTATCGAGACTGTTCTCAATGTGCTGGAAATTGTTTCATAATCTGTGCTCCACGCGTGATTTTTTTTCAATTTTTTTACAGATTTATACTATTTCACGTTATCTAAATGTGATGTCTATCGAGGCTATTCTCAGTGTCCTGGAAATTGTTTCGTAATCTGTGCTCCACGCGTGATTTTTTTAATTTGTTTACGGATTTATACCATTTCGCGTTATTTAAAGACGATGTCCATCGAGACTGTTCTCAATGCGCTGGAAATTGTTTCATAATCTGTGCTCCACGCGTGATTTTTTTGAATTTGTTTACAGATTTATACTATTTCGCGTTATTTAAAGGATATGTCTATCGAGACTGTTCTCAATGTGCTGGAAATTCTTTCATAATCTGTGTTCCACGCGTGATTTTATTGAATTTGTTTTCAGATTTATACTATTTCGCGTTATTTAAAGGTGATGTCTATCGAGACTATTCTCAATGTGCTGGAAATTGTTTCATAATCTGTGCTCCACGCGTGATTTTTTTAAAAATTTACTTACAGATTTATACTATTTTGCGTTATTTAAAGGCGATGTCTATAGAGAATATTTTCAATGTGCTGGAAATTGTTTCACAATCCATGCTCCAAGCGTGATTTTTTTTTCAATTTTTTTACAAATTTATACTATTTCGCGTTATTTAAAGGTGATGTCTATCGAGGCTATTCTCAATGTGCTGGAAATTGTTTCATAATTTGTGCTCCACGCGTGATTTTTTTGAATTTGTTTACGAATTTATACCATTTCGCGTTATTTAAAGGTGACGTCTATAGAGGCTATTCTCAATGTGCGAGAAAGTGTTTCATAATCTGTGCTCCACGCGTGATTTTTTTAATAATTTACTTACAGATTTATACTATTTAGCGTTATTTAAAGGCTATGTCTATCGAGACTATTTTCAATGTGCTGGAAAACGTTTCACAATCCATGCTCCAAGCGTGATTTTTTTTTCAATTTTTTTACAGATTTATACTATTTCACGTTATCTAAAGGTGATGTCTATCGAGGCTATTCTCAATGTGCGGGAAATTGTTTCATAATTTGTGCTAGACGCGTGATTTTTTAAAATTTGTTTACGGATTTATACAATTTCGCGTTATTTAAAGGTGATGTCTATAGAAGCTATTATCAATGTCCTGGAAATTGTTTCATAATCTGTGCTCCACGCGTGATTTTTTAAATTTGTTTACGGATTTATACCATTTCGAGTTATTTAAAGACGATGTCTATCGAGACTGTTCTCAATGTGCTGGAAATTGTTTCATAATCTGAGCTCCACGCGTGATTTTTTTTTCAATTTTTTTACAGATTCATACTATTTCACGTTATCTAAAGGTGATGTCTATCGAGGCTATTCTCAGTGTCCTGGAAATTGTTTCATAATCTGTGCTCCACGCGTGATTTTTTTAATTTTTTTACGGATTTATACCATTTCGCGTTATTTAAAAACGATGTCTATCGAGACTGTTCTCAATGTGCTGGAAATTGTTTCATAATCTGTGCTCCACGCGTGATTTTTTTTTCAATTTTTTTACAGATTTATACTAGTTCACGTTATCTAAAGGTGATGTCTATCGAGGCTATTCTCAATGTGCTGGAAATTGTTTCATAATTTGTGCTTCACGGGTGATGTTTTTTTAATTTGTTTACGGATTTATACCATTTCGCGTTATTTAAAGGTGACGTCTATAGAGGCTATTCTTAATGTGCGAGAAATTGTTTCATAATCTGTGCTTTACGCGTGATTTTTTAAAATCTTTTACAGATTTATACTATTTCGCGTTATTTAAAGGCTATGTCTATCGAGACTATTTTCAATGTGCTGGAAAACGTTTCACAATCCATGCTCCAAGTGTGATTTTTTTTCAATTTTTTTACATATTTATACTATTTCACGTTATCTAAAGGTGATGTCTATCGAGGCTATTCTCAATGTGCGGGAAATTGTTTCATAATTTGTGCTAGACGCGTGATTTTTTTAAAATTTGTTTACGGATTTATACCATATCGCGTTATTTAAAGGTGATGTCTATAGAGGCTATTCTCAATGTCCTGGAACTTGTTTCATAATCTCTGCTCCACGCGTAATTTTTTTTAATTTGTTTACGGATTTATACCATTTCCCGTTATTTAAAGGCGATGTCTATCGAGACTATTTTCAATGAGCTGGAAATTGTTTCACAAACTATCCTCCAAGCGTGATATTTTTTCAATTTTTTTACAGATGTATACCATTCCGCGTTATTTAAAGGCGATGTCTATCGAGACTATTTTCAATGTGCTAGATATTGTTTCACAATCTATGCTCCAAGCGTGATTTTTTTTTTCAATTTGTTTATACTAATTATTACATTTTATACTCGCGTTATTTAAAGGTGATGTCTATCAAGGCTATTCTCATTGTGCGGAAAATTGTTTCATACTCTGTGCTCCACTCGGGATTTTTTTAAATTTGTTTACGGATTTATACCATTTCCCTTTATTTAAAGGCGATGTCTATCGAGACTATTTTCAATGAGCTGGAAATTGTTTCACAAACTATCCTCCAAGCGTGATTTTTTCTTATTTCAATTTGTTTACGGATTTATACTATTTGCGTTATTTAAAGGTGATGTCTATCGAGACTATTCTCAATGTGCTGGAAATTCTTTCATAATCTGTGCTCCACGCGGATTTTATTGAATTTGTTTTCAGATTTATACTATTTCGCGTTATTTAAAGGTGATGTCTGTCGACACTATTCTCAATATGCTGGAAATTGTTTCATAATCTGTGCTCCACGCGTGATTTTTTAAAAAATTTATTTACAGATTTATATTATTTTGCGTTATTTAAAGGCGATGTCTATAGAAAATATTTTCAATGTGCTGGAAATTGTTTCACAATCCATGCTCCAAGCGTGATTTTTTTTTTCAATTTTTTTACAGATTTATACTATTTCGCGTTATTTAAAGGTGATGTCTATCAAGGCTATACTCAATGTGCTGGAAATTGTTTCATAATTTGTGCTCCACGCGTGATTTTTTTGAATTTGTTTACGGATTTACACCATTTCGCGTTATTTAAAGTTGACGTCTATAGAGGCTATTCTCAATGTGCGAGAAATTGTTTCATAATCTGTGCTCTACGCGTGATTTTTTTAAATTATTTACAGATTTATACTATTTCGCGTTATTTAAAGCTATGTCTATCGAGACTATTTTCAATGTGCTGGAAAACGTTTCACAATCCATGCTCCAAGCGTGATTTTTTTTTCAATTTTTTTACATATTTATACTATTTCACGTTATCTAAAGATGATGTCTATCGAGGCTATTCTCAATGTGCGGGAAATTGTTTCATAATCTGTGCTCCACGCGTGATTTTTTTAATTTGTTTACGGATTTATACCATTTCGCGTTATTTAAAGACGATGTCTATCGAGACTGTTCTCAATGTGCTGGAAATTGTTTCATAATCTGTGCTCCACGCGTGATTTTTTTTTCAATTTTTTTACAGATTTATACTATTTCACGTTATCTAAATGTGATGTCTATCGAGGCTATTCTCAGTGTCCTGGAAATTGTTTCGTAATCTGTGCTCCACGCGTGATTTTTTTAATTTGTTTACGGATTTATACCATTTCGCGTTATTTAAAGACGATGTCCATCGAGACTGTTCTCAATGCGCTGGAAATTGTTTCATAATCTGTGCTCCACGCGTGATTTTTTTTGAATTTGTTTACAGATTTATACTATTTCGCTTTATTTAAAGGTGATGTCTATCGAGACTATTCTAAATGTGCGAGAAATTGTTTCATAATCTGTGCTCCACGCGTGATTTATTTGAATTTATTTACAGATTTATACTATTTCGCGTTATTTAAAGGCGATGTCTATCGAGACTATTTTCAATGTGCTGGAAAATGTTTCACAATCCATGCTCCAAGCGTGATTTTTTTAAAAATTTTTTTACAGATTTATACTATTTTGCGTTATCTAAAGGTGATGTCTATCGAGGCTATTCTCAATGGGCTGGAAATTGTTTCATAATTTGTGCTCCACGCGTGATTTTTTTGAATTTGTTTACGGATTTATACCATTTCGCGTTATTTGAAGGTGACGTCTATAGAGGCTAGAGAAATTGTTTCGTAATCTGTGCTCTACGCGTGATTTTCTTTTAATTATTTACAGATTTATACTATTTCGCGTTATTTAAAGGCTATGTCTATCGAGACTATTTTCAATGTGCTGGAAAACGTTTCACAATCCATGCTCCAAGCGTGATTTTTTTTCAATTTTTTTACATATTTATACTATTTCACGTTATCTAAAGGTGATGTCTATCGAGGCTATTCTCAATGTGCGGGAAATATTTTCATAATCTGTGCTCCACGCGTGATTTTTTTAATTTGTTTACGGATTTATACCATTTCGCGTTATTTAAAGACGATGTCTATCGAGACTGTTCTCAATGTGCTGGAAATTGTTTCATAATCTGTGCTCCACGCGTGATTTTTTTTCAATTTTTTTACAGATTTATACTATTTCACGTTATCTAAATGTGATGTCTATCGAGGCTATTCTCAGTGTCCTGGAAATTGTTTCTTAATCTGTGCTCCACGCGTGATTTTTTTAATTTGTTTACGGATTTATACAATTTCGCGTTATTTAAAGGTGACGTCTATAGAGGCTATTCTTAATGTGCGAGAAATTGTTTCATAATCTGTGCTTTACGCGTGATTTTTTAAAATATTTTACAGATTTATACTATTTCGCGTTATTTAAAGGCTATGTCTATCGAGACTATTTTCAATGTGCTGGAAAACGTTTCACAATCCATGCTCCAAGTGTGATTTTTTTTCAATTTTTTTACATATTTATACTATTTCACGTTATCTAAAGGTGATGTCTATCGAGGCTATTCTCAATGTGCGGGATATTGTTTCATAATTTGTGCTAGACCCGTGATTTTTTTTAATTTGTTTACGGATTTATACCATATCGCGTTATTTAAAGGTGATGTCTATAGAGGCTATTCTCAATGTCCTGGAAATTGTTTCATAATCTCTGCTCCACGCGTAATTTTTTTTAATTTGTTTACGGATTTATACCATTTCGCATTATTTAAAGACGATGTCTATCGAAACTATTCTCAATGTGCTGGAAATTGTATCACAATCCATCCTCCAAGCGTGATATTTTTTCAATTTTTTTACAGATGTATACCATTCCGCGTTATTTAAAGGCGATGTCTATCGAGACTATTTTCAATGTGCTAGATATTGTTTCACAATCTATGCTCCAAGCGTGATTTTTTTTTTCAATTTGTTTATACTAATTATTACATTTTATACTCGCGTTATTTAAAGGTGATGTCTATCAAGGCTATTCTCATTGTGCGGAAAATTGTTTCATAATCTGTGCTCCACGCGGGATTTTTTTTAATTTGTTTACGGATTTATACCATTTCCCGTTATTAAAAGGCGATGTCTATCGAGACTATTTTCAATGAGCTGGAAATTGTTTCACAAACTATTCTCCAAGCGTGATTTTTTCTTATTTCAATTTGTTTACGGATTTATACTATTTGCGTTATTTAAAGGCGAAGTCTTTCGAGACTATTCTCAATGTGCTGGAAATTGTTTTATAATCTGTGCTCCACGCGTGATTTTTTTGAATTTGTTTACGGATTTATACTAATCCGCGTTATTTAAAGGTGATGTCTATCGAGACTATTCTCAATGTGCTGGAAATTCTTTCATAATCTGTGCTCCACGCGTGATTTTATTGAATTTGTTTTCAGATTTATATTATTTCGCGTTATTTAAAGGTGATGTCTGTCGAGACTATTATCAATATGCTGGAAATTGTTTCATAATCTGTGCTCCACGCGTGATTTTTTTAAAAATTTATTTACAGATTTATACTATTTTGCGTTATTTAAAGGCGATGTCTATAGAGAATATTTTCAATGTGCTGGAAATTGTTTCACAATCCATGCTCCAAGCGTGATTTTTTTTTAAATTTTTTTTACAGATTTATACTATTTCGCGTTATTTAAAGGTGATGTCTATCAAGGCTATTCTCAATGTGCTGGAAATTGTTTCATAATTTGTGCTCCACGCGTGATTTTTTTGAATTTGTTTACGGATTTATACCATTTCGCGTTATTTAAAGGTGACGTCTATAGAGGCTATTCTCAATGTGCGAGAAATTGTTTCATAATCTGTGCTCTACGCGTGATTTTTTTTTTCATTATTTACAGATTTATACTATTTCGCGTTATTTAAAGGCTATGTCTATCGAGACTATTTTCAATGTGCTGGAAAACGTTTTACAATCCATGCTCCAAGCGTGTTTTTTTTTTCAATTTTTTTACATATTTATACTATTTCACGTTATCTAAAGGTGATGTCTATCGATGCTATTCTCAATGTGCGGGAAATTGTTTCATAATCTGTGCTCCACGCGTGATTTTTTTAATTTGTTTACGGATTTATACCATTTCGCGTTATTTAAAGACGATGTCTATCGAGACTGTTCTCAATGTGCTGGAAATTGTTTCATAATCTGTGCTCCACGCGTGATTTTTTTTTCAATTTTTTTACAGATTTATACTATTTCACGTTATCTAAATGTGATGTCTATCGAGGCTATTCTCAGTGTCCTGGAAATTGTTTCATAATCTGTGCTCCACGCGTGATTTTTTTAATTTGTTTACGGTTTTATACCATTTCGCGTTATTTAAAGACGATGTCTATCGAGACTGTTCTCAATGTGCTGGAAATTGTTTCATAATGTGTGCTCCACGCGTGATTTTTTTGAATTTGTTTACAGATTTATACTATTTCGCGTTATTTAAAGGTGATGTCTATCGAGACTATTCTAAATGTGCGAGAAATTGTTTCATAATCTGTGCTCCACGCGTGATTTATTTGAATTTATTTACAGATTTATACTATTTCGCGTTATTTAAAGGCGATGTCTATCGAGACTATTTTCAATGTGCTGGAAAATGTTTCACAATCCATGCTCCAAGCGTGATTTTTTTAAAAAATTTTTTACAGATTTATACTATTTTGCGTTATTTAAAGGTGATGTCTATCGAGGCTATTCTCAATGGGCTGGAAATTGTTTCATAATTTGTGCTCCACGCGTGATTTTTTTGAATTTGTTTACGGATTTATACCATTTCGCGTTATTTAAAGGAGATGTCTATAGAGGCTATTCTCAGTGTCCTGGAAATTATTTCATAATCTGTGGTGCACGCGTGATTTTTTTTAATTTGTTTACGGATTTATACTATTTCGCGTTATTTCAAGACGATGTCTATCGAGACTATTCTCAATGTGCGAGATATTGTTTCATAATCTGTGCTCCACGCGTGATTTTCTTTGAATTTGTTTACAGATTTATACTATTTCGCGTTATTTAAAGGTGATGTCTATCGAGACTATTCTAAATGTGCGAGATATTGTTTCATAATCTGTGCTCCACGCGTGATTTTTTTTGAATTTATTTACAGATTTATACTATTTCGCGTTATTTAAAGGCGATGTCTATCGAGGCTATTCTCATTGTGCGGGAAATTGTTTCATAATCTGTGCTCCACGCGTGATTTTTTTTTCCAATTTGTTTATACTAATTATTACATTTTATACTATTTCGCGTTATTTAAAGGTGATGTCTATCGAGACTATTCTCAATGTGCTGGAAATTGTTTCATAATCTGTGCTCCACGCGTGATTTTTGTTAATTTGTTTACGGATTTATACTATTTCGCGTTATTTAAAGACGATGTCTATCGAGGCTATACTCAGTGTGCTGGAAATTGTTTCATAATCTATGCTCCAAGCGTGATTTTTTTTTCAATTTGTTTATACTAATTATTACATTTTATACTAATCCGCGTTATTTAAAGGTGATGTCTATCGAGACTATTCTCAATGTGCTGGAAATTGTTTCATAATCTGTGCTCCACGCGTGATTTTTTGAATTTGTTTACGGATTTATACTAATCCGCGTTATTTAAAGGTGATGTCTATCCAGACTATTCTCAATGTGCTGGATATTGTTTCATAATCTGTGCTCCATGCGTGATTTTTTTAAAATTTGTTTACAGATTTATACTATTTCGCGTTATTTAAAGGTGATGTCTATCGAGACTATTCTAAATGTGCGAGATATTGTTTCATAATCTGTGCTCCACGCGTGATTTTTTTTGAATTTATTTACAGATTTATACTATTTCGCGTTATTTAAAGGCGATGTCTATCGAGGCTATTCTCATTGTGCGGGAAATTGTTTCATAATCTGTGCTCCACGCGTGATTTTTTTTTCCAATTTGTTTATACTAATTATTACATTTTATACTATTTCGCGTTATTTAAAGGTGATGTCTATCGAGACTATTCTCAATGTGCTGGAAATTGTTTCATAATCTGTGCTCCACGCGTGATTTTTGTTAATTTGTTTACGGATTTATACTATTTCGCGTTATTTAAAGACGATGTCTATCGAGGCTATACTCAGTGTGCTGGAAATTGTTTCATAATCTATGCTCCAAGCGTGATTTTTTTTTCAATTTGTTTATACTAATTATTACATTTTATACTAATCCGCGTTATTTAAAGGTGATGTCTATCGAGACTATTCTCAATGTGCTGGAAATTGTTTCATAATCTGTGCTCCACGCGTGATTTTTTGAATTTGTTTACGGATTTATACTAATCCGCGTTATTTAAAGGTGATGTCTATCCAGACTATTCTCAATGTGCTGGAAATTGTTTCATAATCTGTGCTCCATGCGTGATTTTTTTAAAATTTGTTTACAGATTTATACTATTTCGCGTTATTTAAAGGTGATGTCTATCGAGACTATTCTCAATGTGCTGGAAATTGTTTCATAATCTGTGCTCCACGCGTGATTTTTTTGAATTTGTTTACGGATTTATACTAATCCGCGTTATTTAAAGGTGATGTCTATCCAGACTATTCTCAATGTGCTGGAAATTGTTTTATAATCTGTGCTCCACGCGTGATTTTTTTGAATTTGTTTACGGATTTATACTAATCCGCGTTATTTAAAGGATATGTCTATCGAGACTATTCTCAATGTGCTGGAAATTCTTTCATAATCTGTGTTCCACGCGTGATTTTATTGAATTTGTTTTCAGATTTATACTATTTCGCGTTATTTAAAGGTGATGTCTATCGAGACTATTCTCAATGTGCTGGAAATTGTTTCATAATCTGTGCTCCACGCGTGATTTTTTTAAAAATTTATTTACAGATTTATACTATTTTGCGTTATTTAAAGGCGATGTCTATAGAGAATATTTTCAATGTGCTGGAAATTGTTTCACAATCCATGCTCCAAGCGTGATTTTTTTTCAATATTTTTACAGATTTATACTATTTCACGTTATCTAAAGGTGATGTCTATCGAGGCTATTCTCAATGTGCGGGAAATTGTTTCATAATTTGTGCTAGACGCGTGATTTTTTTAAATTTGTTTACGGATTTATACAATTTCGCGTTATTTAAAGGTGATGTCTATAGAAGCTATTATCAATGTCCTGGAAATTGTTTCATAATCTGTGCTCCATGCGTGATTTTTTAAATTTGTTTACGGATTTATACCATTTCGAGTTATTTAAAGACGATGTCTATCGAGACTGTTCTCAATGTGCTGGAAATTGTTTCATAATCTGTGCTCCACGCGTGATTTTTTTATTTTGTTTACGGATTTATACCATTTCGCGTTATTTAAAGACGATGTCTATCGAGACTGTTCTCAATGTGCTGGAAATTGTTTCATAATCTGTGCTCCACGCGTGATTTTTTTTTCAATTTTTTTACAGATTTATACTAGTTCACGTTATCTAAAGGTGATGTCTATCGAAGCTATTCTCAATGTGCTGGAAATTGTTTCATAATTTGTGCTTCACGCGTGATGTTTTTTTAATTTGTTTACGGATTTATACGATTTCGCGTTATTTAAAGTTGACGTCTATAGAGGCTATTCTTAATGTGCGAGAAAATGTTTGATAATCTGTGCTTTACGCGTGATTTTTTAAAATCTTTTACAGATTTATACTATTTCGCGTTATTTAAAGGCTATGTCTATCGAGACTATTTTCAATGTGCTGGAAAACGTTTCACAATCCATGCTCCAAGTGTGATTTTTTTTCAATTTTTTTACATATTTATACTATTTCACGTTATCTAAAGGTGATGTCTATCGAGGCTATCCTCAATGTGCGGGAAATTGTTTCATAATTTGTGCTAGACACGTGATTTTTTTTAATTTGTTTACGGATTTATACCATATCGCGTTATTTAAAGGTGATGTCTATAGAGGCTATTCTCAATGTCCTGGAAATTGTTTCATAATCTCTGCTCCACGCGTAATTTTTTTTAATTTGTTTACGGATTTATACCATTTCGCATTATTTAAAGACGATGTCTATCGAAACTATTCTCAATGTGCTGGAAATTGTATCACAATCCATCCTCCAAGCGTGATATTTTTTCAATTTTTTTACAGATGTATAACATTCCGCGTTATTTAAAGGCGACGTCTATCGAGACTATTTTCAATGGGCTAGATATTGTTTCACAATCTATGCTCCAAGCGTGATTTTTTTTTCAATTTGTTTATACTAATTATTACATTTTATACTCGCGTTATTTAAAGGTGATGTCTATCAAGGCTATTCTCATTGTGCGGAAAATTGTTTCATACTCTGTGCTCCACGCGGGATTTTTTTTTAATTTGTTTACGGATTTATACCATTTCCCGTTATTTAAAGGCGATGTCTATCGAGACTATTTTCAATGAGCTAGAAATTGTTTCACAAACTATTTTCCAAGCGTGATTTTTTCTTATTTCAATTTGTTTACGGATTTATACTATTTGCGTTATTTAAAGGTGATGTCTATCGAGACTATTCTCAATGTGCTGGAAATTCTTTCATAATCTGTGCTCCACGCGTGATTTTATTGAATTTGTTTTCAGATTTATACTATTTCGCGTTATTTAAAGGTGATGTCTGTCGACACTATTCTCAATATGCTGGAAATTGTTTCATAATCTGTGCTCCACGCGTGATTTTTTAAAAAAATTATTTACAGATTTATACTATTTTGCGTTATTTAAAGGCGATATCTATAGAAAATATTTTCAATGTGCTGGAAATTGTTTCACAATCCATGCTCCAAGCGTGATTTTTTTTTTCAATTTTTTTACAGATTTATACTATTTCGCGTTATTTAAAGGTGATGTCTATCAATGTGCTGGAAATTGTTTCATAATTTGTGCTCCAAGCGTGATTTTTTTGAATTTGTTTACGGATTTACACCATTTCGCGTTATTTAAAGGTGACGTCTATAGAGGCTATGCTCAATGTGCGAGAAATTGTTTCATAATCTGTGCTCTACGCGTGATTTTTTTTAAATTATTTACAGATTTATACTATTTCGGGTTATTTAAAGCTATGTCTATCGAGACTATTTTCAATGTGCTGGAAAACGTTTCACAATCCATGCTCCAAGCGTGATTTTTTTTTCAATTTTTTTACAGATTTATACTATTTCGCGTTATTTAAAGGTGATGTCTATCGAGACTATTCTCAATGTGCTGGAAATTGTTTTATAATATGTGCTCCACGCGTGATTTTTTTGAATTTGTTTACGGATTTATACTAATCCGCGTTATTTAAAGGATATGTCTATCGAGACTGTTCTCAATGTGCTGGAAATTCTTTCATAATCTGTGTTCCACGCGTGATTTTATTGAATTTGTTTTCAGATTTATACTATTTCGCGTTATTTAAAGGTGATGTCTATCGAGACTATTCTCAATGTGCTGGAAATTGTTTCATAATCTGTGCTCCACGCGTGATTTTTTTAAAAATTTATTTACAGATTTATACTATTTTGCGTTATTTAAAGGCGATGTCTATAGAGAATATTTTCAATGTGCTGGAAATTGTTTCACAATCCATGCTCCAAGCGTGATTTTTTTTTCAATTTTTTTACAAATTTATACTATTTCGCGTTGTTTAAAGGTGATGTCTATCGAGGCTATTCTCAATGTGCTGGAAATTGTTTCATAATTTGTGCTCCACGCGTGATTTTTTTGAATTTGTTTACGAATTTATACCATTTCGCGTTATTTAAAGGTGACGTCTATAGAGGCTATTCTCAATGTGCGAGAAAGTGTTTCATAATCTGTGCTCTACGCGTGATTTTTTTAAATTTTTTACAGATTTATACTATTTAGCGTTATTTAAAGGCTATGTCTATCGAGACTATTTTCAATGTGCTGGAAAACGTTTCACAATCCATGCTCCAAGCGTGATTTTTTTTTCAATTTTTTTACAGATTTATACTATTTCACGTTATCTAAAGGTGATGTCTATCGAGGCTATTCTCAATGTGCGGGAAATTGTTTCATAATTTGTGCTAGACGCGTGATTTTTTTAAATTTGTTTACGGATTTATACAATTTCGCGTTATTTAAAGGTGATGTCTATAGAAGCTATTATCAATGTCCTGGAAATTGTTTCATAATCTGTGCTCCACGCGTGATTTTTTAAATTTGTTTACGGATTTATACCATTTCGAGTTATTTAAAGACGATGTCTATCGAGACTGTTCTCAATGTGCTGGAAATTGTTTCATAATCTGTGCTCCACGCGTGATTTTTTTTTCAATTTTTTTACAGATTTATACTATTTCACGTTATCTAAAGGTGATGTCTATCGAGGCTATTCTCAGTGTCCTGGAAATTGTTTCATAATCTGTGCTCCACGCGTGATTTTTTTAATTTGTTTACGGATTTATACCATTTCGCGTTATTTAAAAACGATGTCTATCGAGACTGTTCTCAATGTGCTGGAAATTGTTTCATAATCTGTGCTCCACGCGTGATTTTTTTTTTTCAATTTTTTTACAGATTTATACTAGTTCACGTTATCTAAAGGTGATGTCTATCGAGGCTATTCTCAATGTGCTGGAAATTGTTTCATAATTTGTGCTTCACGCGTGATGTTTTTTTAATTTGTTTACGGATTTATACCATTTCGCGTTATTTAAAGTTGACGTCTATAGAGGCTATTCTTAATGTTCGAGAAATTGTTTCATAATCTGTGCTTTACGCGTGATTTTTTAAAATCTTTTACAGATTTATACTATTTCGCGTTATTTAAAGGCTATGTCTATCGAGACTATTTTCAATGTGCTGGAAAACGTTTCACAATCCATGCTCCAAGTGTGATTTTTTTTCAATTTTTTTACATATTTATACTATTTCACGTTATCTAAAGGTGATGTCTATCGAGGCTATTCTCGATGTGCGGGAAATTGTTTCATAATTTGTGCTAGACACGTGATTTTTTTTAATTTGTTTACGGATTTATACCATATCGCGTTATTTAAAGGTGATGTCTATAGAGGCTATTCTCAATGTCCTGGAAATTGTTTCATAATCTCTGCTCCACGCGTAATTTTTTTAAATTTGTTTACGGATTTATACCATTTCGCATTATTTAAAGACGATGTCTATCGAAACTATTCTCAATGTGCTGGAAATTGTATCACAATCCATCCTCCAAGCGTGATATTTTTTCAATTTTTTTACAGATGTATAACATTCCGCGTTATTTAAAGGCGACGTCTATCGAGACTATTTTCAATGTGCTAGATATTGTTTCACAATCTATGCTCCAAGCGTGATTTTTTTTTCAATTTGTTTATACTAATTATTACATTTTATACTCGCGTTATTTAAAGGTGATGTCTATCAAGGCTATTCTCATTGTGCGGAAAATTGTTTCATACTCTGTGCTCCACGCGGGATTTTTTTTAATTTGTTTACGGATTTATACCATTTCCCGTTATTTAAAGGCGATGTCTATCGAGACTATTTTCAATGAGCTAGAAATTGTTTCACAAACTATTCTCCAAGCGTGATTTTTTCTTATTTCAATTTGTTTACGGATTTATACTATTTGCGTTATTTAAAGGTGATGTCTATCGAGACTATTCTCAATGTGCTGGAAATTCTTTCATAATCTGTGCTCCACGCGTGATTTTTTTAAAAATTTATTTACAGATTTATACTATTTTGCGTTATTTAAAGGCGATGTCTATCGAGACTATTCTCAATGTGCGACATATTGTTTCATAATCTGTGCTCCACGCGTGATTTTCTTTGAATTTGTTTACAGATTTATACTATTTCGCGTTATTTAAAGGTGATGTCTATCGAGACTATTCTAAATGTGCGAGATATTGTTTTATAATCTGTGCTCCACGCGTGATTTTTTTGAATTTATTTACAGATTTATACTATTTCGCGTTATTTAAAGGCGATGTCTATAGAGACTATTCTCAATGTGCTGGAAATTGTTTCATAATCTGTGCTCCACGCGTGATATTTTTTGAATTATTTACAGATTTATACTATTTCGCGTTATTTAAAGGAGATGTCTATAGAGAATATTTTCAATGTGCTGGAAATTGTTTCACAATCCTTGCTCCAAGCGTGATTTTTTTTTCAATTTTTTTACAGATTTATACTATTTCGCGTTATTTAAAGGTGATGTCTATCGAGGCTATTCTCAATGTGCTGGAAATTGTTTCATAATTTGTGCTCCACGCGTGATTTTTTTGAATTTGTTTACGGATTTCTGCCATTTCGCGTTGTTTAAAGGTGACGTCTATAGAGGCTATTCTCAATGTGCGAGAAATTGTTTCATAATCTGTGCTCTACGCGTGATTTTTTTAATTTTTTTACAGATTTATACTATTTCGCGTTATTTAAAGGCTATGTCTATCGAGACTATTTTCAATGTGCTGGAAAACGTTTCACAATCCATGCTAAAAGCGTGATTTTTTTTCAATTTTTTTACAGATTTATACTATTTCACGTTATCTAAAGGTGATGTCTATCGAGGCTATTCTCAATGTGCGGGAAATTGTTTCATAATTTGTGCTAGACGCGTGATTTTTTTAAATTTGTTTACGGATTTATACAATTTCGCGTTATTTAAAGGTGATGTCTATAGAAGCTATTATCAATGTCCTGGAAATTGTTTCATAATCTGTGCTCCACGCGTGATTTTTTAAATTTGTTTACGGATTTATACCATTTCGAGTTATTTAAAGACGATGTCTATCGAGACTGTTCTCAATGTGCTGGAAATTGTTTCATAATCTGTGCTCCACGCGTGATTTTTTTTTCAATTTTTTTACAGATTTATACTATTTCACGTTATCTAAAGGTGATGTCTATCGAGGCTATTCTCAGTGTCCTGGAAATTGTTTCATAATCTGTGCTCCACGCGTGATTTTTTTAATTTGTTTACGGATTTATACCATTTCGCGTTATTTAAAAACGATGTCTATCGAGACTGTTCTCAATGTGCTGGAAATTGTTTCATAATCTGTGCTCCACGCGTGATTTTTTTTTTTCAATTTTTTTACAGATTTATACTAGTTCACGTTATCTAAAGGTGATGTCTATCGAGGCTATTCTCAATGTGCTGGAAATTGTTTCATAATTTGTGCTTCACGCGTGATGTTTTTTTAATTTGTTTACGGATTTATACCATTTCGCGTTATTTAAAGTTGACGTCTATAGAGGCTATTCTTAATGTTCGAGAAATTGTTTCATAATCTGTGCTTTACGCGTGATTTTTTAAAATCTTTTACAGATTTATACTATTTCGCGTTATTTAAAGGCTATGTCTATCGAGACTATTTTCAATGTGCTGGAAAACGTTTCACAATCCATGCTCCAAGTGTGATTTTTTTTCAATTTTTTTACATATTTATACTATTTCACGTTATCTAAAGGTGATGTCTATCGAGGCTATTCTCGATGTGCGGGAAATTGTTTCATAATTTGTGCTAGACACGTGATTTTTTTTAATTTGTTTACGGATTTATACCATATCGCGTTATTTAAAGGTGATGTCTATAGAGGCTATTCTCAATGTCCTGGAAATTGTTTCATAATCTCTGCTCCACGCGTAATTTTTTTAAATTTGTTTACGGATTTATACCATTTCGCATTATTTAAAGACGATGTCTATCGAAACTATTCTCAATGTGCTGGAAATTGTATCACAATCCATCCTCCAAGCGTGATATTTTTTCAATTTTTTTACAGATGTATAACATTCCGCGTTATTTAAAGGCGACGTCTATCGAGACTATTTTCAATGTGCTAGATATTGTTTCACAATCTATGCTCCAAGCGTGATTTTTTTTTCAATTTGTTTATACTAATTATTACATTTTATACTCGCGTTATTTAAAGGTGATGTCTATCAAGGCTATTCTCATTGTGCGGAAAATTGTTTCATACTCTGTGCTCCACGCGGGATTTTTTTTAATTTGTTTACGGATTTATACCATTTCCCGTTATTTAAAGGCGATGTCTATCGAGACTATTTTCAATGAGCTAGAAATTGTTTCACAAACTATTCTCCAAGCGTGATTTTTTCTTATTTCAATTTGTTTACGGATTTATACTATTTGCGTTATTTAAAGGTGATGTCTATCGAGACTATTCTCAATGTGCTGGAAATTCTTTCATAATCTGTGCTCCACGCGTGATTTTTTTAAAAATTTATTTACAGATTTATACTATTTTGCGTTATTTAAAGGCGATGTCTATCGAGACTATTCTCAATGTGCGACATATTGTTTCATAATCTGTGCTCCACGCGTGATTTTCTTTGAATTTGTTTACAGATTTATACTATTTCGCGTTATTTAAAGGTGATGTCTATCGAGACTATTCTAAATGTGCGAGATATTGTTTTATAATCTGTGCTCCACGCGTGATTTTTTTGAATTTATTTACAGATTTATACTATTTCGCGTTATTTAAAGGCGATGTCTATAGAGACTATTCTCAATGTGCTGGAAATTGTTTCATAATCTGTGCTCCACGCGTGATATTTTTTGAATTATTTACAGATTTATACTATTTCGCGTTATTTAAAGGAGATGTCTATAGAGAATATTTTCAATGTGCTGGAAATTGTTTCACAATCCTTGCTCCAAGCGTGATTTTTTTTTCAATTTTTTTACAGATTTATACTATTTCGCGTTATTTAAAGGTGATGTCTATCGAGGCTATTCTCAATGTGCTGGAAATTGTTTCATAATTTGTGCTCCACGCGTGATTTTTTTGAATTTGTTTACGGATTTCTGCCATTTCGCGTTGTTTAAAGGTGACGTCTATAGAGGCTATTCTCAATGTGCGAGAAATTGTTTCATAATCTGTGCTCTACGCGTGATTTTTTTAATTTTTTTACAGATTTATACTATTTCGCGTTATTTAAAGGCTATGTCTATCGAGACTATTTTCAATGTGCTGGAAAACGTTTCACAATCCATGCTAAAAGCGTGATTTTTTTTCAATTTTTTTACAGATTTATACTATTTCACGTTATCTAAAGGTGATGTCTATCGAGGCTATTCTCAATGTGCGGGAAATTGTTTCATAATTTGTGCTAGACGCGTGATTTTTTTAAATTTGTTTACGGATTTATACCATTTCGCGTTATTTAAAGGTGATGTCTATAGAAGCTATTCTCAATGTCCTGGAAATTGTTTCATAATCTGTGCTCCACGCGTGATTTTTTTGAATTTGTTTACAGATTTATACTATTTCGCGTTATTTAAAGGTGATGTCTATCGAGACTATTCTAAATGTGCGAGAAACTGTTTCATAATCTGTGCTCCACGCGTGATTTATTTGAATTTATTTACAGATTTATACTATTTCGCGTTATTTAAAGGTGATGTCTATAGAGGCTATTCTCAGTGTCCTGGAAATTCTTTCATAATCTGTGGTGCATGCGTGATTTTTTTTAATTTGTTTACGGATTTATAGTATTTCGCGTTATTTCAAGACGATGTCTATCGAGGCTATTCTCAATGTGCTGGAAATTGTTTCATAATCTGTGCTCCACGCGTGATTTTTTAAATTTGTTTACGGATTTATACCATTTCGAGTTATTTAAAGACGATGTCTATCGAGACTGTTCTCAATGTGCTGGAAATTGTTTCATAATCTGTGCTCCACGCGTGATTTTTTTATTTTGTTTACGGATTTATACCATTTCGCGTTATTTAAAGACGATGTCTATCGAGACTGTTCTCAATGTGCTGGAAATTGTTTCATAATCTGTGCTCCACGCGTGATTTTTTTTTCAATTTTTTTACAGATTTATACTAGTTCACGTTATCTAAAGGTGATGTCTATCGAAGATATTCTCAATGTGCTGGAAATTGTTTCATAATTTGTGCTTCACGCGTGATGTTTTTTTAATTTGTTTACGGATTTATACGATTTCGCGTTATTTAAAGTTGACGTCTATAGAGGCTATTCTTAATGTGCGAGAAAATGTTTCATAATCTGTGCTTTACGCGTGATTTTTTAAAATCTTTTACAGATTTATACTATTTCGCGTTATTTAAAGGCTATGTCTATCGAGACTATTTTCAATGTGCTGGAAAACGTTTCACAATCCATGCTCCAAGTGTGATTTTTTTTCAATTTTTTTACATATTTATACTATTTCACGTTATCTAAAGGTGATGTCTATCGAGGCTATCCTCAATGTGCGGGAAATTGTTTCATAATTTGTGCTAGACACGTGATTTTTTTTAATTTGTTTACGGATTTATACCATATCGCGTTATTTAAAGGTGATGTCTATAGAGGCTATTCTCAATGTCCTGGAAATTGTTTCATAATCTCTGCTCCACGCGTAATTTTTTTAAATTTGTTTACGGATTTATACCATTTCGCATTATTTAAAGACGATGTCTATCGAAACTATTCTCAATGTGCTGGAAATTGTATCACAATCCATCCTCCAAGCGTGATATTTTTTCAATTTTTTTACAGATGTATAACATTCCGCGTTATTTAAAGGCGACGTCTATCGAGACTATTTTCAATGGGCTAGATATTGTTTCACAATCTATGCTCCAAGCGTGATTTTTTTTTCAATTTGTTTATACTAATTATTACATTTTATACTCGCGTTATTTAAAGGTGATGTCTATCAAGGCTATTCTCATTGTGCGGAAAATTGTTTCATACTCTGTGCTCCACGCGGGATTTTTTTTTAATTTGTTTACGGATTTATACCATTTCCCGTTATTTAAAGGCGATGTCTATCGAGACTATTTTCAATGAGCTAGAAATTGTTTCACAAACTATTCTCCAAGCGTGATTTTTTCTTATTTCAATTTGTTTACGGATTTATACTATTTGCGTTATTTAAAGGTGATGTCTATCGAGACTATTCTCAATGTGCTGGAAATTCTTTCATAATCTGTGCTCCACGCGTGATTTTATTGAATTTGTTTTCAGATTTATACTATTTCGCGTTATTTAAAGGTGATGTCTGTCGACACTATTCTCAATATGCTGGAAATTGTTTCATAATCTGTGCTCCACGCGTGATTTTTTAAAAAAATTATTTACAGATTTATACTATTTTGCGTTATTTAAAGGCGATATCTATAGAAAATATTTTCAATGTGCTGGAAATTGTTTCACAATCCATGCTCCAAGCGTGATTTTTTTTTTCAATTTTTTTACAGATTTATACTATTTCGCGTTATTTAAAGGTGATGTCTATCAATGTGCTGGAAATTGTTTCATAATTTGTGCTCCAAGCGTGATTTTTTTGAATTTTTTTACGGATTTACACCATTTCGCGTTATTTAAAGGTGACGTCTATAGAGGCTATGCTCAATGTGCGAGAAATTGTTTCATAATCTGTGCTCTACGCGTGATTTTTTTTTAATTATTTACAGATTTATACTATTTCGGGTTATTTAAAGCTATGTCTATCGAGACTATTTTCAATGTGCTGGAAAACGTTTCACAATCCATGCTCCAAGCGTGATTTTTTTTTCAATTTTTTTACAGATTTATACTATTTCGCGTTATTTAAAGGTGATGTCTATCGAGACTATTCTCAATGTGCTGGAAATTGTTTTATAATATGTGCTCCACGCGTGATTTTTTTGAATTTGTTTACGGATTTATACTAATCCGCGTTATTTAAAGGATATGTCTATCGAGACTGTTCTCAATGTGCTGGAAATTCTTTCATAATCTGTGTTCCACGCGTGATTTTATTGAATTTGTTTTCAGATTTATACTATTTCGCGTTATTTAAAGGTGATGTCTATCGAGACTATTCTCAATGTGCTGGAAATTGTTTCATAATCTGTGCTCCACGCGTGATTTTTTTTAAAATTTATTTACAGATTTATACTATTTTGCGTTATTTAAAGGCGATGTCTATAGAGAATATTTTCAATGTGCTGGAAATTGTTTCACAATCCATGCTCCAAGCGTGATTTTTTTTTCAATTTTTTTACAAATTTATACTATTTCGCGTTGTTTAAAGGTGATGTCTATCGAGGCTATTCTCAATGTGCTGGAAATTGTTTCATAATTTGTGCTCCACGAGTGATTTTTTTGAATTTGTTTACGAATTTATACCATTTCGCGTTATTTAAAGGTGACGTCTATAGAGGCTATTCTCAATGTGCGAGAAAGTGTTTCATAATCTGTGCTCTACGCGTGATTTTTTTTAATTTTTTACAGATTTATACTATTTAGCGTTATTTAAAGGCTATGTCTATCGAGACTATTTTCAATGTGCTGGAAAACGTTTCACAATCCATGCTCCAAGCGTGATTTTTTTTTCAATTTTTTTACAGATTTATACTATTTCACGTTATCTAAAGGTGATGTCTATCGAGGCTATTCTCAATGTGCGGGAAATTGTTTCATAATTTGTGCTAGACGCGTGATTTTTTTAAATTTGTTTACGGATTTATACAATTTCGCGTTATTTAAAGCTGATGTCTATAGAAGCTATTATCAATGTCCTGGAAATTGTTTCATAATCTGTGCTCCACGCGTGATTTTTTAAATTTGTTTACGGATTTATACCATTTCGAGTTATTTAAAGACGATGTCTATCGAGACTGTTCTCAATGTGCTGGAAATTGTTTCATAATCTGTGCTCCACGCGTGATTTTTTTTTCAATTTTTTTACAGATTTATACTATTTCACGTTATCTAAAGGTGATGTCTATCGAGGCTATTCTCAGTGTCCTGGAAATTGTTTCATAATCTGTGCTCCACGCGTGATTTTTTTAATTTGTTTACGGATTTATACCATTTCGCGTTATTTAAAAACGATGTCTATCGAGACTGTTCTCAATGTGCTGGAAATTGTTTCATAATCTGTGCTCCACGCGTGATTTTTTTTTTCAATTTTTTTACAGATTTATACTAGTTCACGTTATCTAAAGGTGACGTCTATAGAGGCTATTCTTAATGTGCCAGAAATTGTTTCATAATCTGTGCTTTACGCGTGATTTTTTAAAATCTTTTACAGATTTATACTATTTCGCGTTATTTAAAGGCTATGTCTATCGAGACTATTTTCAATGTGCTGGAAAACGTTTCACAATCCATGCTCCAAGTGTGATTTTTTTTCAATTTTTTTACATATTTATACTATTTCACGTTATCTAAAGGTGATGTCTATCGAGGCTATTCTCAATGTGCGGGAAATTGTTTCATAATTTGTGCTAGACACGTGATTTTTTTTAATTTGTTTACGGATTTATACCATATCGCGTTATTTAAAGGTGATGTCTATAGAGGCTATTCTCAATGTCCTGGAAATTGTTTCATAATCTCTGCTCCACGCGTAATTTTTTTTAATTTGTTTACGGATTTATACCATTTCGCATTATTTAAAGACGATGTCTATCGAAACTATTCTCAATGTGCTGGAAATTGTATCACAATCCATCCTCCAAGCGTGATATTTTTTCAATTTTTTTACAGATGTATAACATTCCGCGTTATTTAAAGGCGACGTCTATCGAGACTATTTTCAATGTGCTAGATATTGTTTCACAATCTATGCTCCAAGCGTGATTTTTTTTTCAATTTGTTTATACTAATTATTACATTTTATACTCGCGTTATTTAAAGGTGATGTCTATCAAGGCTATTCTCATTGTGCGGAAAATTGTTTCATACTCTGTGCTCCACGCGGGATTTTTTTTAATTTGTTTACGGATTTATACCATTTCCCGTTATTTAAAGGCGATGTCTATCGAGACTATTTTCAATGAGCTAGAAATTGTTTCACAAACTATTCTCCAAGCGTGATTTTTTCTTATTTCAATTTGTTTACGGATTTATACTATTTGCGTTATTTAAAGGTGATGTCTATCGAGACTATTCTCAATGTGCTGGAAATTCTTTCATAATCTGTGCTCCACGCGTGATTTTATTGAATTTGTTTTCAGATTTATACTATTTCGCGTTATTTAAAGGTGATGTCTGTCGACACTATTCTCAATATGCTGGAAATTGTTTCATAATCTGTGCTCCACGCGTGATTTTTTTAAAAATTTATTTACAGATTTATACTATTTTGCGTTATTTAAAGGCGATGTCTATCGAGACTATTCTCAATGTGCGACATATTGTTTCATAATCTGTGCTCCACGCGTGATTTTCTTTGAATTTGTTTACAGATTTATACTATTTCGCGTTATTTAAAGGTGATGTCTATCGAGACTATTCTAAATGTGCGAGATATTGTTTTATAATCTGTGCTCCACGCGTGATTTTTTTGAATTTATTTACAGATTTATACTATTTCGCGTTATTTAAAGGCGATGTCTATAGAGACTATTCTCAATGTGCTGGAAATTGTTTCATAATCTGTGCTCCACGCGTGATATTTTTTGAATTATTTACAGATTTATACTATTTCGCGTTATTTAAAGGAGATGTCTATAGAGAATATTTTCAATGTGCTGGAAATTGTTTCACAATCCTTGCTCCAAGCGTGATTTTTTTTTCAATTTTTTTACAGATTTATACTATTTCACGTTATCTAAAGGTGATGTCTATCGAGGCTATTCTCAATGTGCGGGAATAGACGCGTGATTTTTTTAAATTTGTTTACGGATTTATACCATTTCGCGTTATTTAAAGGTGATGTCTATAGAAGCTATTCTCAATGTCCTGGAAATTGTTTCATAATCTGTGCTCCACGCGTGATTTTTTTGAATTTGTTTACAGATTTATACTATTTCGCGTTATTTAAAGGTGATGTCTATCGAGACTATTCTAAATGTGCGAGAAACTGTTTCATAATCTGTGCTCCACGCGTGATTTATTTGAATTTATTTACAGATTTATACTATTTCGCGTTATTTAAAGGTGATGTCTATAGAGGCTATTCTCAGTGTCCTGGAAATTCTTTCATAATCTGTGGTGCATGCGTGATTTTTTTTAATTTGTTTACGGATTTATACTATTTCGCGTTATTTCAAGACGATGTCTATCGAGGCTATTCTCAATGTGCTGGAAATTGTTTCATAATTTGTGCTCCACGCGTGATTTTTTTGAATTTTTTTACGGATTTATACCATTTCGCGTTATTTAAAGGTGACGTCTATAGAGGCTATTCTCAATGTGCAAGAAATTGTTTCATAATTTATGCTAGACGCGTGATTTTTTTTAATTTGTTTACGGATTTATACCATTTCGCATTATTTAAAGACGATGTCTATCGAAACTATTCTCAATGTGCTGGAAATTGTATCACAATCCATCCTCCAAGCGTGATATTTTTTCAATTTTTTTACAGATGTATACCATTCCGCGTTATTTAAAGGCGATGTCTATCGAGACTATTTTCAATGTGCTAGATATTGTTTCACAATCTATGCCCCAAGCGTGATTTTTTTTTCAATTTGTTTATACTAATTATTACATATTATACTCGCGTTATTTAAAGGTGATGTCTATCAAGGCTATTCTCATTGTGCGGAAAATTGTTTCATAATCTGTGCTCCACGCGGGATTTTTTTAAATTTGTTTACGGATATATACCATTTCCCGTTATTTAAAGGCGATGTCTATCGAGACTATTTTCAATGAGCTGGAAATTGTTTCACAAACTATTCTCCAAGCGTGATTTTTTCTTATTCCAATTTGTTTACGGATTTATACTATTTGCGTTATTTAAAGGCGAAGTCTTTCGAGACTATTCTCAATGTGCTGGAAATTGTTTTATAATCTGTGCTCCACGCGTGATTTTTTTGAATTTGTTTACGGATTTATACCATTTCGCGTTATTTAAAGGTGACGTCTATAGAGGCTATTCTCAATGTGCGAGAAAGTGTTTCATAATCTGTGCTCTACGCGTGATTTTTTAAAATTTTTTACAGATTTATACTATTTAGCGTTACTTAAAGGCTATGTCTATCGAGACTATTTTCAATGTGCTGGAAAAAGTTTCACAATCCATGCTCCAAGCGTGATTTTTTTTTCAATTTTTTTACAGATTTATACTATTTCACGTTATCTAAAGGTGATGTCTATCGAGTCTATTCTCAATGTGCGGGAAATTGTTTCGTAATTTGTGCTAGACGCGTGATTTTTTTAAATTTGTTTACGGATTTATACCATTTTGCGTTATTTAAAGGTGATGTCTATAGAAGCTATTATCAATGTCCTGGAAATTGTTTCATAATCTGTGCTCCACGCGTGATTTTTTAAAATTTGTTTACGGATTTATACCATTTAGCGTTATTTAAAGACGATGTCTATCGAAACTATTCACAATGTGCTGGAAATTGTTTCATAATCTGTGCTCCACGCGTGATTTTTTTTTAATTGGTTTACAGATTTATACTATTTCGCGTTATTTAAAGGTGATGTCTATCGAGACTATCCTAAATGTGCGAGAGATTGTTTCATAATCTGTGCTCCACCCGTGATTTTTTTGAAATTATTTACAGATTTATACTATTTCGCGTTATTTAAAGGCGATGTCTATCGAGACTATTCTCAATGTGCTGGAAATTGCTTCATAATCTGTGCTCCACGCGTGATATTTTTAAAATTATTTACAGATTTATACTATTTCGCGTTATTTAAAGGCGATGTCTATAGAGGCTATTCTCATTGTGCGGGAAATTGTTTCATAATCTGTGCTCCACGCGTGATTTTTGTTAATTTGTTTACGGATTTATACTATTTCGCGTTATTTAAAGACGATGTCTATCGAGGCTATACTCAGTGTGCTGGAAATTGTTTCATAATCTATGCTCCAAGCGTGATTTTTTTTCAATTTGTTTATACTAATTATTACATTTTATACTATTTCGCGTTATTTAAAGGTGATGTCTATCGAGACTATTCTCAATGTCCTGGAAATTGTTTCATAATCTGTGCTCAACGCGTGATTTTTTTAAATTTGTTTACGGATATATACCATTTCGCGTTATTTAAAGACGATGTCTATCGAAACTATTCTCAATGTGCTGGAAATTGTTTCATAATCTGTGCTCCACGCGTGATTTTTTTTGAATTTGTTTACAGATTTATACTATTTCGCGTTATTTAAAGGTGATGTCTATCGAGACTATTCTAAATGTGCGAGATATTGTTTCATAATCTGTGCTCCACGCGTGATTTTTTTGAATTTATTTACAGATTTATACTATTTCGCGTTATTTAAAGGCGATGTCTATCGAGACTATTCTCAATGTGCTGGAAATTGTTTCATAATCTGTGCTCCACGCGTGATATTTTTAAAATTATTTACAGATTTATACTATTTCGCGTTATTTAAAGGTGATGTCTATCGAGACTATTCTCAATGTGCTGGAAATTGTTTCATAATCTGTGCTCCACGCGTGATTTTTGTTAATTTGTTTACAGATTTATACTATTTCGCGTTATTTAAAGACGATGTCTATCGAGGCTATACTCAGTGTGCTGGAAATTTTTTCATAATCTATGCTCCAAGCTTGATTTTTTTTTCAATTTGTTTATACTAATTATTACATTTTATACTAATCCGCGTTATTTAAAGGTGATGTCTATCGAGACTATTCTCAATGTGCTGGAAATTGTTTCATAATCTGTGCTCCACGCGTAATTTTTTTAATTTGTTTACGGATTTATACTAATCCGCGTTATTTAAAGGTGATGTCTATCCAGACTATTCTCAATGTGCTGAAAAGTGTTTCATAATCTGTGCTCCACACGTGATTTTTTTTGAATTTGTTTACAGATTTATACTATTTCGCGTTATTTAAATGTGATGTCTATCGAGACTATTCTCAATGAGCTGGAAATTGTTTTATTATCTGTGCTCCACGCGTGATTTTTTTGAATTTGTTTACGGATTTATACTATTTTGCGTTATTTAAAGGCGATGTCTATAGAGAATATTTTCAATGTGCTGGAAATTGTTTCACAATCCTTGCTCCAAGCGTGATTTTTTTTTCAATTTTTTTACAGATTTATACTATTTCGCGTTATTTAAAGGTGATGTCTATCGAGGCTATTCTCAATGTGCTGGAAATTGTTTCATAATCTGTGCTCTACGCGTGATTTTTTTAAATTTTTTACAGATTTATACTATTTCGCGTTATTTAAAGGCTATGTCTATCGAGACTATTTTCAATGTGCTGGAAAACGTTTCACAATCCATGCTCCAAGCGTGATTTTTTTTCAATATTTTTACAGATTTATACTATTTCACGTTATCTAAAGGTGATGTCTATCGAGGCTATTCTCAATGTGCGGTAAATTGTTTCATAATTTGTGCTAGACGCGTGATTTTTTAAAATTTGTTTACGGATTTATACCATTTCGCGTTATTTAAAGGTGATGTCTATAGAAGCTATTCTCAATGTCCTGGAAATTGTTACATAATCTGTGCTCCACGCGTGATTTTTTTGAATTTGTTTACAGATTTATACTATTTCGCGTTATTTAAAGGTGATGTCTATCGAGACTATTCTAAATGTGCGAGAAATTGTTTCATAATCTGTGCTCCACGCGTGATTTATTTGAATTTATTTACAGATTTATACTATTTCGCGTTATTTAAAGGTGATGTCTATAGAGGCTATTCTCAGGGTCCTGGAAATTCTTTCATAATCTGTGGTGCATGCGTGATTTTTTTTAATTTGTTTACGGATTTATACTATTTCGCGTTATTTCAAGACGATGTCTATCGAGACTATTCTCAATGTGCTGAAATTGTTTCATAATTTGTGCTCCACGCGTGATTTTTTTGAATTTATTTACAGATTTATACTATTTCGCGTTATTTGAAGGCGATGTCTATCGAGACTATTCTCAATGTGCTGGAAATTGTTTCATAATCTGTGCTCCACGCGTGATATTTTTTAAATTATTTACAGATTTATACTATTTCGAGTTATTTAAAGGCGATGTCTCTCGAGGCTATTCTCATTGTGTGGGAAATTGTTTCATAATCTGTGCTCCACGCGTGATTTTTTTTTCAATTTGTTTATACCAATTATTACATTTTATACTATTTCGCGTTATTTAAAGGTGATGTCTATCGAGACTATTCTCAATGTGCTGGAAATTGTTTCATAATCTGTGCTCCACGCGTGATTTTTGTTAATTTGTTTACGGATTTATACTATTTCGCGTTATTTAAAGACGATGTCTATCGAGGCTATACTCAGTGTGCTGGAAATTGTTTCATAATCTATGCTCCAAGCGTGATTTTTTTTTTCAATTTTTTTATACTAATTATAACATTTTATACTATTTCGCGTTATTTAAAGGCGATGTCTATCGAGACTATATTCAATGTGCTAGATATTGTTTCACAATCTATGCTCCAAGCGTGATTATTTTTTCAATTTGTTTATACTAATTATTACATTTTATACTCGCGTTATTTAAAGGTGATGTCTATCAAGGCTATTCTCATTGTGCGGAAAATTGTTTCATAATCTGTGCTCCACGCGGGATTTTTTTTAATTTGTTTACGGATTTATACCATTTCCCGTTATTTAAAGGCGATGTCTATCGAGACTATTTTCAATGAGCTGGAAATTGTTTCGCAAACTATTCTCCAAGCGTGATTTTTTCTTATTCCAATTTGTTTACGGATTTATACTAATCCGCGTTATTTAAAGGTGATGTCTATCGAGACTATTCTCAATGTGCTGGAAATTGTTTTATAATCTGTGCTCCACGCGTGATTTTATTGAATTTGTTTTCAGATATATACTATTTCGCGTTATTTAAAGGTGATGTCTATCGAGACTACTCTCAATATGCTGGAAATTGTTTCATAATTTGTGCTCCACGCGTGATTTTTTAAAAAATTTATTTACAGATTTATACTATTTTGCGTTATATAAAGGCGATGTCTATAGAAAATATTTTAAATGTGCTGGAAATTTTTTCACAATCCATGCTCCAAGCGTGATTTTTTTTTTTCAATTTTTTTACAGATTTATACTATTTCGCGTTATTTAAATGTGATGTCTATCAAAGCTATTCTCAATGTGCTGGAAATTGTTTCATAATTTGTGCTCCACGCGTGATTTTTTTGAATTTGTTTACGGATTTATACCATTTCGCGTTATTTAAAGGTGACGTCTATAGAGGCTATTCTCAATGTGCGAGAAATTGTTTCATAATCTGTTCTCTACGCGTGATTTTTTTTAATTATTTACAGATTTATACTATTTCGCGTTATTTAAAGGCTATGTCTATCGAGACTAATTTCAATGTGCTGGAAAACGTTTCACAATCCATGCTCCAAGCGTGATTTTTTTTTCAATTTTTTTACAGATTTATACTATTTCGCGTTATTTAAATGTGATGTCTATCAAGGCTATTCTCAATGTGCTGGAAATTCTTTCATAATCTGTGCTCCACGCGTGATTTTATTGAATTTGTTTTCAGATTTATACTATTTCGCGTTATTTAAAGGTGATGTCTATCGAGACTATTCTCAATATGCTGGAAATTGTTTCATAATCTGTGCTCCACGCGTGATTTTTTTAAAAATTTATTTACAGATTTATACTATTTTGCGTTATTTAAAGGCGATGTCTATAGAGAATATTTTCAATGTACTGGAAATTTTTTCACAATCCATGCTCGAAGCGTAATTTTTTTTTCAATTTTTTTACAGATTTATACTATTTCACGTTATCTAAAGTTGATGTCTATCGAGGCTATTCTCAATGTGCGGGAAATTGTTTCATAATCTGTGCTCCACGCGTGATTTTTTTAATTTGTTTACGGATTTATACCATTTCGCGTTATTTAAAGACGATGTCTATCGAGACTGTTCTCAATGTGCTGGAAATTGTTTCATAATCTGTGCTCCACGCGTGATTTTTTTTTCAATTTTTTTACAGATTTATACTATTTCACGTTATCTAAATGTGATGTCTATCGAGGCTATTCTCAGTGTCCTGGAAATTGTTTCATAATCTGTGATCCACGCGTGATTTTTTTAATTTGTTTACGGATTTATACCATTTCGCGTTATTTAAAGACGATGTCTATCGAGACTGTTCTCAATGTGCTGGAAATTGTTTCATAATCTGTGCTCCACGCGTGATTTTTTTGAATTTGTTTACAGATTTATACTATTTCGCGTTATTTAAAGGCGATGTCTATCGAGACTATTTTCAATGTGCTGGAAAATGTTTCACAATCCATGCTCCAAGCGTGGTGATTTTTTTAAAAAATTTTTTACAGATTTATACTATTTTGCGTTATTTAAAGGTGATGTCTATCGAGGCTATTCTCAATGGGCTGGAAATTGTTTCATAATTTGTGCTCCACGCGTGATTTTTTTGAATTTGTTTACGGATTTATACCATTTCGCGTTATTTAAAGGTGATGTCTATAGTGGCTATTCTCAGTGTCCTGGAAATTGTTTCATAATCTGTGGTGCACGCGTGATTTTTTTTAATTTGTTTACGGATTTATACTATTTCGCATTATTTCAAGACGATGTCTATCGAGACTATTCTCAATATGCGAGATATTGTTTCATAATCTGTGCTCCACGCGTGATTTTCTTTGAATTTGTTTACAGATTTATACTATTTCGCGTTATTTAAATGTAATGTCTATCGAGACTATTCTAAATGTGCGAGATATTGTTTCATAATCTGTGCTCCACGCGTGATTTTTTTGAATTTATTTACAGATTTATACTATTTCGCGTTATTTAAAGGCGATGTCTATCGAGGCTATTCTCATTGTGCGGGAAATTGTTTCATAATCTGTGCTCCACGCGTGATTTTTTTTTCAATTTGTTTATACTAATTATTACATTTTATACTATTTCGCGTTATTTAAAGGTGATGTCTATCGAGACTATTCTCAATGTGCTGGAAATTGTTTCATAATCTGTGCTCCACGCGTGATTTTTGTTAATTTGTTTACGGATTTATACTATTTCGCGTTATTTAAAGACGATGTCTATCGAGGCTATACTCAGTGTGCTGGAAATTGTTTCATAATCTATGCTCCAAGCGTGATTTTTTTTTTCAATTTGTTTATACTAATTATTACATTTTATACTATTTCGCGTTATTTAAAGGTGATGTCTATCGAGACTATTCTCAATGTGCTGGAAATTGTTTCATAATCTGTGCTCCACGCGTGATTTTTGTTAATTTGTTTACGGATTTATACTATTTCGCGTTATTTAAAGACGATGTCTATCGAGGCTATACTCAGTGTGCTGGAAATTGTTTCATAATCTATGCTCAAGCGTGATTTTTTTTTTCAATTAGTTTATACTAATTATTACATTTTATACTAATCAGCGTTATTTAAAGGTGATGTCTATCGAGACTATTCTAGATGTGCTGGAAATTGTTTCATAATCTGTGCTCCACGCGTGATTTTGTTGAATTTGTTTACGGATTTATACTAATCCGCGTTATTTAAAGGTGATGTCTATCCAGACTATTCTCAATGTGCTGGAAATTGTTTCATAATCTGTGCTCCACGCGTGATTTTTTTTAATTTGTTTACAGATTTATACTATTTCGCGTTATTTAAAGGTGATGTCTATCCAGACTATTCTCAATGAGCTGGAAATTGTTTTATAATCTGTGCTCCACGCGTGATTTTTTTGAATTTGTTTACGGATTTATACCATTTCGCGCTATTTAAAGGTGATGTCTATAGAGGCTATTCTCAATGTCCTGGAAATTGTTTCATATTCTGTGCTCCTCGCGTGATTTTTTTAAATTTGTTTACGGATTTATACCATTTCGCATTATTTAAAGACGATGTCTATCGAAACTATTCTCAATGTGCTGGAAATTGTATCACAATCCATGCTCCAAGCGTGATATTTTTTCAATTTTTTTACAGATGTATACCATTCCGCGTTATTTAAAGGCGATGTCTATCGAGACTATTTTCAATGTGCTAGATATTGTTTCACAATCTATGCTCCAAGCGTGATTTTTTTTTCAATTTGTTTATACTAATTATTACATTTTATACTCGCGTTATTTAAAGGTGATGTCTATCAAGGCTATTCTCATTGTGCGGAAAATTGTTTCATAATCTGTGCTCCACGCGGGATTTTTTTTAATTTGATTACGGATTTATACCATTTCCCGTTATTTAAAGGCGATGTCTATCGAGACTATTTTCAATGAGCTGGAAATTGTTTCACAAACTATTCTCCAAGCGTGATTTTTTCTTATTTCAATTTGTTTACGGATTTATACTATTTGCGTTATTTAAAGGCGAAGTCTTTCGAGACTATTCTCAATGTGCTGGAAATTGTTTTATAATCTGTGCTCCACGCGTGATTTTTTTGAATTTGTTTACGGATTTATACTAATCCGCGTTATTTAAAGGTGATGTCTATCGAGACTATTCTCAATGTGCTGGAAATTCTTTCATAATCTGTGCTCCACGCGTGATTTTATTGAATTTGTTTTCAGATTTATACTATTTCGCGTTATTTAAAGGTGATGTCTATCGAGACTATTCTCAATATGCTGGAAATTGTTTCATAATCTGTGCTCCACGCGGGATTTTTTTTAATTTGATTACGGATTTATACAATTTCCCGTTATTTAAAGGCGATGTCTATAGAGAATATTTTCAATGTGCTGGAAATTGTTTCACAATCCATGCTCCAAGCGTATTTTTTTTTTCAATTTTTTTACAGATTTATACTATTTCGAGTTATTTAAAGGTGATGTCTATCGAGGCTATTCTCAATGTGCTGGAAATTGTTTCATAATTTGTGCTCCACGCGTGATTTTTTTGAATTTGTTTACGGATTTATACCATTTCGCGTTATTTAAAGGTGACGTCTATAGAGGCTATTCTCAATGTGCGAGAAATTGTTTCATAATCTGTGCTCTACGCGTGATTTTTTTAAATTTTTTTACAGATTTATACTATTTCGCGTTATTTAAAGGCTATGTCTATCGAGACTATTTTCAATGTGCTGGAAAACGTTTCACAATCCATGCTCCATGCGTGATTTTTTTAATTTGTTTACGGATTTGAACCATTTCGCGTTATTTAAAGACGATGTCTATCGAGACTGTTCTCAATGTGCTGGAAATTGTTTCACAATCCATGCTCCAAGCGTATTTTTTTTTTCAATTTTTTTACAGATTTATACTATTTCGAGTTATTTAAAGGTGATGTCTATCGAGGCTATTCTCAATGTGCGGGAAATTGTTTCATAATCTGTGCTCCACGCGTGATTTTTTTAATTTGTTTACGGATTTATACATTTTCGCGTTATTTAAAGACGATGTCTATCGAGACTGTTCTCAATGTGCTGGAAATTGTTTCATAATCTGTGCTCCACGCGTGATTTTTTTTTCAAATTTTTACAGATTTATACTATTTCACGTTATCTAAAGGTGATGTCTATCGAGGCTATTCTCAGTGTCCTGGAAATTGTTTCATAATCTGTGCTCCACGCGTGATTTTTTTAATTTGTTTACGGATTTGAACCATTTCGCGTTATTTAAAGACGATGTCTATCGAGACTGTTCTCAATGTGCTGGAAATTGTTTCATAATCTGTGCTCCACGCGTGATTTTTTTAAAAATTTATTTACAGATATATACTATTTTGCGTTATTTAAAGGCGATGTCTATAGAGAATATTTTCAATGTGCTGGAAATTGTTTCACAATCCATGCTCCAAGCGTAATTTTTTTTTTCAATTTTTTTACAGATTTATACTATTTCGCGTTATTTAAATGTGATGTCTATCAAAGCTATTCTCAATGTGCTGGAAATTGTTTCATAATTTGTGCTCCACGCGTGATTTTTTTAAAAATTTATTTACAGATTTATACTATTTTGCGTTATTTAAAGGCGATGTCTATAGAGAATATTTTAAATGTGCTGGAAATTTTTTCACAATCCTTGCTCCAAGCGTGATTTTTTTTTCAATTTTTTTACAGATTTATACTATTTCGCGTTATTTAAAGGTGATGTCTATCGAGGCTATTCTCAATGTGCTGGTAATTGTTTCATAATCTGTGCTCTACGCGTGATTTTTTTAAATTTTTTACAGATTTATACTATTTCGCGTTATTTAAAGGCTATGTCTATCGAGACTATTTTCAATGTGCTGGAAAACGTTTCACAATCCATGCTCGAAGCGTGATTTTTTTTCAATTTTTTTACAGATTTATACTATTTCACGTTATCTAAAGGTGATGTCTATCGAGGCTATTCTCAATGTGCGGGAAATTGTTTCATAATTTGTGCTAGACGCGTGATTTTTTTAAATTTGTTTACGGATTTATACCACTTCGCGTTCTTTAAAGGTGATGTCTATAGAAGCTATTCTCAATGTCCTGGAAATTGTTACATAATCTGTGCTCCACGCGTGATTTTTTTGAATTTGTTTACAGATTTATACTATTTCGCGTTATTTAAAGGTGATGTCTATCGAGACTATTCTAAATGTGCGAGAAATTGTTTCATAATCTGTGCTCCACACGTGATTTATTTGAATTTATTTACAGATTTATACTATTTCGCGTTATTTAAAGGTGATGTCTATAGAGGCTATTCTCAGTGTCCTGGAAATTCTTTCATAATCTGTGGTGCATGCGTGATTTTTTTTAATTTGTTTACGGATTTATACTATTTCGCGTTATTTCAAGACGATGTCTATCGAGACTATTCTCAATGTGCTGAAATTGTTTCATAATTTGTGCTCCACGCGTGATTTTTTTGAATTTATTTACAGATTTATACTATTTCGCGTTATTTGAAGGCGATGTCTATCGAGACTATTCTCAATGTGCTGGAAATTGTTTCATAATCTGTGCTCCACGCGTGATATTTTTTAAATTATTTACAGATTTATACTATTTCGCGTTATTTAAAGGCGATGTCTATCGAGGCTATTCTCATTGTGTGGGAAATTGTTTCATAATCTGTGCTCCACGCGTGATTTTTTTTTTCAATTTGTTTATACCAATTATTACATTTTATACTATTTCGCGTTATTTAAAGGTGATGTCTATCGAGACTATTCTCAATGTGCTGGAAATTGTTTCATAATCTGTGCTCCACGCGTGATTTTTGTTAATTTGTTTACGGATTTATACTATTTCGCGTTATTTAAAGACGATGTCTATCGAGGCTATACTCAGTGTGCTGGAAATTGTTTCATAATCTATGCTCCAAGCGTGATTTTTTTTTTTCAATTTTTTTATACTAATTATAACATTTTATACTATTTCGCGTTATTTAAAGGCGATGTCTATCGAGACTATTTTCAATGTGCTAGATATTGTTTCACAATCTATGCTCCAAGCGTGATTTTTTTTTTCAATTTGTTTATACTAATTATTACATTTTATACTCGCGTTATTTAAAGGTGATGTCTATCAAGGCTATTCTCATTGTGCGGAAAATTGTTTCATAATCTGTGCTCCACGCGGGATTTTTTTTAATTTGTTTACGGATTTATACCATTTCCCGTTATTTAAAGGCGATGTCTATCGAGGCTATTCTCATTGTGCGGGAAATTGTTTCATAATCTGTGCTCCACGCGTGATTTTTGTTAATTTGTTTACGGATTTATACTATTTCGCGTTATTTAAAGACGATGTCTATCGAGGCTATACTCAGTGTGCTGGAAATTGTTTCATAATCTATGTTCCAAGCGTGATTTTTTTTTTCAATTTGTTTATACTAATTATTACATTTTATACTATTTCGCGTTATTTAAAGGTGATGTCTATAGAGGCTATTCTCAATGTCCTGGAAATTGTTTCATATTCTGTGCTCCTCGCGTGATTTTTTTAAATTTGTTTACGGATTTATACCATTTCGCATTATTTAAAGACGATGTCTATCGAAACTATTCTCAATGTGCTGGAAATTGTATCACAATCCATGCTCCAAGCGTGATATTTTTTCAATTTTTTTACAGATGTATACCATTCCGCGTTATTTAAAGGCGATGTCTATCGAGACTATTTTCAATGTGCTAGATATTGTTTCACAATCTATGCTCCAAGCGTGATTTTTTTTTCAATTTGTTTATACTAATTATTACATTTTATACTCGCGTTATTTAAAGGTGATGTCTATCAAGGCTATTCTCATTGTGCGGAAAATTGTTTCATAATCTGTGCTCCACGCGGGATTTTTTTTAATTTGATTACGGATTTATACCATTTCCCGTTATTTAAAGGCGATGTCTATCGAGACTATTTTCAATGAGCTGGAAATTGTTTCACAAACTATTCTCCAAGCGTGATTTTTTCTTATTTCAATTTGTTTACGGATTTATACTATTTGCGTTATTTAAAGGCGAAGTCTTTCGAGACTATTCTCAATGTGCTGGAAATTGTTTTATAATCTGTGCTCCACGCGTGATTTTTTTGAATTTGTTTACGGATTTATACTAATCCGCGTTATTTAAAGGTGTTGTCTATCGAGACTATTCTCAATGTGCTGGAAATTCTTTCATAATCTGTGCTCCACGCGTGATTTTATTGAATTTGTTTTCAGATTTATACTATTTCGCGTTATTTAAAGGTGATGTCTATCGAGACTATTCTCAATATGCTGGAAATTGTTTCATAATCTGTGCTCCACGCGTGATTTTTTTAAAAATTTATTTACAGATTTATACTATTTTGCGTTATTTAAAGGCGATGTCTATAGAGAATATTTTCAATGTGCTGGAAATTGTTTCACAATCCATGCTCCAAGCGTAATTTTTTTTTTCAATTTTTTTACAGATTTATACTATTTCGCGTTATTTAAAGGTGATGTCTATCGAGGCTATTCTCAATGTGCTGGAAATTGTTTCATAATTTGTGCTCCACGCGTGATTTTTTTGAATTTGTTTACGGATTTATACCATTTCGCGTTATTTAAAGGTGACGTCTATAGAGGCTATTCTCAATGTGCGAGAAATTGTTTCATAATCTGTGCTCTACGCGTGATTTTTTAAAATTTTTTTACAGATTTATACTATTTCGCGTTATTTAAAGGCTATGTCTATCGAGACTATTTTCAATGTGCTGGAAAACGTTTCACAATCCATGCTCCATGCGTGATTTTTTTTTCAATTTTTTTACATATTTATACTATTTCACGTTATCTAAAGGTGATGTCTATCGAGGCTATTCTCAATGTGCGGGAAATTGTTTCATAATCTGTGCTCCACGCGTGATTTTTTTAATTTGTTTACGGATTTATACCATTTCGCTTTATTTAAAGACGATGTCTATCGAGACTGTTCTCAATGTGCGGGAAATTGTTTCATAATCTGTGCTCCACGCGTGATTTTTTTTTCAAATTTTTACAGATTTGTACTATTTCACGTTATCTAAAGGTGATGTCTATCGAGGCTATTCTCAGTGTCCTGGAAATTGTTTCATAATCTGTGCTCCACGCGTGATTTTTTTAATTTGTTTACGGATTTGTACCATTTCGCGTTATTTAAAGACGATGTCTATCGAGACTGTTCTCAATGTGCTGGAAATTGTTTCATAATCTGTGCTCCACGCGTGATTTTTTTAAAAAATTATTTACAGATTTATACTATTTTGCGTTCTTTAAAGGCGATGTCTATAGAGAATATTTTAAATGTGCTGGAAATTTTTTCACAATCCATGCTCCAAGAGTGATTTTTTTTTTCAATTTTTTTACAGATTTATACTATTTCGCGTTATTTAAATGTGATGTCTATCAATGCTATTCTCAATGTGCTGGAAATTGTTTCATAATTTGTGCTCCACGCGTGATTTTTTTTTCAAATTTTTACAGATTTGTACTATTTCACGTTATCTAAAGGTGATGTCTATCGAGGCTATTCTCAGTGTCCTGGAAATAGTTTCATAATCTGTGCTCCACGCGTGATTTTTTTAATTTGTTTACGGATTTGTACCATTTCGCGTTATTTAAAGACGATGTCTATCGAGACTGTTCTCAATGTGCTGGAAATTGTTTCATAATCTGTGCTCCACGCGTGATTTTTTTAAAAAATTATTTACAGATTTATACTATTTTGCGTTATTTAAAGGCGATGTCTATAGAGAATATTTTAAATGTGCTGGAAATTTTTTCACAATCCATGCTCCAAGCGTGATTTTTTTTTTCAATTTTTTTACAGATTTATACTATTTCGCGTTATTTAAATGTGATGTCTATCAAAGCTATTCTCAATGTGCTGGAAATTGTTTCATAAATTGTGCTCCACGCGTGATTTTTTTGAATTTGTTTACGGATTTATACCATTTCGCGTTATTTAAAGGTGACGTCTATAGAGGCTATTCTCAATGTGCAAGAAATTGTTTCATAATCTGTTCTCTACGCGTGATTTTTTTTAATTATTTACAGATTTATACTATTTCGCGTTATTTAAAGGCTATGTCTATCGAGACTAATTTCAATGTGCTGGAAAACGTTTCACAATCCATGCTCCAAGCGTGATTTTTTTTCAATTTTTTTACAGATATATACTATTTCGCGTTATTTAAATGTGATGTCTATCGAGACTATTCTCAATGAGCTGGAAATTGTTTTATTATCTGTGCTCCACGCGTGATTTTTTTGAATTTGTTTACGGATTTATATTATTTTGCGTTATTTAAAGGCGATGTCTATAGAGAATATTTTCAATGTGCTGGAAATTGTTTCACAATCCTTGCTCCAAGCGTGATTTTTTTTTCAATTTTTTTACAGATTTATACTATTTCGCGTTATTTAAAGGTGATGTCTATCGAGGCTATTCTCAATGTGCTGGAAATTGTTTCATAATCTGTGCTCTACGCGTGATTTTTTTAAATTTTTTACAGATTTATACTATTTCGCGTTATTTAAAGGCTATGTCTATCGAGACTATTTTCAATGTGCTGGAAAACGTTTCACAATCCATGCTCCAAGCGTGATTTTTTTTCAATTTTTTTACAGATTTATACTATTTCACGTTATCTAAAGGTGATGTCTATCGAGGCTATTCTCAATGTGCGGGAAATTGTTTCATAATTTGTGCTAGACGCGTGATTTTTTTAAATTTGTTTACGGATTTATACCATTTCGCGTTATTTAAAGGTGATGTCTATAGAAGCTATTCTCAATGTCCTGGAAATTGTTACATAATCTGTGCTCCACGCGTGATTTTTTTGAATTTGTTTACAGATTTATACTATTTCGCGTTATTTAAAGGTGATGTCTATCGAGACTATTCTAAATGTGCGAGAAATTGTTTCATAATCTGTGCTCCACGCGTGATTTATTTGAATTTATTTACAGATTTATACTATTTCGCGTTATTTAAAGGTGATGTCTATAGAGGCTATTCTCAGTGTCATGGAAATTCTTTCATAATCTGTGGTGCATGCGTGATTTTTTTTAATTTGTTTACGGATTTATACTATTTCGCGTTATTTCAAGACGATGTCTATCGAGACTATTCTCAATGTGCTGAAATTGTTTCATAATTTGTGCTCCACGCGTGATTTTTTTGAATTTATTTACAGATTTATACTATTTCGCGTTATTTGAAGGCGATGTCTATCGAGACTATTCTCAATGTGCTGGAAATTGTTTCATAATCTGTGCTCCACGCGTGATTTTTGTTAATTTGTTTACGGATTTATACTATTTCGCGTTATTTAAAGACGATGTCTATCGAGGCTATACTCAGTGTGCTGGAAATTGTTTCATAATCTATGCTCCAAGCGTGATTTTTTTTTCAATTTTTTTATACTAATTATAACATTTTATACTATTTCGCGTTATTTAAAGGCGATGTCTATCGAGACTATTTTCAATGTGCTAGATATTGTTTCACAATCTATGCTCCAAGCGTGATTTTTTTTTTCAATTTGTTTATACTAATTATTACATTTTATACTCGCGTTATTTAAAGGTGATGTCTATCAAGGCTATTCTCATTGTGCGGAAAATTGTTTCATAATCTGTGCTCCACGCGGGATTTTTTTTAATTTGTTTACGGATTTATACCATTTCCCGTTATTTAAAGGCGATGTCTATCGAGACTATTTTCAATGAGCTGGAAATTGTTTCACAAACTATTCTCCAAGCGTGATTTTTTCTTATTCCAATTTGTTTACGGATTTATACTAATCCGCGTTATTTAAAGGTGATGTCTATCGAGACTATTCTCAATGTGCTGGAAATTGTTTTATAATCTGTGCTCCACGCGTGATTTTATTGAATTTGTTTTCAGATATATACTATTTCGCGTTATTTAAAGGTGATGTCTATCGAGACTACTCTCAATATGCTGGAAATTGTTTCATAATTTGTGCTCCACGCGTGATTTTTTTAAAAATTTATTTACAGATTTATACTATTTTGCGTTATTTAAAGGCGATGTCTATAGAGAATATTTTAAATGTGCTGGAAATTTTTTCACAATCCATGCTCCAAGCGTGATTTTTTTTTTTCAATTTTTTTACAGATTTATACTATTTCGCGTTATTTAAATGTGATGTCTATCAAAGCTATTCTCAATGTGCTGGAAATTGTTTCATAATTTGTGCTCCACGCGTGATTTTTTTGAATTTGTTTACGGATTTATACCATTTCGCGTTATTTAAAGGTGACGTCTATAGAGGCTATTCTCAATGTGCGAGAAATTGTTTCATAATCTGTTCTCTACGCGTGATTTTTTAAAATTATTTACAGATTTATACTATTTCGCGTTATTTAAAGGCTATGTCTATCGAGACTAATTTCAATGTGCTGGAAAACGTTTCACAATCCATGCTCCAAGCGTGATTTTTTTTTCAATTTTTTTACAGATTTATACTATTTCGCGTTATTTAAATGTGATGTCTATCAAGGCTATTCTCAATGTGCTGGAAATTCTTTCATAATCTGTGCTCCACGCGTGATTTTATTGAATTTGTTTTCAGATTTATACTATTTCGCGTTATTTAAAGGTGATGTCTATCGAGACTATTCTCAATATGCTGGAAATTGTTTCATAATCTGTGCTCCACGCGTGATTTTTTTAAAAATTTATTTACAGATTTATACTATTTTGCGTTATTTAAAGGCGATGTCTATAGAGAATATTTTCAATGTACTGGAAATTTTTTCACAATCCATGCTCGAAGCGTGATTTTTTTTTTCAATTTTTTTACAGATTTATACTATTTCACGTTATCTAAAGTTGATGTCTATCGAGGCTATTCTCAATGTGCGGGAAATTGTTTCATAATCTGTGCTCCACGCGTGATTTTTTTAATTTGTTTACGGATTTATACCATTTCGCGTTATTTAAAGACGATGTCTATCGAGACTGTTCTCAATGTGCTGGAAATTGTTTCATAATCTGTGCTCCACGCGTGATTTTTTTTTCAATTTTTTTACAGATTTATACTATTTCACGTTATCTAAATGTGATGTCTATCGAGGCTATTCTCAGTGTCCTGGAAATTGTTTCATAATCTGTGCTCCACGCGTGATTTTTTTAATTTGTTTACGGATTTATACCATTTCGCGTTATTTAAAGACGATGTCTATCGAGACTGTTCTCAATGTGCTGGAAATTGTTTCATAATCTGTGCTCCACGCGTGAATTTTTTGAATTTGTTTACAGATTTATACTATTTCGCGTTATTTAAAGGCGATGTCTATTGAGACTATTTTCAATGTGCTGGAAAATGTTTCACAATCCATGCTCCAAGCGTGATTTTTTTAAAAATTTTTTTACAGATTTATACTATTTTGCGTTATTTAAAGGTGATGTCTATCGAGGCTATTCTCAATGGGCTGGAAATTGTTTCATAATTTGTGCTCCACGCGTGATTTTTTTGAATTTGTTTACGGATTTATACCATTTCGCGTTATTTAAAGGTGATGTCTATAGTGGCTATTCTCAGTGTCCTGGAAATTGTTTCATAATCTGTGGTGCACGCGTGATTTTTTTTAATTTGTTTACGGATTTATACTATTTCGCATTATTTCAAGACGATGTCTATCGAGACTATTCTCAATATGCGAGATATTGTTTCATAATCTGTGCTCCACGCTTGATTTTCTTTGAATTTGTTTACAGATTTATACTATTTCGCGTTATTTAAATGTAATGTCTATCGAGACTATTCTAAATGTGCGAGATATTGTTTCATAATCTGTGCTCCACGCGTGATTTTTTTGAATTTATTTACAGATTTATACTATTTCGCGTTATTTAAAGGCGATGTCTACCGAGGCTATTCTCATTGTGCGGGAAATTGTATCATAATCTGTGCTCCACGCGTGATTTTTTTTTCAATTTGTTTATACTAATTATTACATTTTATACTATTTCGCGTTATTTAAAGGTGATGTCTATCGAGACTATTCTCAATGTGCTGGAAATTGTTTCATAATCTGTGCTCCACGCGTGATTTTTGTTAATTTGTTTACGGATTTATACTATTTCGCGTTATTTAAAGACGATGTCTATCGAGGCTATACTCAGTGTGCTGGAAATTGTTTCATAATCTATGCTCCAAGCGTGATTTTTTTTTCAATTTGTTTATACTAATTATTACATTTTATACTATTTCGCGTTATTTAAAGGTGATGTCTATCGAGACTATTCTCAATGTGCTGGAAATTGTTTCATAATCTGTGCTCCACGCGTGATTTTTGTTAATTTGTTTATGGATTTATACTATTTCGCGTTATTTAAAGACGATGTCTATCGAGGCTATACTCAGTGTGCTGGAAATTGTTTCATAATCTATGCTCCAAGCGTGATTTTTTTTTCAATTTGTTTATACTAATTATTACATTTTATACTCGCGTTATTTAAAGGTGATGTCTATCAAGGCTATTCTCATTGTGCGGAAAATTGTTTCATAATCTGTGCTCCACGCGGGATTTTTTTTAATTTGATTACGGATTTATACCATTTCCCGTTATTTAAAGGCGATGTCTATCGAGACTATTTTCAATGAGCTGGAAATTGTTTCACAAACTATTCTCCAAGCGTGATTTTTTCTTATTTCAATTTGTTTATGGATTTATACTATTTGCGTTATTTAAAGGCGAAGTCTTTCGAGACTATTCTCAATGTGCTGGAAATTGTTTTATAATCTGTGCTCCACGCGTGATTTTTTGGAATTTGTTTACGGATTTATACTAATCCGCGTTATTTAAAGGTGATGTCTATCGAGACTATTCTCAATGTGCTGGAAATTCTTTCATAATCTGTGCTCCACGCGTGATTTTATTGAATTTGTTTTCAGATTTATACTATTTCGCGTTATTTAAAGGTGATGTCTATCGAGACTATTCTCAATATGCTGGAAATTGTTTCATAATCTGTGCTCCACGCGTGATTTTTTTAAAAATTTATTTACAGATTTATACTATTTTGCGTTATTTAAAGGCGATGTCTATAGAGAATATTTTCAATGTGCTGGAAATTGTTTCACAATCCATGCTCCAAGCGTAATTTTTTTTTTCAATTTTTTTACAGATTTATACTATTTCGCGTTATTTAAAGGTGATGTCTATCGAGGCTATTCTCAATGTGCTGGAAATTGTTTCATAATTTGTGCTCCACGCGTGATTTTTTTGAATTTGTTTACGGATTTATACCATTTCGCGTTATTTAAAGGTGACGTCTATAGAGGCTATTCTCAATGTGCGAGAAATTGTTTCATAATCTGTGCTCTACGCGTGATTTTTTTAAATTTTTTTACAGATTTATACTATTTCGCGTTATTTAAAGGCTATGTCTATCGAGACTATTTTCAATGTGCTGGAAAACGTTTCACAATCCATGCTCCATGCGTGATTTTTTTTTCAATTTTTTTACATATTTATACTATTTCGCGTTATTTAAAGGTGATGTCTATCAAGGCTATTCTCAATGTGCGGGAAATTGTTTCATAATCTGTGCTCCACGCGTGATTTTTTAAATTTGTTTACGGATTTATACCATTTCGCGTTATTTAAAGGTGATGTCTATAGAAGCTATTCTCAATGTCCTGGAAATTGTTACATAATCTGTGCTCCACGCGTGATTTTTTTGAATTTGTTTACAGATTTATACTATTTCGCGTTATTTAAAGGTGATGTCTATCGAGACTATTCTAAATGTGCGAGAAATTGTTTCATAATCTGTGCTCCACGCGTGATTTATTTGAATTTATTTACAGATTTATACTATTTCGCGTTATTTAAAGGTGATGTCTATAGAGGCTATTCTCAGTGTCATGGAAATTCTTTCATAATCTGTGGTGCATGCGTGATTTTTTTTAATTTGTTTACGGATTTATACTATTTCGCGTTATTTCAAGACGATGTCTATCGAGACTATTCTCAATGTGCTGAAATTGTTTCATAATTTGTGCTCCACGCGTGATTTTTTTGAATTTATTTACAGATTTATACTATTTCGCGTTATTTGAAGGCGATGTCTATCGAGACTATTCTCAATGTGCTGGAAATTGTTTCATAATCTGTGCTCCACGCGTGATATTTTTTAAATTATTTACAGATTTATACTATTTCGCGTTATTTAAAGGCGATGTCTATCGAGGCTATTCTCATTGTGTGGGAAATTGTTTCATAATCTGTGCTCCACGCGTGATTTTTTTTTTCAATTTGTTTATACCAATTATTACATTTTATACTATTCGCGTTATTTAAAGGTGATGTCTATCGAGACTATTCTCAATGTGCTGGAAATTGTTTCATAATCTGTGCTCCACGCGTGATTTTTGTTAATTTGTTTATGGATTTATACTATTTCGCGTTATTTAAAGACGATGTCTATCGAGGCTATACTCAGTGTGCTGGAAATTGTTTCATAATCTATGCTCCAAGCGTGATTTTTTTTTTCAATTTGTTTATACTAATTATTACATTTTATACTCGCGTTATTTAAAGGTGATGTCTATCAAGGCTATTCTCATTGTGCGGAAAATTGTTTCATAATCTGTGCTCCACGCGGGATTTTTTTTAATTTGATTACGGATTTATACCATTTCCCGTTATTTAAAGGCGATGTCTATCGAGACTATTTTCAATGAGCTGGAAATTGTTTCACAAACTATTCTCCAAGCGTGATTTTTTCTTATTTCAATTTGTTTACGGATTTATACTATTTGCGTTATTTAAAGGCGAAGTCTTTCGAGACTATTCTCAATGTGCTGGAAATTGTTTTATAATCTGTGCTCCACGCGTGATTTTTTTGAATTTGTTTACGGATTTATACTAATCCGCGTTATTTAAAGGTGATGTCTATCGAGACTATTCTCAATGTGCTGGAAATTCTTTCATAATCTGTGCTCCACGCGTGATTTTATTGAATTTGTTTTCAGATTTATACTATTTCGCGTTATTTAAAGGTGATGTCTATCGAGACTATTCTCAATATGCTGGAAATTGTTTCATAATCTGTGCTCCACGCGTGATTTTTTTAAAAATTTATTTACAGATTTATACTATTTTGCGTTATTTAAAGGCGATGTCTATAGAGAATATTTTCAATGTGCTGGAAATTGTTTCACAATCCATGCTCCAAGCGTAATTTTTTTTTTCAATTTTTTTACAGATTTATACTATTTCGCGTTATTTAAAGGTGATGTCTATCGAGGCTATTCTCAATGTGCTGGAAATTGTTTCATAATTTGTGCTCCACGCGTGATTTTTTTGAATTTGTTTACGGATTTATACCATTTCGCGTTATTTAAAGGTGACGTCTATAGAGGCTATTCTCAATGTGCGAGAAACTGTTTCATAATCTGTGCTCTACGCGTGATTTTTTTAAATTTTTTTACAGATTTATACTATTTCGCGTTATTTAAAGGCTATGTCTATCGAGACTATTTTCAATGTGCTGGAAAACGTTTCACAATCCATGCTCCATGCGTGATTTTTTTTTCAATTTTTTTACATATTTATACTATTTCGCGTTATTTAAAGGTGATGTCTATCAAGGCTATTCTCAATGTGCGGGAAATTGTTTCATAATCTGTGCTCCACGCGTGATTTTTTAAATTTGTTTACGGATTTATACCATTTCGCGTTATTTAAAGGTGATGTCTATAGAAGCTATTCTCAATGTCCTGGAAATTGTTACATAATCTGTGCTCCACGCGTGATTTTTTTGAATTTGTTTACAGATTTATACTATTTCGCGTTATTTAAAGGTGATGTCTATCGAGACTATTCTAAATGTGCGAGAAATTGTTTCATAATCTGTGCTCCACGCGTGATTTATTTGAATTTATTTACAGATTTATACTATTTCGCGTTATTTAAAGGTGATGTCTATAGAGGCTATTCTCAGTGTCATGGAAATTCTTTCATAATCTGTGGTGCATGCGTGATTTTTTTTAATTTGTTTACGGAATTATACTATTTCGCGTTATTTCAAGACGATGTCTATCGAGACTATTCTCAATGTGCTGAAATTGTTTCATAATTTGTGCTCCACGCGTGATTTTTTTGAATTTATTTACAGATTTATACTATTTCGCGTTATTTGAAGGCGATGTCTATCGAGACTATTCTCAATGTGCTGGAAATTGTTTCATAATCTGTGCTCCACGCGTGATATTTTTTAAATTATTTACAGATTTATACTATTTCGCGTTATTTAAAGGCGATGTCTATCGAGGCTATTCTCATTGTGTGGGAAATTGTTTCATAATCTGTGCTCCACGCGTGATTTTTTTTTTCAATTTGTTTATACCAATTATTACATTTTATACTATTTCGCGTTATTTAAAGGTGATGTCTATCGAGACTATTCTCAATGTGCTGGAAATTGTTTCATAATCTGTGCTCCACGCGTGATTTTTGTTAATTTGTTTACGGATTTATACTATTTCGCGTTATTTAAAGACGATGTCTATCGAGGCTATACTCAGTGTGCTGGAAATTGTTTCATAATCTATGCTCCAAGCGTGATTTTTTTTTCAATTTTTTTATACTAATTATAACATTTTATACTATTTCGCGTTATTTAAAGGGATGTCTATCGAGACTATTTTCAATGTGCTAGATATTGTTTCACAATCTATGCTCCAAGCGTGATTTTTTTTTTCAATTTGTTTATACTAATTATTACATTTTATACTCGCGTTATTTAAAGGTGATGTCTATCAAGGCTATTCTCATTGTGCGGAAAATTGTTTCATAATCTGTGCTCCACGCGGGATTTTTTTTAATTTGTTTACGGATTTATACCATTTCCCGTTATTTAAAGGCGATGTCTATCGAGACTATTTTCAATGAGCTGGAAATTGTTTCACAAACTATTCTCCAAGCGTGATTTTTTCTTATTCCAATTTGTTTACGGATTTATACTAATCCGCGTTATTTAAAGGTGATGTCTATCGAGACTATTCTCAATGTGCTGGAAATTGTTTTATAATCTGTGCTCCACGCGTGATTTTATTGAATTTGTTTTCAGATATATACTATTTCGCGTTATTTAAAGGTGATGTCTATCGAGACTACTCTCAATATGCTGGAAATTGTTTCATAATTTGTGCTCCACGCGTGATTTTTTTAAAAATTTATTTACAGATTTATACTATTTTGCGTTATTTAAAGGCGATGTCTATAGAGAATATTTTAAATGTGCTGGAAATTTTTTCACAATCCATGCTCCAAGCGTGATTTTTTTTTTCAATTTTTTTACAGATTTATACTATTTCGCGTTATTTAAATGTGATGTCTATCAAAGCTATTCTCAATGTGCTGGAAATTGTTTCATAATTTGTGCTCCACGCGTGATTTTTTTGAATTTGTTTACGGATTTATACCATTTCGCGTTATTTAAAGGTGACGTCTATAGAGGCTATTCTCAATGTGCGAGAAATTGTTTCATAATCTGTTCTCTACGCGTGATTTTTTAAAATTATTTACAGATTTATACTATTTCGCGTTATTTAAAGGCTATGTCTATCGAGACTAATTTCAATGTGCTGGAAAACGTTTCACAATCCATGCTCCAAGCGTGATTTTTTTTTCAATTTTTTTACAGATTTATACTATTTCGCGTTATTTAAATGTGATGTCTATCAAGGCTATTCTCAATGTGCTGGAAATTCTTTCATAATCTGTGCTCCACGCGTGATTTTATTGAATTTGTTTTCAGATTTATACTATTTCGCGTTATTTAAAGGTGATGTCTATCGAGACTATTCTCAATATGCTGGAAATTGTTTCATAATCTGTGCTCCACGCGTGATTTTTTTTAAAAATTTATTTACAGATTTATACTATTTTGCGTTATTTAAAGGCGATGTGTATAGAGAATATTTTCAATGTACTGGAAATTTTTTCACAATCCATGCTCGAAGCGTGTTTTTTTTTTTCAATTTTTTTACAGATTTATACTATTTCACGTTATCTAAAGTTGATGTCTATCGAGGCTATTCTCAATGTGCGGGAAATTGTTTCATAATCTGTGCTCCACGCGTGATTTTTTTAATTTGTTTACGGATTTATACCATTTCGCGTTATTTAAAGACGATGTCTATCGAGACTGTTCTCAATGTGCTGGAAATTGTTTCATAATCTGTGCTCCACGCGTGATTTTTTTTTCAATTTTTTTACAGATTTATACTATTTCACGTTATCTAAATGTGATGTCTATCGAGGCTATTCTCAGTGTCCTGGAAATTGTTTCATAATCTGTGCTCCACGCGTGATTTTTTTAATTTGTTTACGGATTTATACCATTTCGCGTTATTTAAAGACGATGTCTATCGAGACTGTTCTCAATGTGCTGGAAATTGTTTCATAATCTGTGCTCCACGCGTGATTTTTTTGAATTTGTTTACAGATTTATACTATTTCGCGTTATTTAAAGGCGATGTCTATCGAGACTATTTTCAATGTGCTGGAAAATGTTTCACAATCCATGCTCCAAGCGTGATTTTTTTAAAAATTTTTTTACAGATTTATACTATTTTGCGTTATTTAAAGGTGATGTCTATCGAGGCTATTCTCAATGGGCTGGAAATTGTTTCATAATTTGTGCTCCACGCGTGATTTTTTTGAATTTGTTTACGGATTTATACCATTTCGCGTTATTTAAAGGTGATGTCTATAGTGGCTATTCTCAGTGTCCTGGAAATTGTTTCATAATCTGTGGTGCACGCGTGATTTTTTTTAATTTGTTTACGGATTTATACTATTTCGCATTATTTCAAGACGATGTCTATCGAGACTATTCTCAATATGCGAGATATTGTTTCATAATCTGTGCTCCACGCGTGATTTTCTTTGAATTTGTTTACAGATTTATACTATTTCGCGTTATTTAAATGTAATGTCTATCGAGAATATTCTAAATGTGCGAGATATTGTTTCATAATCTGTGCTCCACGCGTGATTTTTTTGAATTTATTTACAGATTTATACTATTTCGCGTTATTTAAAGGCGATGTCTATCGAGGCTATTCTCATTGTGCGGGAAATTGTATCATAATCTGTGCTCCACGCGTGATTTTTTTTTCAATTTGTTTATACTAATTATTACATTTTATACTATTTCGCGTTATTTAAAGGTGATGTCTATCGAGACTATTCTCAATGTGCTGGAAATTGTTCATAATCTGTGCTCCACGCGTGATTTTTGTTAATTTGTTTACGGATTTATACTATTTCGCGTTATTTAAAGACGATGTCTATCGAGGCTATACTCAGTGTGCTGGAAATTGTTTCATAATCTATGCTCCAAGCGTGATTTTTTTTTCAATTTGTTTATACTAATTATTACATTTTATACTCGCGTTATTTAAAGGTGATGTCTATCAAGGCTATTCTCATTGTGCGGAAAATTGTTTCATAATCTGTGCTCCACGCGGGATTTTTTTTAATTTGATTACGGATTTATACCATTTCCCGTTATTTAAAGGCGATGTCTATCGAGACTATTTTCAATGAGCTGGAAATTGTTTCACAAACTATTCTCCAAGCGTGATTTTTTCTTATTTCAATTTGTTTACGGATTTATACTATTTGCGTTATTTAAAGGCGAAGTCTTTCGAGACTATTCTCAATGTGCTGGAAATTGTTTTATAATCTGTGCTCCACGCGTGATTTTTTTGAATTTGTTTACGGATTTATACTAATCCGCGTTATTTAAAGGTGATGTCTATCGAGACTATTCTCAATGTGCTGGAAATTCTTTCATAATCTGTGCTCCACGCGTGATTTTATTGAATTTGTTTTCAGATTTATACTATTTCGCGTTATTTAAAGGTGATGTCTATCGAGACTATTCTCAATATGCTGGAAATTGTTTCATAATCTGTGCTCCACGCGTGATTTTTTTAAAAATTTATTTACAGATTTATACTATTTTGCGTTATTTAAAGGCGATGTCTATAGAGAATATTTTCAATGTGCTGGAAATTGTTTCACAATCCATGCTCCAAGCGTAATTTTTTTTTTTCAATTTTTTTACAGATTTATTCTATTTCGCGTTATTTAAAGGTGATGTCTATCGAGGCTATTCTCAATGTGCTGGAAATTGTTTCATAATTTGTGCTCCACGCGTGATTTTTTTGAATTTGTTTACGGATTTATACCATTTCGCGTTATTTAAAGGTGACGTCTATAGAGGCTATTCTCAATGTGCGAGAAATTGTTTCATAATCTGTGCTCTACGCGTGATTTTTTTAAATTTTTTTACAGATTTATACTATTTCGCGTTATTTAAAGGCTATGTCTATCGAGACTATTTTCAATGTGCTGGAAAACGTTTCACAATCCATGCTCCATGCGTGATTTTTTTTTCAATTTTTTTACATATTTATACTATTTCACGTTATCTAAAGGTGATGTCTATCGAGGCTATTCTCAATGTGCGGGAAATTGTTTCATAATCTGTGCTCCACGCGTGATTTTTTTAATTTGTTTACGGATTTATACCATTTCGCGTTATTTAAAGACGATGTCTATCGAGACTGTTCTCAATGTGCTGGAAATTGTTTCATAATCTGTGCTCCACGCGTGATTTTTTTTTCAAATTTTTACAGATTTATACTATTTCACGTTATCTAAAGGCGATGTCTATCGAGGCTATTCTCAGTGTCCTGGAAATTGTTTCATAATCTGTGCTCCACGCGTGATTTTTTAAATTTGTTTACGGATTTGTACCATTTCGCGTTATTTAAAGACGATGTCTATCGAGACTGTTCTCAATGTGCTGGAAATTGTTTCATAATCTGTGCTCCACGCGTGATTTTTTTAAAAATTTATTTACAGATTTATACTATTTTGCGTTATTTAAAGGCGATGTCTATAGAGAATATTTTAAATGTGCTGGAAATTTTTTCACAATCCATGCTCCAAGCGTGATTTTTTTTTTCAATTTTTTTACAGATTTATACTATTTCGCGTTATTTAAATGTGATGTCTATCAAAGCTATTCTCAATGTGCTGAAAATTGTTTCATAATTTGTGCTCCACGCGTGATTTTTTTTAATTTGTTTACGGATTTATACCATTTCGCGTTATTTAAAGGTGACGTCTATAGAGGCTATTCTCAATGTGCGAGAAATTGTTTCATAATCTGTTCTCTACGCGTGATTTTTTTAAATTATTTACAGATTTATACTATTTCGCGTTATTTAAAGGCTATGTCTATCGAGACTAATTTCAATGTGCTGGAAAACGTTTCACAATCCATGCTCCAAGCGTGATTTTTTTTTCAATTTTTTTACAGATTTATACTATTTCGCGTTATTTAAATGTGATGTCTATCAAGGCTATTCTCAATGTGCTGGAAATTCTTTCATAATCTGTGCTCCACGCGTGATTTTATTTAATTTGTTTTCAGATTTATACTATTTCGCGTTATTTAAAGGTGATGTCTATCGAGACTATTCTCAATATGCTGGAAATTGTTTCATAATCTGTGCTCCACGCGTGATTTTTTAAAAAATTTATTTACAGATTTATACTATTTTGCGTTATTTAAAGGCGATGTCTATAGAGTATATTTTCAATGTACTGGAAATTTTTTCACAATCCATGCTCGAAGCGTGATTTTTTTTTCAATTTTTTTACAGATTTATACTATTTCACGTTATCTAAAGTTGATGTCTATCGAGGCTATTCTCAATGTGCGGGAAATTGTTTCATAATCTGTGCTCCACGCGTGATTTTTTTAAATTTGTTTACGGATTTATACCATTTCGCGTTATTTAAAGACGATGTCTATCGAGACTGTTCTCAATGTGCTGGAAATTGTTTCATAATCTGTGCTCCACGCGTGATTTTTTTGAATTTGTTTACAGATTTATACTATTTCGCGTTATTTAAAGGCGATGTCTATCGAGACTATTTTCAATGTGCTGGAAAATGTTTCACAATCCATGCTCCAAGCGTGATTTTTTTAAAATTTTTTTTACAGATTTATACTATTTTGCGTTATTTAAAGGTGATGTCTATCGAGGCTATTCTCAATGGGCTGGAAATTGTTTCATAATTTGTGCTCCACGCGTGATTTTTTTTAATTTGTTTACGGATTTATACCATTTCGCGTTATTTAAAGGTGATGTCTATAGTGGCTATTCTCAGTGTCCTGGAAATTGTTTCATAATCTGTGGTGCACTCGTGATTTTTTTTAATTTGTTTACGGATTTATACTATTTCGCATTATTTCAAGACGATGTCTATCGAGACTATTCTCAATATGCGAGATATTGTTTCATAATCTGTGCTCCACGCGTGATTTTCTTTGAATTTGTTTACAGATTTATACTATTTCGCGTTATTTAAATGTAATGTCTATCGAGACTATTCTAAATGTGCGAGATATTGTTTGATAATCTGTGCTCCACGCGTGATTTTTTTGAATTTATTTACAGATTTATACTATTTCGCGTTATTTAAAGGCGATGTCTATCGAGGCTATTCTCATTGTGCGGGAAATTGCTTCATAATCTGTGCTCCACGCGTGATTTTTTTTTCAATTTGTTTATACTAATTATTACATTTTATACTATTTCGCGTTATTTAAAGGTGATGTCTATCGAGACTATTCTCAATGTGCTGGAAATTGTTTCATAATCTGTGCTCCACGCGTGATTTTTGTTAATTTGTTTACGGATTTATACTATTTCGCGTTATTTAAAGACGATGTCTATCGAGGCTATACTCAGTGTGCTGGAAATTGTTTCATAATCTATGCTCCAAGCGTGATTTTTTTTTTCAATTTGTTTATACTAATTATTACATTTTATACTATTTCGCGTTATTTAAAGGTGATGTCTATCGAGACTATTCTCAATGTGCTGGAAATTGTTTCATAATCTGTGCTCCACGCGTGATTTTGTTGAATTTGTTTACGGATTTATACTATTTCGCGTTATTTATAGACGATGTCTATCGAGGCTATACTCAGTGTGCTGGAAATTGTTTCATAATCTATGCTCCAAGCGTGATTTTTTTTTTTTCAATTTGTTTATACTAATTATTACATTTTATACTAATCAGCGTTATTTAAAGGTGATGTCTATCGAGACTATTCTCAATGTGCTGGAAATTGTTTCATAATCTGTGCTCCACGCGTGATTTTGTTGAATTTGTTTACGGATTTATACTAATCCGCGTATTTAAAGGTGATGTCTATCCAGACTATTCTCAATGTGCTGGAAATTGTTTCATAATCTGTTCTCCACGCGTGATTTTTTTTGAATTTGTTTACAGATTTATACTATTTCGCGTTATTTAAAGGTGATGTCTATCCAGACTATTCTCAATGAGCTGGAAATTGTTTTATAATCTGTGCTCCACGCGTGATTTTTTTTAATTTGTTTACGGATTTATACCATTTCGCGTTATTTAAAGGTGATGTCTATAGAGGCTATTCTCAATGTCCTGGAAATTGTTTCATATTCTGTGCTCCTCGCGTGATTTTTTAAAATTTGTTTACGGATTTATACCATTTCGCATTATTTAAAGACGATGTCTATCGAAACTATTCTCAATGTGCTGGAAATTGTATCACAATCCATGCTCCAAACGTGATATTTTTTCAATTTTTTTACAGATGTATACCATTCCGCGTTATTTAAAGGCGATGTCTATCGAGACTATTTTCAATGTGCTAGATATTGTTTCACAATCTATGCTCCAAGCGTGATTTTTTTTTCAATTTGTTTATACTAATTATTACATTTTATACTCGCGTTATTTAAAGGTGATGTCTATCAAGGCTATTCTCATTGTGCGGAAAATTGTTTCATAATCTGTGCTCCACGCGGGATTTTTTTTAATTTGATTACGGATTTATACCATTTCCCGTTATTTAAAGGCGATGTCTATCGAGACTATTTTCAATGAGCTGGAAATTGTTTCACAAACTATTCTCCAAGCGTGATTTTTTCTTATTTCAATTTGTTTACGGATTTATACTATTTGCGTTATTTAAAGGCGAAGTCTTTCGAGACTATTCTCAATGTGCTGGAAATTGTTTTATAATCTGTGCTCCACGCGTGATTTTTTTGAATTTGTTTACGGATTTATACTAATCCGCGTTATTTAAAGGTGATGTCTATCGAGACTATTCTCAATGTGCTGGAAATTCTTTCATAATCTGTGCTCCACGCGTGATTTTATTGAATTTGTTTTCAGATTTATACCATTTTGCGTTATTTAAAGGCGATGTCTATAGAGAATATTTTCAATGTGCTGGAAATTGTTTCACAATCCATGCTCCAAGCGTAATTTTTTTTTTCAATTTTTTTACAGATTTATACTATTTCGCGTTATTTAAAGGTGATGTCTATCGAGGCTATTCTCAATGTGCTGGAAATTGTTTCATAATTTGTGCTCCACGCGTGATTTTTTTGAATTTGTTTACGGATTTATACCATTTCGCGTTATTTAAAGGTGACGTCTATAGAGGCTATTCTCAATGTGCGAGAAATTGTTTCATAATCTGTGCTCTACGCGTGATTTTTAAAAATTTTTTTACAGATTTATACTATTTCGCGTTATTTAAAGGCTATGTCTATCGAGACTATTTTCAATGTGCTGGAAAACGTTTCACAATCCATGCTCCATGCGTGATTTTTTTTTCAATTTTTTTACATATTTATACTATTTCACGTTATCTAAAGGTGATGTCTATCGAGGCTATTCTCAATGGGCGGGAAATTGTTTCATAATCTGTGCTCCACGCGTGATTTTTTTAATTTGTTTACGGATTTATACCATTTCGCGTTATTTAAAGACGATGTCTATCGAGACTGTTCTCAATGTGCTGGAAATTGTTTTATAATCTGTGCTCCACGCGTGATTTTTTTTTCAAATTTTTACAGATTTATACTATTTCACGTTATCTAAAGGTGATGTCTATCGAGGCTATTCTCAGTGTTCTGGAAATTGTTTCATAATCTGTGCTCCACGCGTGATTTTTTTAATTTGTTTACGGATTTGTACCATTTCGCGTTATTTAAAGGTGATGTCTATCGAGACTATTCTAAATGTGCGAGAAATTGTTTCATAATCTGTGCTCCCCGCGTGATTTATTTGAATTTATTTACAGATTTATACTATTTCGCGTTATTTAATGGCGATGTCTATCGAGACTATTTTCAATGTGCTGGAAAATGTTTCACAATCCATGCTCCAAGCGTGATTTTTTTTTAAATTTTTTTACAGATTTATACCATTTCGCGTTATTTAAAGATGATGTCTATAGAGGCTATTCTCAGTGTCCTGGAAATTGTTTCATAATCTGTGGTCCACGCGTGATTTTTTTTTAATTTGTTTACAGATTTATACTATTTCGCGTTATTTAAAGGTGATGTCTATCGAAACTATTCTAAATGTGCGAGATATTGTTTCATAATCTGTGCTCCACGCGTGATATTTTTTAAATTATTTACAGATTTATACTATTTCGCGTTATTTAAAGGCGATGTCTATCGAGACTATTCTCAATGTGCTGGAAATTGTTTCATAATCTGTGCTCCACGCGTGATTTTTGTTACTTTGTTTACGGATTTATACTATTTCGCGTTATTTAAAGACGATGTCTATCGAGGCTATACTCAGTGTGCTGGAAATTGTTTCATAATCTATGCTCCAAGCGTGATTTTTTTTTTCAATTTGTTTATACTAATTATTACATTTTATACTATTTCGCGTTATTTAAAGGTGATGTCTATCGAGACTATTCTCATGTGCTGGAAATTGTTTCATAATCTGTGCTCCACGCGTGATTTTTGTTAATTTGTTTACGGATTTATACTATTTCGCGTTATTTAAAGACGATGTCTATCGAGGCTATACTCAGTGTGCTGGAAATATTTTCATAATCTATGCTCCAAGCGTGATTTTTTTTTTCAATTTGTTTATACTAATTATTACATTTTATACTAATCCGCGTTATTTAAAGGTGATGTCTATCGAGACTATTCTCAATGTGCTGGAAATTGTTTCATAATCTGTGCTCCACGCGTGATTTTTTGAATTTGTTTACAGATTTATACTATTTCGCATTATTTAAAGGTGATGTCTATCGAGAGTATTCTCAATGAGCTGGAAATTGTTTTATAATCTGTGCTCCACGCGTGATTTTTTTTGAATTTGTTTACGGATTTATACTAATCCGCGTTATTTAAAGGATATGTCTATCGAGACTATTCTCAATGTGCTGGAAATTCTTTCATAATCTGTGCTCCACGCGTGATTTTATTGAATTTGTTTTCAGATTTATACTATTTCGCGTTATTTAAAGGTGATGTCTATCGAGACTATTCTCAATGTGCTGGAAATTGTTTCATAATCTGTGCTCCACGCGTGATTTTTTTAAAAATTTATTTACAAATTTATACTATTTAGCGTTATTTAAAGGCGATGTCTATAGAGAATATTTTCAATGTGCCGGAAATTGTTTCACAATCCATGCTCCAAGCGTGATTTTTTTTTCAATTTTTTTACAGATTTATACTATTTCGCGTTATTTAAAGGTGATGTCTATCGAGGCTATTCTCAATGTGCTGGAAATTGGTTCATAATTTGTGTTCCACGCGTGATTTTTTTTAATTTTTTACAGATTTATACTATTTCGCGTTATTTAAAGGTGATGTCTATCGAGACTATTATCAATGTGCTGGAAAACGTTTCACAATCCATGCTCCAAGTGTGATTTTTTTTTAAATTTTTTTACGGATTTATACTATTTCACGTTATCTAAAGGTGATGTCTATCGAGGCTATTCTCAATGTGCGGGAAATTGTTTCATAATTTGTGCTAGACGCGTGATTTTTTAAAATTTGTTTACGGATTTATACCATTTCGCGTTATTTAAAGGTGATGTCTATAGAAGCTATTATCAATGTCCTGGAAATTGTTTCATAATCTGTGCTCAAGGCGTGATTTTTTTAAATTTGTTTACGGATTTATACCATTTCGCGTTATTTAAAGACGATGTCTATCGAAACTATTCTCAATGTGCTGGAAATTGTTTCATAATCTGTGCTCCACGCGTGATTTTTTTTGAATTTGTTTACAGATTTATACTATTTCGCGTTATTTAAAGGTGATGTCTATCGAGACTATTCTAAATGTGCGAGATATTGTTTCATAATCTGTGCTCCACGCATGATTTTTTTGAATTTATTTACAGATTTATACTATTTCGCGTTATTTAAAGGCGATGTCTATCGAGACTATTCTCAATGTGCTGGAAATTGCTTCATAATCTGTGCTCCACGCTTGATATTTTTAAAATTATTTAGAGATTTATACTATTTCGCGTTATTTAAAGGCGATGTCTATAGAGGCTATTCTCATTGTGCGGGAAATTGTTTCATAATCTGTGCTCCACGCGTGATTTTTGTTAATTTATTTACGGATTTATACTATTTCGCGTTATTTAAAGACGATGTCTATCGAGGCTATACTCAGTGTGCTGGAAATTGTTTCATAATCTATGCTCCAAGCGTGATTTTTTTTTCAATTTGTTTATACTAATTATTACATTTTATAATATTTCGCGTTATTTAAAGGTGATGTCTATCGAGACTATTCTCAATGTGCTGGAAATTGTTTCATAATCTGTGCTCCACGCGTGATTTTTGTTAATTTGTTTACGGATTTATACTATTTCGCGTTATTTAAAGACGATGTCTATCGAGGCTATACTCAGTGTGCTGGAAATTGTTTCATAATCTATGCTCCAAGCGTGATTTTTTTTTTGTTTATACTAATTATTGCATTTTATACTAATCCGCGTTATTTAAAGGTGATGTCTATCGAGACTATTCTCAATGTGCTGGAAATTGTTTCATAATCTGTGCTCCACGCGTGATTTTTGTTAATTTGTTTACGGATTTATACTATTTCGCGTTATTTAAAGACGATGTCTATCGAGGCTATACTCAGTGTGCTGGAAATTGTTTCATAATCTATGCTCCAAGCGTGATTTTTTTTTTCAATTTGTTTATACTAATTATTACATTTTATACTATTTCACGTTATCTAAAGGTGATGTCTATCGAGGCTATTCTCAATGTGCGGGAAATTGTTTCATAATTTATGCTAGACGCGTGATTTTTTTTAATTTTTTTACAGATCTATACTATTTCGCGTTATTTAAAGGTGATGTCTATCGAGGCTATTCTCAATGTGCTGGAAATTGTTTCATAATTTGTGCTCCACGCGTGATTTTTTTGAATTTGTTTTCGGATTTATACCATTTCGCGTTATTTAAAGGTGACGTCTATACAGGCTATTCTCAATGTGCGAGAAATTGTTTCATAATCTGTGCTCTACGCGTGATTTTTTTAAAATTTTTTACAGATTTATACTATTTCGCGTTATTTAAAGGTGATGTCTATCGAGACTATTCTCAATGTGCTGGAAATTCTTTCATAATCTGTGCTCCACGCGTGATTTTATTGAATTTGTTTTCAGATTTATACTATTTCGCGTTATTTAAATGTGATGTCTATCGAGACTATTCTCAATGTGCTGGAAATTGTTTCATAATCTGTGCTCCACGCGTGATTTTTTTAAAAATTTATTTACAGATTTATACTATTTTGCGTTATTTAAAGGCGATGTCTATAGAGAATATTTTCAATGTGCAGGAAATTGTTTCACAATCCATGCTCCAAGCGTGATTTTTTTTTCAATTTTTTTACAGATTTATACTATTTCGCGTTATTTAAAGGTGATGTCTATCGAGGCTATTCTCAATGTGCTGGAAATTGTTTCATAATTTGTGCTCCACGCGTGATTTTCTTGAATTTTTTTACGGATTTATACCATTTCGCGTTATTTAAAGGTGACGTCTATACAGGCTATTCTCAATGTGCGAGAAATTGTTTCATAATCTGTGCTCTACGCGTGATTTTTTTAAAATTTTTTACAGATTTATACTATTTCGCGTTATTTAAAGGCTATGTCTATCGAGACTATTTTCAATGTGCTGGAAAACGTTTCACAATCCATGCTCCAAGCGTGATTTTTTTTTCAATTTTTTTACAGATTTATACTATTTCACGTTATCTAAAGGTGGTGTCTATCGAGGCTATTCTCAATGTGCGGGAAATTGTTTCATAATTTATGCTAGACGCGTGATTTTTTTAAATTTGTTTACGGATTTATACCATTTCGCATTATTTAAAGACGATGTCTATCGAAACTATTCTCAATGTGCTGGAAATTGTATCACAATCCATCCTCCAAGCGTGATATTTTTTCAATTTTTTTACAGATGTATACCATTCCGCGTTATTTAAAGGCGATGTCTATCGAGACTATTTTCAATGTGCTAGATATTGTTTCACAATCTATGCTCCAAGCGTGATTTTTTTTTTTCAATTTGTTTATACTAATTATTACATTTTATACTCGCGTTATTTAAAGGTGATGTCTATCAAGGCTATTCTCATTGTGCGGAAAATTGTTTCATAATCTGTGCTCCACGCGGGATTTTTTTAAATTTGTTTACGGATTTATAACATTTCCCGTTATTTAAAGGCGATGTCTATCGAGACTATTTTCAATGAGCTGGAAATTGTTTCACAAACTATTCTCCAAGTGTGATTTTTTTCTTATTTCAATTTGTTTACGGATTTATACTAATTGCGTTATTTAAAGGCGAAGCCTTTCGAGACTATTCTCAATGTGCTGGAAATTGTTTTATAATCTGTGCTCCACGCGTGATTTTTTTGAATTTGTTTACGGATTTATACTAATCCGCGTTATTTAAAGGTGATGTCTATCGAGACTATTCTCAATGTGCTGGAAATTCTTTCATAATCTGTGCTCCACGCGTGATTTTATTGAATTTGTGTTCAGATTTATACTATTTCGCGTTATTTAAATGTGATGTCTATCGAGACTATTCTCAATGTGCTGGAAATTGTTTCATAATCTGTGCTCCACGCGTGATTTTTTTAAAAATTTATTTACAGATTTATACTATTTTGCGTTATTTAAAGGCGATGTCTATAGAGAATATTTTCAATGTGCTGGAAATTGTTTCACAATCCATGCTCCAAGCGTGATTTTTTTTTCAATTTTTTTACAGATTTATAGTATTTCGCGTTATTTAAAGGTGATGTCTATCGAGGCTATTCTCAATGTGCTGGAAATTGTTTCATAATTTGTGCTCCACGCGTGATTTTTTTGAATTTGTTTACGTATTTATACCATTTCGCGTTATTTAAAGGTGACGTCTATAGAGGCTATTCTCAATGTGCGAGAAATTGTTTCATAATCTGTGCTCCACGCGTGATTTATTTGAATTTATTTACAGATTTATACTATTTCGCGTTATTTAAAGGCGATGTCTATCGAGACTATTTTCAATGTGCTGGAAAATGTTTCACAATCCATGCTCCAAGCGTGATTTTTCTTTAAAATGTTTTACAGATTTATACTATTTTGCGTTATTTAAAGGTGATGTCTATCGAGGCTATTCTCAATGGGCTGGAAATTGTTTCATAATTTGTGCTCCACGCGTGATTTTTTTGAATTTGTTTACGGATTTATACCATTTCGCGTTATTTAAAGGTGATGTCTATAGAGGCTATTCTCAGTGTCCTGGAAATTGTTTCATAATCTGTGGTGCACGCGTGATTTTTTTAAATTTGTTTACGGATTTATACTATTTCGCGTTATTTCAAGACGATGTCTATCGAGACTATTCTCAATGTGCGAGATATTGTTTCATAATCTGTGCTCCACGCGTGATATTTTTGAATTTGTTTACAGATTTATACTATTTCGCGTTATTTAAAGGTAATGTCTATCGAGAGTATTCTCAATGAGCTGAAAATTGTTTTATAATCTGTGCTCCACGCGTGATTTTTTTTGAATTTTTTTACGGATTTATACTAATCCGCGTTATTTAAAGGATATGTCTATCGAGACTATTCTCAATGTGCTGGAAATTCTTTCATAATCTGTGCTCCACGCGTGATTTTATTGAATTTGTTTTCAGATTTATACTATTTCGCGTTATTTAAAGGCTATGTCTATCGAGACTATTCTCAATGTGCTGGAAATTGTTTCATAATCTGTGCTCCACGCGTGATTTTTTTAAAAATTTATTTGCAGATTTATACTATTTTGCGTTATTTAAAGGCGATGTCTATAGAGAATATTTTCAATGTGCTGGAAATTGTTTCACAATCCATGCTCCAAGCGTGATTTTTTTTTCAATTTTTTTACAGATTTATACTATTTCGCGTTATTTAAAGTTGATGTCTATCGAGGCTATTCTCAATGTGCTGGAAATTGGTTCATAATTTGTGCTCCACGCGTGATTTTTTTGAATTTGTTTACGGATTTATACCATTTCGCGTTATTTAAAGGTGACGTCTATAGAGGCTATTCTCAATGTGCGAGAAAGTGTTTCATAATCTGTGCTCTACGCGTGATTTTTTTTAATTTTTTACAGATTTATACTATTTAGCGTTATTTAAAGGCTATGTCTATCGAGACTATTATCAATGTGCTGGAAAACGTTTCACAATCCATGCTCCAAGTGTGATTTTTTTTTCAATTTTTTTCAGATTTATACTATTTCACGTTATCTAAAGGTGATGTCTATCGAGGCTATTCTCAATGTGCGGGAAATTGTTTCATAATTTGTGCTAGACGCGTGATTTTTTAAAATTTGTTTACGGATTTATACCATTTCGCGTTATTTAAAGGTGATGTCTATAGAAGCTATTATCAATGTCCTGGAAATTGTTTCATAATCTGTGCTCCACGCGTGATTTTTTAAAATTTGTTTACGGATTTATACCATTTCGCGTTATTTAAAGACGATGTCTATCGAAATTATTCTCAATGTGCTGGAAATTGTTTCATAATCTGTGCTCCACGCGTGATTTTTTTTGAATTTGTTTACAGATTTATACTATTTCGCGTTATTTAAAGGTGATGTCTATCGAGATTATTCTAAATGTGCGAGATATTGTTTCATAATCTGTGCTCCACGCGTGATTTTTTTTAATTTATTTACAGATTTATACTATTTCGCGTTATTTAAAGGCGATGTCTATCGAGACTATTCTCAATGTGCTGGAAATTGCTTCATAATTTGTGCTCCACGCGTGATTTTTTTCAATTTGTTTATACTAATTATTACATTTTATAATATTTCGCGTTACTTAAAGGTGATGTCTATCGAGACTATTCTCAATGTGCTGGAAATTGTTTCATAATCTGTGCTCCACGCGTGATATTTTTTAAATTATTTACAGATTTATACTATTTCGCGTTATTTAAAGGCGATGTCTATCGAGACTATTCTCAATGTGCTGGAAATTGTTTCATAATCTGTGCTCCACGCGTGATTTTTGTTAATTTGTTTACGGATTTATACTATTTCGCGTTATTTAAAGACGATGTCTATCGAGGGTATACTCAGTGTGCTGGAAATTGTTTCATAATCTATGCTCCAAGCGTGATTTTTTTTTTCAATTTGTTTATACTAATTATTGCATTTTATACTAATCCGCGTTATTTAAAGGTGATGTCTATCGAGACTATTCTCAATATGCTGGAAATTTTTTCATAATCTGTGCTCCACACGTGATTTTTGTTAATTTGTTTACGGATTTATACTATTTCGCGTTATTTAAAGACGATGTCTATCGAGGCTATACTCAGTGTGCTGGAAATTGTTTCATAATCTATGCTCCAAGCGTGATTTTTTTTTTTCAATTTGTTTATACTAATTATTACATTTTATACTATTTCACGTTATCTAAAGGTGATGTCTATCGAGGCTATTCTCAATGTGCGGGAAATTGTTTCATAATTTATGCTCCACGCGTGATTTTTTTGAATTTGTTTTCGGATTTATACCATTTCGCGTTATTTAAAGGTGACGTCTATAGAGGCTATTCTTAAAGTGCGAGAAATTGTTTCATAATCTGTGCTCTACGCGTGATTTTTTAAAATTTTTTACAGATTTATACTATTTCGCGTTATTTAAAGGCTATGTCTACCGAGACTATTTTCAATGTGCTGGAAAACGTTTCACAATCCATGCTCCAAGCGTGATTTTTTTTCAATTTTTTTACATATTTATACTATTTCACGTTATCTAAAGGTGATGTCTATCGAGGCTATTCTCAATGTGCGGGAAATTGTTTCATAATTTGTGCTAGACGCGTGATTTTTTTTAATTTGTTTACGGATTTATACCATTTTGCATTATTTAAAACGATGTCTATCGAGACTATTCTCAGTGTGCTGGAAATTGTATCACAATCCATGCTCCAGCGTGATATTTTTTCAATTTTTTTACAGATGTATACCATTCCGCGTTATTTAAAGGCGATGTCTATCGAGACTATTTTCAATGTGCTGGATATTGTTTCACAATCTATGCTCCAAACGTGATTTTTTTAAAAAATTTGTTTATACTAATTATTACATTTTATACTCGCGTTATTTAAAGGTGATGTCTATCAAGGCTATTCTCATTGTGCGGAAAATTGTTTCATAATCTGTGCTCCACGCGGGATTTTTTTAAATTTGTTTACGGATTTATACCATTTCCCGTTATTTAAAGGCGATGTCTATCGAGACTATTTTCAATGAGCTGGAAATTGTTTCACAAACAATTCTCCAAGCGTGATTTTTTCTTATTTCAATTTGTTTACAGATTTATACTATTTCGCGTTATTTAAAGGTGATGTCTATCGAGAGTATTCTCAATGAGCTGGAAATTGTTTTATAATCTGTGCTCCACGCGTGATTTTTTTTGAATTTGTTTACGGATTTATACTAATCCGCATTATTTAAAGGATATGTCTATCGAGACTATTCTCAATGTGCTGGAAATTCTTTCATAATCTGTGCTCCACGCGTGATTTTATTGAATTTGTTTTCAGATTTATACTATTTCGCGTTATTTAAAGGTGATGTCTATCGAGACTATTCTCAATGTGCTGGAAATTGTTTCATAATCTGTGCTCCACGCGTGATTTTTTTAAAAATTTATTTGCAGATTTATACTATTTTGCGTTATTTAAAGGCGATGTCTATAGAGAATATTTTCAATGTGCTGGAAATTGTTTCACAATCCATGCTCCAAGCGTGATTTTTTTTTCAATTTTTTTACAGATTTATACTATTTCGCGTTATTTAAAGTTGATGTCTATCGAGGCTATTCTCAATGTGCTGGAAATTGGTTCATAATTTGTGCTCCACACGTGATTTTTTTGAATTTGTTTACGGATTTATACCATTTCGCGTTATTTAAAGGTGACGTCTATAGAGGCTATTCTCAATGTGCGAGAAAGTGTTTCATAATCTGTGCTCTACGCGTGATTTTTTTTAATTTTTTACAGAATTATACTATTTAGCGTTATTTAAAGGCTATGTCTATCGAGACTATTATCAATGTGCTGGAAAACGTTTCACAATCCATGCTCCAAGTGTGATTTTTTTTTCAATTTTTTTACAGATTTATACTATTTCACGTTATCTAAAGGTGATGTCTATCGAGGCTATTCTCAATGTGCGGGAAATTGTTTCATAATTTGTGCTAGACGCGTGATTTTTTTAAATTTGTTTACGGATTTATACCATTTCGCGTTATTTAAAGGTGATGTCTATAGAAGCTACTATCAATGTCCTGGAAATTGTTTCATAATCTGTGCTCCACGCGTGATTTTTTAAAATTTGTTTACGGATTTATACCATTTCGCGTTATTTAAAGACGATGTCTATCGAAACTATTCTCAATGTGCTGGAAATTGTTTCATAATCTGTGCTCCACGCGTGATTTTTTTTTAATTTGTTTACAGATTTATACTATTTCGCGTTATTTAAAGATGATGTCTATCGAGATTATTCTAAATGTGCGAGATATTGTTTCATAATCTGTGCTCCACGCGTGATTTTTTTTAATTTATTTACAGATTTATACAATTTCGCGTTATTTAAAGGCGATGTCTATCGAGACTATTCTCAATGTGCTGGAAATTGCTTCATAATCTGTGCTCCACGCGTGATATTTTTAAAATTATTTAGAGATTTACACTATTTCGCATTATTTAAAGGCGATGTCTATAGAGGCTATTCTCATTGTGCGGGAAATTGTTTCATAATCTGTGCTCCACGCGTGATTTTTGTTAATTTGTTTACGGATTTATACTATTTCGCGTTATTTAAAGACGATGTCTATCGAGGCTATACTCAGTTTGCTGGAAATTGTTTCATAATCTATGCTCCAAGCGTGATTTTTTTTCAATTTGTTTATACTAATTATTACATTTTATAATATTTCGCGTTATTTAAAGGTGATGTCTATCGAGACTATTCTCAATGTGCTGGAAATTCTTTCATAATCTGTGCTCCACGCGTGATTTTTGTTAATTTGTTTACGGATTTATACTATTTTGCGTTATTTAAAGACAATGTCTATCGAGGGTATACTCAGTGTGCTGGAAATTGTTTCATAATCTATGCTCCAAGCGTGATTTTTTTTCAATTTGTTTATACTAATTATTGCATTTTATACTAATCCGCGTTATTTAAAGGTGATGTCTATCGAGACTATTCTCAATATGCTGGAAATTTTTTCATAATCTGTGCTCCACACGTGATTTTTGTTAATTTGTTTACGGATTTATACTATTTCGCGTTATTTAAAGACGATGTCTATCGAGGCTATACTCAGTGTGCTGGAAATTGTTTCATAATCTATGCTCCAAGCGTGATTTTTTTTTTCAATTTGTTTATACTAATTATTACATTTTATACTATTTCACGTTATCTAAAGGTGATGTCTATCGAGGCTATTCTCAATGTGCGGGAAATTGTTTCATAATTTATGCTAGACGCGTGATATTTTTAAATTTTTTTACAGATTTATACTATTTCGCGTTATTTAAAGGTGATGTCTATCGAGGCTATTCTCAATGTGCTGGAAATTGTTTCATAATTTGTGCTCCACGCGTGATTTTTTTGAATTTGTTTTCGGATTTATACCATTTCGCGTTATTTAAAGGTGACGTCTATAGAGGCTATTCTTAAAGTGCGAGAAATTGTTTCATAATCTGTGCTCTACGCGTGATTTTTAAAAATTTTTTACAGATTTATACTATTTCGCGTTATTTAAAGGCTATGTCTACCGAGACTATTTTCAATGTGCTGAAAAACGTTTCACAATCCATGCTCCAAGCGTGATTTTTTTTCAATATTTTTACATATTTATACTATTTCACGTTATCTAAAGGTGATGTCTATCGAGGCTATTCTCAATGTGCGGGAAATTGTTTCATAATTTGTGCTAGACGCGTGATTTTTTTAAATTTGTTTACGGATTTATACCATTTCGCGTTATTTAAAGGTGATGTCTATAGAGGCTATTCTCAATCTCCTGGAAATTGTTTCATAATCTGTGCTCCACGCGTGATTTTTTTAAATTTGTTTACGGATTTATACCATTTCGCATTATTTAAAGGTGATGTCTATCGAGACTATTCTAAATGTGCGAGAAATTGTTTCATAATCTGAGCTCCCCGCGTGATTTATTTGAATTTATTTACAGATTTATACTATTTCGCGTTATTTAAAGGTGATGTCTATCGAGACTATTCTAAATGTGCGAGAAATTTTTTCATAATCTGTGCTCCCCGCGTGATTTATTTGAATTTATTTACAGATTTATACTATTTCGCGTTATTTAATGGCGATGTCTATCGAGACTATTTTCAATGTGCTGGAAAATGTTTCACAATCCATGCTCCAAGCGTGATTTTTTTTAAAATTTTTTTACAGATTTATACCATTTCGCGTTATTGAAAGATGATGTCTATAGAGGCTATTCTCAGTGTCCTGGAAATTGTTTCATAATCTGTGGTGCACGCGTGATTTTTTTTAATTTGTTTACGGATTTATACTATTTCGCGTTATTTCAAGACGATGTCTATCGAGACTATTTTCAATGAGCTGGAAATTGTTTCACAAACTATTCTCCAAGCGTGATTTTTTCTTATTTCAATTTGTTTACGGATTTATACTATTTCGCGTTATTTAAAGGTGATGTCTATCGAAACTATTCTAAATGTGCGAGATATTGTTTCATAATCTGTGCTCCACGCGTGATTTTTGTTAATTTGTTTACGGATTTATACTATTTCGCGTTATTTAAAGACGATGTCTATCGAGGCTATACTCAGTTTGCTGGAAATTGTTTCATAATCTATGCTCCAAGCGTGATTTTTTTTCAATTTGTTTATACTAATTATTACATTTTATAATATTTCGCGTTATTTAAAGGTGATGTCTATCGAGACTATTCTCAATGTGCTGGAAATTCTTTCATAATCTGTGCTCCACGCGTGATTTTTGTTAATTTGTTTACGGATTTATACTATTTTGCGTTATTTAAAGACAATGTCTATCGAGGGTATACTCAGTGTGCTGGAAATTGTTTCATAATCTATGCTCCAAGCGTGATTTTTTTTCAATTTGTTTATACTAATTATTGCATTTTATACTGATCCGCGTTATTTAAAGGTGATGTCTATCGAGACTATTCTCAATATGCTGGAAATTTTTTCATAATCTGTGCTCCACACGTGATTTTTGTTAATTTGTTTACGGATTTATACTATTTCGCGTTATTTAAAGACGATGTCTATCGAGGCTATACTCAGTGTGCTGGAAATTGTTTCATAATCTATGCTCCAAGCGTGATTTTTTTTTTCAATTTGTTTATACTAATTATTACATTTTATACTATTTCACGTTATCTAAAGGTGATGTCTATCGAGGCTATTCTCAATGTGCGGGAAATTGTTTCATAATTTATGCTAGACGCGTGATATTTTTAAATTTTTTTACAGATTTATACTATTTCGCGTTATTTAAAGGTGATGTCTATCGAGGCTATTCTCAATGTGCTGGAAATTGTTTCATAATTTGTGCTCCACGCGTGATTTTTTTGAATTTGTTTTCGGATTTATACCATTTCGCGTTATTTAAAGGTGACGTCTATAGAGGCTATTCTTAAAGTGCGAGAAATTGTTTCATAATCTGTGCTCTACGCGTGATTTTTAAAAATTTTTTACAGATTTATACTATTTCGCGTTATTTAAAGGCTATGTCTACCGAGACTATTTTCAATGTGCTGAAAAACGTTTCACAATCCATGCTCCAAGCGTGATTTTTTTTCAATATTTTTACATATTTATACTATTTCACGTTATCTAAAGGTGATGTCTATCGAGGCTATTCTCAATGTGCGGGAAATTGTTTCATAATTTGTGCTAGACGCGTGATTTTTTTAAATTTGTTTACGGATTTATACCATTTCGCGTTATTTAAAGGTGATGTCTATAGAGGCTATTCTCAATCTCCTGGAAATTGTTTCATAATCTGTGCTCCACGCGTGATTTTTTTAAATTTGTTTACGGATTTATACCATTTCGCATTATTTAAAGGTGATGTCTATCGAGACTATTCTAAATGTGCGAGAAATTGTTTCATAATCTGAGCTCCCCGCGTGATTTATTTGAATTTATTTACAGATTTATACTATTTCGCGTTATTTAAAGGTGATGTCTATCGAGACTATTCTAAATGTGCGAGAAATTGTTTCATAATCTGTGCTCCCCGCGTGATTTATTTGAATTTATTTACAGATTTATACTATTTCGCGTTATTTAATGGCGATGTCTATCGAGACTATTTTCAATGTGCTGGAAAATGTTTCACAATCCATGCTCCAAGCGTGATTTTTTTTTAAATTTTTTTACAGATTTATACCATTTCGCGTTATTGAAAGATGATGTCTATAGAGGCTATTCTCAGTGTCCTGGAAATTGTTTCATAATCTGTGGTGCACGCGTGATTTTTTTTAATTTGTTTACGGATTTATACTATTTCGCGTTATTTCAAGACGATGTCTATCGAGACTATTTTCAATGAGCTGGAAATTGTTTCACAAACTATTCTCCAAGCGTGATTTTTTCTTATTTCAATTTGTTTACGGATTTATACTATTTCGCGTTATTTAAAGGTGATGTCTATCGAAACTATTCTAAATGTGCGAGATATTGTTTCATAATCTGTGCTCCACGCGTGATATTTTTTAAATTATTTACAGATTTATACTATTTCGCGTTATTTAAAGGCGATGTCTATCGAGACTATTCTCAATGTGCTGGAAATTGTTTCATAATCTGTGCTCCACGCGTGATTTTTGTTAATTTGTTTACGGATTTATACTACTTCGCGTTATTTAAAGACGAGGTCTATCGAGGCTATACTCAGTGTGCTGGAAATATTTTCATAATCTATGCTCCAAGCGTGATTTTTTTTTTTCAATTTGTTTATACTAATTATTACATTTTATACTAATCTGCGTTATTTAAAGGTGATGTCTATCGAGACTATTCTCAATGTGCTGGAAATTGTTTCATAATCTGTGCTCCACGCGTGATTTTTTGAATTTGTTTACAGATTTATACTATTTCGCATTATTTAAAGGTGATGTCTATCGAGAGTATTCTCAATGAGCTGGAAATTGTTTTATAATCTGTGCTCCACGCGTGATTTTTTTTGAATTTGTTTACGGATTTATACTAATCCGCGTTATTTAAAGGATATGTCTATCGAGACTATTCTCAATGTGCTGGAAATTCTTTCATAATCTGTGCTCCACGCGTGATTTTATTGAATTTGTTTTCAGATTTATACTGTTTCGCGTTATTTAAATGTGATGTCTATCGAGACTATTCTCAATGTGCTGGAAATTGTTTCATAATCTGTGCTCCACGCGTGATTTTTTTAAAAATTTATTTACAGATTTATACTATTTTGCGTTATTTAAAGGCGATGTCTATAGTGAATATTTTCAATGTGCCGGAAATTGTTTCACAATCCATGCTCCAAGCGTGATTTTTTTTCCAATTTTTTTACAGATTTATACTATTTCGCGTTATTTAACCCTCCGTCTACCAGACGGGTCCATTGGACCCGACAGGTACATGCAAAATATTCATTCAAACCAGAAATTTCTTTAAAATAAACTAAGTATATAAACCAGACAAAAATAAGGTAAATAAATAAGTTAAATAGTTTTAAATAAAAATTCTGGTGTAGAACGTTTTATTAAAACTTGAATAAAATTCCCGGTAGATCTAGGGTTAAAGGTGAAGTCTATCGAGGCTATTCTCAATGTGCTGGAAATTGGTTCATAATTTGTGTTCCACGCGTGATTTTTTTTAATTTTTTACAGATTTATACTATTTAGCGTTATTTAAAGGCTATGTCTATCGAGACTATTATCAATGTGCTGGAAAACGTTTCACAATCCATGCTCCAAGTGTGATTTTTTTAAAAAAATTTTTACGGATTTATACTATTTCACGTTATCTAAAGGTGATGTCTATCGAGGCTATTCTCAATGTGCGGGAAATTGTTTCATAATTTGTGCTCCACGCGTGATTTTTTTGAATTTGTTTTCGGATTTATACCATTTCGCGTTATTTAAAGGTGACGTCTATAGAGGCTATTCTTAAAGTGCGAGAAATTGTTTCATAATCTGTGCTCTACGCGTGATTTTTTAAAATTTTTTACAGATTTATACTATTTCGCGTTATTTAAAGGCTATGTCTACCGAGACTATTTTCAATGTGCTGAAAAACGTTTCACAATCCATGCTCCAAGCGTGATTTTTTTTCAATTTTTTTACATATTTATACTATTTCACGTTATCTAAAGGTGATGTCTATCGAGGCTATTCTCAATGTGCGGGAAATTGTTTCATAATTTGTGCTAGACGCGTGATTTTTTTAAATTTGTTTACGGATTTATACCATTTCGCGTTATTTAAAGGTGATGTCTATAGAGGCATTTCTCAATGTCCTGGAAATTGTTTCATAATCTGTGCTCCACGCGTGATTTTTTTAAATTTGTTTACGGATTTATACCATTTCGCATTATTTAAAGGTGATGTCTATCGAGACTATTCTAAATGTGCGAGAAATTGTTTCATAATCTGTGCTCCCCGCGTGATTTATTTGAATTTATTTACAGATTTATACTATTTCGCGTTATTTAAAGGTGATGTCTATCGAGACTATTCTAAATGTGCGAGAAATTGTTTCATAATCTGTGCTCCCCGCGTGATTTATTTGAATTTATTTACAGATTTATACTATTTCGCGTTATATAATGGCGATGTCTATCGAGACTATTTTCAATGTGCTGGAAAATGTTTCACAATCCATGCTCCAAGCGTGATTTTTTTTTAAATTTTTTTACAGATTTATACCATTTCGCGTTATTTAAAGATGATGTCTATCGAGACTATTCTAAATGTGCGAGATATTGTTTCATAATCTGTGCTCCACGCATGATTTTTTTGAATTTATTTACAGATTTATACTATTTCGCGTTATTTAAAGGCGATGTCTATCGAGACTATTCTCAATGTGCTGGAAATTGCTTCATAATCTGTGCTCCACGCTTGATATTTTTAAAATTATTTAGAGATTTATACTATTTCGCGTTATTTAAAGGCGATGTCTATAGAGGCTATTCTCATTGTGCGGGAAATTGTTTCATAATCTGTGCTCCACGCGTGATTTTTGTTAATTTATTTACGGATTTATACTATTTCGCGTTATTTAAAGACGATGTCTATCGAGGCTATACTCAGTGTGCTGGAAATTGTTTCATAATCTATGCTCCAAGCGTGATTTTTTTTTCAATTTGTTTATACTAATTATTACATTTTATAATATTTCGCGTTATTTAAAGGTGATGTCTATCGAGACTATTCTCAATGTGCTGGAAATTGTTTCATAATCTGTGCTCCACGCGTGATTTTTGTTAATTTGTTTACGGATTTATACTATTTCGCGTTATATAAAGACGATGTCTATCGAGGCTATACTCAGTGTGCTGGAAATTGTTTCATAATCTATGCTCCAAGCGTGATTTTTTTTTGTTTATACTAATTATTGCATTTTATACTAATCCGCGTTATATAAAGGTGATGTCTATCGAGACTATTCTCAATGTGCTGGAAATTGTTTCATAATCTGTGCTCCACACGTGATTTTTGTTAATTTGTTTACGGATTTATACTATTTCGCGTTATTTAAAGACGATGTCTATCGAGGCTATACTCAGTGTGCTGGAAATTGTTTCATAATCTATGCTCCAAGCGTGATTTCTTTTTTCAATTTGTTTATACTAATTATTACATTTTATACTATTTCACGTTATCTAAAGGTGATGTCTATCGAGGCTATTCTCAATGTGCGGGAAATTGTTTCATAATCTGTGCTCCACGCGTGATTTTTTTAAATTTGTTTACGGATTTATACCATTTCGCATTATTTAAAGGTGATGTCTATCGAGACTATTCTAAATGTGCGAGAAATTGTTTCATAATCTGTGCTCCCCGCGTGATTTATTTGAATTTATTTACAGATTTATACTATTTCGCGTTATTTAAAGGTGATGTCTATCGAGACTATTCTAAATGTGCGAGAAATTGTTTCATAATCTGTGCTCCCCGCGTGATTTATTTGAATTTATTTACAGATTTATACTATTTCGCGTTATTTAATGGCGATGTCTATCGAGACTATTTTCAATGTGCTGGAAAATGTTTCACAATCCATGCTCCAAGCGTGATTTTTTTTTAAATTTTTTTACAGATTTATACCATTTCGCGTTATTTAAAGATGATGTCTATCGAGACTATTCTAAATGTGCGAGATATTGTTTCATAATCTGTGCTCCACGCATGATTTTTTTGAATTTATTTACAGATTTATACTATTTCGCGTTATTTAAAGGCGATGTCTATCGAGACTATTCTCAATGTGCTGGAAATTGCTTCATAATCTGTGCTCCACGCTTGATATTTTTAAAATTATTTAGAGATTTATACTATTTCGCGTTATTTAAAGGCGATGTCTATAGAGGCTATTCTCATTGTGCGGGAAATTGTTTCATAATCTGTGCTCCACGCGTGATTTTTGTTAATTTATTTACGGATTTATACTATTTCGCGTTATTTAAAGACGATGTCTATCGAGGCTATACTCAGTGTGCTGGAAATTGTTTCATAATCTATGCTCCAAGCGTGATTTTTTTTTCAATTTGTTTATACTAATTGTTACATTTTATAATATTTCGCGTTATTTAAAGGTGATGTCTATCGAGACTATTCTCAATGTGCTGGAAATTGTTTCATAATCTGTGCTCCACGCGTGATTTTTGTTAATTTGTTTACGGATTTATACTATTTCGCGTTATTTAAAGACGATGTCTATCGAGGCTATACTCAGTGTGCTGGAAATTGTTTCATAATCTATGCTCCAAGCGTGATTTTTTTTTGTTTATACTAATTATTGCATTTTATACTAATCCGCGTTATTTAAAGGTGATGTCTATCGAGACTATTCTCAATGTGCTGGAAATTGTTTCATAATCTGTGCTCCACACGTGATTTTTGTTAATTTGTTTACGGATTTATACTATTTCGCGTTATCTAAAGGTGATGTCTATCGAGGCTATTCTCAATGTGCGGGAAATTGTTTCATAATCTGTGCTCCACGCGTGATTTTTTTAAATTTGTTTACGGATTTATACCATTTCGCATTATTTAAAGGTGATGTCTATCGAGACTATTCTAAATGTGCGAGAAATTGTTTCATAATCTGTGCTCCCCGCGTGATTTATTTGAATTTATTTACAGATTTATACTATTTCGCGTTATTTAAAGGTGATGTCTATCGAGACTATTCTAAATGTGCGAGAAATTGTTTCATAATCTGTGCTCCCCGCGTGATTTATTTGAATTTATTTACAGATTTATACTATTTCGCGTTATTTAATGGCGATGTCTATCGAGACTATTTTCAATGTGCTGGAAAATGTTTCACAATCCATGCTCCAAGCGTGATTTTTTTAAAAATTTTTTTACAGATTTATACCATTTCGCGTTATTTAAAGATGATGTCTATAGAGGCTATTCTCAGTGTCCTGGAAATTGTTTCATAATCTGTGGTGCACGCGTGATTTTTTTTAATTTGTTTACGGATTTATACTATTTCGCGTTATTTCAAGACGATGTCTATCGAGACTATTCTCAATGGGCGAGATATTTTTTCATAATCTGTGCTCCACGCGTGATTTTTTTTAATTTGTTTACAGATTTATACTATTTCGCGTTATTTAAAGGTGATGTCTATCGAAACTATTCTAAATGTGCGAGATATTGTTTCATAATCTGTGCTCCACGCGTGATATTTTTTAAATTATTTACAGATTTATACTATTTCGCGTTATTTAAAGGCGATGTCTATCGAGACTATTCTCAATGTGCTGGAAATTGTTTCATAATCTGTGCTCCACGCGTGATTTTTGTTAATTTGTTTACGGATTTATACTACTTCGCGTTATTTAAAGACGAGGTCTATCGAGGCTATACTCAGTGTGCTGGAAATATTTTCATAATCTATGCTCCAAGCGTGATTTTTTTTTTCAATTTTTTTATACTAATTATTACATTTTATAATAATCCGCGTTATTTAAAGATGATGTCTATCGAGACTATTCTCAATGTGCTGGAAATTGTTTCATAATCTGTGCTCCACGCGTGATTTTTTGAATTTGTTTACAGATTTATACTATTTCGCATTATTTAAAGGTGATGTCTATCGAGAGTATTCTCAATGAGCTGGAAATTGTTTTATAATCTGTGCTCCACGCGTGATTTTTTTTGAATTTGTTTACGGATTTATACTAATCCGCGTTATTTAAAGGATATGTCTATCGAGACTATTCTCAATGTGCTGGAAATTCTTTCATAATCTGTGCTCCACGCGTGATTTTATTGAATTTGTTTTCAGATTTATACTATTTTGCGTTATTTAAAGGCGATGTCTATAGAGAATATTTTCAATGTGCCGGAAATTGTTTCACAATCCATGCTCCAAGCGTGATTTTTTTTTCAATTTTTTTACAGATTTATACTATTTCGCGTTATTTAACCCTCCGTATACCAGACGGGTCCATTGGACCCGACAGGTACATGCAAAATATTCATTCAAACCAGAAATATCTTTAATATAAACTAAGTATATAAACCAGACAAAAATAAGGTAAATAAATAAGTTAAATAGTTTTAAATAAAAATTCTGGTGTAGAACGTTTTATTAAAACTTGAATAAAATTCCCGGTAGATCTAGGGTTAAAGGTGAAGTCTATCGAGGCTATTCTCAATGTGCTGGAAATTGGTTCATAATTTGTGTTCCACGCGTGATTTTTTTTAATTTTTTACAGATTTATACTATTTAGCGTTATTTAAAGGCTATGTCTATCGAGACTATTATCAATGTGCTGGAAAATGTTTCACAATCCATGCTCCAAGCGTGATTTTTTAAAAAATTTTTTTACAGATTTATACCATTTCGCGTTATTTAAAGATGATGTCTATAGAGGCTATTCTCAGTGTCCTGGAAATTGTTTCATAATCTGTGGTGCACGCGTGATTTTTTTTAATTTGTTTACGGATTTATACTATTTCGCGTTATTTCAAGACGATGTCTATCGAGACTATTCTCAATGGGCGAGATATTTTTTCATAATCTGTGCTCCACGCGTGATTTTTTTTAATTTGTTTACAGATTTATACTATTTCGCGTTATTTAAAGGTGATGTCTATCGAAACTATTCTAAATGTGCGAGATATTGTTTCATAATCTGTGCTCCACGCGTGATATTTTTTAAATTATTTACAGATTTATACTATTTCGCGTTATTTAAAGGCGATGTCTATCGAGACTATTCTCAATGTGCTGGAAATTGTTTCATAATCTGTGCTCCACGCGTGATTTTTGTTAATTTGTTTACGGATTTATACTACTTCGCGTTATTTAAAGACGAGGTCTATCGAGGCTATACTCAGTGTGCTGGAAATATTTTCATAATCTATGCTCCAAGCGTGATTTTTTTTTTCAATTTGTTTATACTAATTATTACATTTTATAATAATCCGCGTTATTTAAAGGTGATGTCTATCGAGACTATTCTCAATGTGCTGGAAATTGTTTCATAATCTGTGCTCCACGCGTGATTTTTTGAATTTGTTTACAGATTTATACTATTTCGCATTATTTAAAGGTGATGTCTATCGAGAGTATTCTCAATGAGCTGGAAATTGTTTTATAATCTGTGCTCCACGCGTGATTTTTTTTGAATTTGTTTACGGATTTATACTAATCCGCGTTATTTAAAGGATATGTCTATCGAGACTATTCTCAATGTGCTGGAAATTCTTTCATAATCTGTGCTCCACGCGTGATTTTATTGAATTTGTTTTCAGATTTATACTATTTTGCGTTATTTAAAGGCGATGTCTATAGAGAATATTTTCAATGTGCCGGAAATTGTTTCACAATCCATGCTCCAAGCGTGATTTTTTTTTCAATTTTTTTACAGATTTATACTATTTCGCGTTATTTAACCCTCCGTATACCAGACGGGTCCATTGGACCCGACAGGTACATGCAAAATATTCATTCAAACCAGAAATATCTTTAATATAAACTAAGTATATAAACCAGACAAAAATAAGGTAAATAAATAAGTTAAATAGTTTTAAATAAAAATTCTGGTGTAGAACGTTTTATTAAAACTTGAATAAAATTCCCGGTAGATCTAGGGTTAAAGGTGAAGTCTATCGAGGCTATTCTCAATGTGCTGGAAATTGGTTCATAATTTGTGTTCCACGCGTGATTTTTTTTAATTTTTTACAGATTTATACTATTTAGCGTTATTTAAAGGCTATGTCTATCGAGACTATTATCAATGTGCTGGAAAACGTTTCACAATCCATGCTCCAAGTGTGATTTTTTTAAAAAATTTTTTACGGATTTATACTATTTCACGTTATCTAAAGGTGATGTCTATCGAGGCTATTCTCAATGTGCGGGAAATTGTTTCATAATTTGTGCTCCACGCGTGATTTTTTTGAATTTGTTTTCGGATTTATACCATTTCGCGTTATTTAAAGGTGACGTCTATAGAGGCTATTCTTAAAGTGCGAGAAATTGTTTCATAATCTGTGCTCTACGCGTGATTTTTTAAAATTTTTTACAGATTTATACTATTTCGCGTTATTTAAAGGCTATGTCTACCGAGACTATTTTCAATGTGCTGAAAAACGTTTCACAATCCATGCTCCAAGCGTGATTTTTTTTCAATTTTTTTACATATTTATACTATTTCACGTTATCTAAAGGTGATGTCTATCGAGGCTATTCTCAATGTGCGGGAAATTGTTTCATAATTTGTGCTAGACGCGTGATTTTTTTAAATTTGTTTACGGATTTATACCATTTCGCGTTATTTAAAGGTGATGTCTATAGAGGCTATTCTCAATGTCCTGGAAATTGTTTCATAATCTGTGCTCCACGCGTGATTTTTTTAAATTTGTTTACGGATTTATACCATTTCGCATTATTTAAAGGTGATGTCTATCGAGACTATTCTAAATGTGCGAGAAATTGTTTCATAATCTGTGCTCCCCGCGTGATTTATTTGAATTTATTTACAGATTTATACTATTTCGCGTTATTTAAAGGTGATGTCTATCGAGACTATTCTAAATGTGCGAGAAATTGTTTCATAATCTGTGCTCCCCGCGTGATTTATTTGAATTTATTTACAGATTTATACTATTTCGCGTTATTTAATGGCGATGTCTATCGAGACTATTTTCAATGTGCTGGAAAATGTTTCACAATCCATGCTCCAAGCGTGATTTTTTTTTAAATTTTTTTACAGATTTATACCATTTCGCGTTATTTAAAGATGATGTCTATCGAGACTATTCTAAATGTGCGAGATATTGTTTCATAATCTGTGCTCCACGCATGATTTTTTTGAATTTATTTACAGATTTATACTATTTCGCGTTATTTAAAGGCGATGTCTATCGAGACTATTCTCAATGTGCTGGAAATTGCTTCATAATCTGTGCTCCACGCTTGATATTTTTTAAATTATTTAGAGATTTATACTATTTCGCGTTATTTAAAGGCGATGTCTATAGAGGCTATTCTCATTGTGCGGGAAATTGTTTCATAATCTGTGCTCCACGCCTGATTTTTGTTAATTTATTTACGGATTTATACTATTTCGCGTTATTTAAAGACGATGTCTATCGAGGCTATACTCAGTGTGCTGGAAATTGTTTCATAATCTATGCTCCAAGCGTGATTTTTTTTTCAATTTGTTTATACTAATTATTACATTTTATAATATTTCGCGTTATTTAAAGGTGATGTCTATCGAGACTATTCTCAATGTGCTGGAAATTGTTTCATAATCTGTGCTCCACGCGTGATTTTTGTTAATTTGTTTACGGATTTATACTATTTCGCGTTATTTAAAGACGATGTCTATCGAGGCTATACTCAGTGTGCTGGAAATTGTTTCATAATCTATGCTCCAAGCGTGATTTTTTTTTTGTTTATACTAATTATTGCATTTTATACTAATCCGCGTTATTTAAAGGTGATGTCTATCGAGACTATTCTCAATGTGCTGGAAATTGTTTCATAATCTGTGCTCCACACGTGATTTTTGTTAATTTGTTTACGGATTTATACTATTTCGCGTTATTTAAAGACGATGTCTATCGAGGCTATACTCAGTGTGCTGGAAATTGTTTCATAATCTATGCTCCAAGCGTGATTTCTTTTTTCAATTTGTTTATACTAATTATTACATTTTATACTATTTCACGTTATCTAAAGGTGATGTCTATCGAGGCTATTCTCAATGTGCGGGAAATTGTTTCATAATTTATGCTAGACGCGTGATTTTTTTAAATTTTTTTACAGATCTATACTATTTCGCGTTATTTAAAGGTGATGTCTATCGAGGCTATTCTCAATGTGCTGGAAATTGTTTCATAATTTGTGCTCCACGCGTGATTTTTTTGAATTTGTTTTCGGATTTATACCATTTCGCGTTATTTAAAGGTGACGTCTATAGAGGCTATTCTTAAAGTGCGAGAAATTGTTTCATAATCTGTGCTCTACGCGTGATTTTTTAAAATTTTTTACAGATTTATACTATTTCGCGTTATTTAAAGGCTATGTCTACCGAGACTATTTTCAATGTGCTGGAAAACGTTTCACAATCCATGCTCCAAGCGTGATTTTTTTTTCAATTTTTTTACATATTTATACTATTTCACGTTATCTAAAGGTGATGTCTATCGAGGCTATTCTCAATGTGCGGGAAATCTTTTCATAATTTGTGCTAGACGCGTGATTTTTTTTAATTTGTTTACGGATTTATACCATTTCGCGTTATTTAAAGGTGATGTCTATAGAGGCTATTCTCAATGTCCTGGAAATTGTTTCATAATCTGTGCTCCACGCGTGATTTTTTTAAATTTGTTTACGGATTTATACCATTTCGCATTATTTAAAACGATGTCTATCGAGACTATTCTCAATGTGCTGGAAATTGTATCACAATCCATGCTCCAGCGTGATATTTTTTCAATTTTTTTACAGATGTATACCATTCCGCGTTATTTAAAGGCGATGTCTATCGAGACTATTTTCAATGTGCTGGATATTGTTTCACAATCTATGCTCGAAGCGTGATTTTTTTTAAAAATTTGTTTATACTAATTATTACATTTTATACTCGCGTTATTTAAAGGTGATGTCTATCAAGGCTATTCTCATTGTGCGGAAAATTGCTTCATAATCTGTGCTCCACGCGGGATTTTTTTAAATTTGTTTACGGATTTATACCATTTCCCGTTATTTAAAGGCGATGTCTATCGAGACTATTTTCAATGAGCTGGAAATTGTTTCACAAACTATTCTCCAAGCGTGATTTTTTCTTATTTCAATTTGTTTACGGATTTATACTATTTGCGTTATTTAAAGGCGAAGTCTTTCGAGACTATTCTCAATGTGCTGGAAATTGTTTTATAATCTGTGCTCCACGCGTGATTTTTTTGAATTTGTTTACGGATTTATACTAATCCGCGTTATTTAAAGGTGATGTCTATCGAGACTATTCTCAATGTGCTGGAAATTGTTTCATAATCTGTGCTCCACGCGTGATTTTTTTAAAAATTTATTTACAGATTTATACTATTTTGCGTTATTTAAAGGCGATGTCTATAGAGAATATTTTCAATGTGCTGGAAATTGTTTCACAATCCATGCTCCAAGCGTGATTTTTTTTTTCAATTTTTTTACAGATTTATACTATTTCGCGTTATTTAAAGGTGATGTCTATCGAGACTATTCTAAATGTGCGAGATATTGTTTCATAATCTGTGCTCCACGCATGATTTTTTTGAATTTATTTACAGATTTATACTATTTCGCGTTATTTAAAGGCGATGTCTATCGAGACTATTCTCAATGTGCTGGAAATTGCTTCATAATCTGTGCTCCACGCTTGATATTTTTAAAATTATTTAGAGATTTATACTATTTCGCGTTATTTAAAGACGATGTCTATCGAGGCTATACTCAGTGTGCTGGAAATTGTTTCATAATCTATGCTCCAAGCGTGATTTTTTTTTCAATTTGTTTATACTAATTATTAGATTTTATAATATTTCGCGTTATTTAAAGGTGATGTCTATCGAGACTATTCTCAATGTGCTGGAAATTGTTTCATAATCTGTGCTCCACGCGTGATTTTTGTTAATTTGTTTACGGATTTATACTATTTCGCGTTATTTAAAGACGATGTCTATCGAGGCTATACTCAGTGTGCTGGAAATTGTTTCATAATCTATGCTCCAAGCGTGATTTTTTTTTGTTAATACTAATTATTGCATTTTATACTAATCCGCGTTATTTAAAGGTGATGTCTATCGAGACTATTCTCAATGTGCTGGAAATTGTTTCATAATCTGTGCTCTACACGTGATTTTTGTTAATTTGTTTACGGATTTATACTATTTCGCGTTATTTAAAGACGATGTCTATCGAGGCTATACTCAGTGTGCTAGAAATTGTTTCATAATCTATGCTCCAAGCGTGATTTTTTTTTTTCAATTTGTTTATACTAATTATTACATTTTATACTATTTCACGTTATCTAAAGGTGATGTCTATCGAGGCTATTCTCAATGTGCGGGAAATTGTTTCATAATTTATGCTAGACGCGTGATTTTTTTTAATTTTTTTACAGATCTATACTATTTCGCGTTATTTAAAGGTGATGTCTATCGAGGCTATTCTCAATGTGCTGGAAATTGTTTCATAATTTGTGCTCCACGCGTGATTTTTTTGAATTTGTTTTCGGATTTATACCATTTCGCGTTATTTAAAGGTGACGTCTATAGAGGCTATTCTTAAAGTGCGAGAAATTGTTTCATAATCTGTGCTCTACGCGTGATTTTTTAAAATTTTTTACAGATTTATACTATTTCGCGTTATTTAAAGGCTATGTCTACCGAGACTATTTTCAATGTGCTGGAAAACGTTTCACAATCCATGCTCCAAGCGTGATTTTTTTTCAATTTTTTTACATATTTATACTATTTCACGTTATCTAAAGGTGATGTCTATCGAGGCTATTCTCAATGTGCGGGAAATCTTTTCATAATTTGTGCTAGACGCGTGATTTTTTTAAATTTGTTTACGGATTTATACCATTTCGCGTTATTTAAAGGTGATGTCTATAGAGGCTATTCTCAATGTCCTGGAAATTGTTTCATAATCTGTGCTCCACGCGTGATTTTTTTAAATTTGTTTACGGATTTATACCATTTCGCATTATTTAAAACAATGTCTATCGAGACTATTCTCAATGTGCTGGAAATTGTATCACAATCCATGCTCCAGCGTGATATTTTTTCAATTTTTTTACAGATGTATACCATTCCGCGTTATTTAAAGGCGATGTCTATCGAGACTATTTTCAATGTGCTGGATATTGTTTCACAATCTATGCTCCAAGCGTGATTTTTTTTAAAAATTTGTTTATACTAATTATTACATTTTATACTCGCGTTATTTAAAGGTGATGTCTATCAAGGCTATTCTCATTGTGCGGAAAATTGTTTCATAATCTGTGCTCCACGCGGGATTATTTTAAATTTGTTTACGGATTTATACCGTTTCCCGTTATTTAAAGGCGATGTCTATCGAGACTATTTTCAATGAGCTGGAAATTGTTTCACAAACTATTCTCCAAGCGTGATTTTTTCTTATTTCAATTTGTTTACGGATTTATACTATTTGCGTTATTTAAAGGCGAAGTCTTTCGAGACTATTCTCAATGTGCTGGAAATTGTTTTATAATCTGTGCTCCACGCGTGATTTTTTTGAATTTGTTTACGGATTTATACTAATCCGCGTTATTTAAAGGTGATGTCTATCGAGACTATTCTCAATGTGCTGGAAATTCTTTCATAATCTGTGCTCCACGCGTGATTTTATTGAATTTGTTTTCAAATTTATACTATTTCGCGTTATTTAAATGTGATGTCTATCGAGACTATTCTCAATGTGCTGGAAATTGTTTCATAATCTGTGCTCCACGCGTGATTTTTTTAAAAATTTATTTACAGATTTATACTATTTTGCGTTATTTAAAGGCGATGTCTATAGAGAATATTTTCAATGTGCTGGAAATTGTTTCACAATCCATGCTCCAAGCGTGATTTTTTTTTTCAATTTTTTTACAGATTTATACTATTTCGCGTTATTTAAAGGTGATGTCTATCGAGGCTATTCTCAATGTGCTGGAAATTGTTTCATAATTTGTGCTCCACGCGTGATTTTTTTGAATTTTTTTACGGATTTATACCATTTCGCGTTATTTAAAGGTGACGTCTATACAGGCTATTCTCAATGTGCGAGAAATTGTTTCATAATCTGTGCTCTACGCGTGATTTTTTTTAAATTTTTTACAGATTTATACTATTTCGCGTTATTTAAAGGCTATGTCTATCGAGACTATTTTCAATGTGCTGGAAAACGTTTCACAATCCATGCTCCAAGCGTGATTTTTTTGTCAATTTTTTTACAGATTTATACTATTTCACGTTACCTAAAGGTGGTGTCTATCGAGGCTATTCTCAATGTCCTGGAAATTGTTTCATAATCTGTGCTCCACGCGTGATTTTTTTAAATTTGTTTACGGATTTATACCATTTCGCATTATTTAAAGGTGATGTCTATCGAGACTATTCTAAATGTGCGAGAAATTGTTTCATAATCTGTGCTCCCCGCGTGATTTATTTGAATTTATTTACAGATTTATACTATTTCGCGTTATTTAAAGGTGATGTCTATCGAGACTATTCTAAATGTGCGAGAAATTGTTTCATAATCTGTGCTCCCCGCGTGATTTATTTGAATTTATTTACAGATTTATACTATTTCGCGTTATTTAATGGCGATGTCTATCGAGACTATTTTCAATGTGCTGGAAAATGTTTCACAATCCATGCTCCAAGCGTGATTTTTTTTTAAATTTTTTTACAGATTTATACCATTCCGCGTTATTTAAAGATGATGTCTATAGAGGCTATTCTCAGTGTCCTGGAAATTGTTTCATAATCTGTGGTGCACGCGTGATTTTTTTTAATTTGTTTACGGATTTATACTATTTCGCGTTATTTCAAGACGATGTCTATCGAGACTATTCTCAATGGGCGAGATATTGTTTCATAATCTGTGCTCCACGCGTGATTTTTTTAAATTTGTTTACAGATTTATACTATTTCGCGTTATTTAAAGGTGATGTCTATCGAAACTATTCTAAATGTGCGAGATATTGTTTCATAATCTGTGCTCCAAGCGTGATATTTTTTAAATTATTTACAGATTTATACTATTTCGCGTTATTTAAAGGCGATGTCTATCGAGACTATTCTCAATGTGCTGGAAATTTTTCATAATCTGTGCTCCACGCGTGATTTTTGTTAATTTGTTTACGGATTTATACTATTTCGCGTTATTTAAAGACGAGGTCTATCGAGGCTATACTCAGTGTGCTGGAAATTGTTTCATAATCTATGCTCCAAGCGTGATTTTTTTTTTCAATTTGTTTATACTAATTATTACATTTTATACTATTTCGCGTTATTTAAAGGTGATGTCTATCGAGACTATTCTCAATGTGCTGGAAATTGTTTCATAATCTGTGCTCCACGCGTGATTTTTGTTAATTTGTTTACGGATTTATACTATTTCGCGTTATTTAAAGACGATGTCTATCGAGGCTATACTCAGTGTGCTGGAAATATTTTCATAATCTATGCTCCAAGCGTGAATTTTTTCAATTTGTTTATACTAATTATTACATTTTATACTAATCCGCGTTATTTAAAGGTGATGTCTATCGAGACTATTCTCAATGTGCTGGAAATTGTTTCATAATCTGTGCTCCACGCGTGATTTTTTGAATTTGTTTACAGATTTATACTATTTCGCATTATTTAAAGGTGATGTCTATCGAGAGTATTCTCAATGAGCTGGAAATTGTTTTATAATCTGTGCTCCACGCGTGATTTTTTTTTGAATTTGTTTGCGGATTTATACTAATCCGCGTTATTTAAAGGATATGTCTATCGAGACTATTCTCAATGTGCTGGAAATTCTTTCATAATCTGTGCTCCACGCGAGATTTTATTGAATTTGTTTTCAGATTTATACTATTTCGCGTTATTTAAAGGTGATGTCTATCGAGACTATTCTCAATGTGCTGGAAATTATTTCATAATCTGTGCTCCACGCGTGATTTTTTTAAAAATTTATTTACAGATTTATACTATTTTGCGTTATTTAAAGGCGATGTCTATAGAGAATATTTTCAATGTGCCGGAAATTGTTTCACAATCCATGCTCCAAGCGTGATTTTTTTTTCATTTTTTTACAGATTTATACTATTTAGCGTTATTTAAAGGCTATGTCTATCGAGACTATTATCAATGTGCTGGAAAACGTTTCACAATCCATGCTGCAAGTGTGATTTTTTTTTTAAATTTTTTTACGGATTTATACTATTTCACGTTATCTAAAGGTGATGTCTATCGAGGCTATTCTCAATGTGCGGGAAATTGTTTCATAATTTGTGCTAGACGCGTGATTTTTTAAAATTTGTTTACGGATTTATACCATTTCGCGTTATTTAAAGGTGATGTCTATAGAAGCTATTATCAATGTCCTGGAAATTGTTTCATAATCTGTGCTCCACGCGTGATTTTTTAAAATTTGTTTACGGATTTATACCATTTCGCGTTATTTAAAGACAATGTCTATCGAAACTATTCTTTTTTTTTCAATTTGTTTATACTAATTATTACATTTTATACTCGCGTTATTTAAAGGTGATGTCTATCAAGGCTATTCTGATTGTGCGGAAAATTGTTTCATAATCTGTGCTCCACGCGGGATTTTTTTGAATTTGTTTACGGATTTATACTAATCCGCGTTATTTAAAGGTGATGTCTATCGAGACTATTCTAAATGTGCGAGATATTGTTTCATAATCTGTGCTCCACGCATGATTTTTTTGAATTTATTTACAGATTTATACTATTTCGCGTTATTTAAAGGCGATGTCTATCGAGACTATTCTCAATGTGCTGGAAATTGCTTCATAATCTGTGCTCCACGCTTGATATTTTTAAAATTATTTAGAGATTTATACTATTTCGCGTTATTTAAAGGCGATGTCTATAGAGGCTATTCTCATTGTGCGGGAAATTGTTTCATAATCTGTGCTCCACGCGTGATTTTTGTTAATTTATTTACGGATTTATACTATTTCGCGTTATTTAAAGACGATGTCTATCGAGGCTATACTCAGTGTGCTGGAAATTGTTTCATAATCTATGCTCCAAGCGTGATTTTTTTTTCAATTTGTTTATACTAATTATTACATTTTATAATATTTCGCGTTATTTAAAGGTGATGTCTATCGAGACTATTCTCAATGTGCTGGAAATTGTTTCATAATCTGTGCTCCACGCGTGATTTTTGTTAATTTGTTTACGGATTTGTACTATTTCGCGTTATTTAAAGACGATGTCTATCGAGGCTATACTCAGTGTGCTGGAAATTGTTTCATAATCTATGCTCCAAGCGTGATTTTTTTTTCAATTTGTTTATACTAATTATTACATTTTATACTATTTCACGTTATCTAAAGGTGATGTCTATCGAGGCTATTCTCAATGTGCGGGAAATTGTTTCATAATTTATGCTAGACGCGTGATTTTTTTTAATTTTTTTACAGATCTATACTATTTCGCGTTATTTAAAGGTGATGTCTATCGAGGCTATTCTCAATGTGCTGGAAATTGTTTCATAATTTGTGCTCCACGCGTGATTTTTTTGAATTTGTTTTCGGATTTATACCATTTCGCGTTATTTAAAGGTGACGTCTATAGAGGCTATTCTTAAAGTGCGAGAAATTGTTTCATAATCTGTGCTCTACGCGTGATTTTTTAAAATTATTTACAGATTTATACTATTTCGCGTTATTTAAAGGCTATGTCTACCGAGACTATTTTCAATGTGCTGGAAAACGTTTCACAATCCATGCTCCAAGCGTGATTTTTTTCAATTTTTTTACATATTTATACTATTTCACGTTATCTAAAGGTGATGTCTATCGAGGCTATTCTCAATGTGCTGGAAATTGTTTCATAATTTGTGCTCCACGCGTGATTTTTTTGAATTTGTTTTCGGATTTATACCATTTCGCGTTATTTAAAGGTGACGTCTATAGAGGCTATTCTTAAAGTGCGAGAAATTGTTTCATAATCTGTGCTCCACGCGTGATTTTTTTAAATTTGTTTGCGGATTTATACCATTTCGCATTATTTAAAACGATGTCTATCGAGACTATTCTCAATGTGCTGGAAATTGTATCACAATCCATGCTCCAGCGTGATATTTTTTCAATTTTTTTACAGATGTATACCATTCCGCGTTATTTAAAGGCGATGTCTATCGAGACTATTTTCAATGTGCTGGATATTGTTTCACAATCTATGCTCCAAGCGTGATTTTTTTTAAAAATTTGTTTATACTAATTATTACATTTTATACTCGCGTTATTTAAAGGTGATGTCTATCAAGGCTATTCTCATTGTGCGGAAAATTGTTTCATAATCTGTGCTCCACGCGGGATTTTTTTAAATTTGTTTACGGATTTATACCATTTCCTGTTATTTAAAGGCGATGTCTATCGAGGCTATTCTCAATGTGCTGGAAATTGTTTCATAATTTGTGCTCCACGCGTGATTTTTTTGAATTTTTTTACGGATTTATACCATTTCGCGTTATTTAAAGGTGACGTCTATACAGGCTATTCTCAATGTGCGAGAAATTGTTTCATAATCTGTGCTCTACGCGTGATTTTTTTAAAATTTTTTACAGATTTATACTATTTCGCGTTATTTAAAGGCTATGTCTATCGAGACTATTTTCAATGTGCTGGAAAACGTTTCACAATCCATGCTCCAAGCGTGATTTTTTTTTCAATTTTTTTACAGATTTATACTATTTCACGTTATCTAAAGGTGGTGTCTATCGAGGCTATTCTCAATGTGCGGGAAATTGTTTCATAATTTATGCTCCACGCGGGATTTTTTTAAATTTGTTTACGGATTTATACCATTTCCCGTTATTTAAAGGCGATGTCTATCGAGACTATTTACAATGAGCTGGAAATTGTTTCACAAACTATTCTCCAAGTGTGATTTTTTTCTTATTTCAATTTGTTTACGGATTTGTACTAATTGCGTTATTTAAAGGCGAAGTCTTTCGAGACTATTCTCAATGTGCTGGAAATTGTTTTATAATCTGTGCTCCACGCGTGATTTTTTTGAATTTGTTTACGGATTTATACTAATCCGCGTTATTTAAAGGTGATGTCTATCGAGACTATTCTCAATGTGCTGGAAATTCTTTCATAATCTGTGCTCCACGCGTGATTTTATTGAATTTGTTTTTAGATTTATACTATTTCGCGTTATTTAAATGTGATGTCTATCGAGACTATTCTCAATGTGCTGGAAATATTTTCATAATCTGTGCTCCACGCGTGATTTTTTTAAAAATTTATTTACAGATTTATACCATTTTGCGTTATTTAAAGGCGATGTCTATAGAGAATATTTTCAATGTGCTGGAAATTGTTTCACAATCCATGCTCCAAGCGTGATTTTTTTTTTCAATTTTTTTACAGATTTATACTATTTCGCGTTATTTAAAGGTGATGTCTATCGAGGCTATTCTCAATGTGCTGGAAATTGTTTCATAATTTGTGCTCCACGCGTTATTTTTTTTGAATTTTTTTACGGATTTATACCATTTCGCGTTATTTAAAGGTGACGTCTATACAGGCTATTCTCAATGTGCGAGAAATTGTTTCATAATCTGTGCTCTACGCGTGATTTTTTAAAAATTTTTTACAGATTTATACTATTTCGCGTTATTTAAAGGCTATGTCTATCGAGACTATTTTCAATGTGCTGGAAAACGTTTCACAATCCATGCTCCAAGCGTGATTTTTTTTTCAATTTTTTTACAGATTTATACTATTTCACGTTATCTAATGGTGGTGTCTATCGTGGCTATTCTCAATGTGCGGGAAATTGTTTCATAATTTATGCTAGACGCGTGATTTTTTTTAATTTGTTTACGGATTTATACCATTTCGCATTATTTAAAGACGATGTCTATCGAAACTATTCTCAATGTGCTGGAAATTGTATCACAATCCATCCTCCAAGCGTGATATTTTTTCAATTTTTTTACAGATGTATACCATTCCGCGTTATTTAAAGGCGATGTCTATCGAGACTATTTTCAATGTGCTAGATATTGTTTCACAATCTATGCTCCAAGCGTGATTTTTTTTTTCAATTTGTTTATACTAATTATTACATTTTATACTCGCGTTATTTAAAGGTGATGTCTATCAAGGCTATTCTGATTGTGCGGAAAATTGTTTCATAATCTGTGCTCCACGCGGGATTTTTTTGAATTTGTTTACGGATTTATACTAATCCGCGTTATTTAAAGGTGATGTCTATCGAGACTATTCTCAATGTGCTGGAAATTCTTTCATAATCTGTGCTCCACGCGTGATTTTATTGAATTTGTTTTCAGATTTATACTATTTCGCGTTATTTAAAGGTGATGTCTATCGAGACTATTCTCAATATGCTGGAAATTGTTTCATAATCTGTGCTCCACGCGTGATTTTTTAAAAAATTTATTTACAGATTTATACTATTTTGCGTTATTTAAAGGCGATGTCTATAGAGAATATTTTCAATGTGCTGGAAATTGTTTCACAATCCATGCTCCAAGCGTGATTTTTTTGAATTTGTTTACGTATTTATACCATTTCGCGTTATTTAAAGGTGACGTCTATAGAGGCTATTCTCAATGTGCGAGAAATTGTTTCATAATCTGTGCTCTACGCGTGATTTTTTAAAAATTATTTACAGATTTATACTATTCCGCGTTATTTAAAGGCTATGTCTATCGAGACTATTTTCAATGTGCTGGAAAACGTTTCACAATCCATGCTCCAAGCGTGATTTTTTTTTCAATTTTTTTACATATTTATACTATTTCACGTTATCTAAAGGTGATGTCTATCGAGGCTATTCTCAATGTGCGGGAAATTGTTTCATAATCTGTGCTCCACGCGTGATTTTTTAAATTTGTTTACGGATTTATACCATTTCGCGTTATTTAAAGACGATGTCTATCGAGACTGTTCTCTATGTGCTGGAAATTGTTTCATAATCTGTGCGCCACGCGTGATTTTTTTAAATTTGTTTACAGATTTATACTATTTCGCGTTATTTAAAGGTGATGTCTATCGAGACTATTCTAAATGTGCGAGAAATTGTTTCATAATCTGTGCTCCACGCGTGATTTATTTGAATTTATTTACAGATTTATACTATTTCGCGTTATTTAAAGGCGATGTCTATCGAGACTATTTTCAATGTGCTGGAAAATGTTTCACAATCCATGCTCCAAGCGTGATTTTTCTTTAAATTGTTTTACAGATTTATACTATTTTGCGTTATTTAAAGGTGATGTCTATCGAGGCTATTCTCAATGGGCTGGAAATTGTTTCATAATTTGTGCTCCACGCGTGATTTTTTTGAATTTGTTTACGGATTTATAAAATTTCGCGTTATTTAAAGGTGATGTCTATAGAGGCTATTCTCAGTGTCCTGGAAATTGTTTCATAATCTGTGGTGCACGCGTGATTTTTTTTAATTTGTTTACGGATTTATACTATTTCGCGTTATTTCAAGACGATGTCTATCGAGACTATTCTCAATGTGCGAGATATTGTTTCATAATCTGTGCTCCACGCGTGATTTTTTTAAATTTGTTTACAGATTTATACTATTTCGCGTTATTTAAAGGTGATGTCTATCGAGAGTATTCTCAATGAGCTGGAAATTGTTTTATAATCTGTGCTCCACGCGTGATTTTTTTTGAATTTGTTTACGGATTTATACTAATCCGCGTTATTTAAAGGATATGTCTATCGAGACTATTCTCAATGTGCTGGAAATTCTTTCATAATCTGTGCTCCACGCGTGATTTTATTGAATTTGTTTTCAGATTTATACTATTTCGCGTTATTTAAAGGCTATGTCTATCGAGACTATTCTCAATGTGCTGGAAATTGTTTCATAATCTGTGCTCCACGCGTGATTTTTTTAAAAATTTATTTGCAGATTTATACTATTTTGCGTTATTTAAAGGCGATGTCTATAGAGAATATTTTAAATGTGCTGGAAATTGTTTCACAATCCATGCTCCAAGCGTGATTTTTTTTCAATTTTTTTACAGATTTATACTATTTCGCGTTATTTAAAGTTGATGTCTATCCAGGCTATTCTCAATGTGCTGGAAATTGGTTCATAATTTGTGCTCCACGCGTGATTTTTTTGAATTTGTTTACGGATTTATACCATTTCGCGTTATTTAAAGGTGACGTCTATAGAAGCTATTCTCAATGTGCGAGAAAGTGTTTCTTAATCTGTGCTCTACGCGTGATTTTTTTTAATTTTTTACAGATTTATACTATTTAGCGTTATTTAAAGGCTATGTCTATCGAGACTATTATCAATGTGCTGGAAAACGTTTCACAATCCATGCTCCAAGTGTGATTTTTTTTTCAATTTTTTTACAGATTTATACTATTTCACGTTATCTAAAGGTGATGTCTATCGAGGCTATTCTCAATGTGCGGGAAATTGTTTCATAATTTGTGCTAGACGCGTGATTTTTTTAAATTTGTTTACGGATTTATACCATTTCGCGTTATTTAAAGGTGATGTCTATAGAAGCTATTATCAATGTCCTGGAAATTGTTTCATAATCTGTGCTCCACGCGTGATTTTTTAAAATTTGTTTACGGATTTATACCATTTCGCGTTATTTAAAGACGATGTCTATCGAAACTATTCTCAATGTGCTGGAAATTGTTTCATAATCTGTGCTCCACGCGTGATTTTTTTTGAATTTGTTTACAGATTTATACTATTTCGCGTTATTTAAAGGTGATGTCTATCGAGATTATTCTAAATGTGCGAGATATTGTTTCATAATCTGTGCTCCACGCGTGATTTTTTTGAATTTATTTACAGATTTATACTATTTCGCGTTATTTAAAGGCGATGTCTATCGAGACTATTCTCAATGTGCTGGAAATTGCTTCATAATCTGTGCTCCACGCGTGATATTTTTAAAATTATTTAGAGATTTATACTATTTCGCATTATTTAAAGGCGATGTCTATAGAGGCTATTCTCATTGTGCGGGAAATTGTTTCATAATCTGTGCTCCACGCGTGATGTTTGTTAATTTGTTTACGGAATTATACTATTTCGCGTTATTTAAAGACGATGTCTATCGAGGCTATACTCAGTGTGCTGGAAATTGTTTCATAATCTATGCTCCAAGCGTGATTTTTTTTTTCAATTTGTTTATACTAATTATTGCATTTTATACTAATCCGCGTTATTTAAAGGTGATGTCTATCGAGACTATTCTCAATATGCTGGAAATTTTTTCATAATCTGTGCTCCACACGTGATTTTTGTTAATTTGTTTACGGATTTATACTATTTCGCGTTATTTAAAGACGATGTCTATCGAGGCTATACTCAGTGTGCTGGAAATTGTTTCATAATCTATGCTCCAAGCGTGATTTTTTTTTTCAATTTGTTTATACTAATTATTACATTTTATACTATTTCACGTTATCTAAAGGTGATGTCTATCGAGGCTATTCTCAATGTGCGGGAAATTGTTTCATAATTTATGCTCCACGCGTGATTTTTTTGAATTTGTTTTCGGATTTATACCATTTCGCGTTATTTAAAGGTGACGTCTATAGAGGCTATTCTTAAAGTGCGAGAAATTGTTTCATAATCTGTGCTCTACGCGTGATTTTTTAAATTTTTTTACAGATTTATACTATTTCGCGTTATTTAAAGGCTATGTCTACCGAGACTATTTTCAATGTGCTGGAAAACGTTTCACAATCCATGCTCCAAGCGTGATTTTTTTTTCAATTTCTTTACATATTTATACTATTTCACGTTATCTAAAGGTGATGTCTATCGAGGCTATTCTCAATGTGCGGGAAATTGTTTCATAATTTGTGCTAGACGCGTGATTTTTTTAAATTTGTTTACGGATTTATACCATTTCGCGTTATTTAAAGGTGATGTCTATAGAGGCTATTCTCAATGTCCTGGAAATAGTTTCATAATCTGTGCTCCACGCGTGATTTTTTTAAATTTGTTTACGGATTTATACCATTTCGCATTATTTAAAGGTGATGTCTATCGAGGCTATTCTCAATGTGCTGGAAATTGTTTCATAATTTGTGCTCCACGCGTGATTTTTTTGAATTTGTTTTCGGATTTATACCATTTCGCGTTATTTAAAGGTGACGTCTATAGAGGCTATTCTTAAAGTGCGAGAAATTGTTTCATAATCTGTGCTCTACGCGTGATTTTTAAAAATTTTTTACAGATTTATACTATTTCGCGTTATTTAAAGGTGATGTCTATCGAGGCTATTCTCAATGTGCTGGAAATTGTTTCATAATGTGTGCTCCACGCGTGATTTTTTTGAATTTTTTTACGGATTTATACCATTTCGCGTTATTTAAAGGTGACGTCTATACAGGCTATTCTCAATGTGCGAGAAATTGTTTCATAATCTAAGCTCTACGCGTGATTTTTTTAAAATTTTTTACAGATTTATACTATTTCGCGTTATTTAAAGGCTATGTCTATCGAGACTATTTTCAATGTGCTGGAAAACGTTTCACAATCCATGCTCCAAGCGTGATTTTTTTTCAATTTTTGTACAGATGTATACCATTCCGCGTTATTTAAAGGCGATGTCTATCGAGACTATTTTCAATGTGCTAGATATTGTTTCACAATCTATGCTCCAAGCGTGATTTTTTTTTCAATTTGTTTATACTAATTATTACATTTTATACTCGCGTTATTTAAAGGTGATGTCTATCAAGGCTATTCTCATTGTGCGGAAAATTGTTTCATAATCTGTGCTCCACGCGGGATTTTTTTAAATTTGTTTACGGATTTATACCATTTCCCGTTATTTAAAGGCGATGTCTATCGAGACTATTTTCAATGAGCTGGAAATTGTTTCACAAACTATTCTCCAAGTGTGATTTTTTTCTTATTTCAATTTGTTTACGGATTTATACTAATTGCGTTATTTAAAGGCGAAGTCTTTCGAGACTATTCTCAATGTGCTGGAAATTGTTTTATAATCTGTGCTCCACGCGTGATTTTTTTGAATTTGTTTACGGATTTATACTAATCCGCGTTATTTAAAGGTGATGTCTATCGAGGCTATTCTCAATGTGCTGGAAATTGTTTCATAATTTGTGCTCCACGCGTGATTTTTTTGAATTTTTTTACGGATTTATACCATTTCGCGTTATTTAAAGGTGACGTCTATACAGGCTATTCTCAATGTGCGAGAAATTGTTTCATAATCTGTGCTCTACGCGTGATTTTTTTAAAATTTTTTACAGATTTATACTATTTCGCGTTATTTAAAGGCTATGTCTATCGAGACTATTTTCAATGTGCTGGAAAACGTTTCACAATCCATGCTCCAAGCGTGATTTTTTTTTCAATTTTTTTACAGATTTATACTATTTCACGTTATCTAATGGTGGTGTCTATCGAGGCTATTCTCAATGTGCGGGAAATTGTTTCATAATTTATGCTAGACGCGTGATTTTTTTAAATTTGTTTACGGATTTATACCATTTCGCATTATTTAAAGACGATGTCTATCGAAACTATTCTCAATGTGCTGGAAATTGTATCACAATCCATCCTCCAAGCGTGATATTTTTTCAAATTTTTTACAGATGTATACCATTCCGCGTTATTTAAAGGCGATGTCTATCGAGACTATTTTCAATGTGCTAGATATTGTTTCACAATCTATGCTCCAAGCGTGATTTTTTTTTCAATTTGTTTATACTAATTATTACATTTTATACTCGCGTTATTTAAAGGTGATGTCTATCAAGGCTATTCTCATTGTGCGGAAAACTGTTTCATAATCTGTGCTCCACGCGGGATTTTTTTGAATTTGTTTACGGATTTATACTAATCCGCGTTATTTAAAGGTGATGTCTATCGAGACTATTCTCAATGTGCTGGAAATTCTTTCATAATCTGTGCTCCACGCGTGATTTTATTGAATTTGTTTTCAGATTTATACTATTTCGCGTTATTTAAAGGTGATGTCTATCGAGACTATTCTCAATATGCTGGAAATTGTTTCATAATCTGTGTTCCACGCGTGATTTTTTAAAAAAATTATTTACAGATTTATACTATTTTGCGTTATTTAAAGGCGATGTCTATAGAGAATATTTTCAATGTGCTGGAAATTGTTTCACAATCCATGCTCCAAGCGTGATTTTTTTTTTCAATTTTTTTACAGATTTATACTATTTCGCGTTATTTAAAAGTGATGTCTATCAAGGCTAATCTCAATGTGCTGGAAATTGTTTCATAATTTGTGCTCCACGCGTGATTTTTTTGAATTTGTTTACGTATTTATACCATTTCGCGTTATTTAAAGGTGACGTCTATAGAGGCTATTCTCAATGTGCGAGAAATTGTTTCATAATCTGTGCTCTACGCGTGATTTTTTTAAAATTATTTACAGATTTATACTATTCCGCGTTATTTAAAGGCTATGTCTATCGAGACTATTTTCAATGTGCTGGAAAACGTTTCACAATCCATGCTCCAAGCGTGATTTTTTTTTCAATTTTTTTACATATTTATACTATTTCACGTTATCTAAAGGTGATGTCTATCGAGGCTATTCTCAATGTGCGGGAAATTGTTTCATAATCTGTGCTCCACGCGTGATTTTTTTAATTTGTTTACGGATTTATACCATTTCGCGTTATTTAAAGACGATGTCTATCGAGACTGTTCTCTATGTGCTGGAAATTGTTTCATAATCTGTGCTCCACGCGTGATTTTTTTGAATTTGTTTACAGATTTATACTATTTCGCGTTATTTAAAGGTGATGTCTATCGAGACTATTCTAAATGTGCGAGAAATTGTTTCATAATCTGTGCTCCACGCGTGATTTATTTCAATTTATTTACAGATTTATACTATTTCGCGTTATTTAAAGGCGATGTCTATCGAGACTATTTTCAATGTGCTGGAAAATGTTTCACAATCCATGCTCCAAGCGTGATTTTTCTTTAAATTGTTTTACAGATTTATACTATTTTGCGTTATTTAAAGGTGATGTCTATCGAGGCTATTCTCAATGGGCTGGAAATTGTTTCATAATTTGTGCTCCACGCGTGATTTTTTTGAATTTGTTTACGGATTTATACCATTTCGCGTTATTTAAAGGTGATGTCTATAGAGGCTATTCTCAGTGTCCTGGAAATTGTTTCATAATCTGTGGTGCACGCGTGATTTTTTTTAATTTGTTTACGGATTTATACTATTTCGCGTTATTTCAAGACGATGTCTATCGAGACTATTCTCAATGTGCGAGATATTGTTTCATAATCTGTGCTCCACGCGTGATTTTTTTAAATTTGTTTACAGATTTATACTATTTCGCGTTATTTAAAGGTGATGTCTATCGAGAGTATTCTCAATGAGCTGGAAATTGTTTTATAATCTGTGCTCCACGCGTGATTTTTTTTGAATTTGTTTACGGATTTATACTAATCCGCGTTATTTAAAGGATATGTCTATCGAGACTATTCTCAATGTGCTGGAAATTCTTTCATAATCTGTGCTCCACGCGTGATTTTATTGAATTTGTTTTCAGATTTATACTATTTCGCGTTATTTAAAGGCGATGTCTATCGAGACTATTCTCAATGTGCTGGAAATTGCTTCATAATCTGTGCTCCACGCGTGATATTTTTAAAATTATTTAGAGATTTATACTATTTCGCATTATTTAAAGGCGATGTCTATAGAGGCTATTCTCATTGTGCGGGAAATTGTTTCATAATCTGTGCTCCACGCGTGATGTTTGTTAATTTGTTTACGGAATTATACTATTTCGCGTTATTTAAAGACGATGTCTATCGAGGCTACACTCAGTGTGCTGGAAATTGTTTCATAATCTATGCTCCAAGCGTGATTTTTTTTCAATTTGTTTATACTAATTATTACATTTTATAATATTTCGCGTTATTTAAAGGTGATGTCTATCGAGACTATTCTCAATGTGCTGGAAATTGTTTCATAATCTGTGCTCCACGCGTGATTTTTGTTAATTTGTTTACGGATTTATACTATTTCGCGTTAATTAAAGACGATGTCTATCGAGGGTATACTCAGTGTGCTGGAAATTGTTTCATAATCTATGCTCCAAGCGTGATTTTTTTTTTCAATTTGTTTATACTAATTATTGCATTTTATACTAATCCGCGTTATTTAAAGGTGATGTCTATCGAGACTATTCTCAATATGCTGGAAATGTTTTCATAATCTGTGCTCCACACGGGATTTTTGTTAATTTGTTTACGGATTTATACTATTTCGCGTTATTTAAAGACGATGTCTATCGAGGCTATACTCAGTGTGCTGGAATTGTTTCATAATCTATGCTCCAAGCGTGATTTTTTTTCAATTTGTTTATACTAATTATTACATTTTATACTATTTCACGTTATCTAAAGGTGATGTCTATCGAGGCTATTCTCAATGTGCGGGAAATTGTTTCATAATTTATGCTCCACGCGTGATTTTTTTGAATTTGTTTTCGGATTTATAACATTTCGCGTTATTTAAAGGTGACGTCTATAGAGGCTATTCTTAAAATGCGAGAAATTGTTTCATAATCTGTGCTCTACGCGTGATTTTTTAAAATTTTTTACAGATTTATACTATTTCGCGTTATTTAAAGGCTATGTCTACAGAGACTATTTTCAATGTGCTGGAAAACGTTTCACAATCCATGCTCCAAGCGTGATTTTTTTTCAATTTCTTTACATATTTATACTATTTCACGTTATCTAAAGGTGATGTCTATCGAGGCTATTCTCAATGTGCGGGAAATTGTTTCATAATTTGTGCTAGACGCGTGATTTTTTTAAATTTGTTTACGGATTTATACCATTTCGCGTTATTTAAAGGTGATGTCTATAGAGGCTATTCTCAATGTCCTGGAAATAGTTTCATAATCTGTGCTCCACGCGTGATTTTTTTAAATTTGTTTACGGATTTATACCATTTCGCATTATTTAAAGGTGATGTCTATCGAGGCTATTCTCAATGTGCTGGAAATTGTTTCATAATTTGTGCTCCACGCGTGATTTTTTTGAATTTGTTTTCGGATTTATACCATTTCGCGTTATTTAAAGGTGACGTCTATAGAGGCTATTCTTAAAGTGCGAGAAATTGTTTCATAATCTGTGCTCTACGCGTGATTTTTAAAAATTTTTTACAGATTTATACTATTTCGCGTTATTTAAAGGTGATGTCTATCGAGGCTATTCTCAATGTGCTGGAAATTGTTTCATAATTTGTGCTCCACGCGTGATTTTTTTGAATTTTTTTACGGATTTATACCATTTCGCGTTATTTAAAGGTGACGTCTATACAGGCTATTCTCAATGTGCGAGAAATTGTTTCATAATCTGTGCTCTACGCGTGATTTTTTTAAAATTTTTTACAGATTTATACTATTTCGCGTTATTTAAAGGCTATGTCTATCGAGACTATTTTCAATGTGCTGGAAAACGTTTCACAATCCATGCTCCAAGCGTGATTTTTTTTTCAATTTTTGTACAGATGTATACCATTCCGCGTTGTTTAAAGACGATGTCTATCGAGACTATTTTCAATGTGCTAGATATTGTTTCACAATCTATGCTCCAAGCGTGATTTTTTTTTCAATTTGTTTATACTAATTATTACATTTTATACTCGCGTTATTTAAAGGTGATGTCTATCAAGGCTATTCTCATTGTGCGGAAAATTGTTTCATAATCTGTGCTCCACGCGGGATTTTTTTAAATTTGTTTACGGATTTATACCATTTCCCGTTATTTAAAGGCGATGTCTATCGAGACTATTTTCAATGAGCTGGAAATTGTTTCACAAACTATTCTCCAAGTGTGATTTTTTTCTTATTTCAATTTGTTTACGGATTTATACTAATTGCGTTATTTAAAGGCGAAGTCTTTCGAGACTATTCTCAATGTGCTGGAAATTGTTTTATAATCTGTGCTCCACGCGTGATTTTTTTGAATTTGTTTACGGATTTATACTAATCCGCGTTATTTAAAGGTGATGTCTATCGAGGCTATTCTCAATGTGCTGGAAATTGTTTCATAATTTGTGCTCCACGCGTGATTTTTTTGAATTTTTTTACGGATTTATACCATTTCGCGTTATTTAAAGGTGACGTCTATACAGGCTATTCTCAATGTGCGAGAAATTGTTTCATAATCTGTGCTCTACGCGTGATTTTTTTAAAATTTTTTACAGATTTATACTATTTCGCGTTATTTAAATGTGATGTCTATCGAGAGTATTCTCAATGAGCTGGAAATTGTTTTATAATCTGTGCTCCACGCGTGATTTTTTTTGAATTTGTTTACGGATTTATACTAATCCGCGTTATTTAAAGGATATGTCTATCGAGACTATTCTCAATGTGCTGGAAATTCTTTCATAATCTGTGCTCCACGCGTGATTTTATTGAATTTGTTTTCAGATTTATACTATTTCGCGTTATTTAAAGGCGATGTCTATCGAGACTATTCTCAATGTGCTGGAAATTGCTTCATAATCTGTGCTCCACGCGTGATATTTTTAAAATTATTTAGAGATTTATACTATTTCGCATTATTTAAAGGCGATGTCTATAGAGGCTATTCTCATTGTGCGGGAAATTGTTTCATAATCTGTGCTCCACGCGTGATGTTTGTTAATTTGTTTACGGAATTATACTATTTCGCGTTATTTAAAGACGATGTCTATCGAGGCTACACTCAGTGTGCTGGAAATTGTTTCATAATCTATGCTCCAAGCGTGATTTTTTTTCAATTTGTTTATACTAATTATTACATTTTATAATATTTCGCGTTATTTAAAGGTGATGTCTATCGAGACTATTCTCAATGTGCTGGAAATTGTTTCATAATCTGTGCTCCACGCGTGATTTTTGTTAATTTGTTTACGGATTTATACTATTTCGCGTTATTTAAAGACGATGTCTATCGAGGGTATACTCAGTGTGCTGGAAATTGTTTCATAATCTATGCTCCAAGCGTGATTTTTTTTTTCAATTTGTTTATACTAATTATTGCATTTTATACTAATCCGCGTTATTTAAAGGTGATGTCTATCGAGACTATTCTCAATATGCTGGAAATTTTTTCATAATATGTGCTCCACACGTGATTTTTGTTAATTTGTTTACGGATTTATACTATTTCGCGTTATTTAAAGACGATGTCTATCGAGGCTATACTCAGTGTGCTGGAAATTGTTTCATAATCTATGCTCCAAGCGTGATTTTTTTTTTCAATTTGTTTATACTAATTATTGCATTTTATACTAATCCGCGTTATTTAAAGGTGATGTCTATCGAGACTATTCTCAATATGCTGGAAATGTTTTCATAATCTGTGCTCCACACGGGATTTTTGTTAATTTGTTTACGGATTTATACTATTTCGCGTTATTTAAAGACGATGTCTATCGAGGCTATACTCAGTGTGCTGGAAATTGTTTCATAATCTATGCTCCAAGCGTGATTTTTTTTCAATTTGTTTATACTAATTATTACATTTTATACTATTTCACGTTATCTAAAGGTGATGTCTATCGAGGCTATTCTCAATGTGCGGGAAATTGTTTCATAATTTATGCTCCACGCGTGATTTTTTTGAATTTGTTTTCGGATTTATAACATTTCGCGTTATTTAAAGGTGACGTCTATAGAGGCTATTCTTAAAGTGCGAGAAATTGTTTCATAATCTGTGCTCTACGCGTGATTTTTTAAAATTTTTTACAGATTTATACTATTTCGCGTTATTTAAAGGCTATGTCTACCGAGACTATTTTCAATGTGCTGGAAAACGTTTCACAATCCATGCTCCAAGCGTGATTTTTTTTCAATTTCTTTACATATTTATACTATTTCACGTTATCTAAAGGTGATGTCTATCGAGGCTATTCTCAATGTGCGGGAAATTGTTTCATAATTTGTGCTAGACGCGTGATTTTTTTAAATTTGTTTACGGATTTATACCATTTCGCGTTATTTAAAGGTGATGTCTATAGAGGCTATTCTCAATGTCCTGGAAATAGTTTCATAATCTGTGCTCCACGCGTGATTTTTTTAAATTTGTTTACGGATTTATACCATTTCGCATTATTTAAAGGTGATGTCTATCGAGGCTATTCTCAATGTGCTGGAAATTGTTTCATAATTTGTGCTCCACGCGTGATTTTTTTGAATTTGTTTTCGGATTTATACCATTTCGCGTTATTTAAAGGTGACGTCTATAGAGGCTATTCTTAAAGTGCGAGAAATTGTTTCATAATCTGTGCTCTACGCGTGATTTTTAAAAATTTTTTACAGATTTATACTATTTCGCGTTATTTAAAGGTGATGTCTATCGAGGCTATTCTCAATGTGCTGGAAATTGTTTCATAATTTGTGCTCCACGCGTGATTTTTTTGAATTTTTTTACGGATTTATACCATTTCGCGTTATTTAAAGGTGACGTCTATACAGGCTATTCTCAATGTGCGAGAAATTGTTTCATAATCTGTGCTCTACGCGTGATTTTTTTAAAATTTTTTACAGATTTATACTATTTCGCGTTATTTAAAGGCTATGTCTATCGAGACTATTTTCAATGTGCTGGAAAACGTTTCACAATCCATGCTCCAAGCGTGATTTTTTTTTCAATTTTTGTACAGATGTATACCATTCCGCGTTATTTAAAGGCGATGTCTATCGAGACTATTTTCAATGTGCTAGATATTGTTTCACAATCTATGCTCCAAGCGTGATTTTTTTTTCAATTTGTTTATACTAATTATTACATTTTATACTCGCGTTATTTAAAGGTGATGTCTATCAAGGCTATTCTCATTGTGCGGAAAATTGTTTCATAATCTGTGCTCCACGCGGGATTTTTTTAAATTTGTTTACGGATTTATACCATTTCCCGTTATTTAAAGGCGATGTCTATCGAGACTATTTTCAATGAGCTGGAAATTGTTTCACAAACTATTCTCCAAGTGTGATTTTTTTCTTATTTCAATTTGTTTACGGATTTATACTAATTGCGTTATTTAAAGGCGAAGTCTTTCGAGACTATTCTCAATGTGCTGGAAATTGTTTTATAATCTGTGCTCCACGCGTGATTTTTTTGAATTTGTTTACGGATTTATACTAATCCGCGTTATTTAAAGGTGATGTCTATCGAGGCTATTCTCAATGTGCTGGAAATTGTTTCATAATTTGTGCTCCACGCGTGATTTTTTTGAATTTTTTTACGGATTTATACCATTTCGCGTTATTTAAAGGTGACGTCTATACAGGCTATTCTCAATGTGCGAGAAATTGTTTCATAATCTGTGCTCTACGCGTGATTTTTTTAAAATTTTTTACAGATTTATACTATTTCGCGTTATTTAAAGGCTATGTCTATCGAGACTATTTTCAATGTGCTGGAAAACGTTTCACAATCCATGCTCCAAGCGTGATTTTTTTTTCAATTTTTTTACAGATTTATACTATTTCACGTTATCTAATGGTGGTGTCTATCGAGGCTATTCTCAATGTGCGGGAAATTGTTTCATAATTTATGCTAGACGCGTGATTTTTTTTAATTTGTTTACGGATTTATACCATTTCGCATTATTTAAAGACGATGTCTATCGAGACTATTTTCAATGTGCTAGATATTGTTTCACAATCTATGCTCCAAGCGTGATTTTTTTTTTCAATTTGTTTATACTAATTATTACATTTTATACTCGCGTTATTTAAAGGTGATGTCTATCAAGGCTATTCTCATTGTGCGGAAAATTGTTTCATAATCTGTGCTCCACGCGGGATTTTTTTGAATTTGTTTACGGATTTATACTAATCCGCGTTATTTAAAGGTGATGTCTATCGAGACTATTCTCAATGTGCTGGAAATTCTTTCATAATCTGTGCTCCACGCGTGATTTTATTGAATTTGTTTTCAGATTTATACTATTTCGCGTTATTTAAAGGTGATGTCTATCGAGACTATTCTCAATATGCTGGAAATTGTTTCATAATCTGTGCTCCACGCGTGATTTTTTTAAAAATTTATTTGCAGATTTATACTATTTTGCGTTATTTAAAGGCGATGTCTATAGAGAATATTTTCAATGTGCTGGAAATTGTTTCACAATCCATGCTCCAAGCGTGATTTTTTTTCAATTTTTTTACAGATTTATACTATTTCGCGTTATTTAAAGTTGATGTCTGTCCAGGCTATTCTCAATGTGCTGGAAATTGGTTCATAATTTGTGCTCCACGCGTGATTTTTTTGAATTTGTTCACGGATTTATACCATTTCGCGTTATTTAAAGGTGACGTCTATAGAAGCTATTCTCAATGTGCGAGAAAGTGTTTCATAATCTGTGCTCTACGCGTGATTTTTTTTTAATTTTTTACAGATTTATACTATTTAGCGTTATTTAAAGGCTATGTCTATCGAGACTATTATCAATGTGCTGGAAAACGTTTCATAATCCATGCTCCAAGTGTGATTTTTTTTTCAATTTTTTTACAGATTTATACTATTTCACGTTATCTAAAGGTGATGTCTATCGAGGCTATTCTCAATGTGCGGGAAATTGTTTCATAATTTGTGCTAGACGCGTGATTTTTTTAAATTTGTTTACGGATTTATACCATTTCGCGTTATTTAAAGGTGATGTCTATAGAAGCTATTATCAATGTCCTGGAAATTGTTTCATAATCTGTGCTCCACGCGTGATTTTTTAAAATTTGTTTACGGATTTATACCATTTCGCGTTATTTAAAGACGATGTCTATCGAAACTATTCTCAATGTGCTGGAAATTGTTTCATAATCTGTGCTCCACGCGTGATTTTTTTTGAATTTGTTTACAGATTTATACTATTTCGCGTTATTTAAAGGTGATGTCTATCGAGATTATTCTAAATGTGCGAGATATTGTTTCATAATCTGTGCTCCACGCGTGATTTTTTTGAATTTATTTACAGATTTCACGCGTGATTTTTTTGAATTTATTTACAGATTTATACTATTTCGCGTTATTTAAAGGCGATGTCTATCGAGACTATTCTCAATGTGCTGGAAATTGCTTCATAATCTGTGCTCCACGCGTGATATTTTTAAAATTATTTAGAGATTTATACTATTTCGCATTATTTAAAGGCGATGTCTATAGAGGCTATTCTCATTGTGCGGGAAATTGTTTCATAATCTGTGCTCCACGCGTGATTTTTTTAAAAATTTATTTGCAGATTTATACTATTTTGCGTTATTTAAAGGCGATGTCTATAGAGAATATTTTCAATGTGCTGGAAATTGTTTCATAATCTATGCTCCAAGCGTGATTTTTTTTCAATTTGTTTATACTAATTATTACATTTTATAATATTTCGCGTTATTTAAAGGTGATGTCTATCGAGACTATTCTCAATGTGCTGGAAATTGTTTCATAATCTGTGCTCCACGCGTGATTTTTGTTAATTTGTTTACGGATTTATACTATTTCGCGTTATTTAAAGACGATGTCTATCGAGGGTATACTCAGTGTGCTGGAAATTGTTTCATAATCTATGCTCCAAGCGTGATTTTTTTTTTCAATTTGTTTATACTAATTATTGCATTTTATACTAATCCGCGTTATTTAAAGGTGATGTCTATCGAGACTATTCTCAATATGCTGGAAATTTTTTCATAATCTGTGCTCCACACGTGATTTTTGTTAATTTGTTTACGGATTTATACTATTTCGCGTTATTTAAAGACGATGTCTATCGAGGCTATACTCAGTGTGCTGGAAATTGTTTCATAATCTATGCTCCAAGCGTGATTTTTTTTTTCAATTTGTTTATACTAATTATTACATTTTATACTATTTCACGTTATCTAAAGGTGATGTCTATCGAGGCTATTCTCAATGTGCGGGAAATTGTTTCATAATTTATGCTCCACGCGTGATTTTTTTGAATTTGTTTTCGGATTTATACCATTTCGCGTTATTTAAAGGTGACGTCTATAGAGGCTATTCTTAAAGTGCGAGAAATTGTTTCATAATCTGTGCTCTACGCGTGATTTTTTAAAATTTTTTACAGATTTATACTATTTCGCGTTATTTAAAGGCTATGTCTACCGAGACTATTTTCAATGTGCTGGAAAACGTTTCACAATCCATGCTCCAAGCGTGATTTTTTTTTCAATTTCTTTACATATTTATACTATTTCACGTTATCTAAAGGTGATGTCTATCGAGGCTATTCTCAATGTGCGGGAAATTGTTTCATAATTTGTGCTAGACGCGTGATTTTTTTAAATTTGTTTACGGATTTATACCATTTCGCGTTATTTAAAGGTGATGTCTATAGAGGCTATTCTCAATGTCCTGGAAATAGTTTCATAATCTGTGCTCCACGCGTGATTTTTTTAAATTTGTTTACGGATTTATACCATTTCGCATTATTTAAAGGTGATGTCTATCGAGGCTATTCTCAATGTGCTGGAAATTGTTTCATAATTTGTGCTCCACGCGTGATTTTTTTGAATTTGTTTTCGGATTTATACCATTTCGCGTTATTTAAAGGTGACGTCTATAGAGGCTATTCTTAAAGTGCGAGAAATTGTTTCATAATCTGTGCTCTACGCGTGATTTTTAAAAATTTTTTACAGATTTATACTATTTCGCGTTATTTAAAGGTGATGACTATCGAGGCTATTCTCAATGTGCTGGAAATTGTTTCATAATGTGTGCTCCACGCGTGATTTTTTTGAATTTTTTTACGGATTTATACCATTTCGCGTTATTTAAAGGTGACGTCTATACAGGCTATTCTCAATGTGCGAGAAATTGTTTCATAATCTGTGCTCTACGCGTGATTTTTTTAAAATTTTTTACAGATTTATAATATTTCGCGTTATTTAAAGGCTATGTCTATCGAGACTATTTTCAATGTGCTGGAAAACGTTTCACAATCCATGCTCCAAGCGTGATTTTTTTTCAATTTTTGTACAGATGTATACCATTCCGCGTTATTTAAAGGCGATGTCTATCGAGACTATTTTCAATGTGCTAGATATTGTTTCACAATCTATGCTCCAAGCGTGATTTTTTTTTCAATTTGTTTATACTAATTATTACATTTTATACTCGCGTTATTTAAAGGTGATGTCTATCAAGGCTATTCTCATTGTGCGGAAAATTGTTTCATAATCTGTGCTCCACGCGGGATTTTTTTAAATTTGTTTACGGATTTATACCATTTCCCGTTATTTAAAGGCGATGTCTATCGAGACTATTTTCAATGAGCTGGAAATTGTTTCACAAACTATTCTCCAAGTGTGATTTTTTTCTTATTTCAATTTGTTTACGGATTTATACTAATTGCGTTATTTAAAGGCGAAGTCTTTCGAGACTATTCTCAATGTGCTGGAAATTGTTTTATAATCTGTGCTCCACGCGTGATTTTTTTGAATTTGTTTACGGATTTATACTAATCCGCGTTATTTAAAGGTGATGTCTATCGAGGCTATTCTCAATGTGCTGGAAATTGTTTCATAATTTGTGCTCCACGCGTGATTTTTTTGAATTTTTTTACGGATTTATACCATTTCGCGTTATTTAAAGGTGACGTCTATACAGGCTATTCTCAATGTGCGAGAAATTGTTTCATAATCTGTGCTCTACGCGTGATTTTTTTAAAATTTTTTACAGATTTATACTATTTCGCGTTATTTAAAGGCTATGTCTATCGAGACTATTTTCAATGTGCTGGAAAACGTTTCACAATCCATGCTCCAAGCGTGATTTTTTTTTCAATTTTTTTACAGATTTATACTATTTCACGTTATCTAATGGTGGTGTCTATCCAGGCTATTCTCAATGTGCGGGAAATTGTTTCATAATTTATGCTAGACGCGTGATTTTTTTAAATTTGTTTACGGATTTATACCATTTCGCATTATTTAAAGACGATGTCTATCGAAACTATTCTCAATGTGCTGGAAATTGTATCACAATCCATCCTCCAAGCGTGATATTTTTTCAAATTTTTTACAGATGTATACCATTCCGCGTTATTTAAAGGCGATGTCTATCGAGACTATTTTCAATGTGCTAGATATTGTTTCACAATCTATGCTCCAAGCGTGATTTTTTTTTCAATTTGTTTATACTAATTATTACATTTTATACTCGCGTTATTTAAAGGTGATGTCTATCAAGGCTATTCTCATTGTGCGGAAAACTGTTTCATAATCTGTGCTCCACGCGGGATTTTTTTGAATTTGTTTACGGATTTATACTAATCCGCGTTATTTAAAGGTGATGTCTATCGAGACTATTCTCAATGTGCTGGAAATTCTTTCATAATCTGTGCTCCACGCGTGATTTTATTGAATTTGTTTTCAGATTTATACTATTTCGCGTTATTTAAAGGTGATGTCTATCGAGACTATTCTCAATATGCTGGAAATTGTTTCATAATCTGTGTTCCACGCGTGATTTTTTAAAAAAATTATTTACAGATTTATACTATTTTGCGTTATTTAAAGGCGATGTCTATAGAGAATATTTTCAATGTGCTGGAAATTGTTTCACAATCCATGCTCCAAGCGTGATTTTTTTTTTCAATTTTTTTACAGATTTATACTATTTCGCGTTATTTAAAAGTGATGTCTATCAAGGCTATTCTCAATGTGCTGGAAATTGTTTCATAATTTGTGCTCCACGCGTGATTTTTTTGAATTTGTTTACGTATTTATACCATTTCGCGTTATTTAAAGGTGACGTCTATAGAGGCTATTCTCAATGTGCGAGAAATTGTTTCATAATCTGTGCTCTACGCGTGATTTTTTTAAAATTATTTACAGATTTATACTATTCCGCGTTATTTAAAGGCTATGTCTATCGAGACTATTTTCAATGTGCTGGAAAACGTTTCACAATCCATGCTCCAAGCGTGATTTTTTTTTCAATTTTTTTACATATTTATACTATTTCACGTTATCTAAAGGTGATGTCTATCGAGGCTATTCTCAATGTGCGGGAAATTGTTTCATAATCTGTGCTCCACGCGTGATTTTTTTAATTTGTTTACGGATTTATACCATTTCGCGTTATTTAAAGACGATGTCTATCGAGACTGTTCTCTATGTGCTGGAAATTGTTTCATAATCTGTGCTCCACGCGTGATTTTTTTGAATTTGTTTACAGATTTATACTATTTCGCGTTATTTAAAGGTGATGTCTATCGAGACTATTCTAAATGTGCGAGAAATTGTTTCATAATCTGTGCTCCACGCGTGATTTATTTCAATTTATTTACAGATTTATACTATTTCGCGTTATTTAAAGGCGATGTCTATCGAGACTATTTTCAATGTGCTGGAAAATGTTTCACAATCCATGCTCCAAGCGTGATTTTTCTTTAAATTGTTTTACAGATTTATACTATTTTGCGTTATTTAAAGGTGATGTCTATCGAGGCTATTCTCAATGGGCTGGAAATTGTTTCATAATTTGTGCTCCACGCGTGATTTTTTTGAATTTGTTTACGGATTTATACCATTTCGCGTTATTTAAAGGTGATGTCTATAGAGGCTATTCTCAGTGTCCTGGAAATTGTTTCATAATCTGTGGTGCACGCGTGATTTTTTTTAATTTGTTTACGGATTTATACTATTTCGCGTTATTTCAAGACGATGTCTATCGAGACTATTCTCAATGTGCGAGATATTGTTTCATAATCTGTGCTCCACGCGTGATTTTTTTAAATTTGTTTATAGATTTATACTATTTCGCGTTATTTAAAGGTGATGTCTATCGAGAGTATTCTCAATGAGCTGGAAATTGTTTTATAATCTGTGCTCCACGCGTGATTTTTTTTGAATTTGTTTACGGATTTATACTAATCCGCGTTATTTAAAGGATATGTCTATCGAGACTATTCTCAATGTGCTGGAAATTCTTTCATAATCTGTGCTCCACGCGTGATTTTATTGAATTTGTTTTCAGATTTATACTATTTCGCGTTATTTAAAGGCGATGTCTATCGAGACTATTCTCAATGTGCTGGAAATTGCTTCATAATCTGTGCTCCACGCGTGATATTTTTAAAATTATTTAGAGATTTATACTATTTCGCATTATTTAAAGGCGATGTCTATAGAGGCTATTCTCATTGTGCGGGAAATTGTTTCATAATCTGTGCTCCACGCGGGATTTTTTTAAATTTGTTTACGGATTTATACCATTTCCCGTTATTTAAAGGCGATGTCTATCGAGACTATTTTCAATGAGCTGGAAATTGTTTCACAAACTATTCTCCAAGTGTGATTTTTTTCTTATTTCAATTTGTTTACGGATTCGAGACTATTCTCAATGTGCTGGAAATTGTTTTATAATCTGTGCTCCACGCGTGATTTTTTTGAATTTGTTTACGGATTTATACTAATCCGCGTTATTTAAAGGTGATGTCTATCGAGGCTATTCTCAATGTGCTGGAAATTGTTTCATAATTTGTGCTCCACGCGTGATTTTTTTGAATTTTTTTACGGATTTATACCATTTCGCGTTATTTAAATGTGACGTCTATACAGGCTATTCTCAATGTGCGAGAAATTGTTTCATAATCTGTGCTCTACGCGTGATTTTTTTAAAATTTTTTACAGATTTATACTATTTCGCGTTATTTAAATGTGATGTCTATCGAGAGTATTCTCAATGAGCTGGAAATTGTTTTATAATCTGTGCTCCACGCGTGATTTTTTTTGAATTTGTTTACGGATTTATACTAATCCGCGTTATTTAAAGGATATGTCTATCGAGACTATTCTCAATGTGCTGGAAATTCTTTCATAATCTGTGCTCCACGCGTGATTTTATTGAATTTGTTTTCAGATTTATACTATTTCGCGTTATTTAAAGGCGATGTCTATCGAGACTATTCTCAATGTGCTGGAAATTGCTTCATAATCTGTGCTCCACGCGTGATATTTTTAAAATTATTTAGAGATTTATACTATTTCGCATTATTTAAAGGCGATGTCTATAGAGGCTATTCTCATTGTGCGGGAAATTGTTTCATAATCTGTGCTCCACGCGTGATGTTTGTTAATTTGTTTACGGAATTATACTATTTCGCGTTATTTAAAGACGATGTCTATCGAGGCTACACTCAGTGTGCTGGAAATTGTTTCATAATCTATGCTCCAAGCGTCATTTTTTTTCAATTTGTTTATACTAATTATTACATTTTATAATATTTCGCGTTATTTAAAGGTGATGTCTATCGAGACTATTCTCAATGTGCTGGAAATTGTTTCATAATCTGTGCTCCACGCGTGATTTTTGTTAATTTGTTTACGGATTTATACTATTTCGCGTTATTTAAAGACGATGTCTATCGAGGGTATACTCAGTGTGCTGGAAATTGTTTCATAATCTATGCTCCAAGCGTGATTTTTTTTTTCAATTTGTTTATACTAATTATTGCATTTTATACTAATCCGCGTTATTTAAAGGTGATGTCTATCGAGACTATTCTCAATATGCTGGAAATTTTTTCATAATATGTGCTCCACACGTGATTTTTGTTAATTTGTTTACGGATTTATACTATTTCGCGTTATTTAAAGACGATGTCTATCGAGGCTATACTCAGTGTGCTGGAAATTGTTTCATAATCTATGCTCCAAGCGTGATTTTTTTTTTCAATTTGTTTATACTAATTATTGCATTTTATACTAATCCGCGTTATTTAAAGGTGATGTCTATCGAGACTATTCTCAATATGCTGGAAATGTTTTCATAATCTGTGCTCCACACGGGATTTTTGTTAATTTGTTTACGGATTTATACTATTTCGCGTTATTTAAAGACGATGTCTATCGAGGCTATACTCAGTGTGCTGGAAATTGTTTCATAATCTATGCTCCAAGCGTGATTTTTTTTCAATTTGTTTATACTAATTATTACATTTTATACTATTTCACGTTATCTAAAGGTGATGTCTATCGAGGCTATTCTCAATGTGCGGGAAATTGTTTCATAATTTATGCTCCACGCGTGATTTTTTTGAATTTGTTTTCGGATTTATAACATTTCGCGTTATTTAAAGGTGACGTCTATAGAGGCTATTCTTAAAGTGCGAGAAATTGTTTCATAATCTGTGCTCTACGCGTGATTTTTTAAAATTTTTTACAGATTTATACTATTTCGCGTTATTTAAAGGCTATGTCTACCGAGACTATTTTCAATGTGCTGGAAAACGTTTCACAATCCATGCTCCAAGCGTGATTTTTTTTCAATTTCTTTACATATTTATACTATTTCACGTTATCTAAAGGTGATGTCTATCGAGGCTATTCTCAATGTGCGGGAAATTGTTTCATAATTTGTGCTAGACGCGTGATTTTTTTAAATTTGTTTACGGATTTATACCATTTCGCGTTATTTAAAGGTGATGTCTATAGAGGCTATTCTCAATGTCCTGGAAATAGTTTCATAATCTGTGCTCCACGCGTGATTTTTTTAAATTTGTTTACGGATTTATACCATTTCGCATTATTTAAAGGTGATGTCTATCGAGGCTATTCTCAATGTGCTGGAAATTGTTTCATAATTTGTGCTCCACGCGTGATTTTTTTGAATTTGTTTTCGGATTTATACCATTTCGCGTTATTTAAAGGTGACGTCTATAGAGGCTATTCTTAAAGTGCGAGAAATTGTTTCATAATCTGTGCTCTACGCGTGATTTTTAAAAATTTTTTACAGATTTATACTATTTCGCGTTATTTAAAGGTGATGTCTATCGAGGCTATTCTCAATGTGCTGGAAATTGTTTCATAATTTGTGCTCCACGCGTGATTTTTTTGAATTTTTTTACGGATTTATACCATTTCGCGTTATTTAAAGGTGACGTCTATACAGGCTATTCTCAATGTGCGAGAAATTGTTTCATAATCTGTGCTCTACGCGTGATTTTTTTAAAATTTTTTACAGATTTATACTATTTCGCGTTATTTAAAGGCTATGTCTATCGAGACTATTTTCAATGTGCTGGAAAACGTTTCACAATCCATGCTCCAAGCGTGATTTTTTTTTTCAATTTTTGTACAGATGTATACCATTCCGCGTTATTTAAAGGCGATGTCTATCGAGACTATTTTCAATGTGCTAGATATTGTTTCACAATCTATGCTCCAAGCGTGATTTTTTTTTCAATTTGTTTATACTAATTATTACATTTTATACTCGCGTTATTTAAAGGTGATGTCTATCAAGGCTATTCTCATTGTGCGGAAAATTGTTTCATAATCTGTGCTCCACGCGGGATTTTTTTAAATTTGTTTACGGATTTATACCATTTCCCGTTATTTAAAGGCGATGTCTATCGAGACTATTTTCAATGAGCTGGAAATTGTTTCACAAACTATTCTCCAAGTGTGATTTTTTTCTTATTTCAATTTGTTTACGGATTTATACTAATTGCGTTATTTAAAGGCGAAGTCTTTCGAGACTATTCTCAATGTGCTGGAAATTGTTTTATAATCTGTGCTCCACGCGTGATTTTTTTGAATTTGTTTACGGATTTATACTAATCCGCGTTATTTAAAGGTGATGTCTATCGAGGCTATTCTCAATGTGCTGGAAATTGTTTCATAATTTGTGCTCCACGCGTGATTTTTTTGAATTTTTTTACGGATTTATACCATTTCGCGTTATTTAAAGGTGACGTCTATACAGGCTATTCTCAATGTGCGAGAAATTGTTTCATAATCTGTGCTCTACGCGTGATTTTTTTAAAATTTTTTACAGATTTATACTATTTCGCGTTATTTAAAGGCTATGTCTATCGAGACTATTTTCAATGTGCTGGAAAACGTTTCACAATCCATGCTCCAAGCGTGATTTTTTTTTCAATTTTTTTACAGATTTATACTATTTCACGTTATCTAATGGTGGTGTCTATCGAGGCTATTCTCAATGTGCGGGAAATTGTTTCATAATTTATGCTAGACGCGTGATTTTTTTTAATTTGTTTACGGATTTATACCATTTCGCATTATTTAAAGACGATGTCTATCGAGACTATTTTCAATGTGCTAGATATTGTTTCACAATCTATGCTCCAAGCGTGATTTTTTTTTTCAATTTGTTTATACTAATTATTACATTTTATACTCGCGTTATTTAAAGGTGATGTCTATCAAGGCTATTCTCATTGTGCGGAAAATTGTTTCATAATCTGTGCTCCACGCGGGATTTTTTTGAATTTGTTTACGGATTTATACTAATCCGCGTTATTTAAAGGTGATGTCTATCGAGACTATTCTCAATGTGCTGGAAATTCTTTCATAATCTGTGCTCCACGCGTGATTTTATTGAATTTGTTTTCAGATTTATACTATTTCGCGTTATTTAAAGGTGATGTCTATCGAGACTATTCTCAATATGCTGGAAATTGTTTCATAATCTGTGCTCCACGCGTGATTTTTTTAAAAATTTATTTGCAGATTTATACTATTTTGCGTTATTTAAAGGCGATGTCTATAGAGAATATTTTCAATGTGCTGGAAATTGTTTCACAATCCATGCTCCAAGCGTGATTTTTTTTCAATTTTTTTACAGATTTATACTATTTCGCGTTATTTAAAGTTGATGTCTATCCAGGCTATTCTCAATGTGCTGGAAATTGGTTCATAATTTGTGCTCCACGCGTGATTTTTTTGAATTTGTTCACGGATTTATACCATTTCGCGTTATTTAAAGGTGACGTCTATAGAAGCTATTCTCAATGTGCGAGAAAGTGTTTCATAATCTGTGCTCTACGCGTGATTTTTTTTAATTTTTTACAGATTTATACTATTTAGCGTTATTTAAAGGCTATGTCTATCGAGACTATTATCAATGTGCTGGAAAACGTTTCATAATCCATGCTCCAAGTGTGATTTTTTTTTCAATTTTTTTACAGATTTATACTATTTCACGTTATCTAAAGGTGATGTCTATCGAGGCTATTCTCAATGTGCGGGAAATTGTTTCATAATTTGTGCTAGACGCGTGATTTTTTTAAATTTGTTTACGGATTTATACCATTTCGCGTTATTTAAAGGTGATGTCTATAGAAGCTATTATCAATGTCCTGGAAATTGTTTCATAATCTGTGCTCCACGCGTGATTTTTTAAAATTTGTTTACGGATTTATACCATTTCGCGTTATTTAAAGACGATGTCTATCGAAACTATTCTCAATGTGCTGGAAATTGTTTCATAATCTGTGCTCCACGCGTGATTTTTTTTGAATTTGTTTACAGATTTATACTATTTCGCGTTATTTAAAGGTGATGTCTATCGAGATTATTCTAAATGTGCGAGATATTGTTTCATAATCTGTGCTCCACGCGTGATTTTTTTGAATTTATTTACAGATTTATACTATTTCGCGTTATTTAAAGGCGATGTCTATCGAGACTATTCTCAATGTGCTGGAAATTGCTTCATAATCTGTGCTCCACGCGTGATATTTTTAAAATTATTTAGAGATTTATACTATTTCGCATTATTTAAAGGCGATGTCTATAGAGGCTATTCTCATTGTGCGGGAAATTGTTTCATAATCTGTGCTCCACGCGTGATTTTTTTAAAAATTTATTTGCAGATTTATACTATTTTGCGTTATTTAAAGGCGATGTCTATAGAGAATATTTTCAATGTGCTGGAAATTGTTTCATAATCTATGCTCCAAGCGTGATTTTTTTTCAATTTGTTTATACTAATTATTACATTTTATAATATTTCGCGTTATTTAAAGGTGATGTCTATCGAGACTATTCTCAATGTGCTGGAAATTGTTTCATAATCTGTGCTCCACGCGTGATTTTTGTTAATTTGTTTACGGATTTATACTATTTCGCGTTATTTAAAGACGATGTCTATCGAGGGTATACTCAGTGTGCTGGAAATTGTTTCATAATCTATGCTCCAAGCGTGATTTTTTTTTTCAATTTGTTTATACTAATTATTGCATTTTATACTAATCCGCGTTATTTAAAGGTGATGTCTATCGAGACTATTCTCAATATGCTGGAAATTTTTTCATAATCTGTGCTCCACACGTGATTTTTGTTAATTTGTTTACGGATTTATACTATTTCGCGTTATTTAAAGACGATGTCTATCGAGGCTATACTCAGTGTGCTGGAAATTGTTTCATAATCTATGCTCCAAGCGTGATTTTTTTTTTCAATTTGTTTATACTAATTATTACATTTTATACTATTTCACGTTATCTAAAGGTGATGTCTATCGAGGCTATTCTCAATGTGCGGGAAATTGTTTCATAATTTATGCTCCACGCGTGATTTTTTTGAATTTGTTTTCGGATTTATACCATTTCGCGTTATTTAAAGGTGACGTCTATAGAGGCTATTCTTAAAGTGCGAGAAATTGTTTCATAATCTGTGCTCTACGCGTGATTTTTTAAAATTTTTTACAGATTTATACTATTTCGCGTTATTTAAAGGCTATGTCTACCGAGACTATTTTCAATGTGCTGGAAAACGTTTCACAATCCATGCTCCAAGCGTGATTTTTTTTTCAATTTCTTTACATATTTATACTATTTCACGTTATCTAAAGGTGATGTCTATCGAGGCTATTCTCAATGTGCGGGAAATTGTTTCATAATTTGTGCTAGACGCGTGATTTTTTTAAATTTGTTTACGGATTTATACCATTTCGCGTTATTTAAAGGTGATGTCTATAGAGGCTATTCTCAATGTCCTGGAAATAGTTTCATAATCTGTGCTCCACGCGTGATTTTTTTAAATTTGTTTACGGATTTATACCATTTCGCATTATTTAAAGGTGATGTCTATCGAGGCTATTCTCAATGTGCTGGAAATTGTTTCATAATTTGTGCTCCACGCGTGATTTTTTTGAATTTGTTTTCGGATTTATACCATTTCGCGTTATTTAAAGGTGACGTCTATAGAGGCTATTCTTAAAGTGCGAGAAATTGTTTCATAATCTGTGCTCTACGCGTGATTTTTAAAAATTTTTTACAGATTTATACTATTTCGCGTTATTTAAAGGTGATGACTATCGAGGCTATTCTCAATGTGCTGGAAATTGTTTCATAATGTGTGCTCCACGCGTGATTTTTTTGAATTTTTTTACGGATTTATACCATTTCGCGTTATTTAAAGGTGACGTCTATACAGGCTATTCTCAATGTGCGAGAAATTGTTTCATAATCTGTGCTCTACGCGTGATTTTTTTAAAATTTTTTACAGATTTATACTATTTCGCGTTATTTAAAGGCTATGTCTATCGAGACTATTTTCAATGTGCTGGAAAACGTTTCACAATCCATGCTCCAAGCGTGATTTTTTTTCAATTTTTGTACAGATGTATACCATTCCGCGTTATTTAAAGGCGATGTCTATCGAGACTATTTTCAATGTGCTAGATATTGTTTCACAATCTATGCTCCAAGCGTGATTTTTTTTTCAATTTGTTTATACTAATTATTACATTTTATACTCGCGTTATTTAAAGGTGATGTCTATCAAGGCTATTCTCATTGTGCGGAAAATTGTTTCATAATCTGTGCTCCACGCGGGATTTTTTTAAATTTGTTTACGGATTTATACCATTTCCCGTTATTTAAAGGCGATGTCTATCGAGACTATTTTCAATGAGCTGGAAATTGTTTCACAAACTATTCTCCAAGTGTGATTTTTTTCTTATTTCAATTTGTTTACGGATTTATACTAATTGCGTTATTTAAAGGCGAAGTCTTTCGAGACTATTCTCAATGTGCTGGAAATTGTTTTATAATCTGTGCTCCACGCGTGATTTTTTTGAATTTGTTTACGGATTTATACTAATCCGCGTTATTTAAAGGTGATGTCTATCGAGGCTATTCTCAATGTGCTGGAAATTGTTTCATAATTTGTGCTCCACGCGTGATTTTTTTGAATTTTTTTACGGATTTATACCATTTCGCGTTATTTAAAGGTGACGTCTATACAGGCTATTCTCAATGTGCGAGAAATTGTTTCATAATCTGTGCTCTACGCGTGATTTTTTTAAAATTTTTTACAGATTTATACTATTTCGCGTTATTTAAAGGCTATGTCTATCGAGACTATTTTCAATGTGCTGGAAAACGTTTCACAATCCATGCTCCAAGCGTGATTTTTTTTTCAATTTTTTTACAGATTTATACTATTTCACGTTATCTAATGGTGGTGTCTATCGAGGCTATTCTCAATGTGCGGGAAATTGTTTCATAATTTATGCTAGACGCGTGATTTTTTTAAATTTGTTTACGGATTTATACCATTTCGCATTATTTAAAGACGATGTCTATCGAAACTATTCTCAATGTGCTGGAAATTGTATCACAATCCATCCTCCAAGCGTGATATTTTTTCAAATTTTTTACAGATGTATACCATTCCGCGTTATTTAAAGGCGATGTCTATCGAGACTATTTTCAATGTGCTAGATATTGTTTCACAATCTATGCTCCAAGCGTGATTTTTTTTTCAATTTGTTTATACTAATTATTACATTTTATACTCGCGTTATTTAAAGGTGATGTCTATCAAGGCTATTCTCATTGTGCGGAAAACTGTTTCATAATCTGTGCTCCACGCGGGATTTTTTTGAATTTGTTTACGGATTTATACTAATCCGCGTTATTTAAAGGTGATGTCTATCGAGACTATTCTCAATGTGCTGGAAATTCTTTCATAATCTGTGCTCCACGCGTGATTTTATTGAATTTGTTTTCAGATTTATACTATTTCGCGTTATTTAAAGGTGATGTCTATCGAGACTATTCTCAATATGCTGGAAATTGTTTCATAATCTGTGTTCCACGCGTGATTTTTTAAAAAAATTATTTACAGATTTATACTATTTTGCGTTATTTAAAGGCGATGTCTATAGAGAATATTTTCAATGTGCTGGAAATTGTTTCACAATCCATGCTCCAAGCGTGATTTTTTTTTTCAATTTTTTTACAGATTTATACTATTTCGCGTTATTTAAAAGTGATGTCTATCAAGGCTATTCTCAATGTGCTGGAAATTGTTTCATAATTTGTGCTCCACGCGTGATTTTTTTGAATTTGTTTACGTATTTATACCATTTCGCGTTATTTAAAGGTGACGTCTATAGAGGCTATTCTCAATGTGCGAGAAATTGTTTCATAATCTGTGCTCTACGCGTGATTTTTTTAAAATTATTTACAGATTTATACTATTCCGCGTTATTTAAAGGCTATGTCTATCGAGACTATTTTCAATGTGCTGGAAAACGTTTCACAATCCATGCTCCAAGCGTGATTTTTTTTTCAATTTTTTTACATATTTATACTATTTCACGTTATCTAAAGGTGATGTCTATCGAGGCTATTCTCAATGTGCGGGAAATTGTTTCATAATCTGTGCTCCACGCGTGATTTTTTTAATTTGTTTACGGATTTATACCATTTCGCGTTATTTAAAGACGATGTCTATCGAGACTGTTCTCTATGTGCTGGAAATTGTTTCATAATCTGTGCTCCACGCGTGATTTTTTTGAATTTGTTTACAGATTTATACTATTTCGCGTTATTTAAAGGTGATGTCTATCGAGACTATTCTAAATGTGCGAGAAATTGTTTCATAATCTGTGCTCCACGCGTGATTTATTTCAATTTATTTACAGATTTATACTATTTCGCGTTATTTAAAGGCGATGTCTATCGAGACTATTTTCAATGTGCTGGAAAATGTTTCACAATCCATGCTCCAAGCGTGATTTTTCTTTAAATTGTTTTACAGATTTATACTATTTTGCGTTATTTAAAGGTGATGTCTATCGAGGCTATTCTCAATGGGCTGGAAATTGTTTCATAATTTGTGCTCCACGCGTGATTTTTTTGAATTTGTTTACGGATTTATACCATTTCGCGTTATTTAAAGGTGATGTCTATAGAGGCTATTCTCAGTGTCCTGGAAATTGTTTCATAATCTGTGGTGCACGCGTGATTTTTTTTAATTTGTTTACGGATTTATACTATTTCGCGTTATTTCAAGACGATGTCTATCGAGACTATTCTCAATGTGCGAGATATTGTTTCATAATCTGTGCTCCACGCGTGATTTTTTTAAATTTGTTTATAGATTTATACTATTTCGCGTTATTTAAAGGTGATGTCTATCGAGAGTATTCTCAATGAGCTGGAAATTGTTTTATAATCTGTGCTCCACGCGTGATTTTTTTTGAATTTGTTTACGGATTTATACTAATCCGCGTTATTTAAAGGATATGTCTATCGAGACTATTCTCAATGTGCTGGAAATTCTTTCATAATCTGTGCTCCACGCGTGATTTTATTGAATTTGTTTTCAGATTTATACTATTTCGCGTTATTTAAAGGCGATGTCTATCGAGACTATTCTCAATGTGCTGGAAATTGCTTCATAATCTGTGCTCCACGCGTGATATTTTTAAAATTATTTAGAGATTTATACTATTTCGCATTATTTAAAGGCGATGTCTATAGAGGCTATTCTCATTGTGCGGGAAATTGTTTCATAATCTGTGCTCCACGCGGGATTTTTTTAAATTTGTTTACGGATTTATACCATTTCCCGTTATTTAAAGGCGATGTCTATCGAGACTATTTTCAATGAGCTGGAAATTGTTTCACAAACTATTCTCCAAGTGTGATTTTTTTCTTATTTCAATTTGTTTACGGATTTATACTAATTGCGTTATTTAAAGGCGAAGTCTTTCGAGACTATTCTCAATGTGCTGGAAATTGTTTTATAATCTGTGCTCCACGCGTGATTTTTTTGAATTTGTTTACGGATTTATACTAATCCGCGTTATTTAAAGGTGATGTCTATCGAGGCTATTCTCAATGTGCTGGAAATTGTTTCATAATTTGTGCTCCACGCGTGATTTTTTTGAATTTTTTTACGGATTTATACCATTTCGCGTTATTTAAATGTGACGTCTATACAGGCTATTCTCAATGTGCGAGAAATTGTTTCATAATCTGTGCTCTACGCGTGATTTTTTTAAAATTTTTTACAGATTTATACTATTTCGCGTTATTTAAATGTGATGTCTATCGAGAGTATTCTCAATGAGCTGGAAATTGTTTTATAATCTGTGCTCCACGCGTGATTTTTTTTGAATTTGTTTACGGATTTATACTAATCCGCGTTATTTAAAGGATATGTCTATCGAGACTATTCTCAATGTGCTGGAAATTCTTTCATAATCTGTGCTCCACGCGTGATTTTATTGAATTTGTTTTCAGATTTATACTATTTCGCGTTATTTAAAGGCGATGTCTATCGAGACTATTCTCAATGTGCTGGAAATTGCTTCATAATCTGTGCTCCACGCGTGATATTTTTAAAATTATTTAGAGATTTATACTATTTCGCATTATTTAAAGGCGATGTCTATAGAGGCTATTCTCATTGTGCGGGAAATTGTTTCATAATCTGTGCTCCACGCGTGATGTTTGTTAATTTGTTTACGGAATTATACTATTTCGCGTTATTTAAAGACGATGTCTATCGAGGCTACACTCAGTGTGCTGGAAATTGTTTCATAATCTATGCTCCAAGCGTCATTTTTTTTCAATTTGTTTATACTAATTATTACATTTTATAATATTTCGCGTTATTTAAAGGTGATGTCTATCGAGACTATTCTCAATGTGCTGGAAATTGTTTCATAATCTGTGCTCCACGCGTGATTTTTGTTAATTTGTTTACGGATTTATACTATTTCGCGTTATTTAAAGACGATGTCTATCGAGGGTATACTCAGTGTGCTGGAAATTGTTTCATAATCTATGCTCCAAGCGTGATTTTTTTTTTCAATTTGTTTATACTAATTATTGCATTTTATACTAATCCGCGTTATTTAAAGGTGATGTCTATCGAGACTATTCTCAATATGCTGGAAATTTTTTCATAATATGTGCTCCACACGTGATTTTTGTTAATTTGTTTACGGATTTATACTATTTCGCGTTATTTAAAGACGATGTCTATCGAGGCTATACTCAGTGTGCTGGAAATTGTTTCATAATCTATGCTCCAAGCGTGATTTTTTTTTTCAATTTGTTTATACTAATTATTGCATTTTATACTAATCCGCGTTATTTAAAGGTGATGTCTATCGAGACTATTCTCAATATGCTGGAAATGTTTTCATAATCTGTGCTCCACACGGGATTTTTGTTAATTTGTTTACGGATTTATACTATTTCGCGTTATTTAAAGACGATGTCTATCGAGGCTATACTCAGTGTGCTGGAAATTGTTTCATAATCTATGCTCCAAGCGTGATTTTTTTTCAATTTGTTTATACTAATTATTACATTTTATACTATTTCACGTTATCTAAAGGTGATGTCTATCGAGGCTATTCTCAATGTGCGGGAAATTGTTTCATAATTTATGCTCCACGCGTGATTTTTTTGAATTTGTTTTCGGATTTATAACATTTCGCGTTATTTAAAGGTGACGTCTATAGAGGCTATTCTTAAAGTGCGAGAAATTGTTTCATAATCTGTGCTCTACGCGTGATTTTTTAAAATTTTTTACAGATTTATACTATTTCGCGTTATTTAAAGGCTATGTCTACCGAGACTATTTTCAATGTGCTGGAAAACGTTTCACAATCCATGCTCCAAGCGTGATTTTTTTTCAATTTCTTTACATATTTATACTATTTCACGTTATCTAAAGGTGATGTCTATCGAGGCTATTCTCAATGTGCGGGAAATTGTTTCATAATTTGTGCTAGACGCGTGATTTTTTTAAATTTGTTTACGGATTTATACCATTTCGCGTTATTTAAAGGTGATGTCTATAGAGGCTATTCTCAATGTCCTGGAAATAGTTTCATAATCTGTGCTCCACGCGTGATTTTTTTAAATTTGTTTACGGATTTATACCATTTCGCATTATTTAAAGGTGATGTCTATCGAGGCTATTCTCAATGTGCTGGAAATTGTTTCATAATTTGTGCTCCACGCGTGATTTTTTTGAATTTGTTTTCGGATTTATACCATTTCGCGTTATTTAAAGGTGACGTCTATAGAGGCTATTCTTAAAGTGCGAGAAATTGTTTCATAATCTGTGCTCTACGCGTGATTTTTAAAAATTTTTTACAGATTTATACTATTTCGCGTTATTTAAAGGTGATGTCTATCGAGGCTATTCTCAATGTGCTGGAAATTGTTTCATAATTTGTGCTCCACGCGTGATTTTTTTGAATTTTTTTACGGATTTATACCATTTCGCGTTATTTAAAGGTGACGTCTATACAGGCTATTCTCAATGTGCGAGAAATTGTTTCATAATCTGTGCTCTACGCGTGATTTTTTTAAAATTTTTTACAGATTTATACTATTTCGCGTTATTTAAAGGCTATGTCTATCGAGACTATTTTCAATGTGCTGGAAAACGTTTCACAATCCATGCTCCAAGCGTGATTTTTTTTTTCAATTTTTGTACAGATGTATACCATTCCGCGTTATTTAAAGGCGATGTCTATCGAGACTATTTTCAATGTGCTAGATATTGTTTCACAATCTATGCTCCAAGCGTGATTTTTTTTTCAATTTGTTTATACTAATTATTACATTTTATACTCGCGTTATTTAAAGGTGATGTCTATCAAGGCTATTCTCATTGTGCGGAAAATTGTTTCATAATCTGTGCTCCACGCGGGATTTTTTTAAATTTGTTTACGGATTTATACCATTTCCCGTTATTTAAAGGCGATGTCTATCGAGACTATTTTCAATGAGCTGGAAATTGTTTCACAAACTATTCTCCAAGTGTGATTTTTTTCTTATTTCAATTTGTTTACGGATTTATACTAATTGCGTTATTTAAAGGCGAAGTCTTTCGAGACTATTCTCAATGTGCTGGAAATTGTTTTATAATCTGTGCTCCACGCGTGATTTTTTTGAATTTGTTTACGGATTTATACTAATCCGCGTTATTTAAAGGTGATGTCTATCGAGGCTATTCTCAATGTGCTGGAAATTGTTTCATAATTTGTGCTCCACGCGTGATTTTTTTGAATTTTTTTACGGATTTATACCATTTCGCGTTATTTAAAGGTGACGTCTATACAGGCTATTCTCAATGTGCGAGAAATTGTTTCATAATCTGTGCTCTACGCGTGATTTTTTTAAAATTTTTTACAGATTTATACTATTTCGCGTTATTTAAAGGCTATGTCTATCGAGACTATTTTCAATGTGCTGGAAAACGTTTCACAATCCATGCTCCAAGCGTGATTTTTTTTTCAATTTTTTTACAGATTTATACTATTTCACGTTATCTAATGGTGGTGTCTATCGAGGCTATTCTCAATGTGCGGGAAATTGTTTCATAATTTATGCTAGACGCGTGATTTTTTTTAATTTGTTTACGGATTTATACCATTTCGCATTATTTAAAGACGATGTCTATCGAGACTATTTTCAATGTGCTAGATATTGTTTCACAATCTATGCTCCAAGCGTGATTTTTTTTTTCAATTTGTTTATACTAATTATTACATTTTATACTCGCGTTATTTAAAGGTGATGTCTATCAAGGCTATTCTCATTGTGCGGAAAATTGTTTCATAATCTGTGCTCCACGCGGGATTTTTTTGAATTTGTTTACGGATTTATACTAATCCGCGTTATTTAAAGGTGATGTCTATCGAGACTATTCTCAATGTGCTGGAAATTCTTTCATAATCTGTGCTCCACGCGTGATTTTATTGAATTTGTTTTCAGATTTATACTATTTCGCGTTATTTAAAGGTGATGTCTATCGAGACTATTCTCAATATGCTGGAAATTGTTTCATAATCTGTGCTCCACGCGTGATTTTTTTAAAAATTTATTTGCAGATTTATACTATTTTGCGTTATTTAAAGGCGATGTCTATAGAGAATATTTTCAATGTGCTGGAAATTGTTTCACAATCCATGCTCCAAGCGTGATTTTTTTTCAATTTTTTTACAGATTTATACTATTTCGCGTTATTTAAAGTTGATGTCTATCCAGGCTATTCTCAATGTGCTGGAAATTGGTTCATAATTTGTGCTCCACGCGTGATTTTTTTGAATTTGTTCACGGATTTATACCATTTCGCGTTATTTAAAGGTGACGTCTATAGAAGCTATTCTCAATGTGCGAGAAAGTGTTTCATAATCTGTGCTCTACGCGTGATTTTTTTTAATTTTTTACAGATTTATACTATTTAGCGTTATTTAAAGGCTATGTCTATCGAGACTATTATCAATGTGCTGGAAAACGTTTCATAATCCATGCTCCAAGTGTGATTTTTTTTTCAATTTTTTTACAGATTTATACTATTTCACGTTATCTAAAGGTGATGTCTATCGAGGCTATTCTCAATGTGCGGGAAATTGTTTCATAATTTGTGCTAGACGCGTGATTTTTTTAAATTTGTTTACGGATTTATACCATTTCGCGTTATTTAAAGGTGATGTCTATAGAAGCTATTATCAATGTCCTGGAAATTGTTTCATAATCTGTGCTCCACGCGTGATTTTTTAAAATTTGTTTACGGATTTATACCATTTCGCGTTATTTAAAGACGATGTCTATCGAAACTATTCTCAATGTGCTGGAAATTGTTTCATAATCTGTGCTCCACGCGTGATTTTTTTTGAATTTGTTTACAGATTTATACTATTTCGCGTTATTTAAAGGTGATGTCTATCGAGATTATTCTAAATGTGCGAGATATTGTTTCATAATCTGTGCTCCACGCGTGATTTTTTTGAATTTATTTACAGATTTATACTATTTCGCGTTATTTAAAGGCGATGTCTATCGAGACTATTCTCAATGTGCTGGAAATTGCTTCATAATCTGTGCTCCACGCGTGATATTTTTAAAATTATTTAGAGATTTATACTATTTCGCATTATTTAAAGGCGATGTCTATAGAGGCTATTCTCATTGTGCGGGAAATTGTTTCATAATCTGTGCTCCACGCGTGATTTTTTTAAAAATTTATTTGCAGATTTGTACTATTTTGCGTTATTTAAAGGCGATGTCTATAGAGAATATTTTCAATGTGCTGGAAATTGTTTCATAATCTATGCTCCAAGCGTGATTTTTTTTCAATTTGTTTATACTAATTATTACATTTTATAATATTTCGCGTTATTTAAAGGTGATGTCTATCGAGACTATTCTCAATGTGCTGGAAATTGTTTCATAATCTGTGCTCCACGCGTGATTTTTGTTAATTTGTTTACGGATTTATACTATTTCGCGTTATTTAAAGACGATGTCTATCGAGGGTATACTCAGTGTGCTGGAAATTGTTTCATAATCTATGCTCCAAGCGTGATTTTTTTTTTCAATTTGTTTATACTAATTATTGCATTTTATACTAATCCGCGTTATTTAAAGGTGATGTCTATCGAGACTATTCTCAATATGCTGGAAATTTTTTCATAATCTGTGCTCCACACGTGATTTTTGTTAATTTGTTTACGGATTTATACTATTTCGCGTTATTTAAAGACGATGTCTATCGAGGCTATACTCAGTGTGCTGGAAATTGTTTCATAATCTATGCTCCAAGCGTGATTTTTTTTTTTCAATTTGTTTATACTAATTATTGCATTTTATACTAATCCGCGTTATTTAAAGGTGATGTCTATCGAGACTATTCTCAATATGCTGGAAATGTTTTCATAATCTGCGCTCCACACGTGATTTTTGTTAATTTGTTTACGGATTTATACTATTTCGCGTTATTTAAAGACGATGTCTATCGAGGCTATACTCAGTGTGCTGGAAATTGTTTCATAATCTATGCTCCAAGCGTGATTTTTTTTTTCAATTTGTTTATACTAATTATTACATTTTATACTATTTCACGTTATCTAAAGGTGATGTCTATCGAGGCTATTCTCAATGTGCGGGAAATTGTTTCATAATTTATGCTCCACGCGTGATTTTTTTGAATTTGTTTTCGGATTTATACCATTTCGCGTTATTTAAAGGTGACGTCTATAGAGGCTATTCTTAAAGTGCGAGAAATTGTTTCATAATCTGTGCTCTACGCGTGATTTTTTAAAATTTTTTACAGATTTATACTATTTCGCGTTATTTAAAGGCTATGTCTACCGAGACTATTTTCAATGTGCTGGAAAACGTTTCACAATCCATGCTCCAAGCGTGATTTTTTTTCAATTTCTTTACATATTTATACTATTTCACGTTATCTAAAGGTGATGTCTATCGAGGCTATTCTCAATGTGCGGGAAATTGTTTCATAATTTGTGCTAGACGCGTGATTTTTTTAAATTTGTTTACACTGTAAAAAAAAAAGTGTAAGGTTACTAAGAATTTTGTTGGAAACTGGGATTCCTAGAACATTTTCTGTAACCACAACAAAAGATAATCATGTAAAATTACAAAAGTTTCTTCAGTAACTGTTACTAAATATTGTTTAGTAAACGTACTAGTGATTTTTTAGGGAGTTTCCCAATAAAACTTTTGTAAATTTACTAAATATTGTTTAGTGAACTTACTAATACTTATTTAGGGAGTTTACTAAATAAGTTTTAGTAAATTTACCAACGAATATGTTGTAAACGTACTACCAATTTTTTAGGGAGTTTTCCAAAATTTTTTTTGTAAATTTACTAAATATTGTTCTGTAAATTTACTAACGGTTTTTCAAGGGAGTTTCTCTAATTAGTTTTTGTGAATTACTAAATATTTCTTAGTAAACTTACTAGCGATTTTTTAGGGAGTTTACTAAAGAATTTGTGGTAAATTTTCCAAGGATAGTTTAGTAAACGTACTAAGGATTTTTTAGAGAGTTTTCCAAAGAATTCCTTGTAAGTTTACTAAATATTGTTCAGTAAACTTACTAACGATTTTTTAGCGAGTTTACTAAAGAATTTTTCGTAAATTTACTTAGGATTATTTAGTAAAGGTACTAACGATTTTTTAGGTAGTTTCCTAAATAATACTTTGTGAATTTTCTAATGATTTTTTAGTACACTTACAAAGGAATTTTTAGTACATTGACTAAGAATTTTTTTTCTAAATTTGCGAAGGATTTCATAGTACATTTACTATGAATTTTTTTAGTATTCCACCCAAAACTTTGCATATACTTTTGCAAAAATTGTTCGGTAATTTTATTAAAGTACCTTCAGGAAAATTACCAATGATTTTTTAGTATTGTATCTAAAAGAGTTTTTGTATTCTCGCCATAAAGTTTTTTCTAACCGTGCAAGAGATATTGCAGTACAGTTGCTAATGATTTCTTTCTGTTCTGTCTAAAATTACACTCATCAAAAGGTATTTGTAACTGTAAAAAAAATTTGCAGTAGATCACTAACGGTTTTTTCAGCAGTATTACGAAAATATTTTACGTAATTGTTTTTGTATGCTAATACTTATATTATTTAGAGTTATTGTTATGGTATTCTTTCCATATGGAGTTGAAATTTTACAGTTTTAGATATTTAGAGTGGAATTTTCCTCAATCAAAATACTTCGATGCAAAATAAGTAATATCGCCTAACGTGTTTTTGAGCAATACCACAGCAATTGACAGAAATATTTATATGTTATGGCATTAGAAAACTGAATGAAGCTTTACTGTAGATGTTCAAATAGGTACAAAATCATATCGATATTAAATGAACATTATAACAACAGCAGTAAATGAGTAGATAAGTAGAAGCAGATCTTACGGTTTTTTGTTAAATTAAAAAAGCGAATAGAAACAATAATGAAAGTAAAGTATCATTACTGAGTTTATAAAGTATGCCTAAATTTAAAAAATATATATATTACCGATACACTAAAAAATAAAGTGTGATGTTTCACCAAGAAAATGGTGAAAAGTCGCTGAAATTTAGCTGTAACCAAGCTATTGATGATAAGTTTCACCAGTTTATTGGTGCTTTCACAAATACCATTATATTAGTGAAATATTAAACCATGATTCAGGATTTTTTTTAATCCAATTTTGTGGTGAAAAGTTGAACCATAAATCAGGTGTTTTTTTTTATCCAATTTTCTTGTGTAAATTTGAACTATAATTTAGTTTTTTTTTAATACAATTTTCTAGTGTAAGTTTGAACCATAATTTAGTTTTTTTTTAATACAATTTTCTGGGAAAAAGTTGAACCACGAATCAGGATTATTTTTAAATCCAATTTTCTGGTAAAAGGTTTAACCATGATTCAGAGTTTTTTTAAATAAAAATTTCTGGTGAAAGGTTAAATCAAAATTCAAGGTTTTCTCCATTCCAATTTTTTGCTAAAAGTTTGAACCACGATTCAGGATTTTCTCTCATCTTTATGGGGAAAGGTTACACTGGAGTGTAGCTTTCTTTTTCCCCCTCACTTTGGTTTTCGATTTATCATTATGGTGCAATAATAAACAAAATTTCAGATTTTGCGAGATTATCTTGCAGTAGAAAACTTTTTTTTTCATTAAACTGAAAATTATTAAAGTTTTAATTATTGATTCTATTGTCTTTGAAATATATTTAAAAAATAAATGTAAACCAGTTTGATCTATTTCACAAAATAATTGCTTTTTTTTTCCCCCACAAATATTACCATTCTGTCCTTGTACATTTTGGAATATTTCTCCGCACTCGGTTACACTTATAGTCCATTTAGTGTTTGCTTATTCACAAAGAAAATATTTAAAAAAAAATAATTTTCTTACATTTAAATACATACCTGTTTTTATTATTATTTTATTTTAAACAATGGCTGAATGAATATCTTCAACCAATATTAATTTTTGCACGAGTTTGAAGAGGTTTTTTCCATTATGCACTTAGTGCCTATGCACCGTACTTCCATGATCTATTTTTTTTTTCTTTAATTGTTGTGAATCTATAGATGCTGAAATTTTTATATTGTACAGTTTTCAAATTTTTATCTTTTCACACACACACACAAAAAAAAATTAAAATTTATATTGCAACACAGCTCAATTATGCAAAATTAATTCATTTGAATATAAAACAACAACAAAAAATGTTCAGCATTTGTTTCTGTTTAACATTCAATAATGAATATAACACTTTTGAATAAATAAAGCACAAACATAACTGATACATAATCAAAGTATATACGTCAACAATGAAATAATCAGCATAAAAAAGGCAGCTATAAGTAGCAGAATCCATTTAACCTCTAATATCAGCTAATACAAAAGTATTACTTTAAACTTTAAAGCTTTTTTTAAATGCACAATGTATTTCTATAGTATATTAAATACTTACTTTGAAGGGTTAATTTAATAACAGCAGTGTCGCCACCAAGCGACTAATTATTGTTACTTATATATGTATTTTTTCAGTATTCCAAAATGATAATCTATGACGAAGATTTATTTATTTTATAACAATACTCGTAGAAAAGAAAAGTATTCACCAACAGCAGCCTTGCAATAGCTGAAAAAAGAAATGATTACAGACACAATTAAATAGCAACACATTTAAAGCTGGTTTGCGGTATGCCGCTCCATTTATTGAAAATACAAATTATATAATCATTAAATTATATGTATAGTATGTCAGACTAATATTTACTGTAATATAATATCATTTTACATAGAGTTTCTCTCATAGTTTTAGGAGGGTGCTGCACCCTCTCTGACCATTCAGGTCATCAAATATAAAGAATTCTTGAAGCTTAGTATGTTCTGAATCAGAATTTCAAGTCAAGTAAAATGGAATAGGTCCACGCATCAGGTTAATTTCTCCACCTGTTTTAAATAGAAGAGTAAATATTTTAAGACTTAAAATTGTTTCTTGTGCAGACATAACAATAATCAAATTTCACACAAGGAAAATAATAAAAAAATTAAACAGTATATCAATTTAAATATCTTTTACAAGGAAATCTTCAGCATTTGAAAAATCAATCAGTGTTCGAAATCATTGGTGGTCCGCTGGTCCGAGAACACCAAAAATTCATTTGGACCACTAATTTGAAAATTTTAGTGGTCAGCAGGAACCGTAACTTTTCCACCCTCTCTCACGGGGTCACAGGTAAACTTAAAATTTCCCGTCCCAGAGAAAACCGCAACCAAACACAAATCACACAATTTTATTTATTTTAAAAAATAAATAAATAAAACTGCATTAAACCTCAGTCAATCGAAATATTGGAAATAAAATATCTAAATTAATAATTTCATAGTTTTTCTTTATGTGCTGTTTATTTAATTTTTAGTTATAATTTTATATTTTATTATGCTGAAAACTTTGGATAACTGCCAAGGAAGTTTGTAAGAAAAAGCTGCAAAATTCTCCAATTGTTGGGTAGAATCAAAATATTGTGAAATTCTTAAATCAAATGTGGAAAAATATTGCAAAAAGCGTCAGTTGGTTGAAGGAAAAAAATTATCAATCAATCGAGATTAACAAAAACTCATGCTTGCCATTTGACTGTAAACGGGTGTTAACAATTATTATCAACGATTAAAATCATGATTTTAATCAACTGATTAAAAAAAAATCATTGATTAAAATCACAAATTTTCTATGGTCTATTTCAATGGTCTATAGGGAAAAATCATTTGTAGTATATTGGAATGATATTACACTATTTCAAACATATAGAAATTGATACACATCACTGAGGTGTACAAAAAGATGCTTACTATGGAACATGAGCATAGCATCCATCGTTTATTTATGGGGGGACACAAAAGGATTCGCTTATCTGTATACATAAACAATTGCTGGCAGTTCGTTATCTGTTGTGGTACGAGTTTTTATTTAACTAATTTAGTTACTTCGTACGTATAAAATCTGTAAATCATATACAAGGCTGCAAAAGAGATGTATTCATTTCCGTTTATTGACGAAATATGTTGAAGGGGAATTTTAAACTGTGCAAATGCGTTTCTTAACTGAACTAATGTTTAGCATACTATTCAGTATATATTCAAATCTATAGATCATATATAGCGTTGCAAAAAAGGAATTCTGATATTTTTTAGATGGCTGATAATAATTGCTGAACTTTAATTTTGAAATGTGTTACGTGTTTTGTAATTTGCTTACTTAGCCATCATATTTAACCTTATTAAACGTTGATTTTTTTTTTACATAATTCTGAATCTGTTGGAAAATTATAATCTATCGTTGAAGTTTGATTATTTTACTTCCTTGTTTAAAAATATTTTTATTTTGTGTATGTATATATATATATATATAAATGGATGAGTTGTACAAAACAGGGTAGGCGAGTAAAACCGGCTAGCGCAGACCCCTCCTTCATTTGTACTTCTGTCTACCAGCCAACACGAGAAATTACTTGTCGGTAACCATTATGGCATGTATAGCCGATTGGAACGTTACTGTGTGCGGTTCTCGTTCGTGTGAACGATTTAGTTTCAATTACTCTTAAAAAATTGTTTTATTTGATTCTAGATTTTACCCGTATAACCACTTTTTTTCAGCATATTAAATATTACTGAACATATCTAATTCTTTCCTTTCCGGATAATATTTAAACATTTTTACTGATCTTTTGCTATAGGATTAAGAGTAGTGACGCCATGTTTTAAACTGTGTCATGTTGGGGTAAAACCAGGTACTTAAGATTGGGTCAAAACTGGGTATACCCGGGGTTTTGTCCGGCACTCATAGAATGGTTTTTTAGTATAGTTAATAAATTAGCATGGAACTTTAAATTGTATTCTTAATGCTGTTAAGTTATAATTCTAAATCTTTCTAGTTATAATGAAAACTTTAATTTTGATTTTGTTTTATATTAAAAAGTGGGTCTAATTTTTAACTTACATTTATGAAATTAAATAACTTGCAATTATTATTGAACAAAATAATGGCACTGATTAAGGCATAATTTTATATTATGCTTATTGCATTTTAATAAATAACTTTCTAATCTGGGGTGTAATAACTTGCGTTATAGGTCTACTTAAAATGCAAATATATTTCGTGACTTGTTTCTCTAAATAAAATAACCTGCCCAAATTGACAAATAATCATTAAAATCTCAATCCTATATAACTAGACTACCTAATATATAACAAGATTTTTTTCTCAAATATTAAACAGGCAGGAAAAAAACCTTCTCTTGGTGGATGATGCTTTCCCAGACTCTTTTGCTGTATATAATAGGAGTGGATGCACTGTAAAAAAAAAAAAATAATGCCAGTTTTCCAGTAGGAATTGGAAAAATAGTTGCCCTCATCGTACCGGAATAGTTTCCAACCCAGCTCGGAATAAAATCCGTAAAATACCCTTTTACTGACTATTTCCTTATTTTTACGGATTTTATTCCGAGATGGGTCGGAAATTATTCCGGTACGATAAGGGCAACTATTTTTCCGATTCCTACCCGAAAACTGGCAGTATTTCTTTTTACAGTGTGGATTACGAAAGAGGTCTTTATTTTATTTGGTTAAAAAATGTATAGATTTCTTCCAATCCTTGTCCTGAAAAGCCTGTTCTTTAAATCCTTAATAGGTATTCAACTCACACTAAAAGAATCCAGTTAATCTAGTAAGAGAAAGCAATGTATTTATTTAAACTTATTTTTTTTACGCAACGCATCGATTTCAGCCCCTTGATGCATCATTCATGCACCTCTAAGCTCATACTAAAGTCAAGAGGTGAGGAAGTGGTTATTTTCCAACACTGCGCGATCTGTAACAACTTAGCAAATAGGAAAATTATTTAAAGCTACATTTTCAAGAGCAGCAATTGTAAATATTGCAATCAGAAGGTTCGAGAAAACAGGGATTTTCCCCTACAACAATGATATTTTTTCAGACCATCTTTTTGCTCCTTCGGAAGGGACAGAGAAACCCATGAAAGTCATGATAACACACCTAGGTCTATCCAGCCACAGGTTGGCATAGCGGCAGAAATAAAAATTTCTGATACATCACAGGATATTGGAGATCAACCTTCCGAACATCAACAAGTTGACACTATCCAGCGTCTTTCACGTCGAGCTGCTTCCAGATGCAGCAGTTAACATCACAATCACAGACGTCATCACTGATTCAAAATGTTACATCTACAGAATATATTAGTAAAATTATCTATTTGACATCTTCAGACTATGTAGTCCAGCAATCTGAATTTCCAATTTTGCCTAAAATGTTATTATCCCCTTCTAAGGAAGGCTTCAGAATTGAGATAAAGAAAGGGAAAAACTTTTGATTTCTTCTCCCTATAAATTACAGATCGAAACAGATATTAAGCAGAAATAAGCCAAACAAACTGCAAGACGAAGAAAGAAGAAGATTCTTTAAAAAGAAAAAAAGAAAGCAAAAAAAGATTGCGAACACATCATCAGAAGAAGAGGATAATTAAACCTGTATGTTTTGCTATGAACTTTACTCAAACTCTAAATCCAAATACGATGTTTGAAATGCCACGGATAGGCCCACGAAGCATATAATGCAGAAGAATATGATGACAAATTCATCTGTGATTTTTGAAGCTAAAAGAACTTTAAAACGTACAGAGTAAAGTAAGCAGGCCTATACAACGTAGAAAATTTGCCACCGATTTATTTTTTTTACACATGGACGAACACATGTGCAATTTCTTTTTGTTAAAAATATTAAAAATGTATTTTTTACTATATTAAAGAATGACATTTTTGACCAAAATGAGTTTTCCAATAGTTTTAAATGGATACCAGGTTTAACCTAACCAGCGAAGTAAAACCGGATTTTTGCATACGTGTGAAAAAAGCTATTTTTTTATATAAACAATTATATATATTTTTTTTTGAAAAGAATGTTTTATTATAGCCAAGGATTCATTTTACATTAAAAACAGTGTTCAAAATTTGTTTTCCCATTTCACAGCATTTGAGACTAACAAACTGTTATGGTACCCGATTTTGCCCCACCTTCCCTATATATATCTATATATATTTAAAGGATGCTGTACGAGAAAATAGCATGAAACATTTATTAACTCCTTTCTACATCTGTTTATACTAAAATATTAGGTCACAGGCTATTTATCTTTTAAAGTAAGCAATTTTTCTATTCGCATAAACTTTACGGTAGTTATCGTGATATATCACCAACATTAACACGTTGATATATTCCGATATTAAATTTACTATATTTTCTCCACCTAGCAGTTAAACTTTTGAAAAAAAAATAAATAGAAAAGATTTTTCGAAAACTTGTAGCAATTTATTCCAGGATAACATTTTAGAAGTATCGGCAAAAAAAAAAATAAAATAAATAAAAAAAAAAAAAATAAAAAAAATAAAAAAAAAAAAAAAAATAATAATAATAATATATATATATGCTCTAAAAGTTAAAATCTTCTAACTGATAATGCAATTGATTTTTAAAAACATGAATTTTAACTCTTTCAAATACATTGGTGAACATATAGTCCGCGAGCCAGCAACAGATTTTGATGACCAAGTTCCTCTCGGCCGATAATTTGTAAAATGCTTCAAAAGGTTGTATTATGAAGCTCTGTGAACATCAGCTACGGTTCCATGGGTGAGTGTAGCAGCGGTAACCTCCCACGCACGTAAAAAAATTAGTCATTTCCTCCCGATTGAAAATTTGTCAAATTATAGCTAACCCAATATCTTGAAGCGAAAAAAATTCAGCTGATTATAAAGTGGTGGTTAATACGTCAGCTGGTCACACGAACATGAAAAATATATACAGGGTGCAAAGGAAAGGCCCTTTAAACTGAAACTACTTGCGAACGGAGATAACTAAAGCTATGGAAGTGAGGTAACGGCATAGTAAAGTGACTACACCCGATTTAATGCAAGCGACGGCAGCACCCCCTAGTGGCGAAATTTGGAATATAGCCATTGCAAATCGAAAACGAAAAGAGATAGAGCAAATTTTCCAATCAGAATGTTTGAGAGCATCAATTAATTAGTACGAAACGGCATTTGGTTTACATGAATAAGATAAATCTTTGCTTGTATACCCAAAAAGGTCCAAAATTGAAGCAATCTATTTTGTGTAAACATTTGGATGGAATAGCCAGAAGTATGAAGAAATACGTACAATTTCTGGTATAAATATGTGCTTATCTGAATGTATTTTGATAACATCACATAAAAAAACAAAAAAGACAAACAGTCTCACAGTGATAAAATGTTAATATTCAGTTTGTTCGAGAAGTTCGCCATTGCTCACGATACACAATTGTGTTTGTGGCGTAATTCTACATGCACATTTCTCAGCATAGAACGTCTATTGCAAGACTCTTGAATACGACGACGTAGATTTCAACCTTTCAAGGGCGGTGGCTAGATGGTCTAGCCACCTAATTTTAATTCCAAAATGGACAAATGGCAGCAATAATATTTTAACAAAATTTTGCTTTCCTAATGAAAGTGAAAATTAACGAGCTTTTATTTTTTGTGAAATTCGTTTGAATATTCTGGTGTCAGTCAATTGTTTCATAAGTTTACTAACAGAATTCTTCTGCCCCTGAAAGGGTTAATCTAAAATTTTAAATGCATTGGAAATTAAATTTTTACAGCCATTACAGCACAGTACAACGTCACAATCTAAAATTTTGCACTGCTACATTTACAGAATGTGAATATGCAAAGTAGAATCGTCGCTCATTGATTTCGGACATTTTTGTGTATACAGGCAACGATTTATCTTATCCGTGTGAACCAAATGTCGTTTCGTACTAATTAATTGATGCTCCAAATCTTTCAAACTGGAAATTTTGATCTATCTCTTTTTGCTTACGGTTTTCAATAGGTAACTTCCAAATTTCGCCACTAGGGACGCTTCTGTCGTTTGCATCAGGTCGGGCGTATTCGCTTTACTATACCGTAACTTCAATACATAGATGTATCTCTCTCCTTTCGCAAGTATTTTCAGGTTAAAGAGACTTTACTTTGCACCTTGTATATTTTTTTCATGTTCGTGTGGCCAGCTGACGTATTAACCACCACTTTATAATTAGCTGACTTTTTTTTCTTCAGTATATTAGGTTATCTATAATTTGAAAATTTTTCAATCGGGAGAAAGTGACTTTTTTTTTTTTTTTTTTACGTGCGTGGGAGGCTACCGCTGCTCAACCCACCCACGGAACTGCAGCTAACGTTCACGGAGCTTCATGATACAACTCTCTGAAGCATTTTACAAATTATCGGCCGAGAGGAAATAACTGACGAAATTTGTACCTGGCTCGGGGACTAATAGGTCATTTCGCGCCTCACAAAGGCTATATTTTTTCTACCCTAAAACTAACTAAACGTCCGTATTTTAACACAATCTGTTTACACAACAGGCCAGATTTACATTTACCTACGAAAATTTCGAAACATTCGGACAAATAGAAATATTTTTTACTAAATAAAATGTGCAAAAACTTCGACAAAATTATTAAAAACCTGAGTGTTACATCGTGGTAAAAATCTTACCAGCCTTTTTCCACGAAATATTAATATTTTTTCACTCGGGCTACGAAAACATTATGTTTTTAACGTCTGAAAATTTCAAAGAGTCTGGATGATAACGACAAACTTTTTAGAATTTAAAATTCTGGAAGAACCGTGTCCTCCCCATCGCTTTCCAGGCATATTTCAAAATTACATATAAGACTCCAAAAATCAAATTATGCAGAATATTAATACCAAATAATAATAACAATACCAAAAAGCATATACTTTCAATTCTCTTTGAAATACTGCAAAACATTAAACAAAAAATACAAAAATTAATCTTTTAAAAAAATTCATTGTCCGAAGTTACTTTTCATTTTTTCTGCGCATTTTACTGTATGACCCACATTACGTATATATTATTTAAAAATACACACTTGATTTTATACGGTAGCTTTGAAATGATCGAGTATTGATTTGGTTCAGATATAAATGGATTTAAGAGTGAAAAAAGTTTGAAAAGAAAAAAAAAACACTAAGATTTTGATATGAAAATAAAATCTATATTTATCTATATTATAAAGGACAAACATATCTGTGTGTAACGCTGACGTCATTTTGCAAATGGCAGAACTTCGAAATCTAAAATGAAATTCAGGTTTTGCAATTTTCGTGTTCAGCTCGTCGTCATCTTAAAATTCAGAGTAAAACGAGAACTACATTTAATATTTTTGTTGAACAATGTCACAATTCTATTTCAAAGCCCCGTGATCGGCGGATGTAACTCACAATTATGTGGGTGGGAAACTGGAAATTGTTTCAATCCCTTCCGTACTAAAATGCAAGTACTAAGTTTTATCCCTCGTACTAGGTGAACATTAGAAAATATGTACATATTTATAGTCGAAAAATCCTTTAAATTATCTTAATATCTCAGAACAATTAATTCTTTCAAAAACACTGTCAATAAAAATGTCGTAGAATTTGAAATTCTGAATAAAATGAGTACCCATATTAATATTTTTGCTGAACATTAAGGTCGCAATTCTATTTCAAAATTTTGTCTTAACCCGGGAGAACTCGTTAGTGAGAATGCCCAATTGATTTTCTTTTACTTTACATTCATATAATATCAACTTTTTTTGGTTGGCTTAGTACTTTTATTCACACAATAGGTAAAATAATTGAAAAACATTTTGAAATTTTAATTAAAATGAAGAATGATTTAAATAAGAGTCTTAAAAAAGTACGACTGTGAGAGAAAATCTCATGCAGCGAGTTCTCCCGGGTTAATTGCTAATCAAGAGAAAGACAGAGTTATCAATCCGCCCTGCCTCCGTTTACTACATACATGTATTTTCTTTAAGTTATTGAGGCCCTCCCGATGTTTTTGTAATTATGTTAATGCTTTATTTTGTATATTTTGAGGATTATAATTTAGTAGTTATCGAGAAAGAGGTACATAATTGACAGCCGTTTTACATACCATTTTTCAACTGATATCGTCAAACTTAAACCTTAGTTAAAAAAAAAATACGTAAAGATTATAATACTTTTTTTCAATATTCCAAAGGTTTTAAAATTCTATGAATTTAACTTAACCTGGGAGAACTCGCTAGTGAGAATGCCCAATTCCTTTTCTTTTACTTTACATTCATATAATATCAACTTTTTTTGGTTGGCTTAGTAATTTTATCCACAAAAGAGGTAAAATAATTGAAATAACATTTTGAAATTTTAATTAAAATGAAAAATGGTTTAAATACGAGTCTTAAAAAAGTACGACTGTGAGAGAAAATCTCATGCAGCGAGTTCTCCCGGGTTAATCGCTAATCAAGAGAAAGACAGAGTTATCAATCCGCCCTGCCTCCGTTTACTACATACATGTATTTTCTTTAAGTTATTGAGGCCCTCCCGATGTTTTTGTAATTATGTTAATGCTTTATTTTGTATATTTTGAGGATTATAATTTAGTAGTTATCGAGAAAGAGGTACATAATTGACAGCCGTTTTACATACCATTTTTCAACTGATATCGTCAAACTTAAACCTTAGTTAAAAAAAAAATACGTAAAGATTATAATACTTTTTTTCAATATTCCAAAGGTTTTAAAATTCTATGAATTTAACTTAACCTGGGAGAACTCGCTAGTGAGAATGCCCAATTCCTTTTCTTTTACTTTACATTCATATAATATCAACTTTTTTTGGTTGGCTTAGTAATTTTATCCACAAAAGAGGTAAAATAATTGAAATAACATTTTGAAATTTTAATTAAAATGAAAAATGGTTTAAATACGAGTCTTAAAAAAGTACGACTGTGAGAGAAAATCTCATGCAGCGAGTTCTCCCGTGGTAAGATGCTCGTATACTAGTCGAAAATATTTTTTATTAAAACCATCTTAGTTCTTTTAGTAAAATATCGAAGTTTAAAATCGTGCTATTGGTTGACCTATAATTCCTGTAGCGACAAGGCTCATTTGTTCCCTCGCTCCTCCCCACTATTTTCGACCTCCTTAAATGTGAGGCATACGCACTGTTATTCACTATATATGTCAAATTAAATACGACGCATAATTCAAATACAATATCAGAGATCGTAAACAATATTTCCCATCATTTACAAATCATTTTTGAAATATGCTAAAAATCATGAAATAATACACTTTAAGTTATCTATTTGTTCGTAGCGACAAAACTGCAGCTAGTAAGGACGGGGAAACTTAGTACGTTTATTTCTGGCCTATGTCGAAGGGATTAAAACAATTTCCAGCTTTCCCGTATTTAATTCCGAATTCGGCCTTTTTTTTCATTTCCTACCACTGGGCTATAATCCGTAATCAAGAGGTTAAGCCATAATTCTGAAAATATCCAAAATAAAGCCTAAAATAATTACAAAATCCTCAAATAATACCTCAATAAATTAAATATATATATATAAATTAGAAACAGGGTAAATTGATAACCTCGTCTGTTCTGGCTTCAAGAACTTAACGAATTAGGCAAAACTTTAAATTATAATTGTAAAAATTCAACAAAAATGTTAAGTGTAAGTACACATTTCAATCAGAATTTTAACCTCTACAACATCTGTATTGACAATGTTTTTGATAGAATTAGTTTTTTTTAGTTATTGTTATGATAATTAATAAAAATGTGTTTTTTGACTATAAATCTGTACATATCTTCAACCGCTCACTTAGTAAGAGGGGGAAAACTTAGTACATTCATTCTAGACTTAAAGGGATTAAAACAATTTCCAGCTTTCCCCTAATTAATTCCAAGTGCAGCCCTTTTTTCCTCCCCTACCACTCGTCTATAAAGAGTTTTAAAGACTTTAAAATTATATGTGCTCTAAGTTGGGGGGGGGGGGGATGCCAATTTCGAGTGGGAAGAAAAATCTTGATTATTTATTGTCACAATAAAATGATACAGAGCAGATTTTTTTTTTTTTTTTTTTTTTTTTAAGCAGTTTTAAAGAGTTTTTAAACTTTATTACTTGTACTATTACTGTGAGAGGTGAAGCAAACGGGGAAACTAAATTTTAAAGGTGAAATTCAGATAAAATTTTAATGAAATGAATATGATGGAATGAATAGTTAATGAAATTTAGGACTGATTATTTATTCACTATAAAGTAACAAGTAGAGTAGAGCCATTTTTTTAACCTTTAACTGATGTCACAGAAATTGTCACATAACTAGTCTGAAGCGGTCTGCGAGACCGCTCCATCGAAATAGTCCAAGAGCTGTTAAACATTTTAGGGAAGGTATTTGAGGCACCCTGAAAATTTGTGCAACACTTCTTTTGTAATGGCTGAATACGAAATCGAATGTCTGGCTGAAGGATCGTGACCCAAAAACTGTGCCAGACACGTGTCAAGTGCCATTTTTTGACTACCCAAAAAAGGTATTTGAGGCACGCTGAGATTGAGGCAAGTGCCAAATGGCACTTGACACGTGTCTGGCACAGTTTTTGTGCCGACTAAAGTGTCTGTCATTTTCAAAATACTTTTTTCTAAGCATAAATATTATTCTGCCTCAATCTCAGCGTGCCTCAAATACCTTTTTTGGGTAGTCAAAAAATGGCACTTGACATGTGTCTGGCACAGTTTTTGGGCCGACTAAAGTGTCTGTCGTTTTCAATATATTTTTTTCTAAGTATAAATATTATTCTGTCTCAATCTCAGCGTGCCTCAAATACCTTTTTATTTTGGGGGTAGTCAAAAAATGGCACTTGACACGTGTCTGGCACAGTTTTTGGGCCACGATCCTTCAGCCAGACATTCGATTTTGTATTCAGGCATTACAAAAGAAGTGTTGCACAAATTTTCAGGGTGCCTCAAATACCTACTCAAAAATGTTCAACAGCTCTCCTACTAAAAGATGAATAAAAGCCGCGATAAACTCATAGGATGTTTTTGTACTAAACTTTTTGCACAGGAGTGTTATAATTAAAATTCACCTATTCAAAGTCTCTGGTGTTAGTACTAAAGTTTCAAACGAAACAAAATTTCGGTAGTGTTTGTAGATAAACTGAAATTTGCAAGTTAAACTATGAAAATTGAAAAAAGCACCGGTCTGTGAGAGACCGGTAACATCAGTTAAAGGTTAAAAAAAGTTTTAAACAGTTTAAACTTTGGTATTGTGCAGAAGGGAGCAAAAAGGGGAGGTGAAATTTCAGAAGAAAGGTTAGCAATGGCTTTTTTTTTAAAAAAATCAGAAATGAAAAGAAATGCAGAAGAGTTCCACCCCCGATTAAGAAATAGAATGATAGTAAAGCACTTTTAAGGACTTTAAAAAAATTTGTATGAAAATAAGCACTTTCAAGCACAAAAAAATCCTTTTGAAACATGTAAGTACTTTTAAGGACCGTACGAATCCTGATATATTGAAAATTAGCCGACTACAGAGTAGTCATGCATGGGTCAAGTTGCATCCGGCACAAAACAGAATATAATACTTAAGTCAACCCGCAACTCGACCCGAACACGCCAAAAATATTTCCTCGATCCTCAAACTGACCAGAATCAGCTAAAATAATTTTCGGCAACCTGCAACTCAACCCAGGCCCGAAATAAAAGGAAAGTAAATCATGTTTTATTGATATTATGAAATGTAATCTACAATTACATCTCTAATAACAATTTATGTTTTATGTAGGAAAATGGACAATGTATATACTTTAATATTCAAACATAGGTAGGTATCATGCCCACAAGTATTTGAAGTGAGGACAGCTTGTTAAAAAGCGCCATCATGGTTGATCTCAATGGCGCTTGGTGACAAGTTGTCCTCAACATGGCTCACAATCACATGACACACCTAAGTGATATAGGGTAGGTGGGGGGTAAAATTACGCACTTATCATTAATTTTGATTCTTAACGAAAACATTGATATGCGACGACTTATTAAAATGTTGTATTAAAACCTTAGGCACGTTCCACTATCATACGACATTCTGTCAAATTACATTTCCGTAAGAAATTGTAATTTTTGCTCTGCATATCTTTCCCCCATTGGTTTCTTCCCCCAGGGACTGCACTAAAACTCAAAAGCATTTTCTGGGTTTCCCTGGGTGGCCATCCTCCTCCTTGCCCCATTGGTTGGAGTAAAAGTACGCAGTGATGAGGCAAAGATACGCAGTGCGTATTTTTGCCCATTACGGCCGGTTTTTGCCCCATTTCCACTAAAATGAATGAGTAATGTAAAAGCATTAGTAAATTTTTATAGTATTTAAACTGAAAATTGTAAACTAGACCATGAAAAAACAGCTGTCTGCAAGATCGCGAATAGCAGTTAACCTCTAACTATTGTGACAAATATTGTTTCATAAATACTGTAAGCGGTCTCCGAGACCGCTTAATCGTAGATTGAATAAAATGGTTTACTGACTCATAAGAGGCGGTTTCTGCGCTAAACTTTATGTAAAGGACTATTATAGTAAACTTTCCCGCATTCAGAAGTCTTCAGTTATACTTCTAATTTACCGAACGAATCAAAATTAAACAAAAATTAATACTTAAATTGAAAATTAAAAGTTAAATTGTGAAAACTGAATATTGCAGCTGTCGGTGAGACCGTTAACAGGAGTTAAAGATTAAGGTTTAAAACAAAAGCGATTCGTGAAACAAGAATCTTGATTTTTAAAAGTAGGTAGGTAGAACATATGTTCTATATTTTAAAAAACTTAACAAGAAAAAGGAAAATGTAGTTTACTAACTTATATTAGTTATGCATCTATTATATTTTATATAATACAAATTTAGAAAATTGGAAAGCTTTGCATCTAGCTAAAACGATAGGGCAAAGTCCCGTATCATAAACATGTGCGTATCTTTGTCCCAAGGCGTAGGGGAGACCGGGGGAATGGCGACACCTTAAGGGAATTTAAATTTTTTCACCTCGAAAAAATGTTTATTTTTTAATAGTAAAAATTCTAAAGCTGAATCATGATCTTTAGTATCTGTATAAATTTAACCGTAATCATAACTGTATAGGAAGCATATATAAAAAAATATTTTTTAAACCTCTGCACAGTGGCGGGATTACCCAGGACACTGGGGTAATTCCGCCACTGTACCGGGGTAATGCCGCCACTCTTTAATGACCTAGTACATGCATCAAATGGATACTAGGAAACACACAACCTACTGAAAATAGTTAGAAAGTAATGTAATTGAGCAGAATAATGGTTAAGCTTACAATTTACGTCATATTGCAAAAGTCACTCTGCTCAATCGGCTCTACTACATTAAAATGAGGCCATTTCTCACCCGATTTGCATGGTGGCGGCATTACCCAGAGAGGACAATATGGCGGAAATCCCCAAGCAAAGCCGAAAGAAGAACCGAACTTGTTCAACACATTGCATCAAAATGTCGGTGAATGCATATAGATTACGGGTCATATTATCTTAAATACCTAATGTTACAATAAAAGGTGCTTATGTCTACTCATTTGAAGCTCCAAAATAATAAGCAACTAGATGAAAACTACATTTTTCACTAGAACAGACGAACGACGTACAGCAAAGTCACTCCCACTTTAGGCACTGTTTATATTGTTGGCCGCTATAGTGCAGGCACATTTACTATATCAAACTGCCTTTAGTTTTTAAACTAGGTGGGGTGGCGGCATAACCCGGGTTGGCGGTATTCGCCCGGTCTCCCCTAACTAGTGTGAAGGGGTCTGTGAGACCGTTTCATCGAAAGATGAATAAAAGGCACGATTAACTCATAGGATGGTGTTTTTGTACTAAACTTTTTGTACAGCACTGTTATAATTAAAATTCACCTATTCAAAAGTCTCTGGTGATAGAACTAAAGTTCCAAACGGAACAAAATTTCGATAGTGTTTGTAGTTAAATTGAAAATTGCAAGTTAAACTATAAAAATTAAAAAAAGCCGCGGTCTGAGAGACCGGTAACATCAGTTAAAGGTTAAGAAATCAAAAGTATATAAGAAATGTGATAAATCCTTTTTATTTACGGCACAGTTAAGAACCATTTATTCTTCTCTAGGAATAGGTAAAAATATTACAACATTTCACTTTTTATATACACGCATTCATATATATAATATTTCTGATAGTTTTAACACATATACCCATGATACGTGCGTATAGATAGAGAAGTGCCCAATATTCAGAGTTAGAATCATAGGAGAGAGTGTGGAGGAATGGGACACCTTTTACAAAAATAAGAAAATGAACTTTGTTTGACACAAAAACAATATTTCAGTTTATAGAATACAAAATGAAAAAAATTCTAATGTCCTTGAACAATATAGAAACATAGTTTTCAGAAACAATTTTATAATTAAAGAAATTGCAAGTTTCAAAATTTGTCCCATGCTTAGTTTAATCCATGCTTAGAACCATTCTTTAAGGCTTAGTTTATATGATGGATAATATACAGTATAATGTTCCATAAATAGGGAAGCTATTACATCTATGCATAAACAAGTCATTAATATTAATAGTCATTATTAACATTAATAGTCATTAATAAATTTTGCCGGAAAGTAAAAGAATATATAAATTTATTAAGTTAAACCGTTGCATGTTCGCCAACATAAATGAAAAACAGTGGAACTTCGAAGGATCACTTTTTGCTTCCTAATTGGTTTGATTAAGAGTATCAACAATAATACAGATTATAAAACATGTAATCGGGGGGCGGGGGGGGGGGGTGAAGTTATGAAATTTTTTTAAAGTAAAATTTTTATTGTTTAATTTTTTTTATAAACAAAATATGTAGAAGTTTGTCCATTACTGGCACATCTGCCCTACACCTAGATGTTTAGCATGAAAAAAATATTTTGGACATTCTTTTGAAAAATCAGTCAACTTGAACCCGACACGCAAGATTCGAAGAAACCCAAACCGACCCGATCCGAACCAAAATAGTAAAGTAAACCCGACCCGATGCTGGAATCCAGTACAATAAATACCGATTACTCGGCACGACTAATATTAAGACAGATAATTTTGGTATACATTTTAAGTATTCTGCGGAAGAATAGTGGAATATTTGGCCTTCATTATCAGTCAAAGGGGGGAGTACTATTCATTGCATCAATAATTAAAAATGAAATATTTAATCTGCTAACCATATTGCAATAAAATTTGATTTAAAAGATAAAACATTAGAAATTGCACGCATCTAATAAACACTGGTGTAAAGAATAGTCATTTGACTGAATGATAAATATTTAACAAAAAATAATAGAAAGATTACGCATTAATACCTGCTAAAATAATGTTATATTATAATTCGAAATCAAACAGTCTTACTGTGTAGTTGATTTGTACTTATTAGGAATCAAGTAGAATGGAAATATTAAAAAAATTAACTCATAAAGAAGAAATATTTACTTACCTACTAATTTGAAATCATAATCAAGATGGATGCCTTGAACGCCTCTGTGGCTGCGTGAATAGTCATTACGTCACCATTGAAGTCCTTTCTCATTGGCTGACAGGTCAAACTAAGATATTTCATGTATTTGTACTATGCGAGTGGTAAATATTTTCCCCGATTACGGATAAAATTCTAGTAAACATGCAGATTTCTGTAGTTTTACAAAAACTAGTTATGTAGATTTACAGATTTTTTTTTACAGTGTACGGATTTATACCATTTCGCGTTATTTAAAGGTGATGTCTATAGAGGCTATTCTCAATGTCCTGGAAATAGTTTCATAATCTGTGCTCCACGCGTGATTTTTTTAAATTTGTTTACGGATTTATACCATTTCGCATTATTTAAAGGTGATGTCTATCGAGGCTATTCTCAATGTGCTGGAAATTGTTTTATAATTTGTGCTCCACGCGTGATTTTTTTGAATTTGTTTTCGGATTTATACCATTTCGCGTTATTTAAAGGTGACGTCTATAGAGGCTATTCTTAAAGTGCGAGAAATTGTTTCATAATCTGTGCTCTACGCGTGATTTTTAAAAATTTTTTACAGATTTATACTATTTCGCGTTATTTAAAGGTGATGTCTATCGAGGCTATTCTCAATGTGCTGGAAATTGTTTCATAATTTGTGCTCCACGCGTGATTTTTTTGAATTTTTTTACGGATTTATACCATTTCGCGTTATTTAAAGGTGACGTCTATACAGGCTATTCTCAATGTGCGAGAAATTGTTTCATAATCTGTGCTCTACGCGTGATTTTTTTAAAATTTTTTACAGATTTATACTATTTCGCGTTATTTAAAGGCTATGTCTATCGAGACTATTTTCAATGTGCTGGAAAACGTTTCACAATCCATGCTCCAAGCGTGATTTTTTTTCAATTTTTGTACAGATGTATACCATTCCGCGTTATTTAAAGGCGATGTCTATCGAGACTATTTTCAATGTGCTAGATATTGTTTCACAATCTATGCTCCAAGCGTGATTTTTTTTTCAATATGTTTATACTAATTATTACATTTTATACTCGCGTTATTTAAAGGTGATGTCTATCAAGGCTATTCTCATTCTGCGGAAAATTGTTTCATAATCTGTGCTCCACGTGGGATTTTTTTAAATTTGTTTACGGATTTATACCATTTCCCGTTATTTAAAGGCGATGTCTATCGAGACTATTTTCAATGAGCTGGAAATTGTTTCACAAACTATTCTCCAAGTGTGATTTTTTTCTTATTTCAATTTGTTTACGGATTTATACTAATTGCGTTATTTAAAGGCGAAGTCTTTCGAGACTATTCTCAATGTGCTGGAAATTGTTTTATAATCTGTGCTCCACGCGTGATTTTTTTGAATTTGTTTACGGATTTATACTAATCCGCGTTATTTAAAGGTGATGTCTATCGAGGCTATTCTCAATGTGCTGGAAATTGTTTCATAATTTGTGCTCCACGCGTGATTTTTTTGAATTTTTTTACGGATTTATACCATTTCGCGTTATTTAAAGGTGACGTCTATACAGGTTATTCTCAATGTGCGAGAAATTGTTTCATAATCTGTGCTCTACGCGTGATTTTTTTAAATTTTTTTACAGATTTATACTATTTAGCGTTATTTAAAGGCTATGTCTATCGAGACTATTTTCAATGTGCTGGAAAACGTTTCACAATCCATGCTCCAAGCGTGATTTTTTTTTCAATTTTTTTACAGATTTATACTATTTCACGTTATCTAAAGGTGATGTCTATCGAGGCTATTCTCAATGTGCGGGAAATTGTTTCATAATTTGTGCTAGACGCGTGATTTTTTTAAATTTGTTTACGGATTTATACCATTTCGCGTTATTTAAAGGTGATGTCTATAGAAGCTATTATCAATGTCCTGGAAATTGTTTCATAATCTGTGCTCCACGCGTGATTTTTTAAAATTTGTTTACGGATTTATACCATTTCGCGTTATTTAAAGACGATGTCTATCGAAACTATTCTCAATGTGCTGGAAATTGTTTCATAATCTGTGCTCCACGCGTGATTTTTTTTAATTTGTTTACAGATTTATACTATTTCGCGTTATTTAAAGGTGATGTCTATCGAGATTATTCTAAATGTGCGAGATATTGTTTCATAATCTGTGCTCCACGCGTGATTTTTTTGAATTTATTTACAGATTTATACTATTTCGCGTTATTTAAAGGCGATGTCTATCGAGACTATTCTCAATGTGCTGGAAATTGCTTCATAATCTGTGCTCCACGCGTGATATTTTTAAAATTATTTAGAGATTTATACTATTTCGCATTATTTAAAGGCGATGTCTATAGAGGCTATTCTCATTGTGCGGGAAATTGTTTCATAATCTGTGCTCCACGCGTGATGTTTGTTAATTTGTTTACGGAATTATACTATTTCGCGTTATTTAAAGACGATGTCTATCGAGGCTACACTCAGTGTGCTGGAAATTGTTTCATAATCTATGCTCCAAGCGTGATTTTTTTTCAATTTGTTTATACTAATTATTACATTTTATAATATTTCGCGTTATTTAAAGGTGATGTCTATCGAGACTATTCTCAATGTGCTGGAAATTGTTTCATAATCTGTGCTCCACGCGTGATTTTTGTTAATTTGTTTACGGATTTATACTATTTCGCGTTATTTAAAGACGATGTCTATCGAGGGTATACTCAGTGTGCTGGAAATTGTTTCATAATCTATGCTCCAAGCGTGATTTTTTTTTTCAATTTGTTTATACTAATTATTGCATTTTATACTAATCCGCGTTATTTAAAGGTGATGTCTATCGAGACTATTCTCAATATGCTGGAAATTTTTTCATAATCTGTGCTCCACACGTGATTTTTGTTAATTTGTTTACGGATTTATACTATTTCGCGTTATTTAAAGACGATGTCTATCGAGGCTATACTCAGTGTGCTGGAAATTGTTTCATAATCTATGCTCCAAGCGTGATTTTTTTTTTCAATTTGTTTATACTAATTATTGCATTTTATACTAATCCGCGTTATTTAAAGGTGATGTCTATCGAGACTATTCTCAATATGCTGGAAATGTTTTCATAATCTGTGCTCCACACGTGATTTTTGTTAATTTGTTTACGGATTTATACTATTTCGCGTTATTTAAAGACGATGTCTATCGAGGCTATACTCAGTGTGCTGGAAATTGTTTCATAATCTATGCTCCAAGCGTGATTTTTTTTTTCAATTTGTTTATACTAATTATTACATTTTATACTATTTCACGTTATCTAAAGGTGATGTCTATCGAGGCTATTCTCAATGTGCGGGAAATTGTTTCATAATTTGTGCTAGACGCGTGATTTTTTTAAATTTGTTTACGGATTTATACCATTTCGCATTATTTAAAGGTGATGTCTATCGAGGCTATTCTCAATGTGCTGGAAATTGTTTCATAATTTGTGCTCCACGCGTGATTTTTTTGAATTTGTTTTCGGATTTATACCATTTCGCGTTATTTAAAGGTGACGTCTATAGAGGCTATTCTTAAAGTGCGAGAAATTGTTTCATAATCTGTGCTCTACGCGTGATTTTTAAAAATTTTTTACAGATTTATACTATTTCGCGTTATTTAAAGGTGATGTCTATCGAGGCTATTCTCAATGTGCTGGAAATTGTTTCATAATTTGTGCTCCACGCGTGATTTTTTTGAATTTTTTTACGGATTTATACCATTTCGCGTTATTTAAAGGTGACGTCTATACAGGCTATTCTCAATGTGCGAGAAATTGTTTCATAATCTGTGCTCTACGCGTGATTTTTTTAAAATTTTTTACAGATTTATACTATTTCGCGTTATTTAAAGGCTATGTCTATCGAGACTATTTTCAATTTGCTGGAAAACGTTTCACAATCCATGCTCCAAGCGTGATTTTTTTTCAATTTTTGTACAGATGTATACCATTCCGCGTTATTTAAAGGCGATGTCTATCGAGACTATTTTCAATGTGCTAGATATTGTTTCACAATCTATGCTCCAAGCGTGATTTTTTTTTCAATTTGTTTATACTAATTATTACATTTTATACTCGCGTTATTTAAAGGTGATGTCTATCAAGGCTATTCTCATTCTGCGGAAAATTGTTTCATAATCTGTGCTCCACGCGGGATTTTTTTAAATTTGTTTACGGATTTATACCATTTCCCGTTATTTAAAGGCGATGTCTATCGAGACTATTTTCAATGAGCTGGAAATTGTTTCACAAACTATTCTCCAAGTGTGATTTTTTTCTTATTTCAATTTGTTTACGGATTTATACTAATTGCGTTATTTAAAGGCGAAGTCTTTCGAGACTATTCTCAATGTGCTGGAAATTGTTTTATAATCTGTGCTCCACGCGTGATTTTTTTGAATTTGTTTACGGATTTATACTAATCCGCGTTATTTAAAGGTGATGTCTATCGAGGCTATTCTCAATGTGCTGGAAATTGTTTCATAATTTGTGCTCCACGCGTGATTTTTTTGAATTTTTTTACGGATTTATACCATTTCGCGTTATTTAAAGGTGACGTCTATACAGGCTATTCTCAATGTGCGAGAAATTGTTTCATAATCTGTGCTCTACGCGTGATTTTTTTAAAATTTTTTACAGATTTATGCTATTTCGCGTTATTTAAAGGCTATGTCTATCGAGACTATTTTCAATGTGCTGGAAAACGTTTCACAATCCATGCTCCAAGCGTGATTTTTTTTTCAATTTTTTTACAGATTTATACTATTTCACGTTATCTAATGGTGGTGTCTATCGAGGCTATTCTCAATGTGCGGGAAATTGTTTCATAATTTATGCTAGACGCGTGATTTTTTTTAATTTGTTTACGGATTTATACCATTTCGCATTATTTAAAGACGATGTCTATCGAAACTATTCTCAATGTGCTGGAAATTGTATCACAATCCATCCTCCAAGCGTGATATTTTTTCAATTTTTTTACAGATGTATACCATTCCGCGTTATTTAAAGGCGATGTCTATCGAGACTATTTTCAATGTGCTAGATATTGTTTCACAATCTATGCTCCAAGCGTGATTTTTTTTTTCAATTTGTTTATACTAATTATTACATTTTATACTCGCGTTATTTAAAGGTGATGTCTATCAAGGCTATTCTCATTGTGCGGAAAATTGTTTCATAATCTGTGCTCCACGCGGGATTTTTTTAATTTGTTTACGGATTTATACTAATCCGCGTTATTTAAAGGTGATGTCTATCGAGACTATTCTCAATGTGCTGGAAATTCTTTCATAATCTGTGCTCCACGCGTGATTTTATTGAATTTGTTTTCAGATTTATATTATTTCGCGTTATTTAAAGGTGATGTCTATCGAGACTATTCTCAATATGCTGGAAATTGTTTCATAATCTGTGCTCCACGCGTGATTTTTTAAAAAATTTATTTACAGATTTATACTATTTTGCGTTATTTAAAGGCGATGTCTATAGAGAATATTTTCAATGTGCTGGAAATTGTTTCACAATCCATGCTCCAAGCGTGATTTTTTTTTTCAATTTTTTTACAGATTTATACTATTTCGCGTTATTTAAAAGTGATGTCTATCAAGGCTATTCTCAATGTGCTGGAAATTGTTTCATAATTTGTGCTCCACGCGTGATTTTTTTGAATTTGTTTACGTATTTATACCATTTCGCGTTATTTAAAGGTGACGTCTATAGAGGCTATTCTCAATGTGCGAGAAATTGTTTCATAATCTGTGCTCTACGCGTGATTTTTTTAAAATTATTTACAGATTTATACTATTCCGCGTTATTTAAAGGCTATGTCTATCGAGTCTATTTTCAATGTGCTGGAAAACGTTTCACAATCCATGCTCCAAGCGTGATTTTTTTTTCAATTTTTTTACATATTTATACTATTTCACGTTATCTAAAGGTGATGTCTATCGAGGCTATTCTCAATGTGCGGGAAATTGTTTCATAATCTGTGCTCCACGAGTGATTTTTTTAATTTGTTTACGGATTTATACCATTTCGCGTTATTTAAAGACGATGTCTATCGAGACTGTTCTCTATGTGCTGGAAATTGTTTCATAATCTGTGCTCCACGCGTGATTTTTTTGAATTTGTTTACGGATTTATACTAATCCGCGTTATTTAAAGGTGTTGTCTATCGAGACTATTCTCAATATGCTGGAAATTGTTTCATAATCTGTGCTCCACGCGTGATTTTTTTAAAAATTTATTTGCAGATTTATACTATTTTGCGTTATTTAAAGGCGATGTCTATAGAGAATATTTTCAATGTGCTGGAAATTGTTTCACAATCCATGCTCCAAGCGTGATTTTTTTTCAATTTTTTTACAGATTTATACTATTTCGCGTTATTTAAAGTTGATGTCTATCCAGGCTATTCTCAATGTGCTGGAAATTGGTTCATAATTTGTGCTCCACGCGTGATTTTTTTGAATTTGTTTACGGATTTATACCATTTCGCGTTATTTAAAGGTGACGTCTATAGAAGCTATTCTCAATGTGCGAGAAAGTGTTTCATAATCTGTGCTCTACGCGTGATTTTTTTTAATTTTTTACAGATTTATACTATTTAGCGTTATTTAAAGGCTATGTCTATCGAGACTATTATCAATGTGCTGGAAAACGTTTCATAATCCATGCTCCAAATGTGATTTTTTTTTCAATTTTTTTACAGATTTATACTATTTCACGTTATCTAAAGGTGATGTCTATCGAGGCTATTCTCAATGTGCGGGAAATTGTTTCATAATTTGTGCTAGACGCGTGATTTTTTTAAATTTGTTTACGGATTTATACCATTTCGCGTTATTTAAAGGTGATGTCTATAGAAGCTATTATCAATGTCCTGGAAATTGTTTCATAATCTGTGCTCCACGCGTGATTTTTTAAAATTTGTTTACGGATTTATACCATTTCGCGTTATTTAAAGACGATGTCTATCGAAACTATTCTCAATGTGCTGGAAATTGTTTCATAATCTGTGCTCCACGCGTGATTTTTTTTGAATTTGTTTACAGATTTATACTATTTCGCGTTATTTAAAGGTGATGTCTATCGAGATTATTCTAAATGTGCGAGATATTGTTTCATAATCTGTGCTCCACGCGTGATTTTTTTGAATTTATTTACAGATTTATACTATTTCGCGTTATTTAAAGGCGATGTCTATAGAAGCTATTATCAATGTCCTGGAAATTGTTTCATAATCTGTGCTCCACGCGTGATTTTTTAAAATTTGTTTACGGATTTATACCATTTCGCGTTATTTAAAGACGATGTCTATCGAAACTATTTTCAATGTGCTGGAAAACGTTTCACAATCCATGCTCCAAGCGTGATTTTTTTTCAATTTTTTTACATATTTATACTATTTCACGTTATCTAAAGGTGATGTCTATCGAGGCTATTCTCAATGTGCGGGAAATTGTTTCATAATCTGTGCTCCACGCGTGATTTTTTTTAATTTATTTACAGATTTATACTATTTCGCGTTATTTAAAGACGATGTCTATCGAAACTATTCTCAATGTGCTGGAAATTGTTTCATAATCTGTGCTCCACGCGTGATTTTTTTTGAATTTGTTTACAGATTTATACTATTTCGCGTTATTTAAAGGTGATGTCTATCGAGATTATTCTAAATGTGCGAGATATTGTTTCATAATCTGTGCTCCACGCGTGATTTTTTTGAATTTATTTACAGATTTATACTATTTCGCGTTATTTAAAGGCGATGTCTATCGAGACTATTCTCAATGTGCTGGAAATTGCTTCATAATCTGTGCTCCACGCGTGATATTTTTAAAATTATTTAGAGATTTATACTATTTCGCATTATTTAAAGGTAATGTCTATCGAGACTATTCTCAATGTGCTGGAAATTGTTTCATAATCTGTGCTCCACGCGTGATTTTTGTTAATTTGTTTACGGATTTATACTATTTCGCGTTATTTAAAGACGATGTCTATCGAGGCTATACTCAGTGTGCTGGAAATTGTTTCATAATCTATGCTCCAAGCGTGATTTTTTTTTTCAATTTGTTTATACTAATTATTGCATTTTATACTAATCCGCGTTATTTAAAGGTGATGTCTATCGAGACTATTCTCAATATGCTGGAAATGTTTTCATAATCTGTGCTCCACACGTGATTTTTGTTAATTTGTTTACGGATTTATACTATTTCGCGTTATTTAAAGACGATGTCTATCGAGGCTATACTCAGTGTGCTGGAAATTGTTTCATAATCTATGCTCCAAGCGTGATTTTTTTTTTCAATTTGTTTATACTAATTATTACATTTTATACTATTTCACGTTATCTAAAGGTGATGTCTATCGAGGCTATTCTCAATGTGCGGGAAATTGTTTCATAATTTATGCTCCATGCGTGATTTTTTTGAATTTGTTTTCGGATTTATACCATTTCGCGTTATTTAAAGGTGACGTCTATAGAGGCTATTCTTAAAGTGCGAGAAATTGTTTCATAATCTGTGCTCTACGCGTGATTTTTTAAAATTTTTTACAGATTTATACTATTTCGCGTTATTTAAAGGCTATGTCTACCGAGACTATTTTCAATGTGCTGGAAAACGTTTCACAATCCATGCTCCAAGCGTGATTTTTTTTCAATTTCTTTACATATTTATACTATTTCACGTTATCTAAAGGTGATGTCTATCGAGGCTATTCTCAATGTCCTGGAAATAGTTTCATAATCTGTGCTCCACGCGTGATTTTTTTAAATTTGTTTACGGATTTATACCATTTCGCATTATTTAAAGGTGATGTCTATCGAGGCTATTCTCAATGTGCTGGAAATTGTTTCATAATTTGTGCTCCACGCGTGATTTTTTTGAATTTGTTTTCGGATTTATACCATTTCGCGTTATTTAAAGGTGACGTCTATAGAGGCTATTCTTAAAGTGCGAGAAATTGTTTCATAATCTGTGCTCTACTCGTGATTTTTAAAAATTTTTTACAGATTTATACTATTTCGCGTTATTTAAAGGTGATGTCTATCGAGGCTATTCTCAATGTGCTGGAAATTGTTTCATAATTTGTGCTCCACGCGTGATTTTTTTGAATTTTTTTACGGATTTATACCATTTCGCGTTATTTAAAGGTGACGTCTATACAGGCTATTCTCAATGTGCGAGAAATTGTTTCATAATCTGTGCTCTACGCGTGATTTTTTTAAAATTTTTTACAGATTTATACTATTTCGCGTTATTTAAAGGCTATGTCTATCGAGACTATTTTCAATGTGCTGGAAAACGTTTCACAATCCATGCTCCAAGCGTGATTTTTTTTCAATTTTTGTACAGATGTATACCATTCCGCGTTATTTAAAGGCGATGTCTATCGAGACTATTTTCAATGTGCTAGATATTGTTCCAGAATCTATGCTCCAAGCGTGATTTTTTTTTCAATTTGTTTATACTAATTATTACATTTTATACTCGCGTTATTTAAAGGTGATGTCTATCAAGGCTATTCTCATTGTGCAGAAAATTGTTTCATAATCTGTGCTCCACGCGGGATTTTTTTTAATTTGTTTACGGATTTATACCATTTCCCGTTATTTAAAGGCGATGTCTATCGAGACTATTTTCAATGAGCTGGAAATTGTTTCACAAACTATTCTCCAAGTGTGATTTTTTTCTTATTTCAATTTGTTTACGGATTTATACTAATTGCGTTATTTAAAGGCGAAGTCTTTCGAGACTATTCTCAATGTGCTGGAAATTGTTTTATAATCTGTGCTCCACGCGTGATTTTTTTGAATTTGTTTACGGATTTATACTAATCCGCGTTATTTAAAGGTGATGTCTATCGAGGCTATTCTCAATGTGCTGGAAATTGTTTCATAATTTGTGCTCCACGCGTGATTTTTTTGAATTTTTTTACGGATTTATACCATTTCGCGTTATTTAAAGGTGACGTCTATACAGGCTATTCTCAATGTGCGAGAAATTGTTTCATAATCTGTGCTCTACGCGTGATTTTTTTAAAATTTTTTACAGATTTATACTATTTCGCGTTATTTAAAGGCTATGTCTATCGAGACTATTTTCAATGTGCTGGAAAACGTTTCACAATCCATGCTCCAAGCGTGATTTTTTTTTCAATTTTTTTACAGATTTATACTATTTCACGTTATCTAATGGTGGTGTCTATCGAGGCTATTCTCAATGTGCGGGAAATTGTTTCATAATTTATGCTAGACGCGTGATTTTTTTTAATTTGTTTACGGATTTATACCATTTCGCATTATTTAAAGACGATGTCTATCGAAACTATTCTCAATGTGCTGGAAATTGTATCACAATCCATCCTCCAAGCGTGATATTTTTTCAATTTTTTTACAGATGTATACCATTCCGCGTTATTTAAAGGCGATGTCTATCGAGACTATTTTCAATGTGCTAGATATTGTTTCACAATCTATGCTCCAAGCGTGATTTTTTTTTTCAATTTGTTTATACTAATTATTACATTTTATACTCGCGTTATTTAAAGGTGATGTCTATCAAGGCTATTCTCATTGTGCGGAAAATTGTTTCATAATCTGTGCTCCACGCGGGATTTTTTTGAATTTGTTTACGGATTTATACTAATCCGCGTTATTTAAAGGTGATGTCTATCGAGACTATTCTCAATGTGCTGGAAATTCTTTCATAATCTGTGCTCCACGCGTGATTTTATTGAATTTGTTTTCAGATTTATACTATTTCGCGTTATTTAAAGGTGATGTCTATGTAGACTATTCTCAATATGCTGGAAATTGTTTCATAATCTGTGCTCCACGCGTGATTTTTTAAAAAATTTATTTACAGATTTATACTATTTTGCGTTATTTAAAGGCGATGTCTATAGAGAATATTTTCAATGTGCTGGAAATTGTTTCACAATCCATGCTCCAAGCGTGATTTTTTTTTTCAATTTTTTTACAGATTTATACTATTTCGCGTTATTTAAAAGTGATGTCTATCAAGGCTATTCTCAATGTGCTGGAAATTGTTTCATAATTTGTGCTCCACGCGTGATTTTTTTGAATTTGTTTACGTATTTATACCATTTCGCGTTATTTAAAGGTGACGTCTATAGAGGCTATTCTCAATGTGCGAGAAATTGTTTCATAATCTGTGCTCTACGCGTGATTTTTTTAAAATTATTTACAGATTTATACTATTCCGCGTTATTTAAAGGCTATGTCTATCGAGACTATTTTCAATGTGCTGGAAAACGTTTCACAATCCATGCTCCAAGCGTGATTTTTTTTTCAATTTTTTTACATATTTATACTATTTCACGTTATCTAAAGGTGATGTCTATCGAGGCTATTCTCAATGTGCGGGAAATTGTTTCATAATCTGTGCTCCACGCGTGATTTTTTTAATTTGTTTACGGATTTATACCATTTCGCGTTATTTAAAGACGATGTCTATCGAGACTGTTCTCTATGTGCTGGAAATTGTTTCATAATCTGTGCTCCACGCGTGATTTTTTTGAATTTGTTTACAGATTTATACTATTTCGCGTTATTTAAAGGTGATGTCTATCGAGACTATTCTAAATGTGCGAGAAATTGTTTCATAATCTGTGCTCCACGCGTGATTTATTTGAATTTATTTACAGATTTATACTATTTCGCGTTATTTAAAGGCGATGTCTATCGAGACTATTTTCAATGTGCTGGAAAATGTTTCACAATCCATGCTCCAAGCGTGATTTTTCTTTAAATTGTTTTACAGATTTATACTATTTTGCGTTATTTAAAAGTGATGTCTATCGAGGCTATTCTCAATGGGCTGGAAATTGTTTCATAATTTGTGCTCCACGCGTGATTTTTTTGAATTTGTTTACGGATTTATACCATTTCGCGTTATTTAAAGGTGATGTCTATAGAGGCTATTCTCAGTGTCCTGGAAATTGTTTCATAATCTGTGGTGCACGCGTGATTTTTTTTAATTTGTTTACGGATTTATACTATTTCGCGTTATTTCAAGACGATGTCTATCGAGACTATTCTCAATGTGCGAGATATTGTTTCATAATCTGTGCTCCACGCGTGATTTTTTTAAATTTGTTTACAGATTTATACTATTTCGCGTTATTTAAAGGTGATGTCTATCGAGAGTATTCTCAATGAGCTGGAAATTGTTTTATAATCTGTGCTCCACGCGTGATTTTTTTTGAATTTGTTTACGGATTTATACTAATCCGCGTTATTTAAAGGATATGTCTATCGAGACTATTCTCAATATGCTGGAAATTCTTTCATAATCTGTGCTCCACGCGTGATTTTATTGAATTTGTTTTCAGATTTATACTATTTCGCGTTATTTAAAGGCTATGTCTATCGAGACTATTCTCAATGTGCTGGAAATTGTTTCATAATCTGTGCTCAACGCGTGATTTTTTTAAAAATTTATTTGCAGATTTATACTATTTTGCGTTATTTAAAGGCGATGTCTATAGAGAATATTTTCAATGTGCTGGAAATTGTTTCACAATCCATGCTCCAAGCGTGATTTTTTTTTCAATTTTTTTACAGATTTATACTATTTCGCGTTATTTAAAGTTGATGTCTATCCAGGCTATTCTCAATGTGCTGGAAATTGGTTCATAATTTGTGCTCCACGCGTGATTTTTTTGAATTTGTTTACGGATTTATACCATTTCGCGTTATTTAAAGGTGACGTCTATAGAAGCTATTCTCAATGTGCGAGAAAGTGTTTCATAATCTGTGCTCTACGCGTGATTTTTTTTTAATTTTTTACAGATTTATACTATTTAGCGTTATTTAAAGGCTATGTCTATCGAGACTATTATCAATGTGCTGGAAAACGTTTCACAATCCATGCTCCAAGTGTGATTTTTTTTTCAATTTTTTTACAGATTTATACTATTTCACGTTATCTAAAGGTGATGTCTATCGAGGCTATTCTCAATGTGCGGGAAATTGTTTCATAATTTGTGCTAGACGCGTGATTTTTTTAAATTTGTTTACGGATTTATACCATTTCGCGTTATTTAAAGGTGATGTCTATAGAAGCTATTATCAATGTCCTGGAAATTGTTTCATAATCTGTGCTCCACGCGTGATTTTTTAAAATTTGTTTACGGATTTATACCATTTCGCGTTATTTAAAGACGATGTCTATCGAAACTATTCTCAATGTGCTGGAAATTGTTTCATAATCTGTGCTCCACGCGTGATTTTTTTTGAATTTGTTTACAGATTTATACTATTTCGCGTTATTTAAAGGTGATGTCTATCGAGATTATTCTAAATGTGCGAGATATTGTTTCATAATCTGTGCTCCACGCGTGATTTTTTTGAATTTATTTACAGATTTATACTATTTCGCGTTATTTAAAGGCGATGTCTATCGAGACTATTCTCAGTGTGCTGGAAATTGCTTCATAATCTGTGCTCCACGCGTGATATTTTTAAAATTATTTAGAGATTTATACTATTTCGCATTATTTAAAGGCGATGTCTATAGAGGCTATTCTCATTGTGCAGGAAATTGTTTCATAATCTGTGCTCCACGCGTGATGTTTGTTAATTTGTTTACGGAATTATACTATTTCGCGTTATTTAAAGACGATGTCTATCGAGGCTACACTCAGTGTGCTGGAAATTGTTTCATAATCTATGCTCCAAGCGTGATTTTTTTTCAATTTGTTTATACTAATTATTACATTTTATAATATTTCGCGTTATTTAAAGGTGATGTCTATCGAGACTATTCTCAATATGCTGGAATTTTTTTCATAATCTGTGCTCCACACGTGATTTTTGTTAATTTGTTTACGGATTTATACTATTTCGCGTTATTTAAAGACGATGTCTATCGAGGCTATACTCAGTGTGCTGGAAATTGTTTCATAATCTATGCTCCAAGCGTGATTTTTTTTTCAATTTGTTTATACTACTTATTACATTTTATACTATTTCACGTTATCTAAAGGTGATGTCTATCGAGGCTATTCTCAATGTGCGGGAAATTGTTTCATAATTTATGCTCCACGCGTGATTTTTTTGAATTTGTTTTCGGATTTATACTATTTCGCGTTATTTAAAGGCTATGTCTACCGAGACTATTTTCAATGTGCTGGAAAACGTTTCACAATCCATGCTCCAAGCGTGATTTTTTTTCAATTTCTTTACATATTTATACTATTTCACGTTATCTAAAGGTGATGTCTATCGAGGCTATTCTCAATGTGCGGGAAATTGTTTCATAATTTGTGCTAGACGCGTGATTTTTTAAAATTTGTTTACGGATTTATACCATTTCGCGTTATTTAAAGGTGATGTCTATAGAGGCTATTCTCAATGTCCTGGAAATAGTTTCATAATCTGTGCTCCACGCGTGATTTTTTAAAATTTGTTTACGGATTTATACCATTTCGCATTATTTAAAGGTGATGTCTATCGAGGCTATTCTCAATGTGCTGGAAATTGTTTCATAATTTGTGCTCCACGCGTGATTTTTTTTAATTTGTTTTCGGATTTATACCATTTCGCGTTATTTAAAGGTGACGTCTATAGAGGCTATTCTTAAAGTGCGAGAAATTGTTTCATAATCTGTGCTCTACGCGTGATTTTTAAAAATTTTTTACAGATTTATACTATTTCGCGTTATTTAAAGGTGATGTCTATCAAGGCTATTCTCATTGTGCGGAAAATTGTTTCATAATCTGTGCTCCACGCGGGATTTTTTTAAATTTGTTTACGGATTTATACCATTTCCCGTTATTTAAAGGCGATGTCTATCGAGACTATTTTCAATGAGCTGGAAATTGTTTCACAAACTATTCTCCAAGTGTGATTTTTTTCTTATTTCAATTTGTTTACGGATTTATACTAATTGCGTTATTTAAAGGCGAAGTCTTTCGAGACTATTCTCAATGTGCTGGAAATTGTTTTATAATCTGTGCTCCACGCGTGATTTTTTTGAATTTGTTTACGGATTTATACTAATCCGCGTTATTTAAAGGTGATGTCTATCGAGAATATTCTCAATGTGCTGGAAATTCTTTCATAATCTGTGCTCCACGCGTGATTTTATTGAATTTGTTTTCAGATTTATACTATTTCGCGTTATTTAAAGGTGATGTCTATCGAGACTATTCTCAATGTGCTGGAAATTGTTTCATAATTTGTGCTCCACGCGTGATTTTTTTGAATTTGTTTACGTATTTATACCATTTCGCGTTATTTAAATGTGACGTCTATAGAGGCTATTCTCAATGTGCGAGAAATTGTTTCATAATCTGTGCTCTACGCGTGATTTTTTTAAAATTATTTACAGATTTATACTATTCCGCGTTATTTAAAGGCTATGTCTATCGAGACTATTTTCAATGTGCTGGAAAACGTTTCACAATCCCTGCTCCAAGCGTGATTTTTTTTTCAATTTTTTTAAATATTTATACTATTTCACGTTATCTAAAGGTGATGTCTATCGAGGCTATTCTCAATGTGCGGGAAATTGTTTCATAATCTGTGCTCCACGCGTGATTTTTTTAATTTGTTTACGGATTTATACCATTTCGCGTTATTTAAAGACGATGTCTATTGAGACTGTTCTCTATGTGCTGGAATTTGTTTCATAATCTGTGCTCCACGTGTGATTTTTTTGAATTTGTTTACAGATTTATACTATTTCGCGTTATTTAAAGGTGATGTCTATCGAGACTATTCTAAATGTGCGAGAAATTGTTTCGTAATCTGTGCTCCACGCGTGATTTATTTGAATTTATTTACAGATTTATACTATTTCGCGTTATTTAAAGGCGATGTCTATCGAGACTATTTTCAATGTGCTGGAAAATGTTTCACAATCCATGCTCCAAGCGTGATTTTTCTTTAAATTGTTTTACAGATTTATACTATTTTGCGTTATTTAAAGGTGATGTCTATCGAGGCTATTCTCAATGGGCTGGAAATTCTTTCATAATTTGTGCTCCACGCGTGATTTTTTTGAATTTGTTTACGGATTTATACCATTTCGCGTTATTTAAAGGTGATGTCTATAGAGGCAGATGTCTCAGTGTCCTGGAAATTGTTTCATTATCTGTGGTGCACGCGTGATTTTTTTTAATTTGTTTACGGATTTATACTATTTCGCGTTATTTCAAGACGATGTCTATCGAGACTATTCTCAATATGCTGGAAATTTTTTCATAATCTGTGCTCCACACGTGATTTTTGTTAATTTGTTTACGGATTTATACTATTTCGCGTTATTTAAAGACGATGTCTATCGAGGCTATACTCAGTGTGCTGGAAATTGTTTCATAATCTATGCTCCAAGCGTGATTTTTTTTTTCAATTTGTTTATACTAATTATTACATTTTATACTATTTCACGTTATCTAAAGGTGATGTCTATCGAGGCTATTCTCAATGTGCGGGAAATTGTTTCATAATTTATGCTCCACGCGTGATTTTTTTGAATTTGTTTTCGGATTTATACCATTTCGCGTTATTTAAAGGTGACGTCTATAGAGGCTATTCTTAAAGTGCGAGAAATTGTTTCATAATCTGTGCTCTACGCGTGATTTTTTAAATTTTTTTACAGATTTATACTATTTCGCGTTATTTAAAGGCTATGTCTACCGAGACTATTTTCAATGTGCTGGAAAACGTTTCACAATCCATGCTCCAAGCGTGATATTTTTTCAATTTTTTTACATATTTATACTATTTCACGTTATCTAAAGGTGATATCTATCGAGGCTATTCTCAATGTGCAGGAAATTGTTTCATAATTTGTGCTAGACGCGTGATTTTTTTAAATTTGTTTACGGATTTATACCATTTCGCGTTATTTAAAGGTGATGTCTATAGAGGCTATTCTCAATGTCCTGGAAATAGTTTCATAATCTGTGCTCCACGCGTGATTTTTTTAAATTTGTTTACGGATTTATACCATTTCGCATTATTTAAAGGTGACGTCTATAGAGGCTATTCTTAAAGTGCGAGAAATTGTTTCATAATCTGTGCTCTACGCGTGATTTTTTAAAATTTTTTACAGATTTATACTATTTCGCGTTATTTAAAGGCTATGTCTACCGAGACTATTTTCAATGTGCTGGAAAACGTTTCACAATCCATGCTCCAAGCGTGATTTTTTTTCAATTTTTTTACATATTTATACTATTTCACGTTATCTAAAGGTGATGTCTATCGAGGCTATTCTCAATGTGCGGGAAATTGTTTCATAATTTGTGCTAGACGCGTGATTTTTTTTAATTTGTTTACGGATTTATACCATTTCGCGTTATTTAAAGGTGATGTCTATAGAGGCTATTCTCAATGTCCTGGAAATTGTTTCATAATTTGTGCTCCACGCGTGATTTTTTTGAATTTGTTTTCGGATTTATACCATTTCGCATTATTTAAAACGATGTCTATAGAGGCTATTCTTAAAGTGCGAGAAATTGTTTCATAATCTGTGCTCTACGCGTGATTTTTTAAAATTTTTTACAGATTTATACTATTTCGCGTTATTTAAAGGCTATGTCTACCGAGACTATTTTCAATGTGCTGGAAAACGTTTCACAATCCATGCTCCAAGCGTGATTTTTTTTCAATTTTTTTACATATTTATACTATTTCACGTTATCTAAAGGTGATGTCTATCGAGGCTATTCTCAATGTGCGGGAAATTGTTTCATAATTTGTGCTAGACGCGTGATTTTTTTAAATTTGTTTACGGATTTATACCATTTCGCGTTATTTATAGACGATGTCTATCGAAACTATTCTCAATGTGCTGGAAATTGTTTCATAATCTGTGCTCCACGCGTGATTTTTTTTTGAATTTGTTTACAGATTTATACTATTTCGCGTTATTTAAAGGCGATGTCTATCGAGACTATTCTCAATGTGCTGGAAATTGCTTCATAATCTGTGCTCCACGCGTGATATTTTTAAAATTATTTAGAGATATATACTATTTCGCATTATTTAAAGGCGATGTCTATAGAGGCTATTCTCATTGTGCGGGAAATTGTTTCATAATCTGTGCTCCACGCGTGATTTTTGTTAATTTGTTTACGGATTTATACTATTTCGCGTTATTTAAAGACGATGTCTATCGAGGTTATACTCAGTGTGCTGGAAATTGTTTCATAATCTATGCTCCAAGCGTGATTTTTTTTCAATTTGTTTATACTAATTATTAAATTTTATAATATTTCGCGTTATTTAAAGGTGATGTCTATCGAGACTATTCTCAATGTGCTGGAAATTGTTTCATAATCTGTGCTCCACGCGTGATTTTTGTTAATTTGTTTACGGATTTATACTATTTCGCGTTATTTAAAGACGATGTCTATCGAGGGTATACTCAGTGTGCTGGAAATTGTTTCATAATCTATGCTCCAAGCGTGATTTTTTTTTTCAATTTGTTTATACTAATTATTGCATTTTATACTAATCCGCGTTATTTAAAGGTGATGTCTATCGAGACTATTCTCAATATGCTGGAAATTTTTTCATAATCTGTGCTCCACACGTGATTTTTGTTATTTTGTTTACGGATTTATACTATTTCGCGTTATTTAAAGACGATGTCTATCGAGGGTATACTCAGTGTGCTGGAAATTGTTTCATAATCTATGCTCCAAGCGTGATTTTTTTTTTCAATTTGTTTATACTAATTATTACATTTTATACTATTTCACGTTATCTAAAGGTGATGTCTATCGAGGCTATTCTCAATGTGCGGGAAATTGTTTCATAATTTATGCTCCACGCGTGATTTTTTTGAATTTGTTTTCGGATTTATACCATTTCGCGTTATTTAAAGGTGACGTCTATAGAGGCTATTCTTAAAGTGCGAGAAATTGTTTCATAATCTGTGCTCTACGCGTGATTTTTTAAAATTTTTTACAGATTTATACTATTTCGCGTTATTTAAAGGCTATGTCTACCGAGACTATTTTCAATGTGCTGGAAAACGTTTCACAATCCATGCTCCAAGCGTGATATTTTTTCAATTTTTTTACATATTTATACTATTTCACGTTATCTAAAGGTGATGTCTATCGAGGCTATTCTCAATGTGCGGGAAATTGTTTCATAATTTGTGCTAGACGCGTGATTTTTTTAAATTTGTTTACGGATTTATACCATTTCGCGTTATTTAAAGGTGATGTCTATAGAGGCTATTCTCAATGTCCTGGAAATAGTTTCATAATCTGTGCTCCACGCGTGATTTTTTAAAATTTGTTTACGGATTTATACCATTTCGCATTATTTAAAGGTGATGTCTATCGAGACTATTCTAAATGTGCGAGAAATTGTTTCATAATCTGTGCTCCCCGCGTGATTTATTTGAATTTATTTACAGATTTATACTATTTCGCGTTATTTAAAGGTGATGTTTATCGAGACTATTCTAAATGTGCGAGAAATTGTTTCATAATCTCTGCTCCCCGCGTGATTTATTTGAATTTATTTACAGATTTATACTATTTCGCGTTATTTAATGGCGATGTCTATCGAGACTATTTTCAATGTGCTGGAAAATGTTTCACAATCCATGCTCCAAGCGTGATTTTTTTTTTAATTTTTTTACAGATTTATACCATTTCGCGTTATTTAAAGATGATGTCTATAGAGGCTATTCTCAGTGTCCTGGAAATTGTTTCATAATCTGTGGTGCACGCGTGATTTTTTTTAATTTGTTTACGGATTTATACTATTTCGCGTTATTTCAAGACGATGTCTATCGAGACTATTCTCAATGGGCGAGATATTGTTTCATAATCTGTGCTCCACGCGTGATTTTTTTTAATTTGTTTACAGATTTATACTATTTCGCGTTATTTAAAGGTGATGTCTATCGAAACTATTCTAAATGTGCGAGATATTGTTTCATAATCTGTGCTCCACGCGTGATATTTTTTAAATTATTTACAGATTTATACTATTTCGCGTTATTTAAAGGCGATGTCTATCGAGACTATTCTCAATGTGCTGGAAATTGTTTCATAATCATTGCTCCACGCGTGATTTTTGTTAATTTGTTTACGGAATTATACTATTTCGCGTTATTTAAAGACGATGTCTATCGAGGCTACACTCAGTGTGCTGGAAATTGTTTCATAATCTATGCTCCAAGCGTGATTATTTTTCAATTTGTTTATACTAATTATTACATTTTATAATATTTCGCGTTATTTAAAGGTGATGTCTATCGAGACTATTCTCAATGTGCTGTAAATTGTTTCATAATCTGTGGTCCACGCGTGATTTTTGTTAATTTGTTTACGGATTTATACTATTTCGCGTTATTTAAAGAAGATGTCTATCGAGGGTATACTCAGTGTGCTGGAAATTGTTTCATAATCTATGCTCCAAGCGTGATTTTTTTTTTCAATTTGTTTATACTAATTATTGCATTTTATACTAATCCGCGTTATTTAAAGGTGATGTCTATCGAGACTATTCTCAATATGCTGGAAATTTTTTCATAATCTGTGCTCCACACGTGATTTTTGTTAATTTGTTTACGGATTTATACTATTTCGCGTTATTTAAAGACGATGTCTATCGAGGCTATACTCAGTGTGCTGGAAATTGTTTCATAATCTATGCTCCAAGCGTGATTTTTTTTTTCAATTTGTTTATACTAATTATTACATTTTATACTATTTCACGTTATCTAAAGGTGATGTCTATCGAGGCTATTCTCAATGTGCGGGAAATTGTTTCATAATTTGTGCTAGACGCGTGATTTTTTTTAATTTGTTTACGGATTTATACCATTTCGCGTTATTTAAAGGTGATGTCTATAGAGGCTATTCTCAATGTCCTGGAAATTGTTTCATAATTTGTGCTCCACGCGTGATTTTTTTGAATTTGTTTTCGGATTTATACCATTTCGCATTATTTAAAACGATGTCTATAGAGGCTATTCTTAAAGTGCGAGAAATTGTTTCATAATCTGTGCTCTACGCGTGATTTTTTAAAATTTTTTACAGATTTATACTATTTCGCGTTATTTAAAGGCTATGTCTACCGAGACTATTTTCAATGTGCTGGAAAACGTTTCACAATCCATGCTCCAAGCGTGATTTTTTTTCAATTTTTTTACATATTTATACTATTTCACGTTATCTAAAGGTGATGTCTATCGAGGCTATTCTCAATGTGCGGGAAATTGTTTCATAATTTGTGCTAGACGCGTGATTTTTTTTAATTTCTTTACGGATTTATACCATTTCGCGTTATTTAAAGGTGATGTCTATAGAGGCTATTCTCAATGTCCTGGAAATTGTTTCATAATCTGTGCTCCACGCGTGATTTTTTTTAATTTGTTTACGGATTTATACCATTTCGCATTATTTAAAACGATGTCTATCGAGACTTTTCTCAATGTGCTGGAAATTGTATCACAATCCATGCTCCAGCGTGATATTTTTTAAATTTTTTTACAGATGTATACCATTCCGCGTTATTTAAAGGCGATGTCTATCGAGACTATTTTCAATGTGCTGGATATTGTCTCACAATCTATGCTCCAAACGTGATTTTTTTTTAAAAATTTGTTTATACTAATTATTACATTTTATACTCGCGTTATTTAAAGGTGATGTCTATCAAGGCTATTCTCATTGTGCGGAAAATTGTTTCATAATCTGTGCTCCACGCGGGATTTTTTTAAATTTGTTTACGGATTTATACCATTTCCCGTTATTTAAAGGCGATGTCTATCGAGACTATTTTCAATGAGCTGGAAATTGTTTCACAAACTATTCTCCAAGCGTGATTTTTTCTTATTTCAATTTGTTTACAGATTTATACTATTTCGCGTTATTTAAAGGTGATGTCTATCGGGAGTATTCTCAATGAGCTGGAAATTGTTTTATAATCTGTGCTCCACGCGTGATTTTTTTTTGAATTTGTTTACGGATTTATACTAATCCGCGTTATTTAAAGGATATGTCTATCGAGACTATTCTCAATGTGCTGGAAATTCTTTCATAATCTGTGCTCCACGCGTGATTTTATTGAATTTGTTTTCAGATTTATACTATTTCGCGTTATTTAAAGGTGATGTCTATCGAGACTATTCTCAATGTGCTGGAAATTGTTTCATAATCTGTGCTCCACGCGTGATTTTTTTAAAAATTTATTTGCAGATTTATACTATTTTGCGTTATTTAATGCGATGTCTATAGAGAATATTTTCAATGTGCTGGAAATTGTTTCACAATCCATGCTCCAAGCGTGATTTTTTTTTCAATTTTTTTACAGATTTATACTATTTCGCGTTATTTAAAGTTGATGTCTATCGAGGCTATTCTCAATGTGCTGGAAATTGGTTCATAATTTGTGCTCCACGCGTGATTTTTTTAAATTTGTTTACGGATTTATACCATTTCGCGTTATTTAAAGGTGACGTCTATCGAAACTATTCTCAATGTGCTGGAAATTGTTTCATAATCTGTGCTCCACGCGTGATTTTTTTTGAATTTGTTTACAGATTTATACTATTTCGCGTTATTTAAAGGTGATGTCTATCGAGATTATTCTAAATGTGCGAGATATTGTTTCATAATCTGTGCTCCACGCGTGAATTTTTTGAATTTATTTACAGATTTATACAATTTCGCGTTATTTAAAGGCGATGTCTATCGAGACTATTCTCAATGTGCTGGAAATTGCTTCATAATCTGTGCTCCACGCGTGATATTTTTAAAATTATTTAGAGATTTATACTATTTCGCATTATTTAAAGGCGATGTCTATAGAGGCTGTTCTCACTGTGCGGGAAATTGTTTCATAATCTGTGCTCCACGCGTGATTTTTGTTAATTTGTTTACGGATTTATACTATTTCGCGTTATTTAAAGACGATGTCTATCGAGGCTATACTCAGTGTGCTGGAAATTGTTTCATAATCTATGCTCCAAGCGTGATTTTTTTTCAATTTGTTTATACTTGTTATTACATTTTATAATATTTCGCGTTATTTAAAGGTGATGTCTATCGAGACTATTCTCAATGTGCTGGAAATTCTTTCATAATCTGTGCTCCACGCGTGATTTTTGTTAATTTGTTTACGGATTTATACTATTTTGCGTTATTTAAAGACAATGTCTATCGAGGGTATACTCAGTGTGCTGGAAATTGTTTCATAATCTATGCTCCAAGCGTGATTTTTTTTTTCAATTTGTTTATACTAATTATTGCATTTTATACTAATCCGCGTTATTAAAAGGTAATGTCTATCGAGACTATTCTCAATATGCTGGAAATTTTTTCATAATCTGTGCTCCACACGTGATTTTTGTTAATTTGTTTACGGATTTATACTATTTCGCGTTATTTAAAGACGATGTCTATCGAGGCTATACTCAGTGTGCTGGAAATTGTTTCATAATCTATGCTCCAAGCGTGATTTTTTTTTTCAATTTGTTTATACTAATTATTACATTTTATACTATTTTACGTTATCTAAAGGTGATGTCTATCGAGACTATTCTCAATGTGCTGGAAATTGTTTCATAATTTTTGCTCCACGCGTGATTTTTATGAATTTGTTTTCGGATTTATACCATTTCGCGTTATTTAAAGGTGACGTCTATAGAGGCTATTCTTAAAGTGCGAGAAATTGTTTCATAATCTGTGCTCTACGCGTGATTTTTTAAAATTTTTTACAGATTTATACTATTTCGCGTTATTTAAAGGCTATGTCTACCGAGACTATTTTCAGTGTGCTGAAAAACGTTTCACAATCCATGCTCCAAGCGTGATTTTTTTTCAATTTTTTTACATATTTATACTATTTCACGTTATCTAAAGGTGATGTCTATCGAGGCTATTCTCAATGTGCGGGAAATTGTTTCATAATTTGTGCTAGACGCGTGATTTTTTTTAATTTGTTTACGGATTTATACCATTTCGCGTTATTTAAAGGTGATGTCTATAGAGGCTATTCTCAATGTCCTGGAAATTGTTTCATAATCTGCGCTCCACGCGTGATTTTTTAAAATTTGTTTACGGATTTATACCATTTCGCATTATTTAAAGGTGATGTCTATCGAGACTATTCTAAATGTGCGAGAAATTGTTTCATAATCTGTGCTCCCCGCGTGATTTATTTGAATTTATTTACAGATTTATACTATTTCGCGTTATTTAAAGGTGATGTCTATCGAGACTATTCTAAATGTGCGAGAAATTGTTTCATAATCTCTGCTCCCCGCGTGATTTATTTGAATTTATTTACAGATTTATACTATTTCGCGTTATTTAATGGCGATGTCTATCGAGACTATTTTCAATGTGCTGGAAAATGTTTCACAATCCCTGCTCCAAGCGTGATTTTTTTTTTAATTTTTTTACAGATTTATACCATTTCGCGTTATTTAAAGATGATGTCTATAGGGGCTATTCTCAGTGTCCTGGAAATTGTTTCATAATCTGTGGTGCACGCGTGATTTTTTTTAATTTGTTTACGGATTTATACTATTTCGCGTTATTTCAAGACGATGTCTATCGAGACTATTCTCAATGGGCGAGATATTGTTTCATAATCTGTGCTCCACGCGTGATTTTTTTAAATTTGTTTACAGATTTATACTATTTCGCGTTATTTAAAGGTGATGTCTATCGAAACTATTCTAAATGTGCGAGATATTGTTTCATAATCTGTGCTCCACGCGTGATATTTTTTAAATTATTTACAGATTTATACTATTTCGCGTTATTTAAAGGCGATGTCTATCGAGACTATTCTCAATGTGCTGGAAATTGTTTCATAATCATTGCTCCACGCGTGATTTTTGTTAATTTGTTTACGGAATTATACTATTTCGCGTTATTTAAAGACGATGTCTATCGCGGCTACACTCAGTGTGCTGGAAATTGTTTCATAATCTATGCTCCAAGCGTGATTTTTTTTCAATTTGTTTATACTAATTATTACATTTTATAATATTTCGCGTTATTTAAAGGTGATGTCTATCGAGACTATTCTCAATGTGCTGTAAATTGTTTCATAATCTGTGCTCCACGCGTGATTTTTGTTAATTTGTTTACGGATTTATACTATTTCGCGTTATTTAAAGAAGATGTCTATCGAGGGTATACTCAGTGTGCTGGAAATTGTTTCATAATCTATGCTCCAAGCGTGATTTTTTTTTTCAATTTGTTTATACTAATTATTGCATTTTATACTAATCCGCGTTATTTAAAGGTGATGTCTATCGAGACTATTCTCAATATGCTGGAAATTTTTTCATAATCTGTGCTCCACACGTGATTTTTGTTAATTTGTTTACGGATTTATACTATTTCGCGTTATTTAAAGACGATGTCTATCGAGGCTATACTCAGTGTGCTGGAAATTGTTTCATAATCTATGCTCCAAGCGTGATTTTTTTTTTCAATTTGTTTATACTAATTATTACATTTTATACTATTTCACGTTATCTAAAGGTGATGTCTATCGAGGCTATTCTCAATGTGCGGGAAATTGTTTCATAATTTGTGCTAGACGCGTGATTTTTTTTAATTTGTTTACGGATTTATACCATTTCGCGTTATTTAAAGGTGATGTCTATAGAGGCTATTCTCAATGTCCTGGAAATTGTTTCATAATTTGTGCTCCACGCGTGATTTTTTTGAATTTGTTTTCGGATTTATACCATTTCGCATTATTTAAAACGATGTCTATAGAGGCTATTCTTAAAGTGCGAGAAATTGTTTCATAATCTGTGCTCTACGCGTGATTTTTTAAAATTTTTTACAGATTTATACTATTTCGAGTTATTTAAAGGCTATGTCTACCGAGACTATTTTCAATGTGCTGGAAAACGTTTCACAATCCATGCTCCAAGCGTGATTTTTTTTCAATTTTTTTACATATTTATACTATTTCACGTTATCTAAAGGTGATGTCTATCGAGGCTATTCTCAATGTGCGGGAAATTGTTTCATAATTTGTGCTAGACGCGTGATTTTTTTTAATTTCTTTACGGATTTATACCATTTCGCGTTATTTAAAGGTGATGTCTATAGAGGCTATTCTCAATGTCCTGGAAATTGTTTCATAATCTGTGCTCCACGCGTGATTTTTTTTAATTTGTTTACGGATTTATACCATTTCGCATTATTTAAAACGATGTCTATCGAGACTTTTCTCAATGTGCTGGAAATTGTATCACAATCCATGCTCCAGCGTGATATTTTTTCAATTTTTTTACAGATGTATACCATTCCGCGTTATTTAAAGGCGATGTCTATCGAGACTATTTTCAATGTGCTGGATATTGTTTCACAATCTATGCTCCAAACGTGATTTTTTTTTAAAAATTTGTTTATACTAATTATTACATTTTATACTCGCGTTATTTAAAGGTGATGTCTATCAAGGCTATTCTCATTGTGCGGAAAATTGTTTCATAATCTGTGCTCCACGCGGGATTTTTTTAAATTTGTTTACGGATTTATACCATTTCCCGTTATTTAAAGGCGATGTCTATCGAGACTATTTTCAATGAGCTGGAAATTGTTTCACAAACTATTCTCCAAGCGTGATTTTTTCTTATTTCAATTTGTTTACAGATTTATACTATTTCGCGTTATTTAAAGGTGATGTCTATCGGGAGTATTCTCAATGAGCTGGAAATTGTTTTATAATCTGTGCTCCACGCGTGATTTTTTTTGAATTTGTTTACGGATTTATACTAATCCGCGTTATTTAAAGTATATGTCTATCGAGACTATTCTCAATGTGCTGGAAATTCTTTCATAATCTGTGCTCCACGCGTGATTTTATTGAATTTGTTTTCAGATTTATACTATTTCGCGTTATTTAAAGGTGATGTCTATCGAGACTATTCTCAATGTGCTGGAAATTGTTTCATAATCTGTGCTCCACGCGTGATTTTTTTAAAAATTTATTTGCAGATTTATACTATTTTGCGTTATTTAAAGGCGATGTCTATAGAGAATATTTTCAATGTGCTGGAAATTGTTTCACAATCCATGCTCCAAGCGTGATTTTTTTTTCAATTTTTTTACAGATTTATACTATTTCGCGTTATTTAAAGTTGATGTCTATCGAGGCTATTCTCAATGTTCTGGAAATTGGTTCATAATTTGTGCTCCACGCGTGATTTTTTTAAATTTGTTTACGGATTTATACCATTTCGCGTTATTTAAAGGTGACGTCTATCGAAACTATTCTCAATGTGCTGGAAATTGTTTCATAATCTGTGCTCCACGCGTGATTTTTTTTGAATTTGTTTACAGATTTATACTATTTCGCGTTATTTAAAGGTGATGTCTATCGAGATTATTCTAAATGTGCGAGATATTGTTTCATAATCTGTGCTCCACGCGTGAATTTTTTGAATTTATTTACAGATTTATACAATTTCGCGTTATTTAAAGGCGATGTCTATCGAGACTATTCTCAATGTGCTGGAAATTGCTTCATAATCTGTGCTCCACGCGTGATATTTTTAAAATTATTTAGAGATTTATACTATTTCGCATTATTTAAAGGCGATGTCTATAGAGGCTATTCTCACTGTGCGGGAAATTGTTTCATAATCTGTGCTCCACGCGTGATTTTTGTTAATTTGTTTACGGATTTATACTATTTCGCGTTATTTAAAGACGATGTCTATCGAGGCTATACTCAGTGTGCTGGAAATTGCTTCATAATCTATGCTCCAAGCGTGATTTTTTTTCAATTTGTTTATACTAGTTATTACATTTTATAATATTTCGCGTTATTTAAAGGTGATGTCTATCGAGACTATTCTCAATGTGCTGGAAATTCTTTCATAATCTGTGCTCCACGCGTGATTTTTGTTAATTTGTTTACGGATTTATACTATTTTGCGTTATTTAAAGACAATGTCTATCGAGGGTATACTCAGTGTGCTGGAAATTGTTTCATAATCTATGCTCCAAGCGTGATTTTTTTTTTCAATTTGTTTATACTAATTATTGCATTTTATACTAATCCGCGTTATTAAAAGGTAATGTCTATCGAGACTATTCTCAATATGCTGGAAATTTTTTCATAATCTGTGCTCCACACGTGATTTTTGTTAATTTGTTTACGGATTTATACTATTTCGCGTTATTTAAAGACGATGTCTATCGAGGCTATACTCAGTGTGCTGGAAATTGTTTCATAATCTATGCTCCAAGCGTGATTTTTTTTTTCAATTTGTTTATACTAATTATTACATTTTATACTATTTCACGTTATCTAAAGGTGATGTCTATCCAGGCTATTCTCAATGTGCGGGAAATTGTTTCATAATTTATGCTAGACGCGTGATTTTTTTTAATTTTTTTACAGATTTATACTATTTCGCGTTATTTAAAGGTGATGTCTATCGAGGCTATTCTCAATGTGCTGGAAATTGTTTCATAATTTTTGCTCCACGCGTGATTTTTATGAATTTGTTTTCGGATTTATACCATTTCGCGTTATTTAAAGGTGACGTCTATAGAGGCTATTCTTAAAGTGCGAGAAATTGTTTCATAATCTGTGCTCTACGCGTGATTTTTTAAAATTTTTTACAGATTTATACTATTTCGCGTTATTTAAAGGCTATGTCTACCGAGACTATTTTCAGTGTGCTGAAAAACGTTTCACAATCCATGCTCCAAGCGTGATTTTTTTTCAATTTTTTTACAGATTTATACCATTTCGCGTTATTTAAAGGTGATGTCTATAGAGGCTATTCTCAATGTCCTGGAAATTGTTTCATAATCTGTGCTCCACGCGTGATTTTTTAAAATTTGTTTACGGATTTATACCATTTCGCATTATTTAAAGGTGATGTCTATCGAGACTATTCTAAATGTGCGAGAAATTGTTTCATAATCTGTGCTCCCCGCGTGATTTATTTGAATTTATTTACAGATTTATACTATTTCGCGTTATTTAAAGGTGATGTCTATCGAGACTATTCTAAATGTGCGAGAAATTGTTTCATAATCTCTGCTCCCCGCGTGATTTATTTGAATTTATTTACAGATTTATACTATTTCGCGTTATTTAATGGCGATGTCTATCGAGACTATTTTCAATGTGCTGGAAAATGTTTCACAATCCATGCTCCAAGCGTGATTTTTTTAAAAATTTTTTTACAGATTTATACCATTTCGCGTTATTTAAAGATGATGTCTATAGAGGCTATTCTCAGTGTCCTGGAAATTGTTTCATAATCTGTGGTGCACGCGTGATTTTTTTTAATTTGTTTACGGATTTATACTATTTCGCGTTATTTCAAGACGATGTCTATCGAGACTATTCTCAATGGGCGAGATATTGTTTCATAATCTGTGCTCCACGCGTGATTTTTTTTAATTTGTTTACAGATTTATACTATTTCGCGTTATTTAAAGGTGATGTCTATCGAAACTATTCTAAATGTGCGAGATATTGTTTCATAATCTGTGCTCCACGCGTGATATTTTTTAAATTATTTACAGATTTATACTATTTCGCGTTATTTAAAGGCGATGTCTATCGAGACTATTCTCAATGTGCTGGAAATTGTTTCATAATCATTGCTCCACGCGTGATTTTTGTTAATTTGTTTACGGATTTATACTATTTCGCGTTATTTAAAGACGAGGTCTATCGAGGCTATACTCAGTGTGCTGGAAATTGTTTCATAATCTATGCTCCAAGCGTGATTTTTTTTTCAATTTGTTTATACTAATTATTACATTTTATACTATTTCGCGTTATTTAAAGGTGATGTCTATCGAGACTATTCTCAATGTGCTGGAAATTGTTTCATAATCTGTGCTCCACGCGTGATTTTTGTTAATTTGTTTACGGATTTATACTATTTCGCGTTATTTAAAGACGATGTCTGTCGAGGCTATACTCAGTGTGCTGGAAATATTTTCATAATCTATGCTCCAAGCGTGATTTTTTTTTCAATTTGTTTATACTAATTATTACATTTTATACTAATCCGCGTTATTTAAAGGTGATGTCTATCGAGACTATTCTCAATGTGCTGGAAATTGTTTCATAATCTGTGCTCCACGCGTGATTTTTTAAATTTGTTTACAGATGTATACTATTTCGCATTATTTAAAGGTGATGTCTATCGAGAGTATTCTCAATGAGCTGGAAATTGTTTTATAATCTGTGCTCGACGCGTGATTTTTTTTTGAATTTGTTTACGGATTTATACTAGTCCGCGTTATTTAAAGGATATGTCTATCGAGACTATTCTCAATGTGCTGGAAATTCTTTCATAATCTGTGCTCCACGCGTGATTTTATTGAATTTGTTTTCAGATTTATACTATTTCGCGTTATTTAAAGGTGATGTCTATCGAGACTATTCTCAATGTGCTGAAAATTGTTTCATAATCTGTGCTCCACGCGTGATTTTTTTAAAAATTTATTTACAGATTTATACTATTTTGCGTTATTTAAAGGCGATGTCTATAGAGAATATTTTCAATGTGCCGGAAATTGTTTCACAATCCATGCTCCAAGCGTGGATTTTTTTTCAAATTTTTTACAGATTTATACTATTTCGCGTTATTTAAAGGTGATGTCTATCGAGGCTATTCTCAATGTGCTGGAAATTGGTTCATAATTTGTGTTCCACGCGTGAGTTTTTTTTAATTTTTTACAGATTTATACTATTTAGCGTTATTTAAAGGCTATGTCTCTCGAGACTATTATCAATGTGCTGGAAAACGTTTCACAATCCATGCTCCAAGTGTGATTTTTTTAAAAATTTTTTTACGGATATATACTATTTCACGTTATCTAAAGGTGATGTCTATCGAGGCTATTCTCAATGTGCGGGAAATTGTTTCATAATTTGTGCTAGACGCGTGATTTTTTAAAATTTGTTTACGGATTTATACCATTTCGCGTTATTTAAAGGTGATGTCTATAGAAGCTATTATCAATGTCCTGGAAATTGTTTCATAATCTGTGCTCCACGCGTGATTTTTTAAAATTTGTTTACGGATTTATACCATTTCGCGTTATTTAAAGACGATGTCTATCGAAACTATTCTCAATGTGCTAGAAATTGTTTCATAATCTGTGCTCCACGCGTGATTTTTTTTGAATTTGTTTACAGATTTATACTATTTCGCGTTATTTAAAGGTGATGTCTATCGAGACTATTCTAAATGTGCGAGATATTGTTTCATAATCTGTGCTCCACGCATGATTTTTTTGAATTTATTTACAGATTTATACTATTTCGCGTTATTTAAAGGCGATGTCTATCGAGACTATTCTCAATGTGCTGGAAATTGCTTCATAATCTGTGCTCCACTCTTGATATTTTTAAAATTATTTAGAGATTTATACTATTTCCCGTTATTTAAAGGCGATGTCTATAGAGGCTATTCTCATTGTGCGGGAAATTGTTTCATAATCTGTGCTCCACGCGTGATTTTTGTTAATTTATTTACGGATTTATACTATTTCGCGTTATTTAAAGACGATGTCTATCGAGGCTATACTCAGTGTGCTGGAAATTGTTTCATAATCTATGATCCAAGCGTGATTTTTTTTCAATTTGTTTATACTAATTATTACATTTTATAATATTTCGCGTTATTTAAAGGTGATGTCTATCGAGACTATTCTCAATGTGCTGGAAATTGTTTCATAATCTGTGCTCCACGCGTGATTTTTGTTAATTTGTTTACGGATTTATACTATTTCGCGTTATTTAAAGACGATGTCTATCGAGGCTATACTGAGTGTGCTGGAAATTGTTTCATAATCTATGCTCCAAGCGTGATTTTTTTTTTGTTTATACTAATTATTGCATTTTATACTAATCCGCGTTATTTAAAGGTGATGTCTATCGAGACTATTCTCAATGTGCTGGAAATTGTTTCATAATCTGTGCTCCACACGTGATTTTTGTTAATTTGTTTACGGATTTATACTATTTCGCGTTATTTAAAGACGATGTCTATCGAGGCTATACTCAGTGTGCTGGAAATTGTTTCATAATCTATGCTCCAAGCGTGATTTTTTTTTTTCAATTTGTTTAAACTAATTATTACATTTTATACTATTTCACGTTATCTAAAGGTGATGTCTATCGAGGCTATTCTCAATGTGCGGGAAATTGTTTCATAATTTATGCTAGACGCGTGATTTTTTTAAATTTTTTTACAGATCTATACTATTTCGCGTTATTTAAAGGTGATGTCTATCGAGGCTATTCTCAATGTGCTGGAAAACGTTTCACAATCCATGCTCCAAGTGTGATTTTTTTTTAAATTTTTTTACGGATTTATACTATTTCACGTTATCTAAAGGTGATGTCTATCGAGGCTATTCTCAATGTGCGGGAAATTGTTTCATAATTTGTGCTAGACGCGTGATTTTTTAAAATTTGTTTACGGTTTTATACCATTTCGCGTTATTTAAAGACGATGTCTATCGAAACTATTCTCAATGTGCTGGAAATTGTTTCATAATTTGTGCTCCACGCGTGATTTTTTTGAATTTGTTTTCGGATTTATACCATTTCGCGTTATTTAAAGGTGACGTCTATAGAGGCTATTCTTAAAGTGCGAGAAATTGTTTCATAATCTGTGCTCTACGCGTGATTTTTTAAAATTTTTTACAGATTTATACTATTCCGCGTTATTTAAAGGCTATGTCTACCGAGACTATTTTCAATGTGCTGGAAAACGTTTCACAATCCATGCTCCAAGCGTGATTTTTTTTCATTTTTTTTACATATTTATACTATTTCACGTTATCTAAAGGTGATGTCTATCGAGGCTATTCTCAATGTGCGGGAAATCTTTTCATAATTTGTGCTAGACGCGTGATTTTTTTTTAATTTGTTTACGGATTTATACCATTTCGCGTTATTTAAAGGTGATGTCTATAGAGGCTATTCTCAATGTCCTGGAAATTGTTTCATAATCTGTGCTCCACGCGTGATTTTTTTAAATTTGTTTACGGATTTATACCATTTCGCATTATTTAAAACGATGTCTATCGAGACTATTCTCAATGTGCTGGAAATTGTATCACAATCCATGCTCCAGCGTGATATTTTTTCAATTTTTTTACAGATGTATACCATTCCGCGTTATTTAAAGGCGATGTCTATCGAGACTATTTTCAATGTGCTGGATATTGTTTCACAATCTATGCTCCAAGCGTGATTTTTTTTAAAAATTTGTTTATACTAATTATTACATTTTATACTCGCGTTATTTAAAGGTGATGTCTATCAAGGCTATTCTCATTGTGCGGAAAATTGTTTCATAATCTGTGCTCCACGCGGGATTTTTTAAAATTTGTTTACGGATTTATACCATTTCCCGTTATTTAAAGACGATGTCTATCGAGACTATTTTCAATGAGCTGGAAATTGTTTCACAAACTATTCTCCAAGCGTGATTTTTTCTTATTTCAATTTGTTTACGGATTTATACTATTTGCGTTATTTAAAGGCGAAGTCTTTCGAGACTATTCTCAATGTGCTGGAAATTGTTTTATAATCTGTGCTCCACGCGTGATTTTTTTGAATTTGTTTACGGATTTATACTAATCCGCGTTATTTAAAGGTGATGTCTATCGAGACTATTCTCAATGTGCTGGAAATTCTTTCATAATCTGTGCTCCACGCGTGATTTTATTGAATTTGTTTTCAGATTTATACTATTTCGCGTTATTTAAATGTGATGTCTATCGAGACTATTCTCAATGTGCTGGAAATTGTTTCATAATCTATGCTCCACGCGTGATTTTTTTAAAAATTTATTTACAGATTTATACTATTTTGCGTTATTTAAAGGCGATGTCTATAGAGAATATTTTCAATGTGCTGGAAATTGTTTCACAATCCATGCTCCAAGCGTGATTTTTTTTTTCAATTTTTTTACAGATTTATACTATTTCGCGTTATTTAAAGGTGATGTCTATCGAGGCTATTCTCAATGTGCTGGAAATTGTTTCATAATTTGTGCTCCACGCGTGATTTTTTTGAATTTTTTTACGGATTTATACCATTTCGCGTTATTTAAAGGTGACGTCTATACAGGGTATTCTCAATGTGCGAGAAATTGTTTCATAATCTGTGCTCTACGCGTGATTTTTAAAAAATTTTTTACAGATTTATACTATTTCGCGTTATTTAAAGGCTATGTCTATCGAGACTATTTTCAATGTGCTGGAAAACGTTTCACAATCCATGCTCCAAGCGTGATTTTTTTTTCAATTTTTTTACAGATTTATACTATTTCACGTTATCTAAAGGTGGTGTCTATCGAGGCTATTCTCAATGTGCGGGAAATTGTTTCATAATTTATGCTAGACGCGTGATTTTTTTTAATTTGTTTACGGATTTATACCATTTCGCATTATTTAAAGACGATGTCTACGAAACTATTCTCAATGTGCTGGAAATTGTATCACAATCCATCCTCCAAGCGTGATATTTTTTCAATTTTTTTACAGATGTATACCATTCCGCGTTATTTAAAGGCGATGTCTATCGAGACTATTTTCAATGTGCTAGATATTGTTTCACAGTCTATGCTCCAAGCGTGATTTTTTTTTTCAATTTGTTTATACTAATTATTACATTTTATACTCGCGTTATTTAAAGGTGATGTCTATCAAGGCTATTCTCATTGTGCGGAAAATTGTTTCATAATCTGTGCTCCACGCGGGATTTTTTAAAATTTGTTTACGGATTTATACCATTTCCCGTTATTTAAAGGCGATGTCTATCGAAACTATTCTCAATGTGCTGGAAATTGTTTCATAATTTGTGCTCCACGCGTGATTTTTTTGAATTTGTTTTCGGATTTATACCATTTCGCGTTATTTAAAGGCGAAGTCTTTCGAGACTATTCTCAATGTGCTGGAAATTGTTTTATAATCTGTGCTCCACGCGTGATTTTATTGAATTTGTTTTCAGATTTATACTATTTCGCGTTATTTAAATGTGATGTCTATCGAGACTATTCTCAATGTGCTGGAAATTGTTTCATAATCTGTGCTCCACGCGTGATTTTTTTAAAAATTTATTTACAGATTTATACTATTTTGCGTTATTTAAAGGCGATGTCTATAGAGAATATTTTCAATGTGCTGGAAATTGTTTCACAATCCATGCTCCAAGCGTGATTTTTTTTTTCAATTTTTTTACAGATTTATACTATTTCGCGTTATTTAAAGGTGATGTCTATCGAGGCTATTCTCAATGTGCTGGAAATTGTTTCATAATTTGTGCTCCACGCGTGATTTTTTTAAATTTTTTTACGGATTTATACCATTTCGCGTTATTTAAAGGTGACGTCTATACAGGCTATTCTCAATGTGCGAGAAATTGTTTCATAATCTGTGCTCTACGCGTGATTTTTTTAAAATTTTTTACAGATTTATACTATTTCGCGTTATTTAAAGGCTATGTCTATCGAGACTATTTAAAATGTGCTGGAAAACGTTTCACAATCCATGCTCCAAGCGTGATTTTTTTTTCAATTTTTTTACAGATTTATACTATTTCACGTTATCTAAAGGTGGTGTCTAGCGAGGCTATTCTCAATGTGCGGGAAATTGTTTCATAATTTATGCTAGACGCGTGATTTTTTTAAATTTGTTTACGGATTTATACCATTTCGCATTATTTAAAGACGATGTCTATCGAAACTATTCTCAATGTGCTGGAAATTGTATCACAATCCATCCTCCAAGCGTGATTTTTTTTTTCAATTTGTTTATACTAATTATTACATTTTATACTCGCGTTATTTAAAGGTGATGTCTATCAAGGCTATTCTCATTGTGCGGAAAATTGTTTCATAATCTGTGCTCCACGCGGGATTTTTTTAAATTTGTTTACGGATTTATACCATTTCCCGTTATTTAAAGGCGATGTCTATCGAGACTATTTTCAATGAGCTGGAAATTGTTTCACAAACTATTCTCCAAGTGTGATTTTTTTCTTATTTCAATTTGTTTACGGATTTATACTAATTGCGTTATTTAAAGGCGAAGTCTTTCGAGACTATTCTCAATGTGCTGGAAATTGTTTTATAATCTGTGCTCCACGCGTGATTTTTTTGAATTTGTTTACGGATTTATACTAATCCGCGTTATTTAAAGGTGATGTCTATCGAGACTATTCTCAATGTGCTGGAAATTCTTTCATAATCTGTGCTCCACGCGTGATTTTATTGAATTTGTTTTCAGATTTATACTATTTCGCGTTATTTAAAGGTGATGTCTATCGAGACTATTCTCAATATGCTGGAAATTGTTTCATAATCTGTGCTCCACGCGTGATTTTTTAAAAAATTTATTTACAGATTTATACTATTTTGCGTTATTTAAAGGCGATGTCTATAGAGAATATTTTCAATGTGCTGGAAATTGTTTCACAATCCATGCTCCAAGCGTGATTTTTTTTTTCTCAATTTTTTTACAGATTTATACTATTTCACGTTATCTAAAGGTGATGTCTATCGAGGCTATTCTCAATGTGCTGGAAATTGTTTCATAATTTGTGCTCCACGCGTGATTTTTTTGAATTTGTTTACGTATTTATACCATTTCGCGTTATTTAAAGGTGACGTCTATAGAGGCTATTCTCAATGTGCGAGAAATTGTTTCATAATCTGTGCTCTACGCGTGATTTTTTTAAAATTATTTACAGATTTATACTATTCCGCGTTATTTAAAGGCTATGTCTATCGAGACTATTTTCAATGTGCTGGAAAACGTTTCACAATCCATGCTCCAAGCGTGATTTTTTTTTCAATTTTTTTACATATTTATACTATTTCACGTTATCTAAAGGTGATGTCTATCGAGGCTATTCTCAATGTGCGGGAAATTGTTTCATAATCTGTGCTCCACGCGTGATTTTTTTAATTTGTTTACGGATTTATACCATTTCGCGTTATTTAAAGGTGATGTCTATAGAAGCTATTATCAATGTCCTGGAAATTGTTTCATAATCTGTGCTCCACGCGTGATTTTTTAAAATTTGTTTACGGATTTATACCATTTCGCGTTATTTAAAGACGATGTCTATCGAAACTATTCTCAATGTGCTAGAAATTGTTTCATAATCTGTGCTCCACGCGTGATTTTTTTTGAATTTGTTTACAGATTTATACTATTTCGCGTTATTTAAAGGTGATGTCTATCGAGACTATTCTAAATGTGCGAGATATTGTTTCATAATCTGTGCTCCACGCATGATTTTTTTGAATTTATTTACAGATTTATACTATTTCGCGTTATTTAAAGGCGATGTCTATCGAGACTATTCTCAATGTGCTGGAAATTGCTTCATAATCTGTGCTCCACTCTTGATATTTTTAAAATTATTTAGAGATTTATACTATTTCCCGTTATTTAAAGGCGATGTCTATAGAGGCTATTCTCATTGTGCGGGAAATTGTTTCATAATCTGTGCTCCACGCGTGATTTTTGTTAATTTATTTACGGATTTATACTATTTCGCGTTATTTAAAGACGATGTCTATCGAGGCTATACTCAGTGTGCTGGAAATTGTTTCATAATCTATGCTCCAAGCGTGATTTTTTTTCAATTTGTTTATACTAATTATTACATTTTATAATATTTCGCGTTATTTAAAGGTGATGTCTATCGAGACTATTCTCAATGTGCTGGAAATTGTTTCATAATCTGTGCTCCACGCGTGATTTTTGTTAATTTGTTTACGGATTTATACTATTTCGCGTTATTTAAAGACGATGTCTATCGAGGCTATACTCAGTGTGCTGGAAATTGTTTCATAATCTATGCTCCAAGCGTGATTTTTTTTTTGTTTATACTAATTATTGCATTTTATACTAATCCGCGTTATTTAAAGGTGATGTCTATCGAGACTATTCTCAATGTGCTGGAAATTGTTTCATAATCTGTGCTCCACACGTGATTTTTGTTAATTTGTTTACGGATTTATACTATTTCGCGTTATTTAAAGACGATGTCTATCGAGGCTATACTCAGTGTGCTGGAAATTGTTTCATAATCTATGCTCCAAGCGTGATTTTTTTTTTCAATTTGTTTATACTAATTATTACATTTTATACTATTTCACGTTATCTAAAGGTGATGTCTATCGAGGCTATTCTCAATGTGCGGGAAATTGTTTCATAATTTATGCTAGACGCGTGATTTTTTTAAATTTTTTTACAGATCTATACTATTTCGCGTTATTTAAAGGTGATGTCTATCGAGGCTATTCTCAATGTGCTGGAAAACGTTTCACAATCCATGCTCCAAGTGTGATTTTTTTTTAAATTTTTTTACGGATTTATACTATTTCACGTTATCTAAAGGTGATGTCTATCGAGGCTATTCTCAATGTGCGGGAAATTGTTTCATAATTTGTGCTAGACGCGTGATTTTTTAAAATTTGTTTACGGTTTTATACCATTTCGCGTTATTTAAAGACGATGTCTATCGAAACTATTCTCAATGTGCTGGAAATTGTTTCATAATTTGTGCTCCACGCGTGATTTTTTTGAATTTGTTTTCGGATTTATACCATTTCGCGTTATTTAAAGGTGACGTCTATAGAGGCTATTCTTAAAGTGCGAGAAATTGTTTCATAATCTGTGCTCTACGCGTGATTTTTTAAAATTTTTTACAGATTTATACTATTTCGCGTTATTTAAAGGCTATGTCTACCGAGACTATTTTCAATGTGCTAGAAAACGTTTCACAATCCATGCTCCAAACGTGATTTTTTTTCATTTTTTTTACATATTTATACTATTTCACGTTATCTAAAGGTGATGTCTATCGAGGCTATTCTCAATGTGCGGGAAATCTTTTCATAATTTGTGCTAGACGCGTGATTTTTTTTTAATTTGTTTACGGATTTATACCATTTCGCGTTATTTAAAGGTGATGTCTATAGAGGCTATTCTCAATGTCCTGGAAATTGTTTCATAATCTGTGCTCCACGCGTGATTTTTTTAAATTTGTTTACGGATTTATACCATTTCGCATTATTTAAAACGATGTCTATCGAGACTATTCTCAATGTGCTGGAAATTGTATCACAATCCATGCTCCAGCGTGATATTTTTTCAATTTTTTTACAGATGTATACCATTCCGCGTTATTTAAAGGCGATGTCTATCGAGACTATTTTCAATGTGCTGGATATTGTTTCACAATCTATGCTCCAAGCGTGATTTTTTTTAAAAATTTGTTTATACTAATTATTACATTTTATACTCGCGTTATTTAAAGGTGATGTCTATCAAGGCTATTCTCATTGTGCGGAAAATTGTTTCATAATCTGTGCTCCACGCGGGATTTTTTAAAATTTGTTTACGGATTTATACCATTTCCCGTTATTTAAAGACGATGTCTATCGAGACTATTTTCAATGAGCTGGAAATTGTTTCACAAACTATTCTCCAAGCGTGATTTTTTCTTATTTCAATTTGTTTACGGATTTATACTATTTGCGTTATTTAAAGGCGAAGTCTTTCGAGACTATTCTCAATGTGCTGGAAATTGTTTTATAATCTGTGCTCCACGCGTGATTTTTTTGAATTTGTTTACGGATTTATACTAATCCGCGTTATTTAAAGGTGATGTCTATCGAGACTATTCTCAATGTGCTGGAAATTCTTTCATAATCTGTGCTCCACGCGTGATTTTATTGAATTTGTTTTCAGATTTATACTATTTCGCGTTATTTAAATGTGATGTCTATCGAGACTATTCTCAATGTGCTGGAAATTGTTTCATAATCTATGCTCCACGCGTGATTTTTTTAAAAATTTATTTACAGATTTATACTATTTTGCGTTATTTAAAGGCGATGTCTATAGAGAATATTTTCAATGTGCTGGAAATTGTTTCACAATCCATGCTCCAAGCGTGATTTTTTTTTTTCAATTTTTTTACAGATTTATACTATTTCGCGTTATTTAAAGGTGATGTCTATCGAGGCTATTCTCAATGTGCTGGAAATTGTTTCATAATTTGTGCTCCACGCGTGATTTTTTAGAATTTTTTTACGGATTTATACCATTTCGCGTTATTTAAAGGTGACGTCTATACAGGGTATTCTCAATGTGCGAGAAATTGTTTCATAATCTGTGCTCTACGCGTGATTTTTAAAAATTTTTTTACAGATTTATACTATTTCGCGTTATTTAAAGGCTATGTCTATCGAGACTATTTTCAATGTGCTGGAAAACGTTTCACAATCCATGCTCCAAGCGTGATTTTTTTTTCAATTTTTTTACAGATTTATACTATTTCACGTTATCTAAAGGTGGTGTCTATCGAGGCTATTCTCAATGTGCGGGAAATTGTTTCATAATTTATGCTAGACGCGTGATTTTTTTTAATTTGTTTACGGATTTATACCATTTCGCATTATTTAAAGACGATGTCTACGAAACTATTCTCAATGTGCTGGAAATTGTATCACAATCCATCCTCCAAGCGTGATATTTTTTCAATTTTTTTACAGATGTATACCATTCCGCGTTATTTAAAGGCGATGTCTATCGAGACTATTTTCAATGTGCTAGATATTGTTTCACAGTCTATGCTCCAAGCGTGATTTTTTTTTTCAATTTGTTTATACTAATTATTACATTTTATACTCGCGTTATTTAAAGGTGATGTCTATCAAGGCTATTCTCATTGTGCGGAAAATTGTTTCATAATCTGTGCTCCACGCGGGATTTTTTAAAATTTGTTTACGGATTTATACCATTTCCCGTTATTTAAAGGCGATGTCTATCGAAACTATTCTCAATGTGCTGGAAATTGTTTCATAATTTGTGCTCCACGCGTGATTTTTTTGAATTTGTTTTCGGATTTATACCATTTCGCGTTATTTAAAGGCGAAGTCTTTCGAGACTATTCTCAATGTGCTGGAAATTGTTTTATAATCTGTGCTCCACGCGTGATTTTATTGAATTTGTTTTCAGATTTATACTATTTCGCGTTATTTAAATGTGATGTCTATCGAGACTATTCTCAATGTGCTGGAAATTGTTTCATAATCTGTGCTCCACGCGTGATTTTTTTAAAAATTTATTTACAGATTTATACTATTTTGCGTTATTTAAAGGCGATGTCTATAGAGAATATTTTCAATGTGCTGGAAATTGTTTCACAATCCATGCTCCAAGCGTGATTTTTTTTTTCAATTTTTTTACAGATTTATACTATTTCGCGTTATTTAAAGGTGATGTCTATCGAGGCTATTCTCAATGTGCTGGAAATTGTTTCATAATTTGTGCTCCACGCGTGATTTTTTTAAATTTTTTTACGGATTTATACCATTTCGCGTTATTTAAAGGTGACGTCTATACAGGCTATTCTCAATGTGCGAGAAATTGTTTCATAATCTGTGCTCTACGCGTGATTTTTTAAAAATTTTTTACAGATTTATACTATTTCGCGTTATTTAAAGGCTATGTCTATCGAGACTATTTAAAATGTGCTGGAAAACGTTTCACAATCCATGCTCCAAGCGTGATTTTTTTTTCAATTTTTTTACAGATTTATACTATTTCACGTTATCTAAAGGTGGTGTCTAGCGAGGCTATTCTCAATGTGCGGGAAATTGTTTCATAATTTATGCTAGACGCGTGATTTTTTTAAATTTGTTTACGGATTTATACCATTTCGCATTATTTAAAGACGATGTCTATCGAAACTATTCTCAATGTGCTGGAAATTGTATCACAATCCATCCTCCAAGCGTGATACTTTTTCAATTTTTTTACAGATGTATACCATTCCGCGTTATTTAAAGGCGATGTCTATCGAGACTATTTTCAATGTGCTAGATATTGTTTCACAATCTATGCTCCAAGCGTGATTTTTTTTTTTCAATTTGTTTATACTAATTATTACATTTTATACTCGCGTTATTTAAAGGTGATGTCTATCAAGGCTATTCTCATTGTGCGGAAAATTGTTTCATAATCTGTGCTCCACGCGGGATTTTTTTAAATTTGTTTACGGATTTATACCATTTCCCGTTATTTAAAGGCGATGTCTATCGAGACTATTTTCAATGAGCTGGAAATTGTTTCACAAACTATTCTCCAAGTGTGATTTTTTTCTTATTTCAATTTGTTTACGGATTTATACTAATTGCGTTATTTAAAGGCGAAGTCTTTCGAGACTATTCTCAATGTGCTGGAAATTGTTTTATAATCTGTGCTCCACGCGTGATTTTTTTGAATTTGTTTACGGATTTATACTAATCCGCGTTATTTAAAGGTGATGTCTATCGAGACTATTCTCAATGTGCTGGAAATTCTTTCATAATCTGTGCTCCACGCGTGATTTTATTGAATTTGTTTTCAGATTTATACTATTTCGCGTTATTTAAAGGTGATGTCTATCGAGACTATTCTCAATATGCTGGAAATTGTTTCATAATCTGTGCTCCACGCGTGATTTTTTAAAAAATTTATTTACAGATTTATACTATTTTGCGTTATTTAAAGGCGATGTCTATAGAGAATATTTTCAATGTGCTGGAAATTGTTTCACAATCCATGCTCCAAGCGTGATTTTTTTTTTCAATTTTTTTACAGATTTATACTATTTCACGTTATCTAAAGGTGATGTCTATCGAGGCTATTCTCAATGTGCTGGAAATTGTTTCATAATTTGTGCTCCACGCGTGATTTTTTTGAATTTGTTTACGTATTTATACCATTTCGCGTTATTTAAAGGTGACGTCTATAGAGGCTATTCTCAATGTGCGAGAAATTGTTTCATAATCTGTGCTCTACGCGTGATTTTTTTAAAATTATTTACAGATTTATACTATTCCGCGTTATTTAAAGGCTATGTCTATCGAGACTATTTTCAATGTGCTGGAAAACGTTTCACAATCCATGCTCCAAGCGTGATTTTTTTTTCAATTTTTTTACATATTTATACTATTTCACGTTATCTAAAGGTGGTGTCTATCGAGGCTATTCTCAATGTGCGGGAAATTGTTTCATAATTTATGCTAGACGCGTGATTTTTTTTAATTTGTTTACGGATTTATACCATTTCGCATTATTTAAAGACGATGTCTACGAAACTATTCTCAATGTGCTGGAAATTGTATCACAATCCATCCTCCAAGCGTGATATTTTTTCAATTTTTTTACAGATGTATACCATTCCGCGTTATTTAAAGGCGATGTCTATCGAGACTATTTTCAATGTGCTAGATATTGTTTCACAGTCTATGCTCCAAGCGTGATTTTTTTTTTCAATTTGTTTATACTAATTATTACATTTTATACTCGCGTTATTTAAAGGTGATGTCTATCAAGGCTATTCTCATTGTGCGGAAAATTGTTTCATAATCTGTGCTCCACGCGGGATTTTTTAAAATTTGTTTACGGATTTATACCATTTCCCGTTATTTAAAGGCGATGTCTATCGAAACTATTCTCAATGTGCTGGAAATTGTTTCATAATTTGTGCTCCACGCGTGATTTTTTTGAATTTGTTTTCGGATTTATACCATTTCGCGTTATTTAAAGGCGAAGTCTTTCGAGACTATTCTCAATGTGCTGGAAATTGTTTTATAATCTGTGCTCCACGCGTGATTTTTTTGAATTTGTTTACGGATTTATACTAATCCGCGTTATTTAAAGGTGATGTCTATCGAGACTATTCTCAATGTGCTGGAAATTCTTTCATAATCTGTGCTCCACGCGTGATTTTATTGAATTTGTTTTCAGATTTATACTATTTCGCGTTATTTAAATGTGATGTCTATCGAGACTATTCTCAATGTGCTGGAAATTGTTTCATAATCTGTGCTCCACGCGTGATTTTTTTAAAAATTTATTTACAGATTTATACTATTTTGCGTTATTTAAAGGCGATGTCTATAGAGAATATTTTCAATGTGCTGGAAATTGTTTCACAATCCATGCTCCAAGCGTGATTTTTTTTTTCAATTTTTTTACAGATTTATACTATTTCGCGTTATTTAAAGGTGATGTCTATCGAGGCTATTCTCAATGTGCTGGAAATTGTTTCATAATTTGTGCTCCACGCGTGATTTTTTTAAATTTTTTTACGGATTTATACCATTTCGCGTTATTTAAAGGTGACGTCTATACAGGCTATTCTCAATGTGCGAGAAATTGTTTCATAATCTGTGCTCTACGCGTGATTTTTTAAAAATTTTTTACAGATTTATACTATTTCGCGTTATTTAAAGGCTATGTCTATCGAGACTATTTAAAATGTGCTGGAAAACGTTTCACAATCCATGCTCCAAGCGTGATTTTTTTTTCAATTTTTTTACAGATTTATACTATTTCACGTTATCTAAAGGTGGTGTCTAGCGAGGCTATTCTCAATGTGCGGGAAATTGTTTCATAATTTATGCTAGACGCGTGATTTTTTTAAATTTGTTTACGGATTTATACCATTTCGCATTATTTAAAGACGATGTCTATCGAAACTATTCTCAATGTGCTGGAAATTGTATCACAATCCATCCTCCAAGCGTGATACTTTTTCAATTTTTTTACAGATGTATACCATTCCGCGTTATTTAAAGGCGATGTCTATCGAGACTATTTTCAATGTGCTAGATATTGTTTCACAATCTATGCTCCAAGCGTGATTTTTTTTTTTTCAATTTGTTTATACTAATTATTACATTTTATACTCGCGTTATTTAAAGGTGATGTCTATCAAGGCTATTCTCATTGTGCGGAAAATTGTTTCATAATCTGTGCTCCACGCGGGATTTTTTTAAATTTGTTTACGGATTTATACCATTTCCCGTTATTTAAAGGCGATGTCTATCGAGACTATTTTCAATGAGCTGGAAATTGTTTCACAAACTATTCTCCAAGTGTGATTTTTTTCTTATTTCAATTTGTTTACGGATTTATACTAATTGCGTTATTTAAAGGCGAAGTCTTTCGAGACTATTCTCAATGTGCTGGAAATTGTTTTATAATCTGTGCTCCACGCGTGATTTTTTTGAATTTGTTTACGGATTTATACTAATCCGCGTTATTTAAAGGTGATGTCTATCGAGACTATTCTCAATGTGCTGGAAATTCTTTCATAATCTGTGCTCCACGCGTGATTTTATTGAATTTGTTTTCAGATTTATACTATTTCGCGTTATTTAAAGGTGATGTCTATCGAGACTATTCTCAATATGCTGGAAATTGTTTCATAATCTGTGCTCCACGCGTGATTTTTTAAAAAATTTATTTACAGATTTATACTATTTTGCGTTATTTAAAGGCGATGTCTATAGAGAATATTTTCAATGTGCTGGAAATTGTTTCACAATCCATGCTCCAAGCGTGATTTTTTTTTTCAATTTTTTTACAGATTTATACTATTTCACGTTATCTAAAGGTGATGTCTATCGAGGCTATTCTCAATGTGCTGGAAATTGTTTCATAATTTGTGCTCCACGCGTGATTTTTTTGAATTTGTTTACGTATTTATACCATTTCGCGTTATTTAAAGGTGACGTCTATAGAGGCTATTCTCAATGTGCGAGAAATTGTTTCATAATCTGTGCTCTACGCGTGATTTTTTTAAAATTATTTACAGATTTATACTATTCCGCGTTATTTAAAGGCTATGTCTATCGAGACTATTTTCAATGTGCTGGAAAACGTTTCACAATCCATGCTCCAAGCGTGATTTTTTTTTCAATTTTTTTACATATTTATACTATTTCACGTTATCTAAAGGTGATGTCTATCGAGGCTATTCTCAATGTGCGGGAAATTGTTTCATAATCTGTGCTCCACGCGTGATTTTTTTAATTTGTTTACGGATTTATACCATTTCGCGTTATTTAAAGACGATGTCTATTGAGACTGTTCTCTATGTGCTGGAAATTGTTTCATAATCTGTGCTCCACGCGTGATTTTTTTGAATTTGTTTACAGATTTATACTATTTCGCGTTATTTAAAGGTGATGTCTATCGAGACTATTCTAAATGTGCGAGAAATTGTTTCATAATCTGTGCTCCACGCGTGATTTATTTGAATTTATTTACAGATTTATACTATTTCGCGTTATTTAAAGGCGATGTCTATCGAGACTATTTTCAATGTGCTGGAAAATGTTTCACAATCCATGCTCCAAGCGTGATTTTTCTTTAAATTGCTTTACAGATTTATACTATTTTGCGTTATTTAAAGGTGATGTCTATCGAGGCTATTCTCAATGGGCTGGAAATTGTTTCCTAATTTGTGCTCCACGCGTGATTTTTTTGAATTTGTTTACGGATTTATACCATTTCGCGTTATTTAAAGGTGATGTCTATAGAGGCTATTCTCAGTGTCCTGGAAATTGTTTCATAATCTGTGGTGCACGCGTGATTTTTTTTAATTTGTTTACGGATTTATACTATTTCGCGTTATTTCAAGACGATGTCTATCGAGACTATTCTCAATGTGCGAGATATTGTTTCATAATCTGTGCTCCACGCGTGATTTTTTTTAATTTGTTTACAGATTTATACTATTTCGCGTTATTTAAAGGTGATGTCTATCGAGAGTATTCTCAATGAGCTGGAAATTGTTTTATAATCTGTGCTCCACGCGTGATTTTTTTTTAATTTGTTTACGGATTTATACTAATCCGCGTTATTTAAAGGATATGTCTATCGAGACTATTCTCAATGTGCTGGAAATTCTTTCATAATCTGTGCTCCACGCGTGATTTTATTGAATTTGTTTTCAGATTTATACTATTTCGCGTTATTTAAAGGCTATGTCTACCGAGACTATTCTCAATGTGCTGGAAATTGTTTCATAATCTGTGCTCCATGCGTGATTTTTTTAAAAATTTATTTGCAGATTTATACTATTTTGCGTTATTTAAAGGCGATGTCTATAGAGAATATTTTCAATGTGCTGGAAATTGTTTCACAATCCATGCTCCAAGCGTGATTTTTTTTTCAATTTTTTTACAGATTTATACTATTTCGCGTTATTTAAAGTTGATGTCTATCGAGGCTATTCTCAATGTGCTGGAAATTGGTTCATAATTTGTGCTCCACGCGTGATTTTTTTGAATTTGTTTACGGATTTATACCATTTCACGTTATTTAAAGGTGACGTCTATAGAGGCTATTCTCAATGTGCGAGAAAGTGTTTCATAATCTGTGCTCTACGCGTGATTTTTTTTAATTTTTTACAGATTTATACTATTTAGTGTTATTTAAAGGCTATGTCTATCGAGACTATTATCAATGTGCTGGAAAACGTTTCACAATCCATGCTCCAAGTGTGATTTTTTTTTCAATTTTTTTACAGATTTATACTATTTCACGTTATCTAAAGGTGATGTCTATCGAGGCTATTCTCAATGTGCGGGAAATTGTTTCATAATTTGTGCTAGACGCGTGATTTTTTTAAATTTGTTTACGGATTTATACCATTTCGCGTTATTTAAAGGTGATGTCTATAGAAGCTATTATCAATGTCCTGGAAATTGTTTCATAATCTGTGCTCCACGCGTGATTTTTTAAAATATGTTTACGGATTTATACCATTTCACGTTATTTAAAGACGATGTCTATCGAAACTATTCTCAATGTGCTGGAAATTGTTTCATAATCTGTGCTCCACGCGTGATTTTTTTTGAATTTGTTTACAGATTTATACTATTTCGCGTTATTTAAAGGTGATGTCTATCGAGATTATTCTAAATGTGCGAGATATTGTTTCATAATCTGTGCTCCACGCGTGATTTTTTTGAATTTATTTACAGATTTATACTATTTCGCGTTATTTAAAGGCGATGTCTATCGAGACTATTCTCAATGTGCTGGAAATTGTTTCATAATCTATGCTCCAAGCGTGATTTTTTTTCAATTTGTTTATACTAATTATTACATTTTATAATATTTCGCGTTATTTAAAGGTGATGTCTATCGAGACTATTCTCAATGTGCTGGAAATTGTTTCATAATCTGTGCTCCACGCGTGATGTTTGTTAATTTGTTTACGGAATTATACTATTTCGCGTTATTTAAAGACGATGTCTATCGATGCTACACTCAGTGTGCTGGAAATTGTTTCATAATCTATGCTCCAAGCGTGATTTTTTTTCAATTTGTTTATACTAATTATTACATTTTATAATATTTCGCGTTATTTAAAGGTGATGTCTATCGAGACTATTCTCAATGTGCTGTAAATTGTTTCATAATCTGTGCTCCACGCGTGATTTTTGTTAATTTGTTTACGGATTTATACTATTTCGCGTTATTTAAAGACGATGTCTATCGAGGCTATACTCAGTGTGCTGGAAATTGTTTCATAATCTATGCTCCAAGCGTGATTTTTTTTTTCAATTTGTTTATACTAATTATTAAATTTTATACTATTTCACGTTATCTAAAGGTGATGCCTATCGAGGCTATTCTCAATGTGCGGGAAATTGTTTCATAATTTATGCTCCACGCGTGATTTTTTTGAATTTGTTTTCGGATTTATACCATTTCGCGTTATTTAAAGGTGACGTCTATAGAGGCTATTCTTAAAGTGCGAGAAATTGTTTCATAATTTGTGCTAGACGCGTGATTTTTTTAAATTTGTTTACGGATTTATACCATTTCGCGTTATTTAAAGGTGATGTCTATAGAGGCTATTCTCAATGTCCTGGAAATATTTTCATAATCTGTGCTCCACGCGTGATTTTTTAAAATTTGTTTACGGATTTATACCATTTCGCATTATTTAAAGGTGATGTCTATCGAGGCTATTCTCAATGTGCTGGAAATTGTTTCATAATTTGTGCTCCACGCGTGATTTTTTTGAAATTGTTTTCCGATTTATACCATTTCGCGTTATTTAAAGGTGACGTCTATAGAGGCTATTCTTAAAGTGCGAGATATTGTTTCATAATCTGTGCTCTACGCGTGATTTTTTTAAATTTTTTACAGATTTATACTATTTCGCGTTATTTAAAGGCTATGTCTACCGACACTATTTTCAATGTGCTGGAAAACGTTTCACAATCCATGCTCCAAGCGTGTTTTTTTTTCAATTTTTTTACATATTTATACTATTTCACGTTATCTAAAGGTGATGTCTATCGAGGCTATTCTCAATGTCCTGGAAATATTTTCATAATCTGTGCTCCACGCGTGATTTTTTAAAATTTGTTTACGGATTTATACCATTTCGCATTATTTAAAGGTGATGTCTATCAAGGCTATTCTCAATGTGCTGGAAATTGTTTCATAATTTGTGCTCCACGCGTGATTTTTTTGAATTTGTTTACGTATTTATACCATTTCGCGTTATTTAAAGGTGACGTCTATAGAGGCTATTCTCAATGTGCGAGAAATTGTTTCATAATCTGTGCTCTACGCGTGATTTTTTTAAAATTATTTACAGATTTATACTATTCCGCGTTATTTAAAGGCTATGTCTATCGAGACTATTTTCAATGTGCTGGAAAACGTTTCACAATCCATGCTCCAAGCGTGATTTTTTTTCAATTTTTTTACATATTTATACTATTTCACGTTATCTAAAGGTGATGTCTATCGAGGCTATTCTCAATGTGCGGGAAATTGTTTCATAATCTGTGCTCCACGCGTGATTTTTTTAATTTGTTTACGGATTTATACCATTTCGCGTTATTTAAAGACGATGTCTATCGAGACTGTTCTCTATGTGCTGGAAATTGTTTCATAATCTGTGCTCCACGCGTGATTTTTTTGAATTTGTTTACAGATTTATACTATTTCGCGTTATTTAAAGGTGATGTCTATCGAGACTATTCTAAATGTGCGAGAAATTGTTTCATAATCTGTGCTCCACGCGTGATTTATTTGAATTTATTTACAGATTTATACTATTTCGCGTTATTTAAAGGCGATGTCTATCGAGACTATTTTCAATGTGCTGGAAAATGTTTCACAATCCATGCTCCAAGCGTGATTTTTCTTTAAATTGTTTTACAGATTTATACTATTTTGCGTTATTTAAAGGTGATGTCTATCGAGGCTATTCTCAAAGGGCTGGAAATTGTTTCATAATTTGTGCTCCACGCGTGATTTTTTTGAATTTGTTTACGGATTTATACCATTTCACGTTATTTAAAGGTGATGTCTATAGAGGCTATTCTCAGTGTCCTGGAAATTGTTTCATAATCTGTGCTCCACGCGTGATTTTTTTGAATTTGTTTACAGATTTATACTATTTCGCGTTATTTAAAGGTGATGTCTATCGAGACTATTCTAAATGTGCGAGAAATTGTTTCATAATCTGTGCTCCACGCGTGATTTATTTGAATTTATTTACAGATTTATACTATTTCGCGTTATTTAAAGGCGATGTCTATCGAGAATATTTTCAATGTGCTGGAAAATGTTTCACAATCCATGCTCCAAGTGTGATTTTTCTTTAAATTGTTTTACAGATTTATACTATTTTGCGTTATTTAAAGGTGATGTCTATCGAGGCTATTCTCAATGGGCTGGAAATTGTTTCATAATTTGTGCTCCACGCGTGATTTTTTTGAATTTGTTTACGGATTTATACCATTTCGCGTTATTTAAAGGTGATGTCTATAGAGGCTATTCTCAGTGTCCTGGAAATTGTTTCATAATCTGTGGTGCACGCGTGATTTTTTTTAATTTGTTTACGGATTTATACTATTTCGCGTTATTTCAAGACGATGTCTATCGAGACTATTCTCAATGTGCGAGATATTGTTTCATAATCTGTGCTCCACGCGTGATTTTTTTGAATTTGTTTACAGATTTATACTATTTCGCGTTATTTAAAGGTGATGTCTATCGAGAGTATTCTCAATGAGCTGGAAATTGTTTTATAATCTGTGCTCTACGCGTGATTTTTTTTGAATTTGTTTACGGATTTATACTAATCCGCGTTATTTAAAGGATATGTCTATCGAGACTATTCTCAATGTGCTGGAAATTCTTTCATAATCTGTGCTCCACGCGTGATTTTATTGAATTTGTTTTCAGATTTATACTATTTCGCGTTATTTAAAGGCTATGTCTACCGAGACTATTCTCAATGTGCTGGAAATTGTTTCATAATCTGTGCTCCATGCGTGATTTTTTTAAAAATTTATTTGCAGATTTATACTATTTTGCGTTATTTAAAGTTGATGTCTATCGAGGCTATTCTCAATGTGCTGGAAATTGGTTCATAATTTGTGCTCCACGCGTGATTTTTTTGAATTTGTTTACGGATTTATACCATTTCGCGTTATTTAAAGGTGACGTCTATAGAGGCTATTCTCAATGTGCGAGAAAGTGTTTCATAATCTGTGCTCTACGCGTGATTTTTTTTAATTTTTTACAGATTTATACTATTTAGCGTTATTTAAAGGCTATGTCTATCGAGACTATTATCAATGTGCTGGAAAACGTTTCACAATCCATGCTCCAAGTGTGATTTTTTTTTCAATTTTTTACAGATTTATACTGTTTCACGTTATCTAAAGGTGATGTCTATCGAGGCTATTCTCAATGTGCGGGAAATTGTTTCATAATTTGTGCTAGACGCGTGATTTTTTTAAATTTGTTTACGGATTTATACCATTTCGCGTTATTTAAAGGTGATGTCTATAGAAGCTATTATCAATGTCCTGGAAATTGTTTCATAATCTGTGCTCCACGCGTGATTTTTTAAAATTTGTTTACGGATTTATACCATTTCACGTTATTTAAAGACGATGTCTATCGAAACTATTCTCAATGTGCTGGAAATTGTTTCATAATCTGTGCTCCACGCGTGATTTTTTTTGAATTTGTTTACAGATTTATACTATTTCGCGTTATTTAAAGGTGATGTCTATCGAGATTATTCTAAATGTGCGAGATATTGTTTCATAATCTGTGCTCCACGCGTGATTTTTTTGAATTTATTTACAGATTTATACTATTTCGCGTTATTTAAAGGCGATGTCTATCGAGACTATTCTCAATGTGCTGGAAATTGTTTCATAATCTATGCTCCAAGCGTGATTTTTTTTCAATTTGTTTATACTAATTATTACATTTTATAATATTTCGCGTTATTTAAAGGTGATGTCTATCGAGACTATTCTCAATGTGCTGGAAATTGTTTCATAATCTGTGCTCCACGCGTGATGTTTGTTAATTTGTTTACGGAATTATACTATTTCGCGTTATTTAAAGACGATGTCTATCGATGCTACACTCAGTGTGCTGGAAATTGTTTCATAATCTATGCTCCAAGCGTGATTTTTTTTCAATTTGTTTATACTAATTATTACATTTTATAATATTTCGCGTTATTTAAAGGTGATGTCTATCGAGACTATTCTCAATGTGCTGTAAATTGTTTCATAATCTGTGCTCCACGCGTGATTTTTGTTAATTTGTTTACGGATTTATGCTATTTCGCGTTATTTAAAGACGATGTCTATCGAGGGTATACTCAGTGTGCTGGAAATTGTTTCATAATCTATGCTCCAAGCGTGATTTTTTTTTTCAATTTGTTTATACTAATTATTGCATTTTATACTAATCCGCGTTATTTAAAGGTGATGTCTATCGAGACTATTCTCAATATGCTGGAAATTTTTTCATAATCTGTGCTCCACACGTGATTTTTGTTAATTTGTTTACGGATTTATACTATTTCGCGTTATTTAAAGACGATGTCTATCGAGGCTATACTCAGTGTGCTGGAAATTGTTTCATAATCTATGCTCCAAGCGTGATTTTTTTTTTCAATTTGTTTATACTAATTATTACATTTTATACTATTTCACGTTATCTAAAGGTGATGTCTATCGAGGCTATTCTCAATGTGAGGGAAATTGTTTCATAATTTATGCTCCACGCGTGATTTTTTTGAATTTGTTTTCGGATTTATACCATTTCGCGTTATTTAAAGGTGACGTCTATAGAGGCTATTCTTAAAGTGCGAGAAATTGTTTCATAATCTGTGCTCTACGCGTGATTTTTTAAAATTTTTTACAGATTTATACTATTTCGCGTTATTTAAAGGCTATGTCTACCGAGACTATTTTCAATGTGCTGGAAAACGTTTCACAATCCATGCTCCAAGCGTGATTTTTTTTCAATTTTTTTACATATTTATACTATTTCACGTTATCTAAAGGTGATGTCTATCGAGGCTATTCTCAATGTGCAGGAAATTGTTTCATAATTTGTGCTAGACGCGTGATTTTTTTAAATTTGTTTACGGATTTATACCATTTCGCGTTATTTAAAGGTGATGTCTATAGAGGCTATTCTCAATGTCCTGGAAATATTTTCATAATCTGTGCTCCACGCGTGATTTTTTAAAATTTGTTTACGGATTTATACCATTTCGCATTATTTAAAGGTGATGTCTATCGAGGCTATTCTCAATGTGCTGGAAATTGTTTCATAATTTGTGCTCCACGCGTGATTTTTTTGAATTTGTTTTCGGATTTATACCATTTCGCGTTATTTAAAGGTGACGTCTATAGAGGCTATTCTTAAAGTGCGAGAAATTGTTTCATAATCTGTGCTCTACGCGTGATTTTTTTAAATTTTTTACAGATTTATACTATTTCGCGTTATTTAAAGGCTATGTCTACCGAGACTATTTTCAATGTGCTGGAAAACGTTTCACAATCCATGCTCCAAGCGTGATTTTTTTTCAATTTTTTTACATATTTATACTATTTCACGTTATCTAAAGGTGATGTCTATCGAGGCTATTCTCAATGTCCTGGAAATATTTTCATAATCTGTGCTCCACGCGTGATTTTTTAAAATTTGTTTACGGATTTATACCATTTCGCATTATTTAAAGGTGATGTCTATCAAGGCTATTCTCAATGTGCTGGAAATTATTTCATAATTTGTGCTCCACGCGTGATTTTTTTGAATTTGTTTACGTATTTATACCATTTCGCGTTATTTAAAGGTGACGTCTATAGAGGCTATTCCCAATGTGCGAGAAATTGTTTCATAATCTGTGCTCTACGCGTGATTTTTTTAAAATTATTTACAGATTTATACTATTCCGCGTTATTTAAAGGCTATGTCTATCGAGACTATTTTCAATGTGCTGGAAAACGTTTCACAATCCATGCTCCAAGCGTGATTTTTTTTCAATTTTTTTACATATTTATACTATTTCACGTTATCTAAAGGTGATGTCTATCGAGGCTATTCTCAATGTGCGGGAAATTGTTTCATAATCTGTGCTCCACGCGTGATTTTTTTAAATTTGTTTACGGATTGATACCATATCGCGTTATTTAAAGACGATGTCTATCGAGACTGTTCTCTATGTGCTGGAAATTTTTTCATAATCTGTGCTCCACGCGTGATTTTTTTGAATTTGTTTACAGATTTATACTATTTCGCGTTATTTAAAGGTGATGTCTATCGAGACTATTCTAAATGTGCGAGAAATTGTTTCATAATCTGTGCTCCACGCGTGATTTATTTGAATTTATTTACAGATTTATACTATTTCGCGTTATTTAAAGGCGATGTCTATCGAGACTATTTTCAATGTGCTGGAAAATGTTTCACAATCCATGCACCAAGCGTGATTTTTCTTTAAATTGTTTTACAGATTTATACTATTTTGCGTTATTTAAAGGTGATGTCTATCGAGGCTATTCTCAATGGGCTGGAAATTGTTTCATAATTTGTGCTCCACGCGTGATTTTTTTGAATTTGTTTACGGATTTATACCATTTTGCGTTATTTAAAGGTGATGTCTATAGAGGCTATTCTCAGTGTCCTGGAAATTGTTTCATAATCTGTGGTGCACGCGTGATTTTTTTTAATTTGTTTACGGATTTATACTATTTCGCGTTATTTCAAGACGATGTCTATCGAGACTATTCTCAATGTGCGAGATATTGTTTCATAATCTGTGCTCCACGCGTGATTTTTTTTAATTTGTTTACAGATTTATAATATTTCGCGTTATTTAAAGGTGATGTCTATCGAGAGTATTCTCAATGAGCTGGAAATTGTTTTATAATCTGTGCTCCACGCGTGATTTTTTTTGAATTTGTTTACGGATTTATACTAATCCGCGTTATTTAAAGGATATGTCTATCGAGACTATTCTCAATGTGCTGGAAATTCTTTCATAATCTGTGCTCCACGCGTGATTTTATTGAATTTGTTTTCAGATTTATACTATTTCGCGTTATTTAAAGGCTATGTCTATCGAGACTATTCTCAATGTGCTGGAAATTGTTTCATAATCTGTGCTCCACGCGTGATTTTTTTAAAAATTTATTTGCAGATTTATACTATTTTGCGTTATTTAAAGGCGATGTCTATAGAGAATATTTTCAATGTGCTGGAAATTGTTTCACAATCCATGCTCCAAGCGTGATTTTTTTTTCAATTTTTTTACAGATTTATACTATTTCGCGTTATTTAAAGTTGATGTCTATCGAGGCTATTCTCAATGTGCTGGAAATTGGTTCATAATTTGTGCTCCACGCGTGATTTTTTGAATTTGTTTACGGATTTATACCATTTCGCGTTATTTAAAGGTGACGTCTATAGAGGCTATTCTCAATGTGCGAGAAAGTGTTTCATAATCTGTGCTCTACGCGTGATTTTTTTTAATTTTTTACAGATTTATACTATTTAGCGTTATTTAAAGGCTATGTCTATCGAGACTATTATCAATGTGCTGGAAAACGTTTCACAATCCATGCTCCAAGTGTGATTTTTTTTTCAATTTTTTTACAGATTTATACTATTTCACGTTATCTAAAGGTGATGTCTATCGAGGCTATTCTCAATGTGCGGGAAATTGTTTCATAATTTATGCTAGACGCGTGATTTTTTTTAATTTGTTTACGGATTTATACCATTTCGCATTATTTAAAGACGATGTCTACGAAACTATTCTCAATGTGCTGGAAATTGTATCACAATCCATCCTCCAAGCGTGATATTTTTTCAATTTTTTTACAGATGTATACCATTCCGCGTTATTTAAAGGCGATGTCTATCGAGACTATTTTCAATGTGCTAGATATTGTTTCACAGTCTATGCTCCAAGCGTGATTTTTTTTTTCAATTTGTTTATACTAATTATTACATTTTATACTCGCGTTATTTAAAGGTGATGTCTATCAAGGCTATTCTCATTGTGCGGAAAATTGTTTCATAATCTGTGCTCCACGCGGGATTTTTTAAAATTTGTTTACGGATTTATACCATTTCCCGTTATTTAAAGGCGATGTCTATCGAAACTATTCTCAATGTGCTGGAAATTGTTTCATAATTTGTGCTCCACGCGTGATTTTTTTGAATTTGTTTTCGGATTTATACCATTTCGCGTTATTTAAAGGCGAAGTCTTTCGAGACTATTCTCAATGTGCTGGAAATTGTTTTATAATCTGTGCTCCACGCATGATTTTTTTGAATTTGTTTACGGATTTATACTAATCCGCGTTATTTAAAGGTGATGTCTATCGAGACTATTCTCAATGTGCTGGAAATTCTTTCATAATCTGTGCTCCACGCGTGATTTTATTGAATTTGTTTTCAGATTTATACTATTTCGCGTTATTTAAATGTGATGTCTATCGAGACTATTCTCAATGTGCTGGAAATTGTTTCATAATCTGTGCTCCACGCGTGATTTTTTTAAAAATTTATTTACAGATTTATACTATTTTGCGTTATTTAAAGGCGATGTCTATAGAGAATATTTTCAATGTGCTGGAAATTGTTTCACAATCCATGCTCCAAGCGTGATTTTTTTTTTCAATTTTTTTACAGATTTATACTATTTCGCGTTATTTAAAGGTGATGTCTATCGAGGCTATTCTCAATGTGCTGGAAATTGTTTCATAATTTGTGCTCCACGCGTGATTTTTTTAAATTTTTTTACGGATTTATACCATTTCGCGTTATTTAAAGGTGACGTCTATACAGGCTATTCTCAATGTGCGAGAAATTGTTTCATAATCTGTGCTCTACGCGTGATTTTTTAAAAATTTTTTACAGATTTATACTATTTCGCGTTATTTAAAGGCTATGTCTATCGAGACTATTTAAAATGTGCTGGAAAACGTTTCACAATCCATGCTCCAAGCGTGATTTTTTTTTCAATTTTTTTACATATTTATACTATTTCACGTTATCTAAAGGTGGTGTCTAGCGAGGCTATTCTCAATGTGCGGGAAATTGTTTCATAATTTATGCTAGACGCGTGATTTTTTTAAATTTGTTTACGGATTTATACCATTTCGCATTATTTAAAGACGATGTCTATCGAAACTATTCTCAATGTGCTGGAAATTGTATCACAATCCATCCTCCAAGCGTGATACTTTTTCAATTTTTTTACAGATGTATACCATTCCGCGTTATTTAAAGGCGATGTCTATCGAGACTATTTTCAATGTGCTAGATATTGTTTCACAATCTATGCTCCAAGCGTGATTTTTTTTTTTCAATTTGTTTATACTAATTATTACATTTTATACTCGCGTTATTTAAAGGTGATGTCTATCAAGGCTATTCTCATTGTGCGGAAAATTGTTTCATAATCTGTGCTCCACGCGGGATTTTTTTAAATTTGTTTACGGATTTATACCATTTCCCGTTATTTAAAGGCGATGTCTATCGAGACTATTTTCAATGAGCTGGAAATTGTTTCACAAACTATTCTCCAAGTGTGATTTTTTTCTTATTTCAATTTGTTTACGGATTTATACTAATTGCGTTATTTAAAGGCGAAGTCTTTCGAGACTATTCTCAATGTGCTGGAAATTGTTTTATAATCTGTGCTCCACGCGTGATTTTTTTGAATTTGTTTACGGATTTATACTAATCCGCGTTATTTAAAGGTGATGTCTATCGAGACTATTCTCAATGTGCTGGAAATTCTTTCATAATCTGTGCTCCACGCGTGATTTTATTGAATTTGTTTTCAGATTTATACTATTTCGCGTTATTTAAAGGTGATGTCTATCGAGACTATTCTCAATATGCTGGAAATTGTTTCATAATCTGTGCTCCACGCGTGATTTTTTCAAAAATTTATTTACAGATTTATACTATTTTGCGTTATTTAAAGGCGATGTCTATAGAGAATATTTTCAATGTGCTGGAAATTGTTTCACAATCCATGCTCCAAGCGTGATTTTTTTTTTCAATTTTTTTACAGATTTATACTATTTCACGTTATCTAAAGGTGATGTCTATCGAGGCTATTCTCAATGTGCTGGAAATTGTTTCATAATTTGTGCTCCACGCGTGATTTTTTTGAATTTGTTTACGTATTTATACCATTTCGCGTTATTTAAAGGTGACGTCTATAGAGGCTATTCTCAATGTGCGAGAAATTGTTTCATAATCTGTGCTCTACGCGTGATTTTTTTAAAATTATTTACAGATTTATACTATTCCGCGTTATTTAAAGGCTATGTCTATCGAGACTATTTTCAATGTGCTGGAAAACGTTTCACAATCCATGCTCCAAGCGTGATTTTTTTTTCAATTTTTTTACATATTTATACTATTTCACGTTATCTAAAGGTGATGTCTATCGAGGCTATTCTCAATGTGCGGGAAATTGTTTCATAATCTGTGCTCCACGCGTGATTTTTTTAATTTGTTTACGGATTTATACCATTTCGCGTTATTTAAAGACGATGTCTATTGAGACTGTTCTCTATGTGCTGGAAATTGTTTCATAATCTGTGCTCCACGCGTGATTTTTTTGAATTTGTTTACAGATTTATACTATTTCGCGTTATTTAAAGGTGATGTCTATCGAGACTATTCTAAATGTGCGAGAAATTGTTTCATAATCTGTGCTCCACGCGTGATTTATTTGAATTTATTTACAGATTTATACTATTTCGCGTTATTTAAAGGCGATGTCTATCGAGACTATTTTCAATGTGCTGGAAAATGTTTCACAATCCATGCTCCAAGCGTGATTTTTCTTTAAATTGCTTTACAGATTTATACTATTTTGCGTTATTTAAAGGTGATGTCTATCGAGGCTATTCTCAATGGGCTGGAAATTGTTTCCTAATTTGTGCTCCACGCGTGATTTTTTTGAATTTGTTTACGGATTTATACCATTTCGCGTTATTTAAAGGTGATGTCTATAGAGGCTATTCTCAGTGTCCTGGAAATTGTTTCATAATCTGTGGTGCACGCGTGATTTTTTTTAATTTGTTTACGGATTTATACTATTTCGCGTTATTTCAAGACGATGTCTATCGAGACTATTCTCAATGTGCGAGATATTGTTTCATAATCTGTGCTCCACGCGTGATTTTTTTTAATTTGTTTACAGATTTATACTATTTCGCGTTATTTAAAGGTGATGTCTATCGAGAGTATTCTCAATGAGCTGGAAATTGTTTTATAATCTGTGCTCCACGCGTGATTTTTTTTTAATTTGTTTACGGATTTATACTAATCCGCGTTATTTAAAGGATATGTCTATCGAGACTATTCTCAATGTGCTGGAAATTCTTTCATAATCTGTGCTCCACGCGTGATTTTATTGAATTTGTTTTCAGATTTATACTATTTCGCGTTATTTAAAGGCTATGTCTACCGAGACTATTCTCAATGTGCTGGAAATTGTTTCATAATCTGTGCTCCATGCGTGATTTTTTTAAAAATTTATTTGCAGATTTATACTATTTTGCGTTATTTAAAGGCGATGTCTATAGAGAATATTTTCAATGTGCTGGAAATTGTTTCACAATCCATGCTCCAAGCGTGATTTTTTTTTCAATTTTTTTACAGATTTATACTATTTCGCGTTATTTAAAGTTGATGTCTATCGAGGCTATTCTCAATGTGCTGGAAATTGGTTCATAATTTGTGCTCCACGCGTGATTTTTTTGAATTTGTTTACGGATTTATACCATTTCACGTTATTTAAAGGTGACGTCTATAGAGGCTATTCTCAATGTGCGAGAAAGTGTTTCATAATCTGTGCTCTACGCGTGATTTTTTTTAATTTTTTACAGATTTATACTATTTAGTGTTATTTAAAGGCTATGTCTATCGAGACTATTATCAATGTGCTGGAAAACGTTTCACAATCCATGCTCCAAGTGTGATTTTTTTTTCAATTTTTTTACAGATTTATACTATTTCACGTTATCTAAAGGTGATGTCTATCGAGGCTATTCTCAATGTGCGGGAAATTGTTTCATAATTTGTGCTAGACGCGTGATTTTTTTAAATTTGTTTACGGATTTATACCATTTCGCGTTATTTAAAGGTGATGTCTATAGAAGCTATTATCAATGTCCTGGAAATTGTTTCATAATCTGTGCTCCACGCGTGATTTTTTAAAATATGTTTACGGATTTATACCATTTCACGTTATTTAAAGACGATGTCTATCGAAACTATTCTCAATGTGCTGGAAATTGTTTCATAATCTGTGCTCCACGCGTGATTTTTTTTGAATTTGTTTACAGATTTATACTATTTCGCGTTATTTAAAGGTGATGTCTATCGAGATTATTCTAAATGTGCGAGATATTGTTTCATAATCTGTGCTCCACGCGTGATTTTTTTGAATTTATTTACAGATTTATACTATTTCGCGTTATTTAAAGGCGATGTCTATCGAGACTATTCTCAATGTGCTGGAAATTGTTTCATAATCTATGCTCCAAGCGTGATTTTTTTTCAATTTGTTTATACTAATTATTACATTTTATAATATTTCGCGTTATTTAAAGGTGATGTCTATCGAGACTATTCTCAATGTGCTGGAAATTGTTTCATAATCTGTGCTCCACGCGTGATGTTTGTTAATTTGTTTACGGAATTATACTATTTCGCGTTATTTAAAGACGATGTCTATCGATGCTACACTCAGTGTGCTGGAAATTGTTTCATAATCTATGCTCCAAGCGTGATTTTTTTTCAATTTGTTTATACTAATTATTACATTTTATAATATTTCGCGTTATTTAAAGGTGATGTCTATCGAGACTATTCTCAATGTGCTGTAAATTGTTTCATAATCTGTGCTCCACGCGTGATTTTTGTTAATTTGTTTACGGATTTATACTATTTCGCGTTATTTAAAGACGATGTCTATCGAGGCTATACTCAGTGTGCTGGAAATTGTTTCATAATCTATGCTCCAAGCGTGATTTTTTTTTTCAATTTGTTTATACTAATTATTAAATTTTATACTATTTCACGTTATCTAAAGGTGATGCCTATCGAGGCTATTCTCAATGTGCGGGAAATTGTTTCATAATTTATGCTCCACGCGTGATTTTTTTGAATTTGTTTTCGGATTTATACCATTTCGCGTTATTTAAAGGTGACGTCTATAGAGGCTATTCTTAAAGTGCGAGAAATTGTTTCATAATTTGTGCTAGACGCGTGATTTTTTTAAATTTGTTTACGGATTTATACCATTTCGCGTTATTTAAAGGTGATGTCTATAGAGGCTATTCTCAATGTCCTGGAAATATTTTCATAATCTGTGCTCCACGCGTGATTTTTTAAAATTTGTTTACGGATTTATACCATTTCGCATTATTTAAAGGTGATGTCTATCGAGGCTATTCTCAATGTGCTGGAAATTGTTTCATAATTTGTGCTCCACGCGTGATTTTTTTGAAATTGTTTTCCGATTTATACCATTTCGCGTTATTTAAAGGTGACGTCTATAGAGGCTATTCTTAAAGTGCGAGATATTGTTTCATAATCTGTGCTCTACGCGTGATTTTTTTAAATTTTTTACAGATTTATACTATTTCGCGTTATTTAAAGGCTATGTCTACCGACACTATTTTCAATGTGCTGGAAAACGTTTCACAATCCATGCTCCAAGCGTGTTTTTTTTTCAATTTTTTTACATATTTATACTATTTCACGTTATCTAAAGGTGATGTCTATCGAGGCTATTCTCAATGTCCTGGAAATATTTTCATAATCTGTGCTCCACGCGTGATTTTTTAAAATTTGTTTACGGATTTATACCATTTCGCATTATTTAAAGGTGATGTCTATCAAGGCTATTCTCAATGTGCTGGAAATTGTTTCATAATTTGTGCTCCACGCGTGATTTTTTTGAATTTGTTTACGTATTTATACCATTTCGCGTTATTTAAAGGTGACGTCTATAGAGGCTATTCTCAATGTGCGAGAAATTGTTTCATAATCTGTGCTCTACGCGTGATTTTTTTAAAATTATTTACAGATTTATACTATTCCGCGTTATTTAAAGGCTATGTCTATCGAGACTATTTTCAATGTGCTGGAAAACGTTTCACAATCCATGCTCCAAGCGTGATTTTTTTTCAATTTTTTTACATATTTATACTATTTCACGTTATCTAAAGGTGATGTCTATCGAGGCTATTCTCAATGTGCGGGAAATTGTTTCATAATCTGTGCTCCACGCGTGATTTTTTTAATTTGTTTACGGATTTATACCATTTCGCGTTATTTAAAGACGATGTCTATCGAGACTGTTCTCTATGTGCTAGAAATTGTTTCATAATCTGTGCTCCACGCGTGATTTTTTTGAATTTGTTTACAGATTTATACTATTTCGCGTTATTTAAAGGTGATGTCTATCGAGACTATTCTAAATGTGCGAGAAATTGTTTCATAATCTGTGCTCCACGCGTGATTTATTTGAATTTATTTACAGATTTATACTATTTCGCGTTATTTAAAGGCGATGTCTATCGAGACTATTTTCAATGTGCTGGAAAATGTTTCACAATCCATGCTCCAAGCGTGATTTTTCTTTAAATTGTTTTACAGATTTATACTATTTTGCGTTATTTAAAGGTGATGTCTATCGAGGCTATTCTCAAAGGGCTGGAAATTGTTTCATAATTTGTGCTCCACGCGTGATTTTTTTGAATTTGTTTACGGATTTATACCATTTCACGTTATTTAAAGGTGATGTCTATAGAGGCTATTCTCAGTGTCCTGGAAATTGTTTCATAATCTGTGCTCCACGCGTGATTTTTTTGAATTTGTTTACAGATTTATACTATTTCGCGTTATTTAAAGGTGATGTCTATCGAGACTATTCTAAATGTGCGAGAAATTGTTTCATAATCTGTGCTCCACGCGTGATTTATTTGAATTTATTTACAGATTTATACTATTTCGCGTTATTTAAAGGCGATGTCTATCGAGAATATTTTCAATGTGCTGGAAAATGTTTCACAATCCATGCTCCAAGTGTGATTTTTCTTTAAATTGTTTTACAGATTTATACTATTTTGCGTTATTTAAAGGTGATGTCTATCGAGGCTATTCTCAATGGGCTGGAAATTGTTTCATAATTTGTGCTCCACGCGTGATTTTTTTGAATTTGTTTACGGATTTATACCATTTCGCGTTATTTAAAGGTGATGTCTATAGAGGCTATTCTCAGTGTCCTGGAAATTGTTTCATAATCTGTGGTGCACGCGTGATTTTTTTTAATTTGTTTACGGATTTATACTATTTCGCGTTATTTCAAGACGATGTCTATCGAGACTATTCTCAATGTGCGAGATATTGTTTCATAATCTGTGCTCCACGCGTGATTTTTTTGAATTTGTTTACAGATTTATACTATTTCGCGTTATTTAAAGGTGATGTCTATCGAGAGTATTCTCAATGAGCTGGAAATTGTTTTATAATCTGTGCTCTACGCGTGATTTTTTTTGAATTTGTTTACGGATTTATACTAATCCGCGTTATTTAAAGGATATGTCTATCGAGACTATTCTCAATGTGCTGGAAATTCTTTCATAATCTGTGCTCCACGCGTGATTTTATTGAATTTGTTTTCAGATTTATACTATTTCGCGTTATTTAAAGGCTATGTCTACCGAGACTATTCTCAATGTGCTGGAAATTGTTTCATAATCTGTGCTCCATGCGTGATTTTTTTAAAAATTTATTTGCAGATTTATACTATTTTGCGTTATTTAAAGTTGATGTCTATCGAGGCTATTCTCAATGTGCTGGAAATTGGTTCATAATTTGTGCTCCACGCGTGATTTTTTTGAATTTGTTTACGGATTTATACCATTTCGCGTTATTTAAAGGTGACGTCTATAGAGGCTATTCTCAATGTGCGAGAAAGTGTTTCATAATCTGTGCTCTACGCGTGATTTTTTTTAATTTTTTACAGATTTATACTATTTAGCGTTATTTAAAGGCTATGTCTATCGAGACTATTATCAATGTGCTGGAAAACGTTTCACAATCCATGCTCCAAGTGTGATTTTTTTTTCAATTTTTTACAGATTTATACTGTTTCACGTTATCTAAAGGTGATGTCTATCGAGGCTATTCTCAATGTGCGGGAAATTGTTTCATAATTTGTGCTAGACGCGTGATTTTTTTAAATTTGTTTACGGATTTATACCATTTCGCGTTATTTAAAGGTGATGTCTATAGAAGCTATTATCAATGTCCTGGAAATTGTTTCATAATCTGTGCTCCACGCGTGATTTTTTAAAATTTGTTTACGGATTTATACCATTTCACGTTATTTAAAGACGATGTCTATCGAAACTATTCTCAATGTGCTGGAAATTGTTTCATAATCTGTGCTCCACGCGTGATTTTTTTTGAATTTGTTTACAGATTTATACTATTTCGCGTTATTTAAAGGTGATGTCTATCGAGATTATTCTAAATGTGCGAGATATTGTTTCATAATCTGTGCTCCACGCGTGATTTTTTTGAATTTATTTACAGATTTATACTATTTCGCGTTATTTAAAGGCGATGTCTATCGAGACTATTCTCAATGTGCTGGAAATTGTTTCATAATCTATGCTCCAAGCGTGATTTTTTTTCAATTTGTTTATACTAATTATTACATTTTATAATATTTCGCGTTATTTAAAGGTGATGTCTATCGAGACTATTCTCAATGTGCTGGAAATTGTTTCATAATCTGTGCTCCACGCGTGATGTTTGTTAATTTGTTTACGGAATTATACTATTTCGCGTTATTTAAAGACGATGTCTATCGATGCTACACTCAGTGTGCTGGAAATTGTTTCATAATCTATGCTCCAAGCGTGATTTTTTTTCAATTTGTTTATACTAATTATTACATTTTATAATATTTCGCGTTATTTAAAGGTGATGTCTATCGAGACTATTCTCAATGTGCTGTAAATTGTTTCATAATCTGTGCTCCACGCGTGATTTTTGTTAATTTGTTTACGGATTTATGCTATTTCGCGTTATTTAAAGACGATGTCTATCGAGGGTATACTCAGTGTGCTGGAAATTGTTTCATAATCTATGCTCCAAGCGTGATTTTTTTTTTCAATTTGTTTATACTAATTATTGCATTTTATACTAATCCGCGTTATTTAAAGGTGATGTCTATCGAGACTATTCTCAATATGCTGGAAATTTTTTCATAATCTGTGCTCCACACGTGATTTTTGTTAATTTGTTTACGGATTTATACTATTTCGCGTTATTTAAAGACGATGTCTATCGAGGCTATACTCAGTGTGCTGGAAATTGTTTCATAATCTATGCTCCAAGCGTGATTTTTTTTTCAATTTGTTTATACTAATTATTACATTTTATACTATTTCACGTTATCTAAAGGTGATGTCTATCGAGGCTATTCTCAATGTGAGGGAAATTGTTTCATAATTTATGCTCCACGCGTGATTTTTTTGAATTTGTTTTCGGATTTATACCATTTCGCGTTATTTAAAGGTGACGTCTATAGAGGCTATTCTTAAAGTGCGAGAAATTGTTTCATAATCTGTGCTCTACGCGTGATTTTTTAAAATTTTTTACAGATTTATACTATTTCGCGTTATTTAAAGGCTATGTCTACCGAGACTATTTTCAATGTGCTGGAAAACGTTTCACAATCCATGCTCCAAGCGTGATTTTTTTTCAATTTTTTTACATATTTATACTATTTCACGTTATCTAAAGGTGATGTCTATCGAGGCTATTCTCAATGTGCAGGAAATTGTTTCATAATTTGTGCTAGACGCGTGATTTTTTTAAATTTGTTTACGGATTTATACCATTTCGCGTTATTTAAAGGTGATGTCTATAGAGGCTATTCTCAATGTCCTGGAAATATTTTCATAATCTGTGCTCCACGCGTGATTTTTTAAAATTTGTTTACGGATTTATACCATTTCGCATTATTTAAAGGTGATGTCTATCGAGGCTATTCTCAATGTGCTGGAAATTGTTTCATAATTTGTGCTCCACGCGTGATTTTTTTGAATTTGTTTTCGGATTTATACCATTTCGCGTTATTTAAAGGTGACGTCTATAGAGGCTATTCTTAAAGTGCGAGAAATTGTTTCATAATCTGTGCTCTACGCGTGATTTTTTTAAATTTTTTACAGATTTATACTATTTCGCGTTATTTAAAGGCTATGTCTACCGAGACTATTTTCAATGTGCTGGAAAACGTTTCACAATCCATGCTCCAAGCGTGATTTTTTTTCAATTTTTTTACATATTTATACTATTTCACGTTATCTAAAGGTGATGTCTATCGAGGCTATTCTCAATGTCCTGGAAATATTTTCATAATCTGTGCTCCACGCGTGATTTTTTAAAATTTGTTTACGGATTTATACCATTTCGCATTATTTAAAGGTGATGTCTATCAAGGCTATTCTCAATGTGCTGGAAATTATTTCATAATTTGTGCTCCACGCGTGATTTTTTTGAATTTGTTTACGTATTTATACCATTTCGCGTTATTTAAAGGTGACGTCTATAGAGGCTATTCCCAATGTGCGAGAAATTGTTTCATAATCTGTGCTCTACGCGTGATTTTTTTAAAATTATTTACAGATTTATACTATTCCGCGTTATTTAAAGGCTATGTCTATCGAGACTATTTTCAATGTGCTGGAAAACGTTTCACAATCCATGCTCCAAGCGTGATTTTTTTTCAATTTTTTTACATATTTATACTATTTCACGTTATCTAAAGGTGATGTCTATCGAGGCTATTCTCAATGTGCGGGAAATTGTTTCATAATCTGTGCTCCACGCGTGATTTTTTTAAATTTGTTTACGGATTGATACCATATCGCGTTATTTAAAGACGATGTCTATCGAGACTGTTCTCTATGTGCTGGAAATTTTTTCATAATCTGTGCTCCACGCGTGATTTTTTTGAATTTGTTTACAGATTTATACTATTTCGCGTTATTTAAAGGTGATGTCTATCGAGACTATTCTAAATGTGCGAGAAATTGTTTCATAATCTGTGCTCCACGCGTGATTTATTTGAATTTATTTACAGATTTATACTATTTCGCGTTATTTAAAGGCGATGTCTATCGAGACTATTTTCAATGTGCTGGAAAATGTTTCACAATCCATGCACCAAGCGTGATTTTTCTTTAAATTGTTTTACAGATTTATACTATTTTGCGTTATTTAAAGGTGATGTCTATCGAGGCTATTCTCAATGGGCTGGAAATTGTTTCATAATTTGTGCTCCACGCGTGATTTTTTTGAATTTGTTTACGGATTTATACCATTTTGCGTTATTTAAAGGTGATGTCTATAGAGGCTATTCTCAGTGTCCTGGAAATTGTTTCATAATCTGTGGTGCACGCGTGATTTTTTTTAATTTGTTTACGGATTTATACTATTTCGCGTTATTTCAAGACGATGTCTATCGAGACTATTCTCAATGTGCGAGATATTGTTTCATAATCTGTGCTCCACGCGTGATTTTTTTTAATTTGTTTACAGATTTATAATATTTCGCGTTATTTAAAGGTGATGTCTATCGAGAGTATTCTCAATGAGCTGGAAATTGTTTTATAATCTGTGCTCCACGCGTGATTTTTTTTGAATTTGTTTACGGATTTATACTAATCCGCGTTATTTAAAGGATATGTCTATCGAGACTATTCTCAATGTGCTGGAAATTCTTTCATAATCTGTGCTCCACGCGTGATTTTATTGAATTTGTTTTCAGATTTATACTATTTCGCGTTATTTAAAGGCTATGTCTATCGAGACTATTCTCAATGTGCTGGAAATTGTTTCATAATCTGTGCTCCACGCGTGATTTTTTTAAAAATTTATTTGCAGATTTATACTATTTTGCGTTACTTAAAGGCGATGTCTATAGAGAATATTTTCAATGTGCTGGAAATTGTTTCACAATCCATGCTCCAAGCGTGATTTTTTTTTCAATTTTTTTACAGATTTATACTATTTCGCGTTATTTAAAGTTGATGTCTATCGAGGCTATTCTCAATGTGCTGGAAATTGGTTCATAATTTGTGCTCCACGCGTGATTTTTTTGAATTTGTTTACGGATTTATACCATTTCGCGTTATTTAAAGGTGACGTCTATAGAGGCTATTCTCAATGTGCGAGAAAGTGTTTCATAATCTGTGCTCTACGCGTGATTTTTTTTAATTTTTTACAGATTTATACTATTTAGCGTTATTTAAAGGCTATGTCTATCGAGACTATTATCAATGTGCTGGAAAACGTTTCACAATCCATGCTCCAAGTGTGATTTTTTTTTCAATTTTTTTACAGATTTATACTATTTCACGTTATCTAAAGGTGATGTCTATCGAGGCTATTCTCAATGTGCGGGAAATTGTTTCATAATTTGTGCTAGACGCGTGATTTTTTTAAATTTGTTTACGGATTTATACCATTTCGCGTTATTTAAAGGTGATGTCTATAGAAGCTATTATCAATGTCCTGGAAATTGTTTCATAATCTGTGCTCCACGCGTGATTTTTTAAAATTTGTTTACGGATTTATACCATTTCACGTTATTTAAAGACGATGTCTATCGAAACTATTCTCAATGTGCTGGAAATTGTTTCATAATCTGTGCTCCACGCGTGATTTTTTTTTAATTTGTTTACAGATTTATACTATTTCGCGTTATTTAAAGGTGATGTCTATCGAGATTATTCTAAATGTGCGAGATATTGTTTCATAATCTGTGCTCCACGCGTGATTTTTTTGAATTTATTTACAGATTTATACTATTTCGCGTTATTTAAAGGCGATGTCTATCGAGACTATTCTCAATGTGCTGGAAATTGCTTCATAATCTGTGCTCCACGCGTGATATTTTTAAAATTATTTAGAGATTTATACTATTTCGCATTATTTAAAGGCGATGTCTATAGAGGCTATTCTCATTGTGCTGGAAATTGTTTCATAATCTATGCTCCAAGCGTGATTTTTTTTCAATTTGTTTATACTAATTATTACATTTTATAATATTTCGCGTTATTTAAAGGTGATGTCTATCGAGACTATTCTCAATGTGCTGGAAATTGTTTCATAATCTGTGCTCCACGCGTGATGTTTGTTAATTTGTTTACGGAATTATGCTATTTCGCGTTATTTAAAGACGATGTCTATCGAGGCTACACTCAGTGTGCTGGAAATTGTTTCATAATCTATGCTCCAAGCGTGATTTTTTTTCAATTTGTTTATACTAATTATTACATTTTATAATATTTCGCGTTATTTAAAGGTGATGTCTATCGAGACTATTCTCAATGTGCTGTAAATTGTTTCATAATCTGTGCTCCACGCGTGATTTTTGTTAATTTGTTTACGGATTTATACTATTTCGCGTTATTTAAAGAAGATGTCTATCGAGGGTATACTCAGTGTGCTGGAAATTGTTTCATAATCTATGCTCCAAGCGTGATTTTTTTTTTTCAATTTGTTTATACTAATTATTGCATTTTATACTAATCCGCGTTATTTAAAGGTGATGTCTATCGAGACTATTCTCAATATGCTGGAAATTTTTTCATAATCTGTGCTCCACACGTGATTTTTGTTAATTTGTTTACGGATTTATACTATTTCGCGTTATTTAAAGACGATGTCTATCGAGGCTATACTCAGTGTGCTGGAAATTGTTTCATAATCTATGCTCCAAGCGTGATTTTTTTTTTCAATTTGTTTATACTAATTATTACATTTTATACTATTTCACGTTATCTAAAGGTGATGTCTATCGAGGCTATTCTCAATGTGCGGGAAATTGTTTCATAATTTATGCTCCACGCGTGATTTTTTTGAATTTGTTTTCGGATTTATACCATTTCGCGTTATTTAAAGGTGACGTCTATAGAGGCTATTCTTAAAGTGCGAGAAATTGTTTCATAATCTGTGCTCTACGCGTGATTTTTTAAAATTTTTTACAGATTTATACTATTTCGCGTTATTTAAAGGCTATGTCTACCGAGACTATTTTCAATGTGCTGGAAAACGTTTCACAATCCATGCTCCAAGCGTGATTTTTTTTCAATTTTTTTACATATTTATACTATTTCACGTTATCTAAAGGTGATGTCTATCGAGGCTATTCTCAATGTGCGGGAAATTGTTTCATAATTTGTGCTAGACGCGTGATTTTTTTAAATTTGTTTACGGATTTATACCATTTCGCGTTATTTAAAGGTGATGTCTATAGAGGCTATTCTCAATGTCCTGGAAATTGTTTCATAATCTGTGCTCCACGCGTGATTTTTTTAAATTTGTTTACGGATTTATACCATTTCGCATTATTTAAAACGATGTCTATCGAGACTATTCTCAATGTGCTGGAAATTGTATCACAATCCATGCTCCAGCCTGATATTTTTTCAATTTTTTTACAGATGTATACCATTCCGCGTTATTTAAAGGCGATGTCTATCGAGACTATTTTCAATGTGCTGGATATTATTTCACAATCTATGCTCCAAACGTGATTTTTTTTAAAAATTTGTTTATACTAATTATTACATTTTATACTCGCGTTATTTAAAGGTGATGTCTATCAAGGCTATTCTCATTGTGCGGAAAATTGTTTCATAATCTGTGCTCCACGCGGGATTTTTTTAAATTTGTTTACGGATTTATACCATTTCCCGTTATTTAAAGGCGATGTCTATCGAGACTATTTTCAATGAGCTGGAAATTGTTTCACAAACTATTCTCCAAGCGTGATTTTTTCTTATTTCAATTTGTTTACAGATTTATACTATTTCGCGTTATTTAAAGGTGATGTCTATCGAGAGTATTCTCAATGAGCTGGAAATTGTTTTATAATCTGTGCTCCACGCGTGATTTTTTTTGAATTTGTTTACGGATTTATACTAATCCGCATTATTTAAAGGATATGTCTATCGAGACTATTCTCAATGTGCTGGAAATTCTTTCATAATCTGTGCTCTACGCGTGATTTTTTTTAATTTTTTACAGATTTATACTATTTAGCGTTATTTAAAGGCTATGTCTATCGAGACTATTATCAATGTGCTGGAAAACGTTTCACAATCCATGCTCCAAGTGTGATTTTTTTTTCAATTTTTTTACAGATTTATACTATTTCACGTTATCTAAAGGTGATGTCTATCGAGGCTATTCTCAATGTGCGGGAAATTGTTTCATAATTTGTGCTAGACGCGTGATTTTTTTAAATTTGTTTACGGATTTATACCATTTCGCGTTATTTAAAGGTGATGTCTATAGAAGCTATTATCAATGTCCTGGAAATTGTTTCATAATCTGTGCTCCACGCGTGATTTTTTAAAATTTGTTTACGGATTTATACCATTTCACGTTATTTAAAGACGATGTCTATCGAAACTATTCTCAATGTGCTGGAAATTGTTTCATGATCTGTGCTCCACGCGTGATGTTTTTTGAATTTGTTTACAGATTTATACTATTTCGCGTTATTTAAAGGTGATGTCTATCGAGATTATTCTAAATGTGCGAGATATTGTTTCATAATCTGTGCTCCACGCGTGATTTTTTTGAATTTATTTACAGATTTATACTATTTCGCGTTATTTAAAGGCGATGTCTATCGAGACTATTCTCAATGTGCTGGAAATTGCTTCATAATCTGTGCTCCACGCGTGATATTTTTAAAATTATTTAGAGATTTATACTATTTCGCATTATTTAAAGGCGATGTCTATAGAGGCTATTCTCATTGTGCTGGAAATTGTTTCATAATCTATGCTCCAAGCGTGATTTTTTTTCAATTTGTTTATACTAATTATTACATTTTATAATATTTCGCGTTATTTAAAGGTGATGTCTATCGAGACTATTCTCAATGTGCTGGAAATTGTTTCATAATCTGTGCTCCACGCGTGATGTTTGTTAATTTGTTTACGGAATTATGCTATTTCGCGTTATTTAAAGACGATGTCTATCGAGGCTACACTCAGTGTGCTGGAAATTGTTTCATAATCTATGCTCCAAGCGTGATTTTTTTTCAATTTGTTTATACTAATTATTACATTTTATAATATTTCGCGTTATTTAAAGGTGATGTCTATCGAGACTATTCTCAATGTGCTGTAAATTGTTTCATAATCTGTGCTCCACGCGTGATTTTTGTTAATTTGTTTACGGATTTATACTATTTCGCGTTATTTAAAGAAGATGTCTATCGAGGGTATACTCAGTGTGCTGGAAATTGTTTCATAATCTATGCTCCAAGCGTGATTTTTTTTTTTCAATTTGTTTATACTAATTATTGCATTTTATACTAATCCGCGTTATTTAAAGGTGATGTCTATCGAGACTATTCTCAATATGCTGGAAATTTTTTCATAATCTGTGCTCCACACGTGATTTTTGTTAATTTGTTTACGGATTTATACTATTTCGCGTTATTTAAAGACGATGTCTATCGAGGCTATACTCAGTGTGCTGGAAATTGTTTCATAATCTATGCTCCAAGCGTGATTTTTTTTTCAATTTGTTTATACTAATTATTACATTTTATACTATTTCACGTTATCTAAAGGTGATGTCTATCGAGGCTATTCTCAATGTGCGGGAAATTGTTTCATAATTTATGCTCCACGCGTGATTTTTTTGAATTTGTTTTCGGATTTATACCATTTCGCGTTATTTAAAGGTGACGTCTATAGAGGCTATTCTTAAAGTGCGAGAAATTGTTTCATAATCTGTGCTCTACGCGTGATTTTTTAAAATTTTTTACAGATTTATACTATTTCGCGTTATTTAAAGGCTATGTCTACCGAGACTATTTTCAATGTGCTGGAAAACGTTTCACAATCCATGCTCCAAGCGTGATTTTTTTTCAATTTTTTTACATATTTATACTATTTCACGTTATCTAAAGGTGATGTCTATCGAGGCTATTCTCAATGTGCGGGAAATT